>CM075496.1:33582500-34222500 GCA_037950675.1 Hypophthalmichthys molitrix | reverse complement strand
TAAATTGTGCTAGAAACATGCTAGCAATGTGTTAAATCATGTTAGCAACTTGTTAGCAAGGGGCTAGAACAATAACATTTTATTGACTTTGAGTAAAATCTTCAAAGTTCAAGCTTTTCAAAGTCATTTCAAACTTTCAGACAACAAGCCTTTGTCAAGCCAACACCAAAGTTTGTCATTAAAGTTTACTAGTTTATTTATGTTTAGCTACTTGAGGCACTGTGGGATGGAGTATTGGGATGTGCTATATAGGGTGGTGTGTGGGCAAGATCTGTTCAGACTAATTTGTATCTTGTACTTATATCTTATAAAACTCATATAATATTCAAAAAAGATATACAAAAATATGCAAAAATGATGTGTGTTATCTCCTTTTAAATTAGAGACTACATAGAATATTTCTCAATCACTTTTCTCAAAACATTAAGTTCCTATCACTGAACAATTCTTTTACATCAGATATGAATTTAATCAAACTGCATGTGGCACATGCTTGAAATCTGTATCTAAAAAGCTCAATGTGATAGGCTACACAGCACAATGTAAAAAATCAAAAGTTGAGAAAACTTAAAAGTTTAAGGCAACAAACTTCAGCAGATTTTTATGGAGCCCCAAAAGGGACATGTGGTGGATTTTTTTTTTTTTTTTTTTGCGTTCCCTCGCAAACTTTTGCGTTCCCCCGAGAAACTTTGCTTTCCCTCACAAATATATTTGCATTCCCTCGAAAAACTTTTGCGTTCCCTCGCAAAGATATTTGCGTTCCCTTGCTGTGAGCTCGGACAAACACTTCCTCTTTAATGTCTCGCTGGCTGGCAGTATTGTTTCAGTTAGTTCCATACGTTAATAATGCACACAAATAATGCGCGGCCCATTGAGTTTGAACTTGTTGGACTCAAATATAAAGAAATGCAGTCAGTGCTTAAGACAAGGAGTTTAGATATTCACAGATTCGAACTTCCCGGATCAATAACTCGTGAGCTAAACGTTGTTAAAACACAAATGCACCTATTTCCAATCACAGTAACCTAGACAACGAGCTACAACAACCAAATTTTCCTCAAATGTGCTTTACAATATATAAATTGGTCTCTATGAGTAGGCGGCGGAAAGACAACTCTGAAGGGACCGTCTGAAAAGTGCAAAACCCTTTTGCTCATTTTATATTATAAAAAATACTCAATAACTTAACTGTAACACACTGTACTGTCACCAAATTCAGTTCATACATCACTGCTCTCCTGCTGGTTACAAGTACTACAACACTTAGTTTGGCAAGTAGCACATAAAGGCCTTCTTTACACAAATGATGTTGGAACACAGCTTACATAATTACAACAGCTTTTGCATAATTGCTTACTGAATTTGATGGCATTACAATTTATTTACTATTTTTACAGTACAACCAGCAGGAGAGCAGTGACGTATGAACTGAATTTGGTGACAGTAGTGTGTTACAGTGAAGTTATTGAGTATTTTTCATAATATAAAATGAGCAAAAGGGTTTTGGGTTTTGCACTTTTCAGACGGTCCCTTCAGACTTGTATCTCCGCCGCTTGCTCATAGAGACCAATTTATTAAAGCACATTTGAGGAAAATTGGGTTGTTGTAGCTCGTTGTTTAGGGTACTATGATTGGAAATAGCTGCATTTGTTTTAACAATCTTTAGCTCACGAGTTATTGATCCGGGAAGATCGAATCTGTGAATATACTGCCAGCTTTACTGAACTCCATGACTTAAGCACTGACTGCATTTCTTTATATTTGAGTCCAGCAAGTTCAAACTCAATGGGCCGCACATTATTTGTGTGCATTATTAACGTATGGAACTAACTGAAACATTACTGCCAGCCAGCGGGACATTAAACAGGAAGTGTTTGTCCGAGCTCACAACAAGGGAACGCAACAGTTTTGCGTGGGAACGCAAATATCTTTGCGAGGGAACGCAAAAGCTTTGCGAGGGAACGCAAAAATCTTTTGATGATTACAGATAATTTAGATAATGTTAAAAATGTTTTTTTTTTTTTTTTTTTAAATAATAATGAGCCAAAGCATTTGATAAAAACTGTAAAAATGACATATTCCCCCCAGGCTCACACAGGTGTCCCATCAGATAACCACAGGTTGTAGTTCATCATATAAACTATTATAGCTATTAAAACACTTTTGTCATGATTTTAAACAATGTATCTATTTGTACTATTTGAAACCTAACAAATCAAGTGTTTTTCATGACAAGAGTGACTGAGACCTTCTTTAAAATAAATGCTATTATGTAATATTATGTGAAACAAAGCAAAGCAAATTCATGCATGTAGTGCACAATAAAGCCAAATCACTTCATCTAAATTTAAAATCATGAAAATAATTAGTTTCTATCACTATCATTGTTTATATAGGCCTATGGTATTAAAACTAAATATTAGTGTTTTAGCAAACAATGAAAGGTGAGTGATTAACTTTGCGTGTTCTCAAGCTGTTCCATATAGGCTTAATCTCACCTTTGAAATGACAAATAAAAAAAACTAAAAAAAAAACTTGCAAGATCATATCTCTGCTTTCCGCAGTTTCATTTTTTTTTTTTTTTAAAGAAATGTATATTTTATTAAGCAAGGAAGCAAACTGATCAAAAGTGGCAGTAATTTATAAATGTAACAAAATGCTGTTCTTTTCAACAAAGAATCCTGAAAAAAACGCAATGTTTCATGTCGACAAGCCTCTTCCAATGTGATAACGGATGTACAACGGACAGTTTCCCTTTTGTTCATAAAAAGATACAGTCCTGTTTAAATTCCTGCTGTAAATGACAATCCCTACACCTATCGGTGTTCTTTGGAAAAACCTTTTTCTGAGAGCTCAAAGGTAAGCAGTGCGCCACTGATTTAAAAGGACTTGACCAGCGCGCTCTTTCCTCATTGGCTGATGGGCGGGGCTTGCTTAGCCAATGAGCGCAGACTTCAGTTAAAGACACTGCAGCGATGAGTAGAGCAGGACGCGCTACAGTGCTGCACTACAAACTTCACTTTCAATGGCTGATTAACACTAATGTCAGTTAAAATTACAGCACCACAGTGAGGGACGTTCTCTCGGGCGCTTAGTTGGAGCTCAGATAAGTTGTCCTTCAGCATGTCATTAGTTTAAGACAATTAACGAGATGTTTTAGGGCAATGGAGAGTGAGCAGTCAGAAACATTTGGAGGTGGCGGCGAAGACAATTCATCAGGCTCCGACACGCTGTCAGAAGGCGAGACTCGAACCGAGCCGTATGAACCCGAATTACAATTTGAGGAATTTAAATGTCACTCCTCAGATTTTGTGGGGCTTGACGGAAAAGTGAAAGGAAATGATTCTGATGAATGCAGCGACGACATAAAAGCAAGAAATGGGGATGACCAAGATGAAGGAGAAAATGAAGGGGACGGGGACGAGGACGAAATGGTAAAGTACATTGATTAGAATAGCACTACTAAACACTCATGAGACATTCAGTTTGTGTATGTTTGATCACCGCTGTAAGCGCGCGACTGCAGGTGTGTTTGTTTGAGTGAAAACGCTCCGCAATGCTGCTGTTGACACGTTGGGAAATAGAACGGGTTTAAGTTAGTTTTGGAGTCTGTTCGGGAGATACTACAGGTGTATAGATTTCCCCTCTTTCGTCGGAACATGCATACTGAATTGCGATTGTTATAGGCTGTTAGTCACATTCTGATACTTTATCTACAAAGGTAAAGCTGCTATATTGCATGCATGGATGACAAAGTACGTTTTAATATGGACAAATTTGCAAAATTTCAATAAAATATAGACCCCACAGCAATGTGACAACTTTAATTTTTTTTTTGTGATCAACAATTCAGTTTGTTCATTAATAGACCACCCAAACAATTGTATATTTAATCAAATATAAATTTACAAATATTAATATTTACTTGTTTGTTTTATCAAAATATTGAACAACATTATGCAATTGGAACTGTCCTTTTGTTTGATAAAATGGGGAGATGTTACAATGCAAAATAACACTTAATACTAATGAGTTTTAAAAGAGCATATGCAAAGATGATATAAAAGCATAATATCTATCTATCTATCTATCTATCTATCTATCGCCTCCTGTCACTTTTCACAATTAATTCCTGATGGGTAGAAGTCTCAGCCTAAACTATTTTCTTGTTTATTATCATGTTTCGTATGGAAATGTGCCACATTATGGAAATAAGGTGGGTTGTGGATTTAATTTTAAGTTATTAGTCTAGAGGCATTCATACAATATTGTATGTATCAATGCTTGCAGACTCTTTGAGGTAGTTTCTAACATTCAGCTGTAATTTGTAGGTGCTGCTCATTTACACAAACTTCCTCACATGCAGTTTCATCTGGTTTCCATTTCATTCGGCTCTATATGTGGTGTTTGGTTGATACATGGCATAAAAAACAAAAGCTTCTTTTGCATGCTTCATACAATAGGTTCTTAAAATCAAAAGGGATAGTCTAACTTGAAAAGTAGGTTAGCCATTGTCACACTCTTTCTGACTGGTTTATCCAGCATTATGTCATACCTATTTCACTGGGAGTGACGTCTAATTGGCTTGAGGATTAGATGGCTTTGTCACACCAATCAGATACCTGAGATTCTTGTCACTCTCAGAGCTATGTCATCTAATATTTACTTACAGCCAGGTCAAGTGATTGGGAACGAGAGGTCAGAGAGACACATCTACCCTTTTGCCACAGTGTATAAGTAGACTTAACTTGCAGAAGACAGACTACTGAGAAACAGTGCGACTTACCTTCCCCCACTCCTATTTGTTTACATAAAGGGATTCCAACTACTGCATATTTATACAACCTTCATGTGAACAATTATTAAAGGGCCTGATCTGCATGTACTATGATGTTGTAGCCAACAGAACTTAGGATATGATTTCTGGATTATTGATATACTGTTGTTTTAAAGGAGGAAAAAAAATATTTTCAACAAAAATACATTATCTGATACTATCAATAATGTACTTTGTGCTACCTTAGACATGGACATTGTGGACTTCTTTAAAGTACCTTAGATTGTTGCATGCTCCAGTCACATGTTTTACCATGCGTATAGTCTTGCTGCATATGTCTAAAGGGTGAATGTTGCTAAATTTGTCAAAAAAACATGTTCTGGGTTTTCATGATAAACCCCATTTCGTCCTAAAAGTATGTTCATGGACAAACAGCAGATTTTGCATGCAGACAGATGTCTGAAACCGAATGTATGATTGAATCTCAAGCATTTCATTTAATGTAAAACACCCCCAAAAGGTTTGGCTCTTCAATGTTTATTTTAATTTTTACTGAATTTGTATAGAATAATGACACCTTCACTTTTAGCATGAGAAATCAGTTCTTTACTGTTCTTCATGTAATATCACTTGCTGCACAAAATTACCTACTTCTCAAATTTGACAGTTCATTTTAATATTTACTATTGTGAACAGTGTTGTATAGTTGTGGTGGTGGTCTGTCTCAGCCATGTGGGCATAGCAAAGCTGTGTTGCGGACTTCCAGTAGTGTTCGACCCAAACCTGAATGCTTTCACTCATCAACCCTGTTTCAGGTCTCTTAAATAGCCTCTTTCCCTTTTCACCCTTCCCTCATGAATACTGCCCCAGAAAAGAAAAGCCTGTGAATGCAAAGACAGTAACACTGCGACACTGTCCTGAACGTGTCTTTGATGCTTAAAGGTGTGGCAGTGTAGTTCTCAGGGTTTTGGGTTTAGTCACACTGTAAAAAAACAAAAACAAATCTCAACTCATATACAGGTGCTGGTCATATAATTAGAATATCATCAAAAAGTTGATTTATTTCACTAATTACATTCAAAAAGTGAAACTTGTATATTATATTCATTCATTACACACAGACTGATATATTTCAAATGTTTATTTCTTTTAATTTTTTATGATTATAACTGACAACTAAGGAAAATCCCAAATTCAGTATCTCAGAAAATTAGAATATTGTGAAAAGGTTCAATATTGAAGACACCTGGTGCCACACTCTAATCAGCTAATTAACTCAAAACACCTGCAAAGGCCTTTAAATGGTCTCTCAGTCTAGTTCTGTAGGCTACACAATCATGGGGAAGACTGCTGACTTGACAGCTGTCCAAAAGACGACCATTGACACCTTCCACAAGGAGGTCAAGACACAAAAGGTCATTGCAAAAGAGGCTGGCTGTTCACAGAGCTCTGTGTCCAAGCACATTAATAGAGAGGCGAAGGGAAGGAAAAGATGTGGTAGAAAAAAAGTGTACAAGCAATAGGGATAACCGCACCCTGGAGAGGATTGTGAAACAAAACCCATTCAAAAATGTGGGGGAGATTCACAAAGAGTGGACTGCAGCTGGAGTCAGTGCTTCAAGAACCACTACGCACAGACGTATGCAAGACATGGGTTTCAGCTGTCGTATTCCTTGTGTCAAGCCACTCTTGAACAACAGACAGCGTCAGGAGCGTCTCGCCTGGGCTAAAGACAAAAGGACTGGACTGCTGCTGAGTGGTCCGAAGTTATGTTCTCTGATGAAAGTAAATTTTGCATTTCCTTTGGAAATCAGGGTCCCAGAGTCTGGAGGAAGAGAGGAGAGGCACACAATCCATGTTGCTTGAGGTCCAGTGTAAAGTTTCCACAGTCAGTGATGGTTTGGGGTGCCATGTCATCTGCTGGTGTTGGTCCACTGTGTTTTCTGAGGTCCAAGGTCAACCCAGCCATATACCAGGAAGTTTTAGAGCACTTCATGCTTCCTGCTGCTGACCAACTTTATGGAGATGCAGATTTCATTTTCCAACAGGACTTGGCACCTGCACACAGTGCCAAAGCTACCAGTACCTGGTTTAAGGACCATGGTATCCCTGTTCTTAATTGGCCAGCAAACTTGCCTGACCTTAACCCCATAGAAAATCTATGGGGTATTGTGAAGAGGAAGATGCAATACGCCAGACCCAACAATGCAGAAGAGCTGAAGGCCACTATCAGAGCAACCTGGGCTCTTATAACACCTGAGCAGTGCCACAGACTGATCGACTCCATGCCACGCTGCATTGCTGCAGTAATTCAGGCAAAAGGAGCCCCAACTAAGTATTGAGTGCTGTACATGCTCATATTTTTCATGTTCATACTTTTCAGTTAGCCAAGATTTCTAAAAATCCTTTCTTTGTATTGGTCTTAAGTAATATTCTAATTTTCTGAGATACTGAATTTGGGATTTGCCTTAGTTGTCAGTTATAATCATCAAAATTAAAAGAAATAAACATTTGAAATATATCAGTCTGTGTGTAATGAATGAATATAATATACAAGTTTCACTTTTTGAATGGAATTAGTGAAATAAATCAACTTTTTGATGATATTCTAATTATATGACCAGCACCTGTATTTTGTTTCTTTTCCTTCTTTTTTTTTTTTTTTTTTTTTTTTTTTTTTTTTTTTTAGTTTTACTTCCTCTCAAAAGTTTTCACATTTGACAGATCAATTAGAAAAACACTAGTGCTGGGCGGTATGACCAAAAATCTGTATCATGGTTTTTTTTTTTTTTTTTAAGATTCTGGCGGATTCTGGCGGTTTCATGGCATGTTGTGGCTTTTTTTTTTTTTGTCATATTTTACTGTCAGGAGTACAGGGAATATATTTGTAAGGACTAATAAAAATGAATTTAAAAATGTAATCAAATCAGTTCATAAAGCTAAAAATTTAGTTTAAAATGTAATCAAATTAATTTAATTATTTAATTAAATTAATAATATTAATAATAAGTTGGCTACATTTTTACTGTTCAATTTCTGTAATTTCAATGAAGACCTTTGAGTTTGTGTTTTAATAAATGGTGTTATTATTATTATTATTATGATGATGATTATTATCTCTATTAATCGAATTACACTCGATTGTACAATAGTAGGCTATATTTCTGTTATTTCAAGTTATACCAAACTTTTATTTTGACAGGGTTGTGAAGACGTTTGACTTCCTTTGTATATGATATGAGCTTTTTTTTTTTTTTTTACAGTCTATAGCTCTACATGGTATGTGCAGTATTAAAGAGAGTTAGTTTTGTGCGTTTTTTATTGTTGTGTTATAAAGTTGTTTCCATTAGTGTAAGAAGGGTATGCAGTTAATAGAAGTCCGCTCTCTATACACTCTACATTGCGCTTCATGGCCATTGAAGCAGCTGTTTCAGCTACGCACCGGTATGGCGGTTTTTGAAAAATAAATATTGGTCTTGAAATTGAAACCGGTACACCGCCCAGCACTAATAAACACAGTAAATTAACTTTAGTTTACTAAAATAACAATAATAATAAAAAAAAAAAAAAAATTGACAGTGCAAGTGGCTCTGAGTTAGGGCTGTCAAACGATTAATCACAATTAATTGCATTCAAAATAAAAGTTTGTTTTTACATAATATATATGTGTACTGTGTATAATTGTGTATATTTAAATACACATGCATACATGTATATTTAAGAAATATTTGCATGTATATACTGTGTATATATATTTTATATATAAATATAACATTTTTTTTCTTGTGAACACTGTTGATATTTTAAATCAACCCCAAAAAACTCACCCCCTCCCTTCATTGCTTCATAGCAAAGCCAGTGTTACTCGCGTATGGAGCAGAAACAACGCAACCTTGGCATCCATCTTCTGGCCTTCATGCTTAGGTCTCTCCAGCACTGGAAAGCTAAACTAAAATTAACGCGGGTCCTAAAGCTCTTGCCTGATCATAACCCTTCTTTTTCTAGTGATGTTCCTCTGACCTTTTTGTAATGTCTCAGCCATCTGGTGATGGGTCGATCAGGAACGATTCATTCTTTTTGAACGAATCTTTAATATGACTTGGGAACAATGAGTTGTCTCAGCGAGTGATTAATTCATTTTGTCCCATAGGTTCTATACAGGAAACAAAAATGATTAGTTCATCTCTCAAGTCTTTGGGTGTAAGTCGTTCATTCGTATCTGATACATACATTAGTTAATAATACTGAAAACTATGCACTTGTTTGTAAGGAAGGTTTTTTTTTTTTGTTTTTTTTTACGTGATGAACAGTTACGTGATGCATTTCTGAATTTCTGTCATGATGGTTCTTTTCCGTAACTCGTGATGAATAAACTACTCAGACCCGAAGACTCGAGGGGGGGAACTAATCATTTCGGTGTCGGGTACACACTGCATAGCTTCAGCCTTTGGGGATATGACATCACAAAAGAACGAACGACTCGGATCAGGAGGTGAGGTGAACTAACAGACAGCATAGCCGGAAGACCCAGCTAAGCAATAAATTATTAATTTCTGTTTCTCATAATTTGGCTGCATTATAGTTTTTCTTATTCTAAATGTGATCACTGTTTGCATAAGTTGATGTGGTGAGGAATTTGTCTATTACCTTTTCAATTATGTTCTGCTGAAGTGAACGAAATTAATGAAATTACTTCATTCATTTTGCTGAACGATTCTTAAAGATCCGAATCAATAAAATGATCCGAGATTCCTGAACTTTTTCTTTTTTTTTCTTGTCAGTTGTAATGTTAAAAAAGAAGCTATGGTGGCCGTCTTACTGACACAAGACAAAGATGTCGTCTGAGACAACAGAGAGTAGCCCCTGAAGCAATGAGGTTTCTTCTTACTTCTAACAAAGAGTGGTCTCTGCTTCTAATAAACCATACAACTACTACTTGCTAATACTACTTAATGCGTATTCAACATAGTGACGATGCAAGCTGCCTAAAAGCACAGATGATTTAGAAGAACAACATAGTGATGAAATTCGCTCTGTAGAACAGTTTGTCCATTTAGGGTAACTGTAGAAACTTGCCGGCGCATAATGGTGACTTAACATGTAAGGGGACCCGCGGTGTATGTAGATAGAAATGGCTCATTCTAAGGTAATAAAATTATAACTGTTCATTAAGTAAGGTCTTAATATACCTCTCAAAACATAGTCATGTATATTATATTGCATTGCTGTCAAAAGATTCTCCCAAATTTTACACATTGGACCTTTAATTGTTCTGAAAATAATGTCACAATGCAAAAAAGTGTCAGAGTAGACTTTTTATTTTATTCATTTTGCCTCTTTAAGAGGTTCTCTCATTATTTTGCCCCCTCTTTCCTCAAATAGCAAATCCCTGTATGTAACATTCACTATGTAGTGAATGTGTGAACGAGCAGTTTTGATTATGCATGAGAAAGCATTATGCTGATGCTTATGCCATTGCTTTAGCAATATTTTAATTTCGCTGTCTGAATAAATCGATTGATTTTATCACTTGCAAAACAGTCAGAGTTTACAATCAAATATAAACTGTTTATATAAAGTGTGAACAAAGCCTCAGAAACACTGGGAGTTCTGCACTAATGCCACCGTGCAGGAATGACTTAATCCTCAAAATGATATTACATTAGCAAGCCTAAAAGAATAATACTTATCTTTCCTTGATTATAGCTGTAATCTCTGTTTAAAAATTTCATACCTTTAATCTTTTCTAGTCGTATTTTGACCAGTGAATTCATGACCTCATACACTGTTCTCAGAATTATCGGTGTTGTTATGATTTAATCAGTCTGAATTATCTGTCGAGGATCTCTTGATATGACTCTACAAGTGAAAGTCCATTTCCGGGGTTAAAAATAACCATCCATTTATTTTAACGGGGTTTCTTGGACCTGTAAAGAGGATGTAGAGTGTTGGTGAATGGCTTACTTGCTAAGAGGATTTGCCCTTAATCTGTTTAGGGTTTCTCCTGTGTCTATTATGGGTGATGTCATCCTCAGCATGCCTATCTGTTTGCTGTTGATTTATTGGTTTCGCTTGGTCCAGTGTTGATGAGAGAGATAGCATTGGCTTTTGGGGGAACCTTTTAATGGAACTCCAATGGCATTGAGAAGGAATTTTACGTCACCAGCGTGGGCTTCTTCTGATGGGTATAGGGTAAGAAATCCTCAAAAATAAACTTTAAAAGAAAAATCATATAGCTTTGGATATTGGCAGTTAATGTATTAATGTTATTGACTGATTGCATACTTTTGCTGTAGGTTACATCAATATTGCAGGTTTTGCATTTAGTCTAATTTATGGCTAAGTCTAAATAATCTTAACCCCTAAAACTCAAATGCTGGTTTAGCATATTCAAATTTGTGCTTATTGGTTTTACAGTAAGGGTTTGTTCTAGAATATAAACTTATGAAAACAAAATATATTTAGAAAACTGAAATGGTGTTAAATTTGAAGCTGCTGATTGTATAATAGCAGTAAAGCTGACAAAGTTGTTTGATTGGTGCTATTATAAGGGTACTGCTTACTGTTATACCAGCATAGTTTTTTTTTTTTTTTTTTTTTTGCCAGCCTGTTAACACCTATGTGGAAACTTTGCTGCGGTATTACCAAACCATTTTGTAATGCATCTAATGTAAACTATGGTGTCTGTTCACTAGTATTCGATCTAGTGAAGTGATTGCACTGTTTGAGATGGATTCTGTTAATAATACTAGGTTATCAAACACTAAGCCCAAGGATCCAGGGAAAGTGAAATGCTTGGCAAACACGTCTGTTTTGTTTTAGGGAAGTGTGTCCTGGTTGCTCAACACTCTTTTGTGCACTGTCTACAGTTTGTGCTACTTTGTGCTATTTGACATCCATTGTGGTTTGATGGTACAATGTTTATTATAATAGGACTGTTTTGTTTTTTTTTTGTTGGAATTTGCATATTTTTACTGTGGTTTGTACCATGCTGGTGATAATTTGGTTGTGTGGTAAGGCCATATCAATGAATTACAATGGAAAACAAAACAAAACAGACCCTTTATAATTTAACTATTTATAATGATATTGATATTGATACTGATAATGATTAATCTCATTCAATGGATTAATTTGCTGGCTGAGCATATGCTATTGAGAGAATGAAAATGCTAACCGATGGCTTTTTTTTTTTTTTTTTAGTCCTTCATGATTCTCCTCGCACTACACCTTTTTAATTAATAGTTACAGGTTAAAAAATTAATTGTTGGATTGGTTCCACGCAACTTTGAGTAATTTGTTCAAATGACAATTTAGTTGTATGAACAAAAGACAATTTTCTTTGAGTAAATACAAATCATTTGAATTTGTCACCGTTTCATATTTTTATATGCAGTTTACTTAATAACAATAAGAACAAATTTATTGACTTAATTTACCTTATTAAATTAACTATTTGGTCTATAAAATTCACTGAAAAAAAAAAAAAAAAAAAAAAAAACTCATTGAACAAACTCAATTTAATTGAGAGCAGGAATTTCATCCTATAAACGTGTATATGATTGTTAACAGCCTAAACAAAGGCGCCACTCTTCTGCATAATGGTAACCACAAAATGTGGTTACCAACATAACTGAACATTAAACAGTAACATAAACTAACAGCATTTTTCCCTTTACTGAAAAATACATAAAATAACACTTTAATCCCTAAATTTACTCTCCTAATGCAGTTCCTTGCAAAGCATGCTGGGAACTACAGATCCACTGCCCAGTTATTTATGTCAACATTAATTTGTGCATTTCACACAGCAATGTTAAGTGGACTGAACAAACTCTTAAGTAAAGCAGACAATACTAATTTTTAGTTGAAACCACTCCTTGTTACAGTTTTTAAGTAATGTGAACAAGGATGGTTTGAGTGACACTAACAGTGAAAGTTCGCTTTTTTTGAGTGTAGTTTGAAATTAATTTTTTTTTTTTTAAAAATAAGAAGTTAATTTTCTTTATTGATTAGATGTTCTAGTCCTATGGTTTGCATGTTAATGTAATTGTCTAGCTAAATAAATACAATTAAATTAAAAATGCATGCAAGGATGGATACTTCAAAAATCCACCACAAAAAGTATCATCCAGGCATCTGCGGCTTACTATTTTTTTTTTTATTTGGGATGCACTAATTTTATCTTGGGTACTATTTTAGACAGATATACTGCCCATATTAACTGCGAGCAAACAAACGTAGTGACAAAACTTGATCCTATTATATATCCCCATTATAACCACAAAGCTGTCTACACTG
The DNA here is from genome assembly GCA_037950675.1 of Hypophthalmichthys molitrix. NCBI lineage: Eukaryota > Metazoa > Chordata > Actinopteri > Cypriniformes > Xenocyprididae > Hypophthalmichthys > Hypophthalmichthys molitrix. Next base: position 34,209,422 of record CM075496.1, on the reverse strand, counting down.
CAAGTCTGATCTAGTTTTGCCACATTGTGCAACAGCTTTGTTGATTTATAATGGGAATGATCCAGTTTTATCCTGCTGCCTGTTCTATACAGTATATACACACTGTGTCCTAATTCAAAAATCAAGGTTATGTTGAAGAACTTACGATGGAAGTGAATTGTGTTGCTTGTAATTTTATAAAAGCAATTACATTAGTTATTCTGTTAAACCTGTGTATTATTTGAGCTGTAAAGTTGTTTAAATCCTAATTTTTTTTTTTTTTTTTTTTTTTCTTTTTAGTTTAGTCAAAGTGTTGTCAATGAAATTGTAAATCAGGAAACAGAAAAGGTTAGTGTTAGATTTTTTCCACACTAAAACCATGTTAAATGCACATGTTGTTTAAGTGTTGTGACTTTACTATTTAAACGTTACTAATGCTAAAAAATGTTAGCATTCATGGTTTGGCCTCATTCACTTTTTTTTTTTTTTTTTTTTAAATAAGAAAAGGAAGGAGACGTGGAAATTATTTTTTATTATTATAAGATTGAGCTTAACTTTTATTGAACCCCAGAATATTCCTTTTAAGTTACATTGTGTCCATGTAGTCTGCGTGGTGTGGTTTGATGTTTGTTAGCAGACACTGACATCTGGCATACTTCTCTGTCATTTTGGAAGTTCCTTCATGAATGAACATGTCCAAATAAAGACGAAGCAAGACGGCAATTTCCTTTTCCTCCACAAACAAGAAATGTGCAAGAACATACACTCTATCATGCTTCTAAACCACACATCTGTTTATGTCCAGAGGGAGGTTTTGTCAACACAGGAAACATGACTTTGCTACTGAGATTTTGCAGGGCTATTGACACCAGTAAAACCTTAAGGGATAATGAACAGTGCAGTGTGAGAGGGGACATGCTGCTTTTAGGACAGTGGGAACTTCTGTGACACCGGGATGTTCTGGTGAGACTGACCGCAGCAGCACAGCTCAGTAATGTGAGCCGTTTAACCTCCAGAGGAACATGATTTAGTTGGAAATGGAGCAGGGGAAATGTTAAGGTCAGGCAGATGTACAGTGATGACGTTAGCTTTTGCACTAAAGAGCTGCAAGATTTTCATGATAGGGAGTATAAATATTTTTTTCTTTGCGGTGAAATATGGCATTTCTTGTAGTTGCCTACAAGGCAATTGCAACCCTTTTGCAGGGTTTTTTTTTTTTTTTTTCACAATTGCACGTTTACATCTCGCAATTACTTTTTTTCTTAGAATTACGTGATCTAAACTCACAATTTAAAGTTATAAAGTCAGAATTACGTGTTTGCAGAATTGCAAGTTTATATCTCACAATTCTGAGAAAAAGAAGTCAGAATTGCGAGTTATAAACTTGCAATTGCAAGAAGAAAAGTCAGAATTGTTAGATAAACTACTCATTAACTGGGATAATTTCAGATGTCAGTGTTGGCTTTTTTGTCTTTTTTAATTAAAGGAATGTATATGCACTTCCAAATTTTGTTAATAAAATATCAATATTTGTGTTTATTTTTTTTAGTCTTTTCAAACAGTTATTTGATGAATTGATCTAATTTGTGTCTCTGGAAATACAGTCAAACCAAAATTTATCTCCTTGAACATTTCATTCATTAATACAGTTTATTCACTATAGTTAAAAAAAAAAAAAATGGTAATAAAATATGAAAAGATCTCAAGTTAAACTATCAGAAAAAAGTAATCTCAGATAACACTTAAGCAAAACATGGTCAGGTCAAAGTGTCAGAATAATTTTTGGTTCCAAATTTTTATCAATTTTACTGGTAGTCCACTGTATGAAGAATTTTGGGGTATAATATGTCACAGTTTACTTTATTTTGCTATCATCACTTGCATAAATGAACTATAGTGTCCTGCACCCACTAGTAAAAATATATCAAAAGTGTCTAGATAATTTTTGGTTTGACTGTATAGTGCATCTTTGATATTTATACGTATTCTTTTTCTTAAGTGAGGGATTTGTAGATTGTTACAGTTTAGAGTTGAGGATGGCATACACTGTAAAACAAACACTGCTACTAAAATCTCTTTTGTATATTTAACATATACTGACAATAGGTTTGGGTATCGATTGAATTTTAGTGATTACAATTCTTAACGATTTCAATAAGGTAAAAAATTTACATAACTGATACAAGCAACAAGCTAGGAAGCCAAGAAAAACTAAGGCTGTGTTCACACTTGGTAGGTTTGATTATATTTTTTCGAACTCTGGTGTGATTGCTCTGTTAATGCGGTTCATTTGAATAAGTGCGAACACTTCGATCTGAACCCTGGTCGCACCAAACAAGTGGATCGAGACCCCTGAAAAGGTGGGTCTTGCTCCACTTCCAAACAAACTCTGGTGCGGATGAATATATATGTATGCAACACGGACAAAGAGATCAAAATGAACCGAAACAGGATGTGATGTCACAAAATGTGACCCTAAAAAGACAGAATGCTCAAGCATACCTGGTTTTTCTCAACATAGTCACGTTGTTGCCCATTACAGTTCAGTACATGCGCCGGAACCATGTCTCCTTGTAGCAGATCTTCATTTGTGTGTGTGACAGAGAAATTCCTGCTGGTGTTTTGACTCATTTACTCATTTTATAAGCTCTTTTTGAGTTCTCGGCTGGTAAAAATACCAACATATGTACGCACATACAGTGGTGGTCAAAATTATTGGCACCCTTGGTAAATATGATCAAAGATGACTGTAAAAATAAATCTGCATTGTTTATCCTTTTGATCTTTAATTCATAAAATTAGCAAAAATCTAACCTTTCATTGAAGGAAAAGAATTGAAAGGGAGGAGAAAATCACATTATGAAATAAATGTTTTTCTCCAAAACACGTTGGCCACAATTATTGGCACCCCTATAATTTTTTATGAGTAAAATATCTCTGAAGTATATTCCCATTCATATTTACATATTTTTTTGGCACACCAGGGTTATCATGAACATGAAATTGTCCAGCCATGACTTCCTGTTCCACAGGAGTATAAACATGAGGAAACACAAAGGCTAAATTAATCATTCATCACAATGAGTAAAACCAAAGAATATAGTTCTGATGTGCAGCAAAAGATTGTTGAGCTTCACAAAATAGAAAGTGGCTGTAAGAAAATAGCTGAAGCATTGAAAATCCCCATTTCCACTATCAGGGCAATAATTAAGAAGTTCCAATCAACTAAAGATGTTACAAATCTACCTAGAAGAGGACATGTGTCTAAATCGTCCTAATGTGCGGTGAGGAGGAAAGTTTGAGTGGCAAAAGACTCTCCAAGAGGAGAAAAACAAGAATGCACATTTAGAATATGAAGGCCAGTAAATAATGACAGAATCTTATTCTTTTTAAGGTAAAATATTCATTTTAATAATAATAATCCATAATGGAAACCATGTAGGAAAGAAAATGATGTTTAGAAAAGTGAACTATCTGCAAATGATGCAATCTGGACTCCCATAGCCTGTATGAACAAAATGGTTTTCGTGTAGAAACATGCACTAACTACTAGGCTGAAGCTCAAGTTAATGCAATTAATTCTTAATGTGAAATTAAAAAAGAAAAATCTGCTCACTTTATTGTTTCTGTGTGGCACTTTGGCATGAGTTTTAACCTTGAGTGAACTGTGATTATAAGGGGATTGATGAACCCCACTCGTTATTTACTCAGCAGACTGTGAAGGATTGTTTGAACCCACAGTGTCAGATGTTGTTTTAGACACTGCCAGACTGAAATGCTGCGAAAAACAGTAGCTTTTGCTTTGTGCCAAAGGTCTCCAAGGTTTCAAGGCTAAATTGTTAGAAAGGTTTCCTCTCACTGTTATTGATTGGCATTTCCATACATGCCTGTTTACATATGGACTGCAAATGAGATTTAGTCCAGTAGGGCAAGTTCATGGTTGCAGTATAAATCAAGGGATCAAGGTTTGGCTAGTTAGCATGGCCTCATTACTCTTTGTTGGTAGATGCTTTTACTTTTTTCATCATCTGCGCTTTTTCATGAAGCATTTTGTTGCGCGTCAACTGTAATAAACAGACATCCACTCGCATTGCGTGTGTAACAGTGGCCAGATAGTGAGAGTTTTGCAGTTAAACCACTGCACACTGTTAGAGAATGTGGTGCTTGGTGTCATTGGTAGTGCATTCACCTCGCATGCCAGCAGCGATTGGGCCGGGGTTCGAGACCGACTTGGAGCAGGGTGGTTAGTATTGGAGTGTGAGTTTTGGAGGCGGAGCAATGAAGAGAGGTGTGGGTTTGTTTGGGTTTATTTCAAATATCAACAGTGTTCAACAACGAATTTGAGAAATCGCACACTTATATTCTGAGTTATTTTTATTTATTTATTTATTTTTTGTGTGCAACATTTACATTTGTAAATATTTGATTTGGTAATTTCACCAGTCTCCAACATAATGTACACTACCATTCAAAAGTTGGGGGTCATAAGATTTAAAAAAAAATTGTTTTTTTTTTTGTTGAAAGAAGTCTCTTTGGATCACCAAGGCTGCATTCATACAGTAAAAACAGTAATATTACAATTTAAAATTAATATTTTTTTTATATATTAAAATGTAATTTATTCATGTGAAGCTGAATTTTCAGCATCATTACTCCAGTCTTCAGTGTCAAATAATCCTTTAGAAATCATTCTAATATGCTGATTTATTGCTCAAGAAACATTTCTTATTACCCCCCCCCCCCCCCCCCCCCCCCCCCAGTTTCAAAGACAAGGCTTAAGCTAGTCCCAGACTAAAATGCATGTTTGAGTGAGCTGTTTTAACTGCAACTTGCAAAGTTTTTTTTTAAGTGTCCGTTTATAAAAGCAACTTAAATGCCCTAATTGAACTAAGGCCTAATCCTGGTTTAGGCTAAGCCCTGTCTGTGAAACCGGGCATATAAGTGTTGAAAACAGTTGTGCTGCTTAATGTTTTTGTATAAACTGTAATACAATTTTCCCCCCAGAATTCTTTGATGAATAGAAAGTTCAAAAGAATATTGTAAAGTTTAAAAGAATTGTTATTTGTTGCTTTTAGTTACCGTTGCAGGCAGGTTGCATAAATGTTGTCATTTATAAAATGCAGACAAAGACCTCTCCGCTTAATTGAATGCCCAAACAGCCCCCCCAAAATCCCCCTTAACGTGGTTAGCAGGACCCTGTGTCCAGGGGCATCACAATACTTTAATCTCACCCTATGTTGAGGTAAAGGTTGTTTGAATACATGCAACAGTCATAGTACTGTTCTGTAGTTAGACCATCTGTATCTTTGTTGAATTACTCTTATCACTTATGTCAGATTGTAAAAACAGCCAGATATTATTCTTTCATTACATTTTCATTACAAACCATTCACTATCATTTGATAATGTACAGAAAACGTCTCAGGTTATGCATGTAACCATGGTTCCCTGAGAACAGGGAACGAGACACTACTTCTTAACGCATTTGGGGAACGCCTTAGCGGGAACCGGTGTCTGAAACACTATCAAATCACGGCAATTGTATTGGCCGGTGACAGCCTATGACGTCATTACTAGATGCGGCCTGCCATACTCTGCAGTCTGAAAGGATGCGCTCACTAACAAGCTCTGTGCCGGATCCACAGACGGGTTAACAAAAGATGGAACCAACACATCATAGGTCCAGCCTCAGGCCTGGTGTGAAGCACCTGAGATGTAAAAGAATAAAAGGTCCCTATTATTCCTTTCTATAGGGAGCTGAGGTCACTAAATTTAAAATGGCTCTCACGCCAGAAAGGCAACCTGCAAAGCTCAACCTGTAACTACAATAAATAGAGGCCTAAATGTAGATGCGGGCTGCCATACTGCTGCAGACTGAAAGGATGCACTCAATACCAAGCCCTTATGCCGGACCAACAGAAGGGTTAATAATAATGGAATAATAACAGAACCCAACATCGGTCCATTCTCAGGCCTGATAAAAAAGCACCTAATATGAATAAACACCCCCTTTAATCCTCTCCATAGGGAGCTGAAATAGGGTTGCCAAGGGAAGCACAAGTGCGTGAAAAACAGCTTTATACAGGCGAACGCGTGTGCTCCTAGTCCAAACAAACAATGTACAAGTAATGTGTGTGATAGATGTAAAGCTTGCACACAAACCTACACATCGCTCGTCCAAACGTAAATAGAGCGTAGCTTACTGATATAGAGGACGCATCCTAAATCAGTTAAACGTTGTCATAGCAAAAAACCCGTCCTGCTTCCCTCGAGAAGAGTGGAGCTTTCCTCAGCGGGAAAAGCTCACAACGCGTGCCGACAGAACTCTCAAGCACTGGGCATGCATGCTCTAACAAAGGCGCACGAGTCAAGTGTGTTACCAGGTAACTATACATGGATGTGCACACTGACTGAAACGTCTGTAAACAGCCGTTCTTACCTTTGAATAGCGCTTCAAACAAAATATCCCTGAAAGACGAAAGAGGATGACTTGTTCTCTTGTTCTCGCTCCTTATGTGCGTTCGGGGCGCACTAGTAGTGATGTCATAGGCTGTCGCCGGCCAATACGATTGCCGTGATTTGATAGCGTTTCAGACACCGGTTCCCGCTAAGGCGTTCCCCAAATGTGTTAAGACGCAGTGCGAGGGAAATGTTTATTTCTGATCTTATGTTTTATGTTGCCATTTCAAATAGGTCAGGAGTGTCCAATCCTGCTCCTGGAGGGCCACTATCCTGCAGAGTTTAACACCAATCCTAATTAAACACACCTGAGCCAGCTAATCAAGGTCTTCAGGATTACTAGAAACTTTGTGTGTGTTGGGGCAGGCTGGAGCTAAACTCTGCAGGAAACTTGGCCCCGCATGAGCAGGATTAGACTAACTTGGCTTTCTTGAAAGAGATTTCAATCTCAAGGAAATAAGGGAGGTCTAGGTAAAAAATAAAGGTTTAATAAATAAATATATACAGACATTAACACTAGCATCCAAAATGAGCACTTGTCAAAAGTGGCAAACGAGAGTAAAATAAGTAACTATTAATATGGATCTGCTGAGCAGACAGACATATGTACTGCGTATCTAACAGAGTAAAGTGGTGTGTAACACTCCCAGAACCGTGTGAAACATTTTGAAACAACATTGTGCAATTGAGGATTGCCTAACATCTGTGAAAACACTAGCATTGTAAGACAGAATAACCTACTAATTACCACAATTATATTTTATTGAATTACTGTTTTACTGATGGGCATGAACTCATTGTATGCATAACCTGTATTCTGTCTTGTAAATGCCTATATAGCTTTGTGAGGAACAGACCAAGATTTAAGTCCGTGTTCACTGATAATCATCAGCTGCAGCTCACATAATGACAGATATTGCTTTTTTGTCAGGAACTATTTGATTCAGGAATGTTTTCTCTGAAGAAGACATGCATTATTCTCATGATAAAAATCAATCTGAATGAATGGCTAAATAATAATTTTAATGTTAAAGGATTAGTTCACTTTCAAATGAAAATTACCCCAAGCTTTACTCACCCTCAAGCCATCCTAGGTGTATATGACTTTCTTCTTTCTGATGAACACAATCGGAGAAATATTAATAAATAGAAATATTAATAAATCCCCATCCGAGCTTTATAATGGCAGTAAGCATTACCAAATGAGTATGAAGCTGAAGAAAGTGTCTCCATCCACATCCATCCATCATAAACATATTCCACAAGGCTCCGGGGGGTTAATAAAGGCCTTCTGAAGTGATGCGTTCAGAATGATTTCAGAATGATTTTTATCATGTGAACAATGCATGTCTTCTTCAGAGGAAACATCCATGAATCAAATAGTTCCTCACAAAATATAACTGTCATTATGTAAATGCAAGGATACAACTCGCTCACCTCAGATTTCACTGCTTTGTTCTGTCAAAATCAAACTTGAAACATGATCTGTACATTTGATCTATTAGTGATACCTTTGTTGTACACCTTTAAGCAACACATAACCAAATAAGACCTCATCAGTTCCCCATGTTTCATGTGTTACTTCTGTTGTGGCTGGTGGTTATGGTTTACACATCTGGTGTTCGAATTTTAGCCTTGGCTATTTTGGGCACATGGGCCACAGTGGGGTTCACTGCTTCTCCTATCGTTTGAGGTTGACCTTTTGCATATGATACAGGTCTTCATGTTGATTCATTTCTGACAGTGACATATGAGATGCTGGTCAGATGTTCAGACAACTTGTATAATGGAAAATGAGTTGCTAATCACATTAGCAACACCAGTTGGGAGGGATTGGAGTTCAGAAGATCTATTTTCACGGCCATGTAATGCAAAAGTGAAGTAATCTGATACACAAAGACGACCAGAAGGTCCTATGACATCATCATGTAAACAAACACTGCTGTTTACAGTATAAGTTGGTAGCAAGGGTAAATGACCTAGATCTCTTGTGTGTATTTAGACAGAGGCTGTACTCTTTGCTAGATCAGCAACAAAGCATCTAGAGCCCATATTTGTCTCCATAAGGATCACCACTAAATGAAATGACTCATGTCAGAGATGTATCTGAGGAAACATCTCCAATTGTTTCAATTTTGCCCATGTGTGTTATAATTAGGGCTGCAACTAACAATTATTTTGATAATTGATTAGTTGGCCAATTTATTTTTTCGATTAATCGGATAAAAATCCTAATTTTATTTATTTTAATTTTATTGACAAAAAAACAAACAAACACACTATTGCACATCCTGCCCAATGTACTTCAAATAAATGTGCCAATTGAATGCTATGAAAACATACAGTGCTTAATTTATTAGACTACCTGTCATAATAAAGAGAGAACACAAATATTTTAGGATTCTATCAAAAACTTGTTTAAAGCTAAAAATGGTATTGCCATTTATTAGGAAAATAACAAACTGAAACAACTAAATAGTTTCTAAATAATATTTCACACATAATATCCAAAAAAAACTTAACAGTCTCTGTTGTTATTGACTGTAATTGAGCATCTGGGAAAAACAAAAACAAAAAAAAAACTATGAAGTGTTTTACTTTTCCCTGCCTTTCTTGTAAAACAGTAAAATCAAAAATTCATGGATAACAATGATAAATATATTGTAGCTTTAGAAATACTGCTGTAACTAAAGAGCTTAGGCATACTGGTGGATTAACCATTACAGAAACATGAAAAATGATTTTAGCACCAATACTGATAGTTTAGGCTGCCCTGACCTGTGGCACAAACCTTACATTGGGTATCAGATGTCTAATAACTTTAGCACTGTATATAATGAATATAGTTTAAATCTCTACTCTACATTACAAATGAAGATAGTGTTTTTGTTTATTATCTTTATTACGGTGTTAACCAGCAAGATAAATGTTTTGCAGGAACACACATATTCACTCTGGACACAATCACTCTTACTGTCATTTCTTTATCCTGTAAATAAAAAACGTCTGTAAACGTATTGTATTTATTCCATCTGTCTGATGCGGGTGTGCGCGCTGACGCTCATTCAGTAATTGTCAGGAGGAGCCTTTATGCAAAATGGAAATGCTCACGTGAATTTGTAACATTTACAGATAAGGATAACGTTTTGCGCTGAGGACACACATGCATCTGTCAAAGCGCCTGACAGGGCAAGCCATTCACTAATGCATTAGCTTGAAGCTTAAAATAAATAATTCTCATGTTTTGATCAGCTTTGATCACGTAGCCTACCTTTCCCGCAGCTCACTCCGTTTCCTTCACTATTTTTAGATGCATTTTGTCCATAGAAATGCGTTATTCAGTGCTGTAATTTGATGCGACGGGCAGAAGTTTTAAGTGCACGGTGGGCAGACCCGACTAATCGATAATGAGAATGGCTGTTGATGATTTTCATTATCGATTATTATCAATTTTATCGAATAGTTGTTGCAGCCCTAGTTATAATGAGTGCAGAAGCTGTAATTTGTTATCTGTAATTTTGTGAGTGTTCTGTACCACTCTCAGTTTTTCTCTTCTCTGCTGCTTGCTCTGTGAAATCAAAAAGCAAAATACACACAGAAGTTCAAAGTAAAATAAAAACAGAACCTTGAACCTTGAACCTTAAACTAACAAGTCACGTTTGGTTCTGAAGGACTGAATTTGTTTACTGACTGACATTGAAAAATATTGTGGAACTGACAGTGGCAGATGTAGATAAACCACTAACAAAGGGAGAACCAAAAGGGAATATCCAAATGTTTTAACTTTCACCCATTCCCTGGAGTAAGTCTTTAACTCACAACTGAGAATGTTTCCCCCCCTCTTCCTGTTGTCAAATTCTCAACGTAATTGCTAAAATTATGAGCAGGGGTCAAGCTTCCAGTGGGCTCCTGCTCTGTTTCAAGCACACTTAAGGAAGTAACTCTACCCTAAATTTTCACATTACCCAGTGGAGCAATCTGCAGAAGTTCACTGATTATTCAGTGAAGGTTCACCTCCTCCATCAAATTATGTTTGTTGGCACAACACTATGAGTAACTGTTATGTAGTATGTGAGACTAGAATTGGTGCATTCTGAATAATAGCCCCAATTCTGCATTGAAAATATTATGCTGAAATGTGCCTGGAAGATATACTTTTTCGATGATTTTTTGTTTTATTTAATTATTTTCTAATTTTTATTTATTCATCTATTTTATTTATTCACTTTAATTTATTTATTTATTTAATTTGCTGATTTATTTTTATTTATTAATTTAAAATATTAATTACTTTTATTTATGTATTTTTGTTTTAATTAATTTTTATTTTGTTTACTTTTTTAACCCTTAAATGCATGAATGTTTTGCCAATCATTCTTACATATTCGGGTCTTTAGCGACCCGGATCTCTACCTAACATGGATGGATCTTTACCTGTCGCGATAATATAAAACTCCTCTGATTATAGAGTAGCAATTACAGAAGAATAAAATAAAGATATTTTGTTACCTTTTTGGAGCTTGGAAGGGTTCAGTTTGAGCAGATTTTATACCATCATCACTGTCCTTGTCAGATCTCATTTCCCAGTACATTCAGCAAATGATAAACTGAGATCGCGAATATGAGACCATTTGTGATCTCAAAAAAAACTGTATCATTTTCAACATCTTCGAAATAAATTTTTTGATCACTGACAGCTTCACTAGATCCATCAAGTGACAGTTACAGTCATATCTGATTGCGTTCAGTACTTGCTCTGCAGTAAATCGCTGAGCCATTTCACGTTTTGCTAATGATACTTCCTATTCTTTTGTTTTGTCTGAATGAGGTGTCACTTCATCATTGTGTATCAGACATTGCCACCTTGTGGAATAAAGGTGAATTGCACTTATTCTGTCATCAAAGATTCACTTATTGTTGTGCAGAAAAAAATATACGTACACTGATACACACCTCGGGTCATTAGCGACCCTATACAATTTTTACAAAAAATGAATGGAAAAACAGGCTTTATTTTATAATTTTATGATTTTTGTTTTCTTGTTATATTGTTTATATTTAATTGGTTGAGGAATACTAAGAAGGTTGATGTCTAACTTTAAAAATTGAATGAGGAGGAGGGTAGTGAATGATCCATTGCTAGCGAGTTGCATATAAATGTGCAGATTGGGATGCAGGCTAATGTGTTTACATGGCCTTGGATTGAGTGTTTTCAATTCAACAAAGCTTGTACTTTTTCAACTGTAATCAATAATGGTGTGCTCAAATGCCACTGCATGAGCGTGAAGCTTGCCTTCCATAAGAATAAACTGTACATAACTGTAAAAAACTGCATATTGTAAAGAGAACTGATGCTTTGTCAGGCTGCAGGCATTCATGACTTCTATTAACTGGGAAAGTGACATTAATTTTTCCCACTGTTGCTCAAAATAGCTGAACTAACTGTGAAATGTACCTCTGATGTTAAATTTATTAAGTGCTCTTATATAATTATGTAACCGAGTGCAATTTCACTTTGACCCTGCCTCAGGGAGAGAGACTGAACGAGAAGAACGAGAAAAACAAATGGTCAAAATGAAAATGTTTATGGGTTTTTTTTCTCTCTCTCTCTCTCTCTCTCTCTCTCTCTTTTTTTGAGAAGATGAGTGCTTTGTTTTTGGCTATCAGCATGAATATAACCATGTCTAAGAAACAAGTACTTCAGATAAAATGGTTTGATATCAGAAGTATCTCTTCTGATATGATGCTCATTAGTTTCCAGGCGATGGAACAACATCCCTGTTCAGCATTACTGAATGAATTAATGACGGGCAGTGGGAGATGTGTCATATAGTGTTACTAATCTGATCACGGAGCAGTGTATGCGCGGGTCCTTCAGTTGGCAATACATTTCAATCTAAAAAATGGATTGCTATCATGTGTGGGACAACAAGCCCTTCTGATAATAGAGAAATGGACGTCATTCGGTTTAAAGGTATTTCACAATTACCTCTTCTCTGAGTTCAAAAACAGCAGTGATGGTAAATATTTCTCCCCAGGAGCATGTTATAGAAAGTGAGAGAGGGACAGCATGCTGTAAAACAACTCCTGTGCCTTTTTTCCCAGTTTGTTGTTCACAGCTTTTTGATTTTATTATTATTATTTTATTATTTTATTTTTTTCGTGAGGTGATGAAATCAAGAAACGATACACTTGTATAACTGTAACATGGCACTACAATGATGCAATGATGACATCAGATGGTAATTCCATGGTATTTATGAGAAGCCATGGTACAATATATTTACTGTATTCCTATACCATGAAATTTATATGATACTCCAAGATACCTCGGATACATTTAGTATTAACATGGTACATACTAGGGCTGGACGATTAATCGAAAAGTAATCGAAACTGAAATTCAGAACCTCTAACCAACGTAATTTTCCCATGTTGGTTATTTCGTTTTTTTAATCCTGTTAATACTTCCCCCTTAAAAACATACTACTGCGTGTGTAGCCACGTGACCCACCCCGTCCAGTCAGTGGCATAAAAGCAACACGCAGGTGAACGCCGGTTCAACACATAGTGATGGCGCGCGAGCGGTGAGCCTTACATCTTCAGTAAGTTTTTTTTTTTTTTTTTTTTTTTTTTTCTGTCCCATGATCACTTGATTAATGCATCCTTTCTCAATAAAAGTATTATTTTTAAAAATCATCTTACAAATCTTAATAGCCTCAAACTTTTGAAAGGTAATGTACAGGAAATTACAGTGTTATACATATCAAATGGTAGGCTAATATGATTCATGGTACACCACTGCATTTCTTCGCCTCTTCTAAAAGAGGTTTTTGATTTGTCTGCTATATAGGTGCTTGTGTGTTGGCGGTTGGATGCTCTTGTTTTCTTAGCAAAATGCTGAGTTAATTCTGCCTTTTCATTTCTTGATCTTTTGTGGTGCAGTTATTTTCCGCACTGATGGATTCAGACAGAGAAGTGACTGCTTCCACAGTATGTTTTTCCTGTATACGCTTTTCTGATGTTATGCTCGACTGCTTCAAAATGAGAAACACCTGCATCAAAACAGCTTAGCTTCTGTTATGTCATTATTTTCCCTGTGTGCTGAGTTATCTAATTGAAGAATTCATTTCAACTATTCTCGCAGCACAGCCCACAACAGGCCATGCATTCATTTTTTTTTTTTGATGTTTTTTTTTTTTTTTTTTTTTTTTACACAATCAAAGAGGTGGTGATGGGCACAAGAAACACACAATTTTCCATTTTACCTTTTTTTCCATGACTACGACGATTAAACTGACGATATCAACATGCAGTATTGCTGATGAAAATATGTAGTTAGACTAAAATGTAGTTTAAAAAAAATAAAAAGCTTGAAAAAAACAATTGTCGAAAAAGAGAGAAGACAAAATATTACAAGCCTGTACGGTTGCAGTTGCCAGATGTCAAGAGTTCAAATCCCCAAAATCATAGCTTTTCTGTTAAAAGGATATATTTTCTGCCCAGTGTTTTACTTAATCTTTGCTATCTGGCAACCATGTGCACATGCTCTCTGTACACTGCAGAAGAAGTGCTGATGATCTGAAAACACTAACAAAACAAGTAAGCTGGAGTTTAGCAATCTCCATTGAGATATTCTGCTCAAATAAGTGTCATTCGGTTAGTCTGTTTTCCCTCACGAATCTGCCATCAAACCTTCTCAGTGATGGTCTGTAATAAATCCAAACATTGATCTTGACCGTATTGTTTGCGATTTTGTGGTAGCTGAATACATGCACTTACACAACCTCTGTGAAACAATACAAAGTCTTTTTTTGTTGTTGTTTTTATAGAGAAAACATGTAATGTGAAGTTACTGGAATTACTGTTTGGAATTTCACTTTTTATTTTTGAGAGAAGTTTCTTGTTTTACCAGTTTTCCTAATGTAGAGAGTATATTCATTTTTTGAAAAATGGCCTATAATAAATCAGGAAACAATGAGGTAAAATAAACCATGCATACGAGCAGACATTCTCTTGATTTTGTACTTATAGATGAAAGTGCAATAATTCTGATGAAATGAAAAAATACATTTCTCAAATGACAACAATTATTGTGATTTATAATTTTGGGCAGAATATTCATTATCAATTTAACCATTATGCAGCGTGATGAAAATGGGACTAAGTTTTCATTAACTAAAGCTAGGCTAAAATTCCCAGACGTTTACCCCCAGTTTCATAGACAAGGCTTAAGCTAGTCCCAGGCTAAAATGCATGTTTGAGCTGTTTTAACTGAAAGAAACTTGTACTGACTTATCTTAAAATATGTCAGTGCCGTCGTTTTCTCTCAAGATGCACATCAGTAGGTTTTTTTTTTTTTTTTTTTTTCTCCTAAGGCACATTTATAAAAGCTACTTAAATTCCCTAATTGAACCAAGGCCTAATCCTGGCTTTATCTAAGCCCTGTTTGTGAAACTGGGCCATAGTCGAATAAAACTTGACTAAACAGATACTGAACATGTTTTTTTTTTTCCTCATACTTAAACTGCATCTGACAGAAGTGTCAATAGCTTTCATGCATGTCTTTCAAAATAAGTTCATCAGAAAAACATAGTCTACGTTTGTTGTTGTTTCTTTGACTGCACACTCTGCATCCCACTCGAAACGGTCTTGCGACCCACTTGTTGAGAAACATTGCAACAGGACATTTTGCCATTTACTGTCTATAGAATTAAAGCTACTTTTAAAGTGGCTGTGTTTTGGACTGCTGTAGATTTTGTTAGACACATTGGGTATGTTTCGCCTACAACATAAGGCACTTCATGAGTCACAAATCGCATGGCTACTCTCCCATAGAAATAACTGAACTCCACATATCTGTTCTTCATAGTCAGCCGGACCGCAAGGAAAGATGGTTTATGTGGATGTTTTTCCGACGTGCACCTTTAATCCTCTTAGAGAGTTCAGGACTGAAATTATCTCCTTGAGTTATGCTGTAATTATATAACTTTTCATATCTGTTTATTTGATATAAGGCGTTAATCCCACATGATCTTGTTCTAAAGTTTATGTAGAAGGTTGGGTCAAAGAGAGGTGTATTAAAGCTTTAAACTTCAAACTGTTCCAAAATGAACTTTGTGTTGGCTGTGATCTCATGCTTTTAAAATATTATTTCTGAGAAATGGCCTTGTTTACAATCAGGGAACTGAGACATTATAAAATGTTACAATAAAGTTACTCTTGCTTCAACCTCTGTCCCACAGAAAAGATTATCCTGTAAGTATGAATCATAGTTTGAACTGTAAGCACGGCCAAAATGCATCATGGGTATTTTACAACACCTTTTGTTTTTATAATAGATGGACAGTTGAGATATGTAAAGAAACTTTTCGCCGAGTAACCAGTTATGAGGTCATATTTTATATGTTTGGTCAGTCATAAAGAGATGTTATTTTGTGTCCAGCAGGCTTGGGTTAAAAATTACCATCTCATGGAATCAGACAATGAGTAATAAATAAGCTCCTGCACTGTCCTGTACAGGCATAGTTTGTGATTGCTGTAGACGTTGCAGTTTAGTTTATAAAGTCATGTTAGTTTATATTACATGAGCATTTCTTGTTGATTTAGTAGTTTAATTAACTTACTTTAAATTTGTATAGATTATGTAAATTTGTATTCAGCCAATCAGAATTCTGTTGTCAAACTTAGTCAATTAGGGTCTTGTTTATGTGTTTCATTTATTTACTACTTATTTATTTATTTTAAGTGCCCTGAATATTACTTTTCATACAGTGTAATATAGCTGTTTGTGATTGTAAATGTAAAAGGTCTGCAAAGTTGTAAAGCTCAAAGTGCATGACAAATAATGTGATTGTCTCCTAAAAGAAAGAATCGATTCTGAACTGCTGAAATGACTCGTCAGCAATTCCAGTCTCACTTCCTGTTACATACAATGTAACAGATTTGCATAATGTCAGTCCATGATCTTCATTGGCTGCCCACAAACAACGTCTATTTTGACCTCGAACACTGTAGTTGTAGCTGAGGCCTATAAGAGTTTAGTTTGTGCTGTTGACATGTCGAGGAGATGCTGTTTTCAGAGCTGCGAATTTACTTTGCATGCATTTCAAAAGGAGGACTTATATGAATCTCATATGAATGGCGTTGGTTTTTCCGAATCAATTCGAGCCTGTGTATCAAGCACTGAGGAACGCTCCGGATCTGAAATTCAGTTATGTTAATAGCTGCTTCATTTCCAAACACTGGCTGGAAGCGGTAGACCAGTCACAACAGACTGGGCCATCTGACCAATCAGAGAAGAGTTGGCTCACGGAGAGGAGGGGTTTAGAGAGAATGAATCTTCTAATTAATCGTTTTCTGACTCATTGAGATATGAGGTGATTTGCAATGTATATTATGAGAAAATTCAAGTGTTTTTTGACCTTGAATGCATGTAAACCTGTTGTAGGAGACCTCCAAAACAAAATTTTCTTAATGTTAATCTAAATCTTAAATTGCATCAGGGCTTTTTTCTTTATAATATCAGGACAGTTGTTTCACCCTGACATGTTTGACTTTATGCCATATCAAAATATCAAAATTAATTTATAAATTAAAAACATGCTAACTGTAAAGGTGTAATTCAGTCATTTTATGAATTAGGTACATTATTAAAGTATTTATACATTTATTTTATTTTAAATTAAATTTATACACTACCAGTCAAAAGTTTGGACACTGTAAGATTTTTAATGTTTTTAAAAGAAGTTTCGTCTGCTCACCAAAGCTGCATTTATTTAATTAAAAATACAGTAAAAACAGTAATATTGTGAAATATTATTACAATTTAAAATAACTGTTTTCTGTTTGAATATATATTTATAAAGTAATTTATTCCTGTGATCAAAGCTGAATTTTCAGCATCATTACTCCAGTCTTCAGTGTCACATGATCCTTCAGAAATCATTCTAATATGCTGATCTGCTGCTCAAGAAACATTTATTGTGTACAATTGTACAAAATATTTGTGTACAATATATTTTTTTTTTTTTTCAGGATTCTTTGATGAATAGAAAGTTCAAAAGAACAGCATTTATTTGAAATATAATCTTTTGTAACATTATATATGTCTTTACTGTCACTTTTGATCGATTTAATGCATCCTTGCTGAATAAAAATATTTTTCAAAAAAATAAAAATAAAAATTCTTACTTTTGAACGGTAGTGTATAATGTTACAAAAGCTTTGTATTTCAGATAAATGCTGTTCTTTTGAACTTTCTATTCATCAAGGAATCCTAAAGAAAAAAAAAAGTTGTTTCAACATTGATAATAATCATAAACGTTTCTTGAGCAGCAAATCGGCATATTAGAATGATTTCTGAAGGGTCATGTGACACTGAAGTAATGATGCTGAAAATTCAGCTTTGCCATCACAGGAATAAATTACTTTATAAAATATATTCAAACAGAAAACGGTTATTTTAAATTGTAATAATATTTCACAATATTACTGTTTTTACTGTATTTTTAATTAAATAAATGCAGCCTTGGTAAGCAGACGAAACTTCTTTTAAAAACATTAAAAATCTTACCATGTCCAAACTTTTGACTGGTAGTGTATATCTAAATGGAAAAAAGAGCATCATGTCATTGACCTGACATACAGCAAGTATATCTATGATATTATGTCCTTCTTCTGTAGAACTACTTCTGTTTTTAATCGGATTGAAAACCGAAACTGGAAAGGACTGTGCATGTGCAATGATGTAGAAATGGCATAATGACGTATGACGTGTGGAACGTGGGGCAAACAACTGAATTTTGATTTTTAAAACTATGGTAAAACCTTAGGGCAACCATATTCTGCTCATCTAACCACATCTAGATGAATTTTTACTTGTTGAAACAGCAGCTTTTATTTATTAGACCTCTGAGTTGATAATCTGAATGTCTTTTGGAAGGGTGATTCATGAACTGGAGAGATGCTGGGCTCTGCTATCAGCATTGGGCATAAAGCCCAATGTTCAGGTGGTTTAATGAATCATAAAAGGTAGCTTTTGCTTTTTGATGCCTCATAGCTCTTCATCAGAATTCAGAATAGTTAACTTTTCATAAACATGACACAAAGTTACATTTTTGCAGGTTGTGATGGAAATATCAGCTGCAAGTTTTGTGGAAACTTGGCTGTGAGGCACATTTCCTCCTGCTGCAGCTCACCTTGACTTGTCTTCCTGAGGACTTTGGCTAAATGTATTTGGGTCAGAATGTTGCGAGTTGATGTGCCCAGAAATTACTGCTCAATATGAGATTCACTTATTTTCATTGCTGAGTGCAAATAGCACTTAAACAAGTTCTTTAAGTTCTTTAATTTTTAAACAACTTTTATAATCCCTTATGAGGGACCCCCTTTCTCAAAATATTTACTTTGTTTAAAGGGTCATGAAAACCCCAAAACACATTTTTTTGAGATGTGAACAGATTTAGAGCATTTAGAGCTGCAGTTTAACTCTAAACACATGCGAAATATCACTGTAACAACATTTAATATGTAAGAACACGGAGCGGGCATGAGAGCGGTTTCTGCATGGAACGACGCGATGAGTTTAACAACACTAGATAGATCATACACGGACTGAAGTAAGCGTGTTTCAAGTTTTTATAGACATATTTCTTATCTAATGCTCTAAACATGAACCAGCACCGTGTATCCGCACATATTTCATCATGTCTTCTTCAAATGAAATATATATGTGCAAATATGGACACACAAGCCCTATTTGGACAGGATTAGTTTTACATAGGGAGGTGGGGTAAAGTAATTATTACCTGAGCTTCTCAGTGATTTTTAGTCCTGTCCGAATGTGCCATCTCAGTAATCATTACGGACAATGTCAGTAAAGATTACGGCGACTTTTACTTTCTGTAAAAAGGCCTGGAAAAATTACCTCAGGTAATACTAATCCCGTTCGAATAGACACGCTGTAAATATGTACGGTAAAATTCTGTCATTTCCTGTTTAAAAGTAGTTTTCTGTGAGTTTTTCAAGCATGGAAGCACTTGAAGAAACATTCAGTTGTGTTGTAGGTGGTGGGACAAGTCTGTGGTAAACCTCAAGTATTTTCCACTTACCATTCAGAGCAAAAAGAAGATCGAAAGCACTTGTCAGAGGCACAAAACTAATTTTAGCTTTAGCTAAGTGCCTATTACCATCAGAAAACAATCAGAATTTAATTAATAACTTGTTTGACCGGACCTAACTGTTATATATAGTTTATATATTTAGATTGTGTTTGCGCAGATGGTATCAGGAAGCAGCTTATACCCACATGATGACAGGGAGGTGACGGCGGTGCGTAAATCGATTTACCTCTCCCACTTGGTCATTAATATTACAGACGTCCTGTGGTAAAATTACATTACTCCACCTCCCCATGTAAAACCAATCCCATCCGAATAGGGCTTAATTTAGCCTTACGTCTGATCATAATCACGACATGATGAATTAATCTGATAGACAGAAGACCATGTAGACCGAAAAATTCAAGAAATTTATAGGATTATTTTTAAAACACATCAAGGTGTCCTCAACTGTTTTTTCCTCCACTCATATATTAATATTTATTATTCTGTATAATGAGTTTGTTATAGTTCTGTGTTTTATTGGTTGTTGTCTCCTCTCTTCCCCTCCCCTCTACACTCCTACTTTTCCACAGCTTTACACGCCCATTTTTCAACAGTTTTTCCAGCTCTGAGGTGTGAACGACCAGGCTGAATAAAATATTCAGCAATATTTTTGATCTGACTGCACTGTCACATTATTAACTTACACAATTATTGAACCAAACTGAATAAACAGTTAGGAAATATACAGAAATTGAATAAAGTTATCAAACACTTAATCTTCACTACATTATTATAAATTAAATATAGATTAATCCTTATTAAAGCTACAATTTTTTTCTGTTGCCTTTGTTTTTTGATTAGCATTAATGGCTGCTGTGACTTTAAGACATGCCGTTGTCGAACGTAATGCGCATGCGTGATGCGCATCTCATTTTCTCAAAACTCCTTTAGGTTCACTTAAGACGTTATTTAACTCATTTATACTGCTCTTATGAGGATGTATGAGGTCTGTGTTTTTGTTTGTTCAAGTGTGAAAAAAAAAACTGGCGCGTTTCTTTCTGTACACACTTCTGAATAAGAGCTTGATCAGGTAATGTAATGCTAGCCGAATTATGATGGAAAAAACGGATGCAGCGTTAATTGCATTAAATATTTTTAACGTTTTCTAACCTCGTTTCAGAACACCACGTCACGCTACTGGTATTAAAGATATTTAATTTATTTAGTTTTTTAAAAAAGAAGAAAGAAATTAATACTTTTATTCAGCAAATAGGCATTATATAACTGATAAAAAAGTATAGATAAAGAAATGTATAATGCTACAAAACAAAAATAAAAGCTGACATTGAATGTTCTATTAATCAAAGAATCAAAAAAGTGTTTCCACAAAAAATACTTGGTAAACTTTTTTTTTTTTTCAACATTAATAATAATAACCATTTTTTATATTTGAGCACCAATAATAATTGATAATAATAATTGAGCATCAAAACAGCATATTAGAATGATTTCTGATGGATAATATTAGTAAGTAAAATATAATATATTTCTAGTGATGGCAAAGTGTCGGCATCACAAGAAATATATTATATTACTTACTAATTCTACACAACTTTCCCACTGCTTTCTTTGGTATTATACAATATTTTAGAGACACTGCTATGCCACTAATTGAATAAGCTGCCAATTTGATGCAAACCAGGAAATAATTGTGGTATCATATATTTGTGTCTTCTGGTCAGTTGACAGTTCTTTGGTCAAAATAGTCCCATGAAGCTAGATTTGGTCAAGTCTTCCTGTCTCGCATTAAACATGTGATGTAACCTGAGAGGTGTGTTTAGGGTCACAGAGTTGTCTTTTTTCCCTTCGTTTCTGAGGGGTAACAAGTGCCATTTAATATGTATTACCAGCACTTTGTATGGAAATGTGATATGCCACATAAATTTTACTGGTCTCAGGTGGAGGTGACCTCATGTCTTTTTCCTGTGATCTTATGTTTTTCATATGGTCTTAAAGATCTGGGCTTTCTCACATGGTTTTGGTTTTCATCTGTGTAGATCATTGCAGCTCTTCTCAGCAACTCCACAGAAGATTGTGTACTATCATGAATCATTTTCCTCAAAGCAGAGGGAGTTCCCTTCCAGTTAGAGAACACACTAAGCCTCCATTTGTTTATATTCTCGGGGAGGAACCTCTTCCTTTACTCTTACATTGTTCCACAGCTTGGTGCTACTCAGCTCCTCATGAGCCTTTTCAACTCTGTTTGACAATGGAAAGAAAGGACGTTTATGTCATACGGCGTGGTGTAGTGTTTGTGATGGCAACAATGGCTAAGTCTTTCTTCAAGGCCAGATGTTAACTGTATTTAAACTCTGAATTTCCCTTGCATTATAAGTGTAATCTATATACATACAGTCAAAGCCTTTTTTTTTTAAATTTTTTTTTTTTTTTTTTTAAATCTGTTGGTATTTGATAGAATCTATTAAGGCTGGGTAAACAATATCGATTAGTCTAGACAAGAATCGATTAGTCTAGTCTGTTTTCAGTTGATGAATGAACAGAACATGTAGCGTGCCTCCCATCCAATAAATCACAATAATCTTTGTGCTTTGTTACTTTTGATATGAAGCAAAGTCTCAGATTTCAAATGATGTATATCTTATTATTAGATTAAAAACATAAATACCGTATTGGTGCTGTTTAATGTGACGTGACGGATCGCTTTAGCGCCTCAGTTAAAGAGAAGCGGCAACACGAGCGCATGTGAACATAATCTCCTCCGCTTTAATACCAGTTACAGTGTGAAATAAACATGACTAAACATCTGAAGGTATGTTAAAATATACAGTACAACTTACCAAAATCCGTATCGTGTCTCGTGTAATAGCTCAGTGTTTCAACCTCGGAAAGACGGCAATAAAACAGGTTGTCACGTAACGTCACATTTACCTCAGAAAAACATATTCAGTGACCATAAACTCATTAGTCAGGTAGAAATGTGAACTCTAGAAAGCAGCATTCTGATAAATATAGCTATGCACCGTTACATATTCATTATAATGTTCTTCAATATTTAATGCATGTTTGAATAAATCAGTTATGACAACCACGATTTAAATGTTTATATTTAAAAAAAAAAAGAATTGGAGTAGAAATATGATTATGTAATTCTAAACTTTATTTATTATAAAAAAAACATAATTGAGTGTAATTTAAGTGTTTGTATATAAGAGAATTTTAACCTTCAATATTATAGTAAAGTAGTACCAAATGACTCCATGTGAGGTTTACAGCACTAGTTGAGATTTTTTTCCTCTAGAAAATTTGCCATGTACTGTAACTGATATACATCCAAAATAATCAATTTTGAATCGTATTGAAATCTTAATCGAATCGAATCAAAGGCATGTGAATAGAAATCGAATCGAATCGTGAAAATTGTGTCAATACCCAGCCCTAGAATGTTTGATACCATGTATCTGAACAAGATGTCCAGGAGCTCCAGCAGAAAAATAGGCCCACAACATTAAAGATCCAGCAGTATATTTAACTGTGGGCATGGAAGTACTTTTTATCCATGTCTTGACAACTAAATATGCTGGAGATTGTTTCTGGATGAGAGCAGAGGATTTTTCTTGAAACCCTCCCAAACAGCTTGTGGGGATGTAGGTGCTGTTTGATCCTTGTTTTTTTTTTTTCTTTGGCTTTCTGAGACTCGAGACTCAACTAATCTCTGCAATTCTCCAGCTGTGATCCTTGGAGAGTCTTTGACCACTCAAACTTTCCTCCTCACCGCACATTAGGACAATTTAGACACACGTCCTCTTCCAGGCAGATTTGTAACATATTTAGTTGATTGGAACTTTTTAATTATTGCCCTGATAGTGGAAATGGGGATTTTCAATGCTTTAGCTATTTTCTTACAGACACTTTCTATTTTGTGAAGCTCAACAATCTTTTGCTGCACATCAGAATTATATTCTTTGGTTTTACTCATTGTGATGAATAATTAAGGGAATTTGGCCTTTGTGTTTCCTCATGTTTATACTCCTGTCATGGCTGGACAATTTCATGTTCACGATCAGATTTTTACATATCGCCCAGCCCTAGTGTCTGTGTGTGTGTGTGTGTGTGTGTAATATAAAATATATTATAGTTCTTTCTGGTTCTCGAATCTGATTGGCTGATAGCTGTGCGATATTTTAGTGATAACAGCACTCCTACATTTTCACTGTTTGCATCACTCCGCTTGAAGCGACTGTCATGGAGGACGAGCAAATACACCGTAATTTTTGTGAATATACTACACTTTGTGTATTTATGTGTACGTGGGTCAATGACGTGATGTGACGGGTCTTAATAATAATAAAAACAAAGATATGACATACAAAGTATGTAAGGTAGTACAACTAATCACTTTTATTGAAACCAAATAACATTTAAGGGTATTTTAAAGATTTTGAAGTGTCAAAAGGTCATTTGGTTTAACCATCCAAAGGCCAATACAGCCATTTTATTAGTGATTAAAATATCTTAAAATGTAATAAATGTGTATAAATAAATAAATAAATATAATATTTATTCATTCTGGCATGATTTTATAACATCATATATCAACATAGTGCAAAATGGTATTAAAATTATGTGTAAAAGTAATTTCTTTGGTATGAGAAAGAATGTCCGGATGAAAATAATTTTATTGATGTCATTTGGAGTAACCAATATAAAGGGACCATTTTGGATCAAGTCATGTGTTCATTCAATGTCATGTGACGGGATGTGACTTCATTCAAACACCTGCAAAGGACCACATGGTCATGAAGCAAAGTAACTAATGTCAGATTAAATGTCGGAATTTGGATTTTTGCATTCCGGAATTTGCTTTTAAATGTTCTGGCATTAATGTGCATTACGTGGTGGCAGTGCGTGCTGTGTGTGAGAGAGACCAAGCAGACAGAGCGAGTGTGGGATTTATTCAGATGTATTTGGAGTTTATGTTTTGCTATTGGCCCTCAATATATACATTTTTGACCAATCAGCTTTAAGTTCAAAATTACTCTCATTGCTTGGTTCTTACTGCTTATATAGTAGTCAACATTTGAAGTGGATCAAAACCTTTCATCAAAGATGTCCTAAAACCTTTTTTTTTTTTTTTTTAGGACAACTTAGTTCTTAGGACAACTTTGAACTTTTTTGATCCACTTCAAATGTTGACTACTGTAGTTTTGTGCACAGCAGAAAGTTTGGAGGGAGTGTATATATCTGATGAATTGTTCTAATAAAAATAATATCACCAAAATGTCAAAAAAAGATGTCAAATGTCAAATGATCAAAAGAGATCCCGAGAAGATGGAACTGCAGCCCTTGACAATTCTGCTAATACTAATTAGGATAGTGGGAGACACGAGCAACAGGAGTTAGATCAGTCAGAAATAGAAATTATTGTAATGGAAGAGGCAACGACGTCGTCGGTGAGGGAGAATATCACTGATCAACTGAATGATATATGGTCTCAACCTAGCTGTGAATACTTGACAGAATAATACACTAAGGTGTAGTTAGGGGTATGCAGAAATTTGTGAATGATGGTCTTTTTCTGATAGTTGTGCCATTACCGTTAAGTGACGTCATTGTATGTTCCAGTAAAACTGAAGTTGTATGGTCAGTGTCTGTCACAGTACCTTTTAATTGCTGTTAAGCACCGGTTAAGTAACCCAAAGTCGGATCATGAGCTGCTTGTGTGTAAATGAACAGTGCCATGCATATATTTAATTCACTCACAGCCTGTGCTTGATAATAGCACTACACCATACGGTGATTTCTGTTTTATTTTGATGTAATCGTGCTACCCTAACTGCTTTGGTAATAAACGGCTTGTTGTCTTGGATTTCTCCAATGTTTTCCATTAATGTGTTTATCATGTGAGATGGAAAGAGCCCTCTGATGTGTTTGCTTGTCTAGAAAGATTCTATCTGTACGAGAAAATGGCTTGTTTTGTTCGTTGAGTGCTGGAGGGGGTGAAATGGTAGCCTCAAATGAACTGAAAGTGGAACAAATTGTTGGTTATATAACATAGCATTTAGAAAATTAATATTGACAATTATGATGATAATAGCACAGTGGGGGGTTTTACCAGTATCAAATGCAACATTAATAACTGATTCATGCTGAGATTGAAAATTTAGTCCACATGAAATGATTTTTACAGGTATTTAACTTTAAGGTGGTTGGAAAATAAGAGTGACGTCAGCCAAAAAAAGAAAAGGTGGTTTAGAGATGGAGTGAGTTATTACATTATAATGGATGTAGTAATGCATTGTCAGTATTGTCATATACAGTGCTATGTTAAATATGTTGTGTATTTCTGTAAACACTGCAGTGCTATTCCTGATGTGATCTTCCCTGTAATGGTTCCCAGATTGAACTCAATGTTGATCTCATCTCTCTTCCAGCCGGATAACATCCTCTACCCCCCCTCCATGCCCTTCCGCAAGTCCAGCAACCCTGAGGTTTCTCACGGCTCCAGTTTAGCGCTGAAATTTAAACGACAGCTCAGTGAAGATGGGAAACAGCTACGGAGAGGAAGCCTAGGGGGTGCTCTTACAGGTAAAACCCTGACCTTTGTGTACAGTCAGATGTAAATAGGGTCATATTGTGAAACGTCAAATTTTTCTTGATTCTTCTTCTTTGATACAAAAACCACATAGTAACCAATGTTAATAATAACTGCATTTTACAATTTACTGCATTTTCTGGGTAATAAGTCGTTCCTGACTTTGTCACACAGAATCAAAATTGCATTG
This sequence comes from Hypophthalmichthys molitrix, assembly GCA_037950675.1. Taxonomy (NCBI): domain Eukaryota; kingdom Metazoa; phylum Chordata; class Actinopteri; order Cypriniformes; family Xenocyprididae; genus Hypophthalmichthys; species Hypophthalmichthys molitrix. Next base: position 34,183,075 of record CM075496.1, on the reverse strand, counting down.
GTGAGAGAGAGAAAACAACCCCGCATAGGTGTTTGTCACATTTTATTACTTTCAAAAATACTGTAAAATACCAGTAAATAAACAACTTTTACATACAGTATTTTAGTTCCCTTCACTTGACAACAAATCCTTTAAATTTCAAATTTATTCAGAACAGAACTGGAATAAAATATAAGTATAAAACAAACAAATTATAGTGGCATTTGTGATTTAAAAAAAAAAAAATAATAATAATTAAACACCAAGCCTAAACTAATTTATTTTAAGCTCAATTACCAACATGTGGGAAATGTACTATACACATACCTCTCTCATTAGTACAAGTCCAAATTTGTGCACTTTGAGCATGTTTTGCATGCTTGCCGTTAATTACATTACACAACTATAAGTCACTAGTTTCGGCATGTTTCCGATTTATAAAAAAAAAAAAAAAAAAAAAAGTGAACTATATTCTGGGAAATACAGTACATACTGGTATATCTACTTTGGTTGTCTGCGTTCCTTGATGGTCTGCGCGCTGTCCATGTGACTTAATTTTCATCATCAGGAGGGTCCGTGGATGTCTGCGTACACTATCTGCGTGCAGCCAGATTTTGAATCGGGTGAATGTTGAAACAAGAGTCCACTACATGGCAATATGCAGTTGTGATGTATTATGCAGTAGTCAAAGAAGAGAGCAGAAAGAGCGATACAAAACAACATGTTGTTGCAAGAAACAGTAATCAAAGCAGCATATCATTCTCCATCGTTTTTTTGTTATGGTTCTTGTACTCAACTTTGCATGCAATGGTGGATCCGCTACTTTTCTTCTTCTATCCTTCCGAGCGAATGTCCTGTAGATGACACAATTGCCTATACTTGTTTGCACGTGTCAAACTCATTCATTCACACTCATCCACGGTTCAGTATACTTTGAAAGCTGTGCGGTCAAGATTGTGCGCGAGACTGAGCGGAAAGCAAGAAAATTAAGTATACCCAGGCCTTTGAAGGGATAATTCACAAATTTACTCACTGGACTGCATTATATTCCAGGTCTATTGGAGCCATTTGATAGCTTTGTGTAAGGAACAGACCATAATGTGTATATGCTATGCAAAAATTGTTCCTACTAATTAACTAGCTAGCTACATTTTGGAGGGCGGGGCTTTGGAGAGAAGGCTTGTGTTTGAAGTTAGCAAAACGGCAGAACTTTTCAAAAATGTGTAGTGAATTGAGGCGTTAAATTTATATATCTACAAGTGCAAATTAAAATTTAGGCAGAGTTTCCATGAAATTTCTACTCTTTTGTGCGAGAAACCTTGATTGTTGGCCTCAGGGTGGAAAATATAATAAATATACATTTATAGTATGACCCTTTTTAAACACTGAATGTGTTACAGTCTTAAACCCCTTTCACACAGAGTGTTGATCCCAGAAAATTGCTATAGAATTGCTAGAGTGCCACCTTTGTGAACTCAAACACATCCTGGGATTGATCCCAGATGCAAACGATCCCGAGACAAATCCCGGGACATATTATCAATGTATTTTCCGGATTCTCTGTGTGAAAGGGGCGTATGCATCAGTTAATCAATCTCATTTAAACTCTTCAAGCCATTATGAAAAGTAAAGTAAGTCAGAACTTTATAATGCAGAAAGTTGTGAATTAATTTAATATTTTTCTGTTTTGGATTTGGCTCCTTAGAGCTTCATTATGCTATTTTCATTACACGTGACATTATGACCACCGTATTCGACTACATTCGGTTTCATTTGGTGTTTGTCTTGCTGTTCCTTGTGGTCTGATGTTTCGTATCAGGTATTTAGGGCACACTGCTGAAATGTGCTGAGGGTGTCTAGCTGGCATTTCCTTAGTCATGTGGACGATGACTATGTGGAAGCCGTTTCGCAGTGAGCAGGAATCGCAGTTTTCCTCCTACGTATCCTGTTTTTTGACCTGATTCTGTGACCATATAGAGCCCACAAACACATAAATACGGGTTAGCAATAGGTTGTCTGGGATACAATGCTGTAGTTGAACTAAAATTCTGTTTCTAAGAGAAGAAAATATGAAAGTTCTTTTGATTTTAAAACAATCCTCTCTCACCTTTCCCAAACTGAAAAATATGTTTCTGTCTGATTCAGTTAGGTATTCTAGTCTATGTAGTTCAGAACACTGTTTTGAAAGCATGTTTGCCCTTACAGCAGTGAGGTTTTTGCTGGTTGCCAGGGAGAAAATTGTTCTGTATTTAGCTTGAGAGGACAAACAGCTGCTGATTCATATGTAAAGGACATCAGAAATCAAGGAACACTTAAACTTGAAGAACACTCGACACACAAAACATGAAGAGCAGAACAGATATGCATGGACAAATGCATAATACAAATGATCAGATAAATCCATTTTAATCACATGGAGAAGTTCCATTTAATACATTTGATTGCATTTTATATTTGTGGTAATCATCTTTTATATTGTCCTGTATCAAATTAATTGAAATGAACACTGTGGTGATGCTTTTGTCATGGCCAAACACCTGGCATTTATTTATTTACCTTGATTTTACCATTTATTTGACCAAAAGGGACACAAGCTCCTTGCTAATGCATTATTTGCAATATAAGCAGTTATTTGGAAATAACACATCAAATATTTGCTTCTCTCAGTCTACAAAACCATTTAAAATAACAAGCCACAGTTTTACGCAGCACCTAACGCACCGTGAAAACAATTTCTGAAATTTAAGATCACAAAAGCGTAAATTTATTATATTAAACTGTATACAACTTGGGTCTTACAGATTTAATTTAGTCTGACATGACTCCTCAACCAACAAATTGCATTTGGTATGGCAGCTCAGTGTTATGAAGGTATATTAGATTATCAATCTAAACTATCAACAGATCAACGGGGGGCTGGAAAAGGATCAGTCAAGGTGAAGAGGCCGCCCACAGTGCTGTAATTTACTGTGACTGTGTGAAGGGCTGGAATATAAGATGAATAAAGGAGCTTCTCTTAAAACTTAAAGCCATTTTTGCAATTACGTTTTTTAATCAGCTGGTGTGACAGTGATTTCCATCATATTAACTTAAAACATGATCCACTTACATTTGATACTTTTTTTTTTTTTTTTAAACAGTATAGTATTTCTATTGTTTTATTATTTAAAATGAAACAGACTTTATTTTCTTAAAATGTTTTGCTTAAAGTGTGCTTGTGCTATATTTCTATAAAATAAGCCACTTGGTTTAATATCTTGCTATCTAATGCAATGAAAGTCATACATTAAAGGGATACTTCACTCAAAAATGAAGAGACTGTCATGTAGTTCCAAACCGGTATGATGTCTTTCTTCTGCGGAACACAAGATATTTTGAGAAGTGTTTTAAATGTATTTGTCCATACATTCTAAGTCAGTGGGGTCCAAAAAACAACACTGGCTCCCAATGAGTTTCATTCACAAAAAACTGAAGAAATAAAGAAAAAAATAAGACAGGTTTGGAATGACGTGATGTGGGTAGGTAAATAATTTTCAATTTTGGGTGAAACACCTCTTTGACAGTGGTTTAAGGAGGCATTCACACACATTTTTGCTTTAAAAATGCGAGATGCAGGGTAGTGAAATACTTTACTTCTTTACTTCAAAAGACCCAAGATGCAAGCGCAACAGTCAAACACGTCCGTCTGGCGCATTGTAGAATGCAAAATGCAGCACAGTAGAATCCAAAAAATGGTCCCTAATTGTCCAAATGTTTTGGGCTTGCTACACAGAAAATATATTTGTGTATTCACACAAATCGTATGCCTAGCTCACTAGGCAGTTTGACCTTTGCCCCATGCCAGTCACATGCCTATAGATGCTGTCATGGAGGTCAGAACGGCATATGTTTGTTATGACATGTCCGTTATGATGAGTCACTGAGTCATAGCCTGTGAAATAGTGAGACACTCCCAGAATCCTCTATGATCTTGTCTGAACTTATAAGATTATTATTTAACACATTACCTTCAAGAACATGTTTTGTCCAGTATGCTACCACTAAAAATTGATGTCCCCTGGAATTTTGCTGTACTTTTTTGTTATAGTAAAATGTATATATGAGTGTATGTACATAAAATATTGCAATCCACACAACATAATGGGAGACCTATCAGAGTTCAAAAGAGAACAAATTGTTGGTGTGTGTGTCTCGCTGGCTCATCTGTGACCAGGACAGCAAGTCTTTGTGGTGTATTAAAAAGCTATGATATACAGGGTAATGTCAGCATACCACTATGTAGGATGAACCACATCCAAAAGGAGTAACTGTCGAACCAATAGGAAGCTGTCTGAAAAAGATGTCCAGGTATTAACCCAGATTGTATCCATAAAACATAAAACCACAGCTGCCCAACTTTTTGCAGAAATAAATGTGCACCTTGACACTCTTGTTTCCACCAAAACTGTTCGTCGGAAGCTCCACAGAGTCAATATTCATGGTCGGGCTGCTATGGCTAAACCTTTGATTACTCGTGCCAATGCCAAATATCGGTTTCAGTGGTGCCAACAGTCCAAATGCTGGGCTGTGGACAATGTGAAACATGTGTTGTACTCCGAGTCCAACTTCACTGTCTTTCCCACATCTGTGAGAGTTACGGTGTGGAGAAGCCCCACAGAGGCTTAACACCCGGACTGTTGCTTGCCCAAAGTGAAGCATGGGGTGGATCAATGATGGTTTAAGCTGCAATATTATGACATTCCCTACTGCGCTTGATGGGCGCGTTATTGCCAAGGACTATAAAACCATTCTGGACCATGTACACTTAATATTTCAAACATTGTACCCTGAAGGGGTTGACGTGTTTCAGCATGATAATGCACCAATACACACAGCAAGACTTGTGAATTATTTGATGAACATGAAAGTGAAGTTGAACATCTCCCATGGCCTGCACAGTCACCAGATCTAAATATTTTTAGCCACTTTGAGGTATTTTGGAAGAGCACGTCAGAAAACATTTTCCTCCACCAACATCATATAGTGATCTGGCCACTGTTCTGGAAGAGGAATGGCTCAAAATCCCTCCGGCCACTGTGCAGGACTTGTATCTGTTATTCCCAAGACGAACTGATGCTGTATTGGCCGCAAAAGGAGGCCCTACACCATACCTGCAATTTAATTGTGATGTAAAACCAGGTGTTTCAGTTTCATTCTACAACCCCTGTGTATGTGTGTGTGCATGTGTGTGTTTTGCTCACATAAGTCTTTTATTTTTTTTCAGGGAAGTACCTGCTGCCATATGCCTCAACCCAGCAGGCATGGTCAGCCACAGGCTCAGAGACCACCAACCTGGTGCGCATGCGCTCCCAGACCCTAGGCAAATCTGCACCCTCTCTCACTGCCAGCCTGGTCAGTATACCACAAACAAATTGAGTTTAACCTGTTATCATGTGGTGGATTCCCTGCTCAAACACTAGGGAGCGCTACTGTATCACTGGCACAAAATAACAACATTGATTTGGTTTGTTCTGATAGAGTCCATTGTGATAAAGAACCTTCTCATTTCCATACAGTAGACTTGCAGGATGTTTGCATTTTAGCATGTTGCATTTGGAAACATTTTGGTTTTTTGACAAAGACACAAACACAAAACAAAGAACCAGGCATTTGGTTTGAAATGTTGTTTGGACTGATGAGGGTGGTTAAACTGTTCAGACGAATTGAAAGAAGAAAAAGAAAAATAGAGCCAGGAATTAATTAGAAAAATATGTAAAACTTGATCACAGTTAAAACATCAATTTAACTGATTTTCTATGGGGTGGGTAGAATCTAAACAAATGCTTCAAAACGCTTTGAATGACACTTTGTGGTACCCACAAGAACAAATGAGTAATGCAATATAATAACATTCTAGTAACTACTATTAACTAACAAAACACTCTAGTTAATTAATTTGTTAAAAATCGTATTGCTTACTTTATTATGTGTCCATCCATTGAAAGTCCATGCCACCAAAAAGCCTTGCTTGACGCATGAGAACCAATAAGGTTTGTTTGTGTGTATCATACATTCACCTTGAGCTTCTGTTTATTTGTACATCATATAAGATGACTGCGTCTCTTCTGAAGACTTGATTATGTAATATATTGATTGATAATACATGAATTACTTCTATGATGAACTTTTTTTTTTGATAATTTTGGATCATTTTAAAATATCTTAATTTGTGTTCCAAAATGGACAAAAGTCTAATGAGGTTGAAATGACATGAATGGAATGAAATGACGGTGAGGATCATTTTTGCGTGAACTAAACCTTCTAAAAGTCATGTACAGTCTATTTCACAATCATTTCAATGTGGACCAGTTTTTCCTTTTTTAATTAATTTTTTTTTTTTTTTTTTTTTTTTTTTGAGTGTATAATGTCAAGTAAATAATTGTTTAATAACAGTATTTTTGAATTCTTATTTAAATCAATACCTCATATGTATCGGCACTGCTCCCTGAAAAGCCCATATTTATTGACCTAGTAGTGAAAAACATACCTCAGTTTGTCTGCAAGACCTAGCATTGTCTGAGTAATGTCTCAGTTACGTATGTAACCCTCGTTCCTTGAAGTAGGAAATCGAAACGTGACGTCAAATGTGACCAACTGAAAGGGAACCATGTTGACCAAAAGAAAATTGGAGTAGTAGTATGGCTATATTGTGTATTTTGGGCCAAATATCTTCAAGATTAGGGTTTTATTTTTACATTAGTTTTGTTTGTGTTGAGCTGGATGCTGTGAAGATATCCTGAGAACCTGTCATGTCTTATTTGCCTCTCCTGAGCCATGGCAAACAGAGGTCCAGGTTCCATGTTGGGCGCCTGATTGAAATTAATGACCACAGAGAACAGGTCAATGCTGCAACAAACAGAATGTCATTTACTTAGCGGCTGTATCCAATCTGCTTTCATCTGGGCCTCCTGGGTCTCCCTCTCTCTCTCTCTCTCTCTCTCTCTCTCCCCAGCTGAAATAAACAGCCTTTGACCAGCTTAGACAACCAGTTAAAACCATATTGCTGGTTCCCTGTACTGAATATGCAACTTTTATTCAGAAACAGTTCCATAAATAAATAAATAAATAAAAGCAGAACGAATGCTTCTAATTTTGTTCCCTTTACTGGTTCTTGTACGTCTTCAATGAATGACACTTCATTTTCCCTCTTATTTGGACAGAACACTGTACTAAAGTAAACTGCTTCCATTTACAGCACAGCACAAAAGAAAAACCAAGTTGTGAGCTTCACAGTCTAAATTTAATATGTATATTCTTAAATGTGATTTAAAGCTGCAGTCCATAATTTATTTATTTATTTATTTTTTTTTGGTTTAAAAATGATCCAAAATCAAATTTTGAGCTAGTACATAACCAGCCAGTGTTCAAAACCATCTCCTTACCTTAGCCCAATTCACAACGGTAAGCTTGTAATAATGTATTCTAATAAAATCTGTACTGGTTGGTTTGCGCTGAAAATTTGAGCATGCAGCCGTTCGTCTTTGCATCATTACGTCACGTCTGTAAACAGAAAGGAGGAGTCCTAGCTAGTAGGCTATATGGCATTTTAGGATGCTGCTGGTAGTGGATCATTTATAGCCTTTTCTTACAGCAGCTGGAATAATTAAACATATTATTTTGATGGTGTATAGAGTGGTGCAGGTATGACATCACTTTGTAGGCCAAAACGTGGAAGTGAGTTAGCATTTTAGCACTTCCGGTTCCAACGCCCTAAAGTCTATGGGTTTTTTGAATAGGTTTTTGCAAAATTTCCTGAAATAAGGTCTGTGGTTAACAAAGCCCTTTAAATATTTTCACGTTTTGATCTATGACATAAAACACACCAGTTATAACCCGCTTATGATTTTTTTTTTTTTTTTTTTAAACCTTTATTGTGTCTTAAAAACGGCAGTTGCTAACAAGTTGCTAAAAGGGACTACTTCCTTTGGCGGGGACTTTAGACGTCATCATGACAAACAGCAAATCACACTCACTAGCCTGCGTTTCAGTCTCACGTTCTTATAAGTTTTACCTGTCAGTTAATATACATATATTTAGTCTTTTCAAATTGTACTTTTTAACATATTGTTGTACATAGAATTCAGTGATATTAAGTTAAAGATAATCTTTAAAGTTTATTTGGGGCACAATGATCAAGCATAAGAATTTTTAAACACAAAGAAAATAATATTAAGGTTTATATAAACTAACAAAATAATAAACAAATAAAACATTATTAACAAAAGATAAAAATATCTCCGAGAGGCACGCATAAACAAAATAATTTTCTAACATTTTTGGACAAAACGAATGGACAGAATTCCTCATGAAAAAGCGGATAGGTATTCATACACAGCGCAGATCATAATCAGCGAGCATGTTTTTAAATGAAGTTGTTTTTTTAAATAAAGTTTGAGGAAGCTTGGTGGTAGTGACGTTGATCCGCGACCATTGTGTGCTGTAGTTTGTTTATAGCCTACTGTTAGCTTTTTATATCTGATGACTTTATTTAGGCTTCAAAATGTTTAAATGTTGTGTTAACCTGTAAAGATTATCTTAATAGATAAAATGTGTAAGTGTCATAACCCTTTGTTAGACACAGAGCTTTTTTTTTTTTCCCAAAAGTTTATGGGAAAAATGCATAGGCTTTCGATCGAGGGAACCCATGCGCAGCTAACTTCCGGGTTGGCCTACAAAAACACGTCATCTCTCGTGTACTCTATTGTAATCCAGAAAGGTCCAAATGACAATAATCAGTGACAACTGGAGATTAACCCGTAGTTAAAAGCAAAAGACTTCGGACTTCAGTTTTATGCTCCTGGTACTAATTTTTATTAAATGTACTGTAGGTCATTTTCCGAGAGGCTAGCAATAGCGAGCTAGCTTTGAAAGCATAAGATCCCACCCTCCCTTCATAGCGTCTCCAAAGCCACGCCTCCTCCAAAACACATGAACGCTTTGAGACTTCCTGTCTCAAAGCACATTACAATAATAATGAACGTAAACAACTAAAAGGTCAATGACCTATACTGCATGACTGCTGCAGATTCATTTAGGCGTTGATAGTGTTGCCAATGAAACGCATACATTTGAGTCAAGAACCACACAGAGTATAACGTCACGGGATTTTATCTCCTCCAAATTACAGTAGTTATGGCGTGAATGCAGCATAAACTCGTTGTTTTAGTTCAGGAGGAACTGTAAAACATGGCTGCTGTTTTGGTTGCAGCGCTCGTGACTGGTGTCTGTCTTAACTCTGCATAGCATGAAACGCTGATGACGTGATGTCTGCTCGAACAGGGTGCGCGAGGGTATGTAAAACATATGGTGACCGTTAGGTAGGACGTCCTATTGTATCCTTCGTAAAAATAAAGTAATAAATTGCATCTTAAATAGTGATAAAGATTAAAATAATCAAAATTAACCACTAAAATATTAATTGTGAAATTATATTTACACAAAGTACTTTCCCGCAGTTGTGGTGGTTCATTTCCATCACAACCAAAAAAAAAAAAAGTGCATTTCCTATAAAAAGGCAGAACTCTCCTGTGATTTGTTCAAAACTACTAAAAGAATTGTTAATGGAATTGTGTGTCTCTCTCTCTCTCTCTCTCTCTCTCTCTTTGGTATCATCTCAGCTGCTTTGGCTTTATCAGGCCGTTTACATGACCCTGCTTCTAAATCAGCCTCCCTGAAAATCAATGATGGCTGGGCCTTCCCGCTTTGAGTCGACTCCCATTGAATTGCTAATGGCCTTTTCCCCTGCACCATTCCCGCGCTATCTTTTTGGAGGTTCTCCCTCCTGCAAAATACAAAGGGAAGGAGTATGTCTTGGGAATGTTAACGCTGTTTAGTGAAAATGAGTGCCTGTGGAGTAGGCCGACGATTCATATGTGACCTTGGAAAGATATTCCTCACACACAGAGGGAGCTTATCTGCTTTCCCTTTGTAAACCTCATGTGGAGGGTATATGCGTTTTTACTTTGGTCTGTTTGGATATTCAGGAACTTTGTAAACTGTATGTGTTGTCGGAGACAGTTGGGATAAGATAAAATGTGTGTTTGTTGTTGTTTTCTGTGCAATGATCACGATGGATATCTCTCCATTATATCAAGGGGATTTTGTGTTTACTATGCTTTCTACTTTTTATCAAGTCCTCTTCACAGGAACTCTGAGATGAAATGTGTAATAGAGAAAACAAGAAAAAATGGATTGTGCTTCAGCAGAAATATATTTGTCTGGCGGTATTGTGGTGGTGCTTGTGTACATTATCTCTACAGGAAACACTTTAAAACCTGACAATTCTCAAGAAGAACTGTAATCAAATAGTTTCTGCTGTCATGATTGTAATGGTAATTATTTAAAGGAATCAACAATAAATCACATTATGCTTAGTGAAAAATCTTTGATAACAATCCAGGGTTTTTCCTGCATTGAAAATATTTTAGCGGCCACCAAAATGAATCATTGTCCCGCTAAAGATATATTTGATAATTTAATGTGATACCTGCTGTTCTGCAGTACCATTACCCGCTGATAGCCGGCTGCTTTCAAACGTTCCCGTGAGTGTTGTGTAAGCATCAATGGTTTCTATTTACAACTTGTTTTTGCAGTGTTGATCTTTTGTAGTCAATCACAAACTTATCTGTTGAGCACAATGGCCAATCAGATGTGCTTAAGTTAGTTACTCAAAACGGCGAAATTTTTGTTCAGCATGCTTGCAAATCCTTTCAGTATAACCAACAAATATTCAATTTTAACTTCACTAATAGCTTCACATTTTTTAACATTTGAGTGACCAGCCATTTCTATACATTTTTAATATGACCGTATGAACGTACAGTTGAATACTCTATAGGTGTGCCGAGTAGCAACATGGCTTATCAATGGCTTATCAACCTTAGACGACCTGTGAACAGCAAGTTCACAGTTCGCCATTGCTGCACTGACGAGAATGTCTCCCAAGCGTTTTAGATGTTCTGTAGCTGGATGGATTAATCCACGTAGCTCTCTCCATTTACTCCCTAAATCGGAGCCGCTGAAGACGAGGTGGATTCATTTTGTTTTTGAAGAAAATGCTCCCTCAACTCTACTGAAATTTATGTCTGCGTGAATCATTTCACACCTGACTGCTTTGTGAAGAATGTCAATACAAAGGGACAATACAAAACATACAGTCTCCAGAGTGATACTGGATACGGCAGTAATAAAGGTGAGGGCACTTTATTACAGTTCATCGGAGTTGATTTACGGATATAAAGTTTACCAGTTTATTAAGCACCACCCGAAAAGGCATAAGGTCTTTTTATATTTGTTTACTGTTAGTTGTAACGAGTGTTTCTGTGTACTTCGCTGTATATCTTGATGATAATGCAAGGGAGAGAGAGAGAGTTTATGGATAATATTTTAATGCACACTTGCACTGTGTTTTTTAAGCTCTTACAGTGATTTTCTAGAGTGAAAACGGACGCTTCATATTTTGTGTGAAGTAGGCAATAAACGTTATAAATCTCATCGGTAAACTGGCTTGTACTAATATATAAAAACAAGAAGGCAATATAAGTTATAACCGTAATTGAACTAAACTATACCTGTTCTATCTCCATGCAGCATATATTCACATTTTCTGTCATTATAGTGCGTCCTGACCATAGACTGTAAAAAAATATGGATGTAGTGTCCGTGACGTCACCCCTAGGTTTCTGAAGTGCATTTTTGAAGCGAAAATGAGGTCTCTGCCATCTTAGCAGCGCGTCACAGCACGTCACTCCCGGATAACTGAAAATGGGCAAAGAGGCAGGACGTGGTTGGAACTGAGGTGCCTGGTTGCTGAAACCATGCCCGCCTGGCTCGATGTGATCATGTTATCAGGCTAAGGAGCTATCTAGGATATCTCAAGCTATCTTAGATACTATCTAAAATATTAATAAAGATAAGTTATATCATTAGAAAGTTCTAAAGGTTTACTGTCAATCTACGGTGTCTTTTTTACGATATAGATCCTCTAACACCAGTAATTAATTTGTGTCAGGTGTGCAAATAACACTCAAAATCAAACGGGACTTCATACCTTTATAATGAAATGGCGATCGTGAGATGAATCCAATCTGTGGCACTTAATTGGGTAAAATTTCCATGTGTCCATTGAAAAACAAAAAACAGTACATTTTGTCCACAAAAGCGTTAAATCTATAAAATATTGATATATTATCCATTGTTTGCATCACATTTCTTCTGAATGATCTGCTCTCCATCATTGTTCTTCAAGAAATGATGCAACCTGAGCAGCGTTTATGTAGTAATACTGTATATGATCATACATTAGACTCACAAACAAATGCATTTAAAGGGCACACACTGAAACAGCACGTTTTTGCTCACCCCCAAAAAGTGGCAATTTTAACATGCTATAAAAAATTATCTGTGGGGTATTTTGAGCTAAAACTTCACATACACACTCTGGGGACATCAGAGACTTATTTTACATCTTGTAAATGGGGGCATAATAGGTCCCCTTTAAGTTGTTGTTCACACATATCTTGCCTTCCACCCTAACTCTGAAATCTGACATTTATTAGCATGTTATGTGTAAATCGGTGTTCAAGCTGCTAAGACAGCTTTTTAGATATGACCGCCACCTTTTTTCTCTTCATTTTCTTAGTAGGGGTATTGTGCTCCATAAATCAAATCGTCCCATCAGACCTTACACTGTCATATCTGAAGCTGATGAATTATGCAATTTATTAGAAATATTTTGAATAGACTATGTGCTCTATTGGCAGGTCCGCTCAGGGCAATTGCAGTTTTTATTAGTATCCAGCAGTTGTCGCACAGGGTAGAATACAAATGACGACTACAAAGGGATTATTTATTCATTACAGGAGTCACAGTGAGTCACAGGAGTTAAAATTCCCCCCAGAGGACATTTTCATCCATTTTCATAAGTCCTGTCTGAGCTATAAAGAGATGTTTGGATAGAAGTATATTCATCTATCCTTCTATCAATCTATCCAAAAAGATTTGTTCAATATTAAAAATATTTTCAGCCAAAATACCATAGTGACTACACTTTTAATACTGCTACAGTATTAATACTGTAAAACTAAATTTAATATATGCTAGAAGCTAGGGGTGAACGGGTATAAAAGGGGTACGGGTATTAAACTAATGCTATTATCATGCATTTGACTTATTTGCCATGTTAAAGAGTTGGATTCTCTTGCTAAACATGGCCAAAGTTTCAAATACACTCCTTCAGTGTTTGTACAAGTTTTGAAAAAAAATTTTTGAATATGGCTCTGTATCACATCATAAAGGCCGTAATTCCTTGTATGGGCACTTCTCCGGGAAGAGTGCATGCACACACATGAACCAGAGCGCGAGAGCAAGAGCATGCCTAACAACGTGCTTCATTAAGGGAACAGTGGAACTCAGAGATTTGTGCTCACGCATTACATTGATGTGCTCTTGACATTTGCCATTAAAATAACCATAGAAACCGCCTCAAATTAACATAAAGTCATGTCTGAAAGTTGCAATCAATATTTTATTGGTTAAAACGAATGGAGAATATCTTGTGTTTTTCCCGTGGCTGCTCGAGCCCTCAGGATTGGCACTTATGGTTTTATAAACACGGCCCAATACAACAGTGGATTTACAGATCGTTTGAGACTAGAAGATGGAGCGGTCACAGCGATAAAAGATCCCGGTAATGAGTCGGAACCGCAGGTGGTAAGTAAAACTGCATCAAATGTCTGTTTTGTTAGCAATCGGCACATAAGTGCATATAATGTAAACAACACGAATGTATAGTGAATCAAAAAGTATCCAGGGATAATGCGATGGTGTATTGTGTGTTTTAAATACATTTGTTTAGCTGACCATTGATAGCTTCGCTACGCAAAAGCTGCACGTGCTTGTGACTCTTTAGCTTTGGCCACGGCACGCCTCCATGAGCTCGGCTGTTTTCGGAAAGAATCGGTACAGTATATCTGTCTTTTATAAATCTGATAAAACTAAAGACTCTACAGATATATGAAGGATGCAATACTACTCTATAGGTACTCAAGATTACCATGAGATTGGCAGAAACTGTGTGTGTTATGTACCCTTTAAATTCTGATTGTGACTTATAAGCCCATAATTATTTTCTTGTTACGGCCAGTAACCCATGAAGAGACAATATTAAAATTCTAAACTATTTTGTGAATTTAGTCATCACAACACCTATGTACAGTGTGAAAAAATAGATTTTCATTTTGAGACTTAAAGATTACATTTAACAGTGTTATTAAATAATTACTGCAAGATTAATTAAATTTCTAATATCAAACCACTGTATTTGTACTGTGTGTGTGTATATGTACAGTATGTTTGTACATACAAATATTTTCTGGAAAATAAGTCACATCTTTTAGTCGTACCGGGTCAAAATTGCATTGTTGAGAGAGAGAGAAAAAAAGTCACATTGATAAATCACATTTTATTATTACATCCAGAAACAATGTAAAATACCAGTAAATAAAACATTATAAACACTATAAAAATGTATTTTAGTTCCCTCCACTCCACAACAAATCCTTTCAATGTAACCATATTCAGTATAGAATAGAAATTAAAAATATGAAATGAAAGTATAAAACAAACAGATTATAGTGGCATTCATTATAAGCAACATTTATTATAAACATTAAGCTTAAATGAATTTATTTAAAGCAAAACTAAATGCCCAGCATATGGGAAATGCACTTTACAAATAAATTTTGGCGTGTTAAAGCTTGTTTTGCATGCTTGACCTTAACTGCATTATATGTCGCTTTGGAAGTGACCGCATGTTTCAGATGATTTTTAAAAAGGAAGAAAAAAAATATGTTAATGTATTTGGTAACCAATATAAAAATTTATGTGGTGCATCCCTTGTAGAAATTATAGCTATTATGGTAAAAGGATTTGAAATATCTAGAGTCGTCTTACAAAATGTCACCAAAGAATTATGTCTATTATATGTTTTGCTTTTGTTTGTTATATAGCTTTTGGTGTTGTGTTTCTTGGCTCAAATCCGAGAGGAGCTGGTCATAGTGGATGTTTGCTGAGACAAAGCCAGCACTTCACCATCTGTTTGATTTTAAAGCTTTTTCTAACACTTTAATTGTTTGTGTTTGCAATAGTACTAGTGCAAAGTCCTCAAAAAGGCAGCAGACCCTGACTTCATGTGGGTTTGTCCTCTCCTCCACCTCAATCTATTTCTCCCTTCAGCAAGCATTACAGTCCGTCATGGTGTACAATGTAGTGCTTGTGTTTTCATGCTGATTTTGGACCCATTGAGCCAAATAAAACTTAGCCAGCTTTCCTGTAAGAGAGAGACAAAAATCTGATCCAAGATCAGCCTGAAGATTTAACCTGCTTCTGTCATGGCACCTCGTCTGTCCTGAGCATGATTAACTTTGACAGGAAATCAATACAGCTCCTCCTGGCCAGATATGGAGATAAGACATCATAATCCTGATGTTGAGGCTTTGTGGCCGCGAGACCCTCTTCATTATTTTGGCCAGAGATGTCCTTTACTGATAAGTGTCTTTTGTCTTAGCTTGTTTTCTAGAGCCAGAACCGCAAGGCAGGAAAAATAACGTCACTCAAACAATGAATTTTCAGGTTTCACATTTGTGCTTTAAAGTTGTTGTCAGGCATCAATTTTAATAATTTGTTTGGGCCATTAAATGCTCTACACTTAGGCCCCGTCCACACGGAGATGCGTTTAGGTGTATACTCAAATTTTGTATCGGATAGGCGTTTCGTTTAGACAAATCCGGCATTTTCAGAAGGTGAATCCGATATTTTTTGAAACCAGGTCCCAGAGTGGATAAATCTGAAAACGACCCCCCCTGCGTTTTCGTGTGTACTTCCTATCCGTATATTTTGTGAAACGATGATGTCATCACCCCACGTGTCAACCCTAGTCAGACACAGCAAACGGCAACAACAACAACAATAGCAGACTCTAGATGCTTGTGTTCGTGCTGCAGAAGCTACTGAGCCAAAATAAAGTGTTATTTCTAAGGTTTACTAAAGTTTGTATACAACGCGCAAGGTTTATGTGCATGCTCCAAGTCTTATTCTCTGTTTTAAGTATATCTCTGTGGCAGAATTACAGCGCCACATACTGGTCTGGCATGTATACTACATCGTTTTGAGCTGGTTTCAGTGGTTTCGTGTGTACTCAGATATTTCTTGAGATGAGGGGAAAAAAAAGATCGGATAGGGAAAGATCTGGCTTTGTGTGGACGGGGCCCTAGTTGCTTGCTATGTCCTCACTAGGCGTGTGACTGTATCAAATTTTCATGTTGCAATAATTGCTGAAGCTATAATCATGGTATACGGTATTATCACGATATTGAAATAAGATGCAAAAAAAGTGTTGTCATATAACAGGTTTAAGAACTCTTTTTCTTATAACAAAAAGAACTCTGAACATTTAAATAGAATTACTCAATACACACACAGACGCACACACACAAAAATAAAGTAAAATGTTTCAAACAGATTAAAGTGCAAAAGAATTATAAAGGTCAACAGGTAATACTTTATAATAAGTCTCATTATTTAATGTTATTAATGCATTAACTAAGATTAAGAATGTTTTGTTACAGAAGGTATTATTTTCTGTTAATGTTAGTTAAAAAATACAACTGATCATTGTTAGTTTTAGCTCAGGTCCATTAATAGTTACAACTTTTTAGTAATGTTATTAAACTTTAGCTAAGAAATTAACATTAACTAGGATTAATAAATGCTTTATAAGTGTTTTTCATTGTCAGTTTGGTAATAATGAATTAACATGTTAACTAATAAGTCTTGTGTCACAGGTGTTAGTATGAAGTGTTACTGAACAATAACAAATATTCAGAACATTTTCAATTATTCTGGCATGTTGTAGTCCAGATTAAAATGTAAAAATGTTTAAGTTTGAAAATAAATAGCCTTTTAAGTCTTTAACTGTTAAGTATTTGGTGCTGCGATGAACAACATTGCGAATACAAAAAAAACTAAATGGCTATTTGAAGCATTTTAGGCCCTGTCCCAAATGGCACCCTAAACCCTCACGGTCCGCACTTTCACAGCGTAATTCTGCTTTGACTGCCAGTTAAAGTCCTCTGCGTAGCTCACAGTCTTGCGGGCTCAGCAGAAGTGCGCATCGAGGGCGCACAGCAGCTGCAAAGGGGGCGCTCACAAGCACCCTTCTTTAAGCTTAAATGACAAATGGGACACCCTACGGTCTTGTGAACTTAACAGACACGCGCATGCAGCGGCCATTTTAAGTCCACAAGACCGAAAGTGCACATGAAGTGTGCCATTTGGAACAGGGCCTTAGATGCTGTTCAGTAGCGCATTTGATTTGTTTACAGGGTTTCCGGGGTAACCGCAGCGTTTCTGCTGTTCCATCAGCGCCCTCTGCTGTCAGAGAGTGAATGTGCATTCAGTGCATCTCCTTCACTCGTTCCACCATGTGCTTCTCATGCATGTTGGGCTTGTTTACATCTGAGTGCGCGTCCCTTTGACGCAGCATACAGTGGTGTTGTGCATTTTATACGGTTGATGGGGAAAAATATTAAAGTATAAAATGTATTAAAAAAATTTGACACATAATTTTTCCACTGAGTTTCAGAACAGTTCCCCACACTACACGAACAAAAACGCATGTCACATGACTATTCATGTACTCTGGACTTGCACGTACAAGTGTAATCATCTGACGATTGCTCTAATAGCTTGCCTCTTGTGCATATAGGCAGCTGCAGTATTATAAAAAATGCAGTGTTTAACTGCACAATGGCTGCTAAAAAGTCAGCAAAGCTTGCAGTTCCGTCTCTATTTTATTGTTTACATGGTTGTCGAGACTGGTCCGTTTTTGTCATGTTCCAGTAGCTTAATGGTCAGGCTTGACGAATCAGGGAAGGATACGCAATGAGACCCAATCAGAGAGCGAATGTGGGTAACTATGCCTTTGTTTTCAAAAGTCTCCGTTTTGGGCTGTCTACACTGAAATGTAGCCCCAGAGTTTTTAAACTAAAACGCGGTCTGCAGCGTTTTCGTAAGTCTTCATTTTCGAGCACCGAAAACTCTGGAGTAGTGTGGGTGCCAGGTGTAATCGTAGCAAAAGTTAGAAATGCACTTAACAGGCCCTTAATTACATTTGGAATAATTACGATTTTATCTTAAGTTTTTGAAACATTACTGTATATTATAACATTACTACTTACCAGGGCTATATTATGTTTATTTGATCAAAAACACAGTAAAACAGTAATACTTTGAAATATTAATACAATTTTAAATAACATTTTTAAAGGTGCAGTAGGTGATCTGGGAAATGTTAACGTTAGCCTGCTAGCATTGAAAGCATATGATCCCACCCTCCCTGCAAATTGCCATCCAAAGCCACACCTCTCCCAAAACACATGAACACGAACACACGCACACACACACACACACACACACACAGCAGCTCTCGGCACAGCGTCACAAGAGATGGCGTTAAACTACCTCATGTCTCAAAGCACATAACATTACAATAATAATGAACATAAACAACTTAGAGAGATTTGTACCTGACTTCTGCAGATTCATTTCGGTGTTATACTGTTGTGATATTGTTGACATGGATATGCATAATTCCAAATCTGACTGAACAGCTCCGGTTAGAACTTCACGGGTTGCCATCTCTTAATTATGGTAGTTATGACGTGAACGCAGTATAAGCTTGTTGTTTTGATTCGGCAGGAACTGTAAAAGGTGGCTGCTGTTTGTTTGCGGTGCTCCGTGAGGTCTGTCTGTATAAACTCTGCATAGCATGAAATGCGCTGATGACATATGATGTCTGCGCGAACAGGGTGCATGAGGGTATGTGAAAACATATGTTGACAGGCAGATAGGAATATTATTTCATTCAGACCGAATATAATAATTGGATGAACGTTTTATGGTCCTACGCATATATATTTATTAACATAGTGATTGTTATCAGGACATGAGGAGAAAAAAATTGCTCCTTTTAATTTATTGAATTTTCAGTAGTAATCACTTCAGTTTTCATTTTCATGTGGACCTATATTGACCTTATTGTCAATGTTGAAAACATTTTTTTTTTTTTTTTTTTTTTTTTTTTGCTGATTAAGGGACTAATTAAATTGATCAAAAGTGACAGTAAATACATTTATTTTTTTGTATTACAGAAGATTACTATTTTGAATAAACGCTGTTCTTTTGATCTTTAAAGAATCCTGAAAAAATGTATAACAGTTTCCACAAAAATATTTTCAACAGTAAAACCAGTTTTCAACATTGATAATAATAAGAACTATTATTAATAATTGAGCACAAAAAAGAACTGAAAATAATTGAGCACTAAATCAGCATATTAGAATGATTATCAAATAAATGCAGTCTTGGCGAGCATAAGAGACTTATGTGTGTTAAAATGGTTTAAAAATCGTATTAATTCCACACTTTTGACCATTAGTTTACATCAGCATTATATTGGCCATTTGCCACCCACATGTCTGGATATATTAACATTTGACATTTGAAACTCCTTAGCGGTCGACCACTTGTGTTTAATGTTCAATGTTTTAAGTAGGACGTAAAAGAACCTTCTGAGTATTGCTGTCCTTTCTTGTCGCATTTTTGCAGTGGTACATATA
Source organism: Hypophthalmichthys molitrix (assembly GCA_037950675.1). Lineage (NCBI taxonomy): Eukaryota > Metazoa > Chordata > Actinopteri > Cypriniformes > Xenocyprididae > Hypophthalmichthys > Hypophthalmichthys molitrix. The sequence goes on along the minus strand of CM075496.1, from coordinate 34,163,381 downwards.
TCTGTTTCCCTTGACCTTCAAAATCATCTCAGGAGGGTTATGAGAGGTGAAAGCCTCGTTTAGTAAACCCGAATTGAATTACAGACGTGCTGGTGTCAGTGTGTACACAGGGAGACGGCAGTTAAATGGGAACTGTCTTTCTGATGAAGTGGGAGCAGTTGGGATGTTGAACTCTTGAGTCACTGGTCCATTCCATTTTGAAATGGTTTTTTTGTTGAAATATCACTGCATTAACCATCAGGTGAAATATGACATTGTTTGTCATGTTTTACAACCTTCAAAGTGTTACAAGATGGTGAGATATAATTGGAACAAGTGCAATAAAAATGTTGTAGGCAAGTACACATTTCAACTACTGTAGTTAGGACTAAAGATATAAAATATTATAGTTATTAAAAATTATAGTTTATATTTAACGCTCTATACGTTTAATTTTGTCAGAAGGCTGATTTTTTTTTTTTTATATATAAATGAAAGGGCTTTCTACACGTTTTTTTGTGAAGAATGCAATGAAGAATATTTAATCATTTTCATTTATACTCACTAATATAACTATACGTATACAGGTGCATCTCAATAAATTAGAATGTTGTGGAAAAGTTCATTTATTTCAGTAATTCAACTCAAATTGTGGAACTTGTGTATTAAATAAATTCAATGCACACAGACTGAAGTACTTTGGATCTTTGGTTCTTTTAATTGTGGTGATTTTTGGCTCACATTTAACAAAAACCCACCAATATCAATAAATTAGAATACTTCATAAGATCAATGAAAAAAAGGATATTTTAAACAGAAATGTCAGGCTTCTGAAAAGTATGTTCATTTCTATGCACTCAATACTTTTGCATGAATTACTGCATCAATGTGGCGTGGCATGGAGGCAATCAGCCTGTGGCACTGCTCAGGTGTAATGGAAGCCCAGGTTGCTTTAAAAGCAGCCTTCAGGTCCATCTGCATTGTTGGGTCTGGTGTCTCTCATCTTCCTCTTGATAATACCCCATAGATTCTCTATGGGGTTCAGGTCAGGCGAGTTTGTTGGCCAGTCAAGCACAGTAACACCATGGTCATGGAACCAGCTTTTGGTACCTTTGGCGGTGTGGGCAGATGCCAAATCCTGCTGGAAAATGAAATCATCTCCATAAAGCTTGTCAGCAGAAGGAAGCATGAAGTGCTCTAAAATTTCCTGGTAGATGGCTGCGTTGACTGTGGACTTCAGAAAACACAGTGGACCAACACCAGCAGATGACATGGCAGCCCAAATCATCACTGACTGTGGAAACTTCACACTGGACTTCAAACAACATGGTTTTTGTGCCTCTCCACTCTTCCTCCAGACTCTGGGACCTTGATTTCCAAATGAAATGCAAAATTTACTTTCATCTGAAAAGAGGACTTTGGACCACTGAGCAACAGTCCAGTTCTTTTTCTCCTTAGCCCGGGTAGGACGCTTCTGACGTTGTCTTTGGTTCAGAAGTGGCTTGGTACGTGGAATGTGACAGTTGTAGCCCATTTCCTGAAGACGTCTGTGTGCGGTGGCTCTTGATGCACTGACTCCAGCTTCAGTCCACTCCTTTTGAAGCTCTCCTAAGTTCTTAAATCGGCTTTGCCTGACAGTCTTCTCATGCCTGTGGTCATTCCTTTCACTTGTACACTTTTTCCTACCACACTTTTTCCTTCCAATCAACTTTCCATGAATATGCTTTGGCACAGCACTCTGCGAACAGCCAGCTCTTTCAGCAGTGACCCTCTGTGGCTTACCCTCATTGTAGAGGGTCTTGATGATCGTCTTCTGGACAACTGTCCAAGTCAGCAGACTTCCTCATGACTGCTGTTGGGATTACTGACCTAAACCCAGTATTTATACCCTGAGAATGGTAATTTAATAGAACTTGAAATTAAATATTCTAATAATTTGAGATACTGATTTTTTTATTTTTTATTTTGATGAGCAGCAAGCTGTAATCATCAAAATGAAAACAAAAACGTCTGGAATTATTTTACTTTATTTAAGTTTTACTTTTTGAATTAAATTACAGAAAAAAAAAAAACTTTTTCATGATATTCTAATTTGAGATGCACTTGTATATACACTACTGTTCAAAAGTTTGTAATTAAGATTGTGTAATGGTTTTGATATCAGTGTCTTTTACTCACTAAGGTTGCATTTATTTGTTAAAAAATACAGTAAAATAGAAATATTGTGAAATATTTTGGCAATTTAAAATGACTCTTTTCTATTGTAATACATTTAAAAATGTAATTTATTCCTGTGATGGCAAAGCTGAATTCTCAGCAGCCATTACTCGTCACTATTAATAGTCTTCGGTGTCACATTCTAATATGCTAATTTATAAGTGTAAATATTGCAATATTACTGTTTGTTGTTTTAATACAATAATATGAAATATTTGAGACCATGATTCTATTTGCGTGACGCCACCCATTAAGCATAAGAGACTATTTTCAAAAACAATATCTTAATTATTCAAACATTTTGTCCGGTAGTGTATAAATATAAATATAAATATTTATGCCTACATAATTTTGTTAAAAGTGTTACTAAATTGTTTTGAAATAGGCTAATTAAATGATTTACAAAAATTAACCAAACCTACCAACTCCATTTTTTGATTCTAAAGTTTAAATCTAATCTAATGGGATGGGTTTTAGAAAACTTAATTAAAAACTGCTTTGACATCATTGTGATAATCAGAGTTGCTTAATTTTATATTGCTAAATCAAAAGCTGGAAATTGTGGCATGTTATTTTAATACAATAATATGAAATATTTGAGATCATGATTCTATTGCATGACATCACTATGTGCTCTGATATGATACTCATACTGCAGGTGCTCTGTGGTGGCCGTCAGGTTTGCCCTTGCTGTTTGATGTGTCAGTAAAAGCGTGCTGTTATCAGGCCTGGTGGGACGGACTGTGACTGGAATGGTTTCAGGTCTGTGAAGCAGCGTTCTCTGTGTGGATTTTGGTCTCTGCAGGCCAATGGCTCATATCCTTACGTCCCTGACAGACTCAGATGGGCTAGAACGGAGCTCGACCTCACGGGTCACTCAATCAACCTTCACCACAGGCCCCTCTGCCCTCACCTCTAAAGCCCCTTTCCACTCTACGTCTCTTTCTCTATCTCTCCATTTCCTTTAGGCTCTCTCTCTCATGCCCATCTTCCATATGGAAGTCTCTCAAGTCTCCCACCCACTGAGAACAAAGAGGTCTCTCACATCCTGTCATGACCGTTGGCCAAAGCCCCCTACCTCACCTGCAATGACCTCATTGCTGCCCGTTTTCATCGTCCCCAATCTTCATGTTCAGCCTCATCAGTATTAGACAGGATGCACATGCACAATGTGATTTATGTACAAAACATCCTTTGTTGGTCCTGGAACTTCCTATCAAACAAATATAACCCTATCCATAACCCTAATCCTAACCTCCTCTATCTTACTAGACCTTATAAGAAATCTTTAGAGTTTTAATGAGATTTTTACACATAGAGAAATCTCTCTTTAATGAGATTTTACACATAAAGGGAGTTGCGTGGCTAGTGCTTTGATTTGGTAAAAAGGCTGCTGATTGGCCGTGAATAGAGAAGTATGGATTTTGTCCACAGAATGGTCATAATTATGTCATCTACCAGGGATTTGAGGGAACAAAAAAGATTTTGATATGTAATGTATTGGAAGATTGTATATTTTAGGGCTGTCCAAGTTAACTTAAATGGATAGTTCACCCAAAAAATGAATTTTTTTTTTATTATTATTTATTTATTTATTTATTTTATTTTTTTGGATCATCTTTGGAACATAAATAAAAATGTTTTTGAAACCCGAGAGATTTCTGTCCCCCAATTGAAAGTCCCTTCACCTTCAACTTTTGTGATTTTTTTTTTTTTTTTTTTTTTTTTTTTTTTTCAATCAACTTTAGAAGCATCAAAGTAATCCCTATGATGTATAGATATTGATTTATATGGTGAATTTATTTGAACAGATAGGCTTTTATTCATATAAACATTGATCAACTTGCATACATGAAGAACATCAATTATTGTAAACACGGAAGCTCAACCATACTTGTTTGACACAAGAGAATAAACCTCAAGGTATGTATGTGTGCATACAGGTATGTGCAATTTTTTTAACACCAATAATTAACACCTTTATTTTAATTTAACTTTACAGGTTTTGTTTTACTTTCTAAAGACTGGTCAGAAATCATGACATTTTTCACAGTTATTTTATGTAGGCATTGTTTTTAACTGTAAGAGATTTAAAAAAAAAAAATAATAATACAAATAATGAATACAAATCTTTTGCAGCAAATTAGCTCAAAAGGGGAAATATGAATAATTAAGTATACATCATTATAATTATAAATATTTGGATCAGTTAACAGAATTAACTTGCAGAATTGTTATTACGATCAATAAGTCTGTTCAACCAGGTCAGGCAACTGTCAGAAAAGGTTATTTTCATGGCCACAGAAAAATAACTTTCTTACTGGGTACAGTACTACTCGGAGCGTGTAGCTGTGATCGCATCATTAAAGGGACTTTGTTTTGCAAGCATTGCCCACAGAATCAATACTCAGGTCAATGTGCACAAATTTTTTATTACATTAACTAAATCACGAACACGGGATATAAGGCAGATAACAACAGTCAGAGTATATTTAAAAAGTACAAATATATACAAGTGTTCCTTGGCCAAACGATCGATTTGTTTGAAGAACAGACCCAAAAGCGATCACCATCTGCATCTACCATAAATCTCAGTTCCTGTGGACACATTCAAAAATTGCCACCATAAAAAGCGTTACGTCAACTTTGACTGTGAAATGGCATTGGCTCTCATGTGTCTCGTGACCTACTGCTTCATGATAAAGGGAGTGTCTTTTGTATGACCGCGTACGTTTACAGAGCAGGATCATTTTCAGTGATCAAAACCTTAAGTTCCACTCTGTTCTTCACATAAAGATATTGTATGGTTTCAGAAAACTTGGAATGCAATACAACTCTTTCGTGATAGTTTTATACCGTTTTTGGTCAGTTTTTGCAATAAAAACAAGTTGTACTTGGTTAAATCACGTCAAGCTTTTGTTTCAGTGGTTGGTTTCCTCATTGAATATGTTTACTGCAGTTCTACAAGCAATAAGTGTCATGGTGTGAGTTTTCAGTTTTGTCAATGAAGTTGTTTCCAGTCAATTATGTTTTCAATTCCTGCATGGGTTGAAAAGCTTTGTTGTCGAAACCTGTTTCCTTAAATACACTTGAGGAAGTTGAGTGTTTGCATTCATACACTGCCACAGGGAGCGTTCCCAAAACCAAATGAGAAATGACAAGTACTTAACAGGCACTGGCCGTCTTTCGTTTTAACTTTTAAAGGGAATGTTATAATCTTCTACAATTGTTCCTTTTACTAAGAAGAGACATATTTTAATCCAAGCTCAGTCTCAGTTTGAAAGAATTTTAAAATGCCAGTGCCAGATGACTTTTTTTTTTTTTTTTTTTTTAATATATAAATCATCCTCTCACCAAATGAACCCTGCCCTCCTGTAGGCAAACTGTGGTAGATGAGATGACGAAGAAGAGTTTATTAAATTTTTACATTTTTACGTTTTCTTACATATTCTGCAGGTAACTGCCAATCTCTTTTGTGTGCCTCCATAACTGGCATCGTTCAAGCTTCGCTGGAGAAACAAGGAGAACTGGGGGGAACCCACTTAATATTCACATGGCAGTCATGGTGAATTGAAATGAATGAGTGAAAAAGACTGAGGGTTTGTGAGTGTGTTGGAGCGAGAGTGTGTGTGTATGTGTGTGTGGGACGGTGAGAGAATGTGCGAGAGAGGGCGAGCGAGAAAAAACGCACAGCAGACTGTGAAATTGACGATTGGGATTGGCACGATGGCCGACGCTTAAAGTTTCACCTCTACATGTTAATAAGACTGCACCGCTGTATAACACTCCAGGAGAAAAAGATGGGTGAATGAATGTTTTAAAAATACAACTACAGCTGCCCATGAAATCACACTATATTGACTCCCGATATGTAGCTGGTTCTGAGGATAATTAGTTTTTGGAGGGTATCTTGCTGGGGAAAAACCCAGCCATACTAGCTTATGTTGGTGAGCATTGAACATTGTGGCTGGGTTGTTGCTAGGCCAAGATGGTCAACTGGATGGACATTAGCCTTACCAAACGATAGTTTATCTGATCATCCCAGACCATTTTGGATGAGCTTTGTATAGCTGGATGTTTGACTGTTTGTCCAAGTCTTGCTTATTTTTTGGCATTGTTCCATAGCTAAAATAACTAAAGTTATAACCAAAGTGGAATACAATTCTGCTCAATGATATGTAGTTTACTTGCTACTAAGTACCATAAACAAAACTCTGAGTACCTTGCACATTTTTATTTGTTCTGCAACTTTATTGCTATACAAACTGACTCTTAAAAGTCGTGTAATGGCAATCAGATTAGAACTTAACATTTTAGCTGAGACTAGGATCCACTGTTGACCAACTAGAAACCATGTAAAACCAAATACCATGTTAAGCTGGTTTTAGCTGAATTTTCTAGCTGGGAAACTTTTTGAAGAACTTTTCCCCACTCCAACCATTTTAACTACTCATATGTTTGTTTACACTCATGGGCTGGGCTGTTAAAGAATATTGCAGTATCATTAGCTTATTATAGACTCGCTGAAAAAGTAGCAAACAGAAACTTTCTGTTGGCTGATCGAGGTAGTAGGTTGGAAGGTATAGAATGAAATTTGAATTAAATGATAGACTATTATAGGCCGATAGCAAATGCTACATTTGCCAAGTAGTACAAAACTACATATATTCAAAAAGTATTGCTTGAACAAATAGTCTTAAAGGTCGCAGTGACAGATTTTCAACCAACTTTGTATTGTTACAGTGTCACTAACAGGGGCGTCACTAGCGTAAGGAAAGGTGGGACTGGGCCTAAAATTAACATTAACAAGTGACAAAAAAACAAGTGTTCAGGTCCCTTTATAATAAGCATTTGAAAATCATCATTAACCATCTTCCCAGATTTGTTATGTGTTTGTTCTGCTGCTTCTGCTTCTTCTTCTTCTTCTTCTGCTGCTTCAGCTTCTCTTCCTCCTCCTCATAGATTTTAACTAAAATTTTGGTCTCACTTTATATTAAATGGCCTTAACTACTATGTACTTGCATTTAAATTAATCATTTGATACAATGCACTTATTGTGTACATACATGTTTTTACATTGTACTTGTGTTTTAAAAAAATACCTGCATGTAATTACATCTGTAATTAATTTATGTAACTGCATTTATAATTACACTGTTGACTCATCCCTTACACCATAACCCACCCTTAAACCTACCCATACCACCAACACTGTCCCTAACCTTACCCGTATCCCACCTCAGTAGCAGCGAAAGTATTTTGCAATACAATATGAAAACAATAAGTATATTGTACTTATTTTATTTTTTATTTTTTTATGTAAGTACATGGTAGTTAAGGCCATCTAATGTAAAGTGGGACCAAAATTTTAATCAGAAATATCAAAATTAATTTTTTTTTGCCTCAAATTGTACAAGCCATGTGCAAATTCATAAGTCAACACCATTGCTGAGTATTTTCTCCCTAAAACTGCAGTGAAAAAGTTACATCACAAACTACCTTGTAACCAATCCCGTCAAAGTGTGGGACAGTCTTTAGCATATCATTACTATGCTGTGAAGCAGGGGAGTATCAAGAAGAAACCAGGTTATCCTGGTATTTTTATTTTATTTTTATTTTTTTTCTGTTCATGAAAAATCGGGTACATTTAGCAATATAGCGGGTGAATTATGTATGTGATGTATATTATGATGTTATGATGAACTATATGCCTTTCTCCAGTGACGTTCTTAAGTTTTTCAAAGTTATATGTCAAAGTTAAAGCGATACATAAAAGGCATTACCATTCTGATACATAGACTTGTATACGAGCCTGTACAATTCACTCTTCCATTTCTTCTTCTGAATCAGTTTCTGGTTCAAACATGCTGTATATGGCTGAATTAAACAGTATTTCCACTTGCCATTGTGCAGCATTTACTACAGTAAAGTTGGCTGACAGCAGCACTAATTTAATTCCGTACCCCAACACATTTGACGTAAAGACCGTGACTCGAACCACACCCACATTAAATCTACTAAATCAGGGAGACGAAAATATTTATTTTCTCTTGTAACACAAGCAGTCAAACCAACATTAGGCGTTATGAGTTGCTGCATTTAAGAAAAATAAAACATGGTAATAACTGGGAACTACAGATCCACTGCCCAGTTAGTTATGTCAACAAAAATGATTTATGTAGTTTTAACACAATTGAACAAAATAAGCTTCAGTAGATTGATTACAATTAAATTAAGTTGTGACAAAATGTTTTAAAAAATGTTGCTTTAGCTCATTATAGTTAAATAAATTAACTTGAGGCAAAAAAAAAAAATTGTCTGATTGTATGGCCCTGGTGGTAGTGTTAGTACTAGTGGAGTAGCACAGTTCTGGATAAATGGAGAATCACGTTTTTTTTTTTTTTTTTCAAAATAGAGATTATGGTTCTGAACAGACAAGAGACAACTAAACTAAATAGCATGTAATTTACTAGAGGTTCATTATTATTTGCTGTTTAATCAATTTGATTTAAATAAATCTGTTTGAATGATGGTGTACTTACACTAGGCACGGTTGCCTTGAACCAAGCCCGAGCGCGATTGTCCCCCCTCCCCACTCCCCCGCTGGCCCACACTCACATTGCCTTTAACGTTCTAGGCCGGAGCATGCTTACGTCATATACGATACAACTGTTTGAATGGAAGAAAGCATGAAGAAATGCACTTTCATGAAGATACTGCCTAGTATATAGGCTATTTATTATTTATGCCGCGCAGCGATTTTCTCTTGCACGTATCAGAGGATTATTACGAAGGTAGCTGACGTTAATGGAGGAATCAGTAAGACCAATAAGGTGAGAATCAGACCCATTATAAACCCAAATACACTCGAAATAATTACATGAATTGATAAGTGTACTATCAAAGCAGTAATAAAGATGTTTACCGTCATAATGATGACAGTAGCGCACACAAAAGTAGTAACTGCTCCGTGCTCTGGCACAGTTAGCGCTCACACTGCATGCGAACCACGCTCAAGCCGTACTGAACCGCGCTCTGGCCCAACTCTTTCAAGTGGGCCAGGGACAGCTAAATGAACCGCGCCCAGGCACGGAATGGCGCATTCTCACTTGTCAAACGAACCGGGCTTTGGGGGTCAAACGCGCTCGGGCACAGTTCAGAGCGCCTAGTGTGAGTACACCCTGAAAGATTCAATGACTCAATCATGAAAACTTCACTTGTTTCATTACTGGATGAATCAGCGCTTTTGAACGAATCTCTTGAATGAATGATTCAATGACATACATTTTTAAGTCACTTGTCGCCACCTACTGGTGTAATGATGTAATTGATCCATTCTTTGTTTGAAGTGCCAAGTAACTTTTAAAAGGATTTGCTCTATTTTGATTGCTACCGTTGATATCAGTGATTATATCCAAAATATAAACTTTTATCCCAGTACTTCTGTGTATGTAGTAATGATATTGTGTGGTTGAAAAGGTTTGTTACATGATAACTGCCCTCTCTGGGTCAGCGGAAGCTCCAACACTGAGTTGAATGTTCCAGTGTGATTTTGTCAAAGGTTTAATAGACATGGATAATTCTTTGACATTTAGGAATGGATTGCATGGGTGTTTAAGTCGAGATCACGATCTTTTAATGATTAATCGTGCACTCTAAGTAGTAGTGTTTGTTAATGAAATATTGCATATAGTTTAATGACTAGTAAAATATTTATGACCAGTTCATGTTCTCAAGTCACCGGCCATTGGCAGATGTGGCAAAATGTTAGTTTGTAACATAAAAGTCAAACTATTTTGAACCAAAGCTCATGTCACAAGACAGCGTAAGTCGCGTCAGAATGACCAAAGAAATTGTCTGAATGTGGATGGCTGTAGCAGTGGTGCTTTAAAGTGGATTAACAAAAAGATGCTACTTTTTAAGAAGGTTTTATTGTGCAAGCTTGTTTTTGTTGGAAGGGAAGGAAATCTCATTCCTTATTCCCGTCAGCTGTGGCTCATCACAATAATGAAGGAAGTGCTTAAAAAACTAGACGTTACAGGATGCCCCGTATACCCCATGCTCTCATTGTGCGGTCCTTCCATCTTATTTCTGCCGAATTCATCCTGGCCATGACCGCCTAGTCTTCTGACCTTCACTCCAGACTCCTTATCTGCAGCTCCAGTTGAAAGACAAATAGGAACTCAATACCGCTCAACATCAAATCGCCAACACCATTGACCGAGGGCGGCCGCACACACAGGATGCCAGCTGCATTGTTTAGTGCTGGCAAAACAATGCACGACAGGATTTCCTGCCTTTTCTCTCCCTGCAAGCAGTCACTCCGGCCACCATAGAACGTGCCTGCTTGGGGGTGTGGGGGGATGAATCGGCTGCCTCGTGGGATTTTACACTGAATTTCAGCTGCCTGCCTGCCTTCACCCCCCTACCTCTCCACTCTTCTCTCGCCCCTCCTGCATCTCTCTCGCTCTTTTTAATCAAACACACGTTCACAAGCTCTCTCTGTTTCACATGCTCACATCTTCTCCTCTCTCCTCTTCAAACACGTACATGCTCACACATTGTCCTGAAGTTCAAAGAGAGTGAAACAGCGACATGTCAGCTGACCGGCCCCCCTCCAATCAGATAAGTTCTGATGTAAGTCTTTAGCAGCTGCTCGGATCAGATGGAGTGTGCCTGTAGGATCGCGGGAGCGCTAGAGGAGGCAGTGCAGTGCAGTATGTTTAAGTAGCGGCGAGACGAGCGCGCACACAGCGAGAGAGTGCGAATGAGAGAGTGTGCGCTCCCCTTCTCTGGCATGGATGAGTCCAGCATTCTGAGGAGACGCGGGCTACAGGTAGGGAATATAAAGCGATGTGGGGCGTGGGTGTTTGCCGCTTTGTTGGGAGTTTTGTTGCTTTTGTGTGAAGACTTGGATGTGGGATGAATTACAGAATGGAGTCTGTGTCTCCGCATGCTGAAACATCCAAATGCTGCACTGGAAGATGAAATGTGAGTTTTGTCATTGAAAAGACAGCAAAGTGAAAATATTGGCACTTATTTCTGCATTTCTGCAAGTAGTTTATACCTTTTAGAAGTTCTCAGTTTCTTGTAAAACAAAATCATCAACTTCACAAAACTGATAAAACGCAAAGAAAATATATATATATATATATTTTTTTTTTTTAAATAAAAAAGTAGTTGTCTTTGTTTTGTCTGAGTTTTTGGTAATGGTAATAACTGAAGGAAGCTGTACTTTTCTGAAAGAATACTTTATATTTAGGTATTTGACAGCACATTTAATGCGACCAGTTGCTGTAGTTAATGAAAGCTTTAATCTATATTTTATTTTATTAATTTTATTTCATTTCATTTCATTTTATTTTATTTTTTTATTTTATTTTGAATATTGAATTCAGGCTGGACTCTGTGTATGATGGTTTCAGATCAGTTTTAAAAAAATCTAAAGAATTAATAATCAATTGGTCTTTTTCATCTTAGTGTATTACCCGTGTGTTATTGGCAATAACTGCGAAAATGTCCAAGATATTTAGTTGGCTTAAGAAATAAATTTCTTCTTTTTGTGTTCATTGTGTATTTCATTTATGTATTTCAAACCTGAAAGTCTTTCTTTCTTCTGCAGAACAACAAAAAAAAGGTATTTTGAACAATGTTGGTTTTGATTACTGTTGATTTCCATTTTATGGACTCAGAACTAACTAGTATTCCATCCACTGGCTGTTAATCTCAGTGCTCTTTGTGAAATAGTGACAAGAGATAGACTCTTGTAGTCTTACCTTTTGTTTAAGCATGTAATGAGACACTTGTTAGTACACTCTACAGTATGTGTGCTGTGGGCATCACCGCAGCTGATGACAAAAAAAAAAAAAAAAAAAAAAAGATTGTTTGCCCTGAGGACTAGATTCAGTGTTCTGCTATATGATTTCATGTTGGACACAGTGTTTTCATTTGTCAGTCAAATACATGTCAGTGCACTATTCTGCACTCTGCTATTCTGCACTCTGCCTCAGGCTATGATCTCATAAATCTGAGATACTATAGTTTTTTATACGGTTTCTTTTATGTTAGGGAACTTCCTGAAGTCATTGAGTTAATGTTGTAATTGTCACTACAGCAGTGAAAGTGAGAGTGTTATATGGCTAAATTTAGACAGGTTGATGTCGGTGAGAAGGTTGAGTCAATTAGCTGCTTTATGTCAGTTACATCAAGGTAGCTGCAGCATGCAGGGCAATTGTCCTGAGACCCACTAAACACATTTCTAATTGTGTTTGGGAGAGCTTTCAGTTGAATATAATTATGTTGGAGTTTAAATCTAAAGGCTTGCTCACACCAAGAGGGAATATTTGCCACAAAGTCTTGAATTGAAACATTGTGTTTATTTTAACTTAATAAATACCTATTTACACCTGGGAAGATTTGTATTTGTCTGGCAATAGAGCAAGGCTTTTCCCCCCTAGATAGATCATTCATTCATTCGTGCTTTCATTCATTCATGCATTCATTCTTGTATTTTTTTAAATTAATTCTTGAATGTTTTCATTCATTCACTCATTGCTTTTCATTCTTGTATTTTTTGCTTTCATTCACTTATTAATTTTTCTATTTTCATTCCAATCATTCCTTTGTTTTATTTATTATTTATCACATTTGTTTATTCATTCATTCATCCATTAAAGAAAAAAAAATCTTATTCTGTCATTATTTTCATGTATTCATTCAGAATGCATTTTCACTCTTGGTGTGTGTATATACCATTCATCAGTGATTTGTTTTACTATATCATTTTTTGAGTGTGTGAATTGGCCTTTTAATAAACAGGAAGACCATTCAAATTAAGTGTTACAGTCTCAGTTTAAATATGTATCTCAGTATAAAGTGATTGGCTATCTTTCACTTTCCAAAGCATTGACAATATTTTCTCACTACCTCCCAAATGTTCTGCCTATTATGGCATTATATTTATGCAATTCAAAAAGACTAAAACACATTGTTTAGCCATTGGCTGTATCCTGTAGGATTGCTAGGATCTACTGGGATATTGTTGTCAGCAGAACATATTGAAATGGGCTGTTGATACTGGCAGGTAATTAGAATGAATAGACAGTAGTGGTGCTGTATTAGCTTTGTAATTACAGTTGCAGTGAATGTGTGCGTTCAGAAGTCTCATGGGGTCACCTCTCCCAGCATTTATTTAGTTGCATTGAGCTTCACTTCACATTTAGGCTTGGTCTAATAAAAAAACATGGAGTTTTAGTTTTAATGAGATGTGCACGTAATTTGCATGCAAGTAATTATTTGGCAATCTTGAAGTATATGGAATGTGTTTTTTGTGTTTAATGCCTGTGCAATCAAAACATATTTATGGAAAATCACTTTGTTGGTATAAATCTTGCTTTCATATTTGATTTGAATTATATGTATAGTGAACAGTCTTAGTCAGTCACTTTCACAAAGGCTAACAAAGACATGAGTGCTTTGTTGAGCATGATATATGATGGTTTATCAGAATTCAATAAGTGTGATTGATAATATCTAATGAAGGAGGTTTGTGCCCATATTGACACATCAATCAATTCTCATTTTCCACACTATTAATTTGCATGATTCACATATTCATATTCACATGGCTTTTTATTTTGATGCACTGGACAGTAGACCATTCACACAGCAACTTCTTGAAAACTGTGTATGAATGTGCATCAGAAGTCAAGCCTGGATTCTCTTATCAGTAACGATACTGAAAGTGACCAAAATAATATCAAAGATGGCAACTTGCATAAAACCGAAATGTTTTATCGTGTTTGACACAACAAGAGTCGAATCGAGCCACAAGTTAGTCCGTCAAATCTTTTAAGGGTGCTTTCACACTACACTTTTGGTGCACACCCGGGGTCGACTGACATTAGAGTGCCATTCGTTTGGATGATGTAAGCGCTGTCTTCTGAACTTGTGTGCGCACCCGTGAACCATACCGAGTTCGCTTAAAAAGGGTGGTTGGGGGTACGGTTCATGTGAACTCCAGTACAGTTTGCTGCTAAAATGAACTAAATTGTACTAAATTGCAGAAGTGAACCACTATTAATGACGTATGATTTGATAAAAATGTGTGTTTGTGTGTGGGTTTCATTCACTTTCCTGAGCGTAACTGACGCACTGCAAGCAGAGAATGTATATCTCATTTCTGCTGGACTTCTTTAGACCATTTGCAGTACATTTGCGGCAGATAGATGCAAGTGCCAACGGTTCAAAAACAAAACAAAAAAACAGTGTTAATTTTTCCTCCTATCCCATTGTAATATGCAGAAAACATTGGCCTTGTGGTGCTTTCAAAACATTGCTGAGCATTTTGGCTACGTTCAGATTGTCAGTCCAAATCCAATTTTTGTGCATATCTGATTAAAATCCGATCAGATTTAGCAAGTGTGAATGACCTAAAATCACATTAAATGCGATTTTTACAAATTAATTTCAAGCTACATTCATATGTGGTTTGAAATCCCATTCAAAATGCATTTCTGGAAATCTGTTTCAGTCTGACCGCTCTAATTGGACTTCGCATGGTTTATGTGACACTCTCATGCCTCATAAAATGTAAACGTCAGATGTTGTTATAAGAAACATGCTGAAAGTCACTGCAGAAACAAGGTTGTGTTGTTGCAAAGTGCCGGATGAGCAGAAAATGACAATATAACATAGACAAGTTTTGAAACCGTCAAAGAAGACAGAACGGAATAAAGCCACGCATACCAGCTTTCTACATTTCTGCCGCTGCCTCAGTAGTCCAGTGCGTGGCGACTGCACATTGTCATGTTGTAAATAAGACAAAATCTCTACTGCAAACCCCTCCGTGTTGTGGTTGTTGCTGTTGTATTTGGCGTATGCCTGTCATTGCTATAGAAACCAATGCAGATATTCCGAAAAACGTAAGAGCGGCGTGGGACACACAAATCGGATCTGAACAGTTGAGATGCACAATGTGGACAGTCAATAATTTTAGATCAGATTCCAGTCAGATACACAAATAATCAGATTCAGACTGACAGCGTGAAAGTAGACATTGTCTGAGCATCCCTTTCCAAACTGACACAGCAACATAATGCATGAGTTTTGGGCATAGCTATCTTTTTAAACAACCAATAGAAGATAAGGGGAGTGTTTGGGGAAATCATTATTTTTGCAATTCCAAGTGGGTTAATTAAATATAATTTTTTTTGTTAGTAAATCCTGATGCTGGATTAAACTAAAATACTAATATTGCAACAACAGCATGTTTGTTTTGATATGTAGTGTAGTTTTGAGTTCTTTCTATATTCATGGCAACATCAAAAGCCCACCAGTCCAGCTCAGTGTGTGTTCAGCTCTTTTGGAAGTTATCAGCACATCTAAGTTAAATTTGTATGCACTGCGTGCCATATGCTGCCTATCTGCTCGGGTGACACAGTGTTAATCTAGCAGTGGGAGCCCGACTCTTGGCCAGTAAATACACACTTCTTCACATACGCTTCTTAGACTGCGGGCGAATCATAAATTGGGAGGGAAAAAATGGAGATATGGCCTTGCATGGAGTGCAGAAGGTAAGTTAAGTTAGACTTTGTGGAGAGATTGAGAGGAAAAAAAAAAAAAAAAGAAAAAATAAGAAGAGAAATAGCAAAAGTGGGTCTGTCTGACTGACATAAATAGAGCCGGACTTTAGACATGTTGAAATTAGATTGTGACGCTGAGGTGCTTTTCACCTTCAGAGGTGCTAATGAAAAGAAACAAGTAATAGGAAGCTTCAAATGTGCTTGGGCTAGAAAAAGTCTGTCAGGGTTAAATGTACAACAAATTTACATTTTCTCCGATTGGTGCTTGATAAAGATTAAATTAAATTTGCTTGGAAATCATCCATTGTTTTTGTCCTGCATAGAATCAGATATTTTAAAATGCAAAATCTTATTTACATTGTCATTTAAAATTTTAAATTAACATCCTATGTTGCAGAATGAGCTCATTAATGTCTTACTTATATTTACATATATTTGATATTTACAATATCCTTTTATTATTGTTTTATGTTGGCAAAATATTTGGGTTTTTGACATGATATATCAACCAAGTAGCAGCAGTGTCTTGCAAGGTGACAGTGTTATATTTGTCTTTTTTTTTTTTTCTAATTCTGGTAAAATTATATGTGCATTTTATCAAATACTGATACTGATAATCAAATACTTGATTAAAATTACCTGTAATATAAATATAAATATACCTGTAATCGCACCACAGACCAATATAAGTGAACTGCAAAAAAGATTAAAAAAAAGTTATTTAAAAATAGTGATAAACGAAATGCCAGATAATTATAGTATCTGAAAATGCACAAATTTTAACCTAACCTAAAAAGTCACACACACATGCTACTATTATATCAGTTAAAACATAATGCAACATGAAGAAAGTGAGAATACTATAAGTCCTATCGTGCCGCTACCTTGAGCTCTTTCGCTCTTACAACCATGTCCTTTTGCTGCAGGTTATTGCTGCTTTCACACATTTTTTGACAATTGTTTTCAAAGCAGTTAAACCAGTCTTTTCAGCATCTGAGACTAATTAGTGCACGTGTACCTAATAGTATGAATTTAATTTGACCTGAGGTAGCAAACAGGAAGGTACATTGAATTTAAAGAAACAAAACAAACTTTAAATGTTGTTCATTTGAAGTGCAGATTTAGGTTGAGTAGATCCAGTAGTTAACAGCGTCTCTGTATCATTTATACAGTATGAATCACTGAACAGAAAAACCTTAACTGTTACAGTGTGTTAAATGATCATATTTGAAGTGGAAGGCAGTGTGTGTATTTGTGACTGTGCCGAGTTGATAGTCTCTCTAAACACAAGTCACTAAAACATTAATGAAAAGAAACAAGCTTTCGCTGTAATTGTCATTGAAATCATTGCAGGGCAACAGATATGATGGTATGAAGGGAAGCTAGGCATGTTCCTTCAGCCTGTCATATCAGCTGACCTTTACAGATGATGAAAACACTGATCTGTGGCCCTCAGGGATCTCTGAGTGCCATGACCACGTTATTAGCTGGATTGAGCTCCATAGCACTTCCCAACCCTTGTACCCTGACCACTGACCCCAGACCTGCTGCCTGGCCATTACAAACTCCAGCTGAATGCTGAGTTCTTCCTTTTTACTGGAAGAACAATGTAAGCACTCCTCTAACCTCCATGGTTTTCTTAAGCTTGGTCATTTTGAGAATTTTGCTGTTTGTTGATAAATAAATTATGTGTTCAATGTAAAAATTGCTGTAAAAATGGCCAAATTCTGACAGTAACATACTGTTTTCCATTAAATCAGTAATGTACTGTAGAAAACAATGCATTTTCAATGCAATCTCCAAGAAGCCATGGTTTACAGTGATTTTAGAGCAGGTGTTGCTGGGCACAGTATGGTAGTGAGACAGAGCAACAAATATTTCATATTTTATTGATAACAAATAATAATTTTCTGCCAAGCAATGTAGTTCTTCAGCAACATTTAGCAGAATGGTTGACAAGCAGAACAGAGTTGGCGCAGTAACACTGACTAATGAGGTAACAGGTATGGGTTTATAGAGTATTTTAAAATGGCTTTGAACACAGCTCAGCCAACCATACTAAAGGATCGGATCTGTCTGTTTTATAAAGATATTTTCATTAATGTCACTGATATCGGTTCGTTTTTGAACAACACTTAGAATGTAATTCAATAAGGCTCAAATTGTTCCAGTAAACACAGGTACATTCATTTGGTGCATCATTTGGAATACATGCCTTTCCATTTTTGTCATATTTGTGTCTAAATTGTAAACACCTCAACTATCAGTTAATATTGAACATCTTAGAGATGTATTGCAGATGAATAAATGCTCTTAAAATGCTCTTTATAACTGTACATATTTTTAAGAAGTGGTTATGGGTAGGTTTAGAGGTAGGAGTGAGATTAGTTACTGTTAGTATAATTGTAATTTTCGTACACATTTCTATTACATTTTATATATTCTCTATAAAATGGTTTTGTTTGGGTTTGGTGGTATAAATGATCTAAAATTTATCTATAAAATGGTAAAAGGGCAAAATATTATTTTGACAAAAATTCATAAATATTTTTTAGCTGTAAATATGTAATAATGTTTACACTGTAAAAAAAAAAAAAAAAATCCTTGTAATCCATGTATGGTAAAAAAAAACAAAAAAAAAACTGCAGCTGTGGTTGCCAGAACTTTACCATAAAAAATATGGTAGCACCGTTTTAGGTTTTACGGGACAGCACTTAGTTTACTGTCTATTTTATAGTTAAAAAACGTATAATTTAAAGGTTTATATTGTAATAATTACTGTTAATAAATGTAAATTTTACACTCTATAAAAAGGTTCTGTAACACTTTACAATAAGGTTCATTAGTTAACATTAGTTAACTACATTAGTTAACATGAGCTAATAATGAACTGCTCTTATACAGCATTTATTAATCTTTTTTTATTAAAATCTTGTTAACATTAGTTAATGCTCTGTAACTTAACATGAACAAACAATCAACAACTGTTTTCATTAACTAACGTTAATGAAGATTAGTATATACAGTAACAAATGTATTGCTCATGGTTAGTTCATGTTAGTTCATGTTAGTTTATACGTTAACTAATGTTTAACTAATGAACCTTATTGTAAAGTGTTACCAAATGTTCTGTTAAATTTACGGTAAAAACACGTATTTCTTTAACTGATAATGTTATAATTTACCAACCTATGAAGTAGCCTACTAATATCTGTTTTGTACCTTTTGTAATACACTGACAACCACCAAACACAGTGGTGATGAGTCACATGATGAGTCAAAGTTCATCACAAACAGCTTTTCCAAAAGCTGAGAAGCACAATACTAATATATAGAAGGTGCACACAGTGTCATTCACACAAACACTAAACACCATCATGGTAACAGACATGAAATTTTTAAAAATGCAATAAAAATTAATTTAACAACATTAGATGTAACATAAAACCCTAATTTACATAACAGGTTAGAAAAAACTAAGAAAAACGCAGAAGACAGTTATTTCATTGAAAATACTTAAAATGTAAAGTGTCATGCAGGGAATTGTGGGAATGTCAATTTACGTTTTTTCACTGTAAATTACAATGACTTGTTATATTTCACTTCCAAAAACTGTAAATTTAATGGTATTGTATATCTATTAGTTATTTACCGTATATAGTATGGAAATTTTCTCTAAACCAATTAACTGTTTTTCGCTGTGCAGTCTTTTACCGTTAAATCACGATCATTTTTTACAGTGTACATTTATATGTTGTCAATATGCCCATATGGTATATTTCAGCATCTATCTAAATGTACAAAAATGTATTAATACCTATGTATTAACAATGGGACCAGGCAGAGAGTTTAGACTGCAGTTGATATCGTATAGTAACCTTAAATATATAGATTACCCCTATTATAATTACAACTATAAAAAACGAATTCTGTCACTGCTGCTGAATTACATTACAACGGTTCATACGACTCCTGCACTAGAAACTTTTTGATAAACAGAATCATTCTTATTCAATGAAAATCATCCCATCTTCCTGTACTGTAGCTCTCAAATCTCATTTGTGCTTGCTCCATTTGAAGAACAAATTGTTTGTCGCCAAACCTAGCACAATGTACCCTGATGACGTGTTCGGAAATCCAGCAGCACAATGAAATTTGTAATGTACCACAGAGAGGAACGTTTTCAGTGAATTACATAAATTTCAGTCTGTTTATTAGAAAAAATATATATATAATATGACTGAAGACTTGGACTGAAGACATATTATTATTTTTTTTTTTTTATTAGTGTAAATTATCATCCATTTTCATTGTATGGAAAAGCATTTTGTTAAATTTTGGTACATTTTCTGTTCTATTTGGTCATCCAACAAGGGAGAGTACCAACAAGGGAGAGTAAATTTCTTTTTCGCTGAACTATCCCTTTAATGCTTGTAGATTATAGTGGCTTATTATTCATTCTGTGAACACTGCAGAGTCTAAAGCAGGAAATGGTGCAGATTTCCCTTGCCATTGTAAAGAGTGAGTTCATCTTATCGTAAATCTTAATGTAAACATTGCTCCTCTTGACCGGGGGTCTCAGCACCACTGTCCTTGGGGTGAATAGCAGATGGTAGATCCGGTTAACCTTCTCCATCAGAAACTCATGTTGGAGAAAAAAAAAAGAAAGGAAAAAAAAACACACGTTGAATGAGTGGGGAAGCCCTTACAGATACAAGTCAGCATTTCACTCTGCCACACTTTTGATCTTGAGATGGTGCAGAAATGCAGCAAATTCAAAGGGAATTATTAATATGCTATCATGGCAAGGTCTTTAAAACAGTATCACTACAGCTTTGATGTAGCTGGGACGTTAGTAAGTTTCATGTCGTGGTCAGGACATGCAAAAATGCTGAGATGTTTAAGATAGCAGACAGATATTTTACTGTTTTTCTGTTACGTCAGATAGGAGGAGTTGTTACTGGGCTGCTTTCCTTTGCTTTGGAATTTTACATTGCAGTTACATGCTGTCATTGAATTTACTAAAGGCTGATGTCTTCAAACGCACATGGATGGTTTGAAGTTGACTGTCTGTCAATACCTGAAACATTATGTTTGAAGGCACCACAACCTTGTGCTGATGTCAAATTTAATTTATTCATAGTTAAAAGACAGAGGATCCAAAGGCTGCAGAGTGAAATTTGGAAAGTGGGAAAAAAAAAAAAAAAAAAAAAAAAAAAAAAAAAAAAAAGGTCAGCCATTGTTGCCAAGTAGGCTAAAAATGTTGGAAGCAAGAAATAAAATATACTTTAAAACCTATAAAAAATAATCCACACTTCTCCAGACTACTTTTTACTAAACAAAATGTAAAAATTTTTTTGCCATTTTGAAATAATAATAATTAAAAAAAAAAAAACTACGCAGGGAGTTTCTATGCACATTTTTGAGCAATGAAACAAAAAGTTGAATCAATTGAAAGGGGCAATGACAAAGACCCGATAAAGATTGATTTTCCAAGTCTTTCCAATCTTGGAAGACTAGACATACAGTCAAACCAAAAATTATTCAGACCCTTCTGATATTTTTTATATATGTTTACTAGTGGGTACAGGACACTATAGTTCATTTATGTAAGTGAGGATGGCAAAATAAAGTAAACTGTGACTTATTATATCCAAAAATTCTTCATACAGTAGACTACCAGTAAAATTGAAAAAAAAAAAAAAAAAATTGGAACCAAAAATTATTCAGACACTTTGACCAGACCATGTTTTGCTTAAGTGTTATCTGACATAATTAAGATAATTTTTTTCTGACACAGTTCATTTCTGAGATCTTGTTATATTTTATTACCATTTTTTTTAAACTATAGTGAAGAAACTGTATTAATGAATGAAATGTTCAAGGTGTCTGAATAAATTTTGGTTTGACTGTAAGAAGCAGTCACAGAACTAGATAAAGATACACTATATTGCCAAAAAAATTGGCATGCCTGCCTTTACGTGCACATGAACTTTAATGACATCCCATTCTTAATTCGTAAGGTTTAATATGGAGTTGGCCCACCCTTTGCAGCTATAACAGCTTCAACTCTTCTGGGAAGGCTTTCTACAAGGTTTAGGAGTGTGTTTATGGGAATTTTTTACCATTCTTCAAGAAGCACATTTGTGAGGTCAGGCAGTGATGTTGGTCGAGAAGGCCTGGCTCACAGTCTCCGCTCTAATTCATCCCAAAGGTGATCTGTCAGGTTGAGGTCAGGACTCTGTGCAGGCCAGTCAAGTTTCAGTCTTTATGGACCTTGCTTTGTGCACTGGTGCGCAGTCATGTTGGAACAGGAAGGGGCTATCCCCAAACTGTTCCCACAAAGTTAGGAGCATGAAATTGTCCACTGGAACAAAGGGGTCAAGACCAACCCCTGAAAAACAACCCCACACCATAACCCCCCCCTCCACCAAACTTTACACTTGGCACAATGCAGTCAGGCAATACCGTTTTCCTGGCAACCACCAAACCCAGACTCGTCCATCAGACTCAGGCCAGACAGAGAAGCGTGATTCGTCACTCCAGAGAGCATGTCTCCACTGCTCTAGAGTCCAGTGGTGGCATACTTTACACCACTGCATCCGACGCTTTGCATTGCACTTGGTTGATGTAAGGCTTGGATACAGCTGCTCGACCATGGAAACCCATACCATGAAGCTCTCTATGCACTGTTCTTGAGCTAATCTGAAGGCCACACGAAGTTTGGAGGTCCGTAGCTATTGACTCTGCAGAAAGTTGGTGACTTCTGCACACTGTGCGCCTCAGCATGCACTGACCCCGCTCTGTGATTTTAAGTGGCCTACCACTTCGTGCCTGAGTTGCTGTTGTTCCCAATTGCTTCCACTTTATGATACCACTAACAGTTGACTGTGGAATATTTTTAGTAGTGAGGAAATTTCACGAATGGACTTATTGCACAGGTGGCAACCTATCACGGTACCAAGCTTGAATTCACTGAGCTCCTGAGAGCAACCCACTCTTTCACAAATGTTTGTAGAAGTAGTCTGCATGCCTAGGTGCTTGATGTGGCCATGGAAGTGATTGGAACACCTGAATTCAATGATTTGAAGGGGTATGCCAATACTTTTGGCAATATAGTGTATATGCTGTTCTTTTGAACTTCATTAAATAATCTTAGATCTCAAGTATAATGTAAATATTTTACATACATCCCCCAGCCCTAAAGCTTACCTATACAACCTACTTACCTATACCTAATCGAACCTGCTTTTCTTGCAAAACTTCATGCGTTCTTGTACCACATACATGGGGCAATTGGTGTGTTTTGTCCTATTAAGGTGTTCCCAAAACAGTGTTCTCCTGAATTCAGCCAATGAATTCAGTAAATTAGGATTATTTTATTTGTACTGATTTTTCAAGTTGGCTTTTAGCGTTGAAAAATTTGCTGTTTGAACTGGATTGCTGTTTTTTTCATAAAATCTGTATGCATCTTATGCAGTATGGATCTTTTCCACAATGTTCATAGTCCGATCCTCTTTAACTTTCCCCCTGACTTTTTTTTTTTTTTTTTTTTTTTTTTTTTTTTTAGCATTCCATTGAAACATGATGGAAATATAATTCAATCATTCTCAACTTTCCACAGGCACATCTCTCCTAGTAGCTTTGAGAGTGAATAGTAATGCATATATTCATGTTCATCCGTGGGTGAGCCTGCCCAGCGTTGAATTCATGGTTAAACCCTGCTAGAGTCGCACCATTTCACTGCTGTTCCCTGCTGTGCTCTGCAGCAAGCTCCAGTGCCGCTTTTCATTCATTATTTTTGAGTAGCGTGAGGCTACGGTATCTCAGGGTGCCACAGCACCATACGACAGAGCTTGAAGTCACAGTCACACATCTGAAGTTCAGAACTATATAGCTGCTGCTGGAAATGTGACATCCCATTTTTGGAAACAGTTGGTGCAGCTCTATTATATGTATTTGAAGCTGAACACTTAATCATTTTCTGTTAACGAGTGATGCAGAAGCAGAGATGAGAAGGTTAAATTAAAAACAAATTTCAGTATAATTACAAATTACTGATTAAAAATATAATCATAATCACTGTATGAAAGTTACTGGATTTACTCACAAGACACTCTTGTGTTAATGTTGTGACTGTAACTACTGTCTTCCTTTTTGCTTTCTTTTATTTTCATATACAAACTGCAGAGCTTTGTTTTACTAAATTCATTACCCTGTAATGGTAATATTACAGGGAATATTTATGTAATTATACATATATTAGAGCCCAGGCTACCATAGTACTTTAGCTCTTCATCCCTCCTATAAAAGTAAAAGGTCTCAAATTGGATCTATTAAGGTATCAGCTCAAATGCCCTCTTGTGGCCTCATGTGACTATTGCATGTGCTCATTGAATAGTGATAACTAGTATATTAATTTACACCAGTTTAACCATCATTACAGATTTGCTGACAATCCAAATTAGGGTAGGAATATATTTTTTGGGCAAATATATATATATATATATATATATATATATATATATATATATATATATATATATATATATATATATATATATATATATATATATATATATATATAAACACATGTAATCTAAAATGGATTATTTATTTTAATGTATCTGCTGCTATAAAATTCATTCCTCATTCCTGTTTCAATCAGATATCCACTACCACTCAAAAGTTTGGGGTCAGATTTTTTTTTTTTAACTTTTATTCAACAAGGATGCATTAAACGTATCAAAACTGACAGTAAAGACATTTGGTAAATGTTGCAAAAGATTACTATTTCAACTAAATACTGTTCTTCTGAACTTTCTATTTATCAACATATCCTTGAAAATAATGTACAGTTTCCACAAAAATATTAAACTGCACAACTGTTTTTAACATTGATGATAATTTCTTGAGCACGAAATCAGCATATTATAATTATTTCTGAAAGTGCATGTGACACTGGAGTAATGGCTGCATGCTTAAAATTTAGCTGTGCCATTACAGGAATAATATATATATATATATAATATATGGTTGTGTATTCAGAACTACTCCTCCAAATGTTTGTGTTGTGGAGTCAGAGATGAGGGCTGCGTGAATGGTAGAGGTTAAATATTTATGTTTTCTTTGGGACTGAATGGATCTGGGGAGATAGAAAACTGGGTCACCACTGCAAACTGCAACTGGGGTTACTGTTGAAATCTGGGACACTTGATAGCATCCACTGACGATGAATGACTAAGCAAAGACTGCTCATAATTGGCTGTCATGGTGCCCAAGCTGCACATCCAACAGGGACAGGATAAATGATTTTAACATTAAAAACACCACCATTAAGAGTGAAATGTTTCTTTACATGATTTTATAAAAATCTATTCTGTCATATAAATAAACTGTTCTTTTTTTGTGCTTTTTTTACAGAAAGAGCTCAGCCTTCCCAGACGAGGAAGCCTGTGAGTAAACTTACTTTGATTGTCTTTAATTTAATAGTTACACAAGAGAGCCGAGATATAAACCTATATCAACAGCAAAACATTTCTAGATTTTCATCATCTTCAGACTGTAGTCAGGGTAGGCACAATTTTAAACAGCGAATTACCAGATTTTATTATTAAAGGAATAAAAGCATCTCATTCTTTTGGTGATATTAGTTTTTATTCTTCTTTTTACATGTTTTTGCTGTTTATTTTCTTGCTTTGAAGATTTTGAGAGCCAAAATTTGCCTAGTTAGCTAAATTTCAGTTTTATGTAAATTACCGGCCCAATTACGACCCATGTCGAGGTTTTATATGCAAGTTGATGAGTAAACAATTCTTCTGTTGTCCTCATCCACATAAAAGATTAGCTTTTGTAAAGTATTGGCTTGCATTCTTCATATGTATGTATTTATTTTTTTATATTTGGACTTGCTCATTTGTGTACAAATAATATATTAATAAAAACCCTTATTTAGAAATCATGCAGGTGTTAACTGACAGGTAGTGCTGTGTGTTATGCACACAATAATACCCAGGTTTGAATCCTCCTCCTTTGTTACTTCTCTACTGTCTTTTTATGAAAGGAATAGTGAAAAAATGAAAATTTCTTGATTGTCACTCACCCCAAGGCAATACAGTATGTATATGACATTTTTCCTCAGCCAAGGATAAATTAAAGTTGTAAAGAAAAACATTCCAGGATTTCCCAGTGTAGACCGTTTTTGATGGTCCAAAAATCCATATTTAGGCAGCTTCGAAGTGCTCCACATGACCCCAGCCTGTGAATAAAGAAATTTGAAAAGTTAGATCTTTGACTGTCATCTGCATTGGGCCCTCAAAAAATTGTGATCTACACTACAAAATTTGTACCAATTTTTGTTTTTTGTTTTTAACTGTATTTGTCATCATTTCCTAGAGAATCAGATTTGTCTGTGATGTTTCTCCTAAACATTTTTTAGAACTTTTTGGAGAAACATAATAAAATCTATAAACATAAAACAGAGAAACTATAGGGACTATTGTTGACTGGCAGAATGTAAGTGTATAGAGCTATAAATTGAATGTGGATAGTATAGCTCAGATTTGGGACAGATGTGATAAGAATGCTCATATTGAAATCTGATATTTGCTTGCATATTGAAACTTTATAAGTACATAACTGGGATCTTTGCGAAAATATGAGAAACAGGAGACTGTGCCAAAAATTTCCATTTGATCTTCATTTAATCTCATTAATGTCCAGGAGAAACAGTTAACATATTTAAGGTATCTTACTGGTGATTTATTATATATTTTTAACATGCCACTGGTTAAAATGTTTCCTCACAAAATATTAAATAATGTATTCATTATGTTTTGAAACATAAACACAGCTTGAGAAGTAATCACCCAAGACCATCAACCCTTGCATTCTTTCTAAATGTCATGTTACTGTATCTTCACTCACAGCGTTCTCTGGTGTCTGTAAACACACGGATAATATTACCAGTGCTCAAAGTGGGCCAGTGCGCACTTCTATATTTTAATCTGTAGCGTACCCTCACATTGTCATTGTCTTGCGTACCAGCACATCTCACATGTTTCCAGTACTCTGACTGCCCGCGTCGCATACCCCCACATGATTTTAAGGGGGACCACCCCCAAACCCCCCAACCAAGAACCTCCAAACATTATTAAAGTCTATTTCAAAGGTTTTCTATCAAATAAGGCAATGTACGTGATGATACCTTGTTTAGAGTTATAAGCCATTAGTTTTTAGTTTTCTTTGGCACTTGAAATCATGTGAAATCATTAAAAATGCCTTTAGGTTGTAAGGGGTTAACAGTAACCGTCGACAGAGAGCTTACATACATCACTTATATAAAGCTTGAATGATCAGGATCAGTATTGGCCGATCATGATGACAGAAAATTAATAGTCCGTATCAGCTGCAAAAATCCTGATCTGAGCATCCCTATTTCACAGCACACAATGTAACTGTTGCAGGGTGCCAAGCAGTGCCACACCTGTTCAGACACATTAGTCAAGTCAAGTCATCTTCATTTATATAGCTCTTTTTACAATTCAGATTGTTTCACAGCAGCTTCACAGTGATAATGGGAAAATAAATGGACATAGATTGTTTTGGTTTTACAGCAGCTCTAGGAAAACGTAATTATTGAGCTAAAGTTTTTGATTGAATCACTTCTGTTGTAAAAATCATTCATTATTAACTTAGGGGCTGCTTAAATTACACCTTTTTAACTGAAAACAGAAGATTTTTAACATGTTCTTGCCGTTCGTTTACGTGTTTAGTCCATAGGTATGCGCGTTTGAATGTGTATGTGCGCAGACACTTAGTCTTTCTTTACAAAGCGACATCGCCAAGTTACTTGTCTGGCTCGCATAATGCAGAATTATTAGTTGTTTCTGTGGATCTATGCGAACTGGAATCATTTTGATAACGTTTTATCTATACATAGGGAAAGGAAAGGGAAGGAGGCCTTCGCAGTGGATAGTTTAGTTGACAGTTCAGGGCTGCGTTGTCATCGTGTCTAGGCGCAGTTCCTTCATCTCATCTGGATACGGCCTTTGTCTGGCAGACTACGGTAAACCTAAGGATAAACAGAGAGCAACTAATATTAGCATAGATAAAATTACTGGTTTTATTGAGTTATTAAAAAATGTAGATTATAAGGGTATATTTTCTTTCTGGTCTTTAAGGGCATAATGGCATATTTTCCTGGTTTATATCAGAGATGCCCAAACTATGGTCTGTGGGTCAAAGTTGGCCCGTGATGACCTTTGATTTGCCTGCTATGCCATATCACAAAAGGGGGGAGGGGAAAGTCATGCCATTGAACCATATCTTCATTTTCTAATAATGTGGTAGAAAAAAATGTAAATATATTTAATGTAATATAATTGGATATAATACAACATTTACTTTTGTTCCATGGCCCCAGTCAAGTTTGATTTTTGGCCCATAGTAGTTAAATGTTTGGGCACCTCTGAGCATCTCAAATATAGGTTTTTATTAGGGCTGTTAATTTAGCACTATAATTTAGTTAATGTCCCCCTGTAATCAATAATTTTATCCCTTAAAAGTCATCTTTGATCACTAAAATTAAATGTAAACATTTTTTCCCGTGAGAGAATTCATGCCTTAAAACAGCTTGAATTTAACTTTTCACCCTTGCTTCATTTAGTATGCACAGATCTATGAATTTACTAATTAGCCCCGCCTCCTCTCACTCGCACAAGATCAGAGATCCACTTGCTGCACAATAGTATCGCTTTTTACAATGTCGGACACATAACGGTAATTAATGATTAGCGTTTTGCTTGACTACGTTATCAAACAGCTAATAATGTGTTGCTAATGTTACACAAACCATGTCCCTGTTCACCATCTCAGAGTCAGACAACTCCCTTCTAAAACTCAGCATCCTTACTATATCAGAATATAGTTCATCATAACATCGTAATATACAACATACACCCTCAATAATCTACCTGATTTCTCATATCAACAGAAAAATATACGGGGATAACCTCTTGAGACTCCCCTGCTTCAGATCGGTCGTAATTAATGATATGCTAAAGCCCACCAGCATGTTTATGTGATTGGTTACAAGGTAGTTTGTGACGTAAGAAACTGTCTTTAGATGGTTTGTCTTAAAACATATTAAAAACACCACATAGACATATAAACAACATTAAAAACTTGATTTTCACCACAGGGGGACTTTTCTCTTAAGATTGATTGATAGCCCTAATATTAGACCTGACAGCCCTGATTATAGATCAGACCCATGGTAAGGCCTATAGACACTAGAATTAAACCCTTTAAATATCTCCTGAACATGTTCATTATGCATTTCAAACTGTTTTATACTTTTATCAGTAAAGTTTGGAGTCAAGATGATAATAGTTCATGTAGCATCTGGCTGTAATATGTTTAAAAGGGTATTTGCTGTTGGTGTCTGTTTTGACTGTGTTTGTAATAGGTCAGAGATTTGATTTTCTATATTTAGAAACCATAACAGTTGGCAGTTTGTATGATGACTGTGTCTGGTGTCAGTTGACCTAAAAGGTGTATGTGAAGATACAAATCTGTACTTTACCAAGATCTGGATATCCCAGGTTGGGCTGTGTGTGCGGGTTGTGCGGGGTGTGCGGGGTGTGCGCATGTACCTAATGGTTGTTTTATTTAAATTTACTTAATGTGCACCTATTTGTTGAACTTAATTGTAAAAATCTAGTTATCTGTACTATTCACATAGTATGCCAGGATAAGATTACTTGATTGGGTTGAGTACCACTTTCAAAAAATGTTTTTTGAGGCGGGACAATTCTTAATATAATTTTCACTCATTTCCTCCACTTCTGCAGTTATCTTTCTTAGTTGCACTTACTCATTTTCCAAAGTTATCTTGAATGTTGAATTGTCAATACAACTGATAATTTAGAGAGAACATCACGTAAGTTCATACATTCTTAATGGTTTCCTAAAATGGTTTAGTTTGAAGTCACCATTATTGTGATTAGTGTCCCCCTTGGTTGGACACTTGGGACTTAATTTATACTACTATAATTCACTTCCTGTTGATGCAGTGGTGCATCAAGAAATCCATTATTTGTGGTTTCAAAAGAAGAGGTTAATAAATAGGTTGTATCTAACTTACAACTAGATCATTAACTACTTCTTATATAGAATTATGATCTATTAAAATGGCATTGTCAACACTTATATCATAAAGACCTTACTATTGTGAAACATCAAACTTTTTGAGGTGATGTAATAACTCTGTATTTGTATTTGTAAGTCTTGCATTTGACCTTGCTTGAGTCACACATAGACATCAACATTCAGCATGCAAAACACAACAATAGTAGCAATTAATTAATTTAAGACTCTTAATTAAATTAAGACTCTGACCATTACAAAACAATTTTATTTCTGTCTTTACTGTGCTACTGACACAGCAAATAAAAATGGCAAAAAAAAGCCACCAAAAAGTAAAACAAAGCAATTGCTTAATTTATTCATACCGCAATGCACCCCGTGTAGTCTATACTAAGTAAAGAATAAATCTAAAATAAATGATCAAGTACTCTCTGCAGTTCTTTTTAGTTACTTGAACTCTCGTGAACTACACTAACTAAGCATTTGTCAGTACAACATACTATTTCTAGGGCATTCTATTTCTAGAGAGCGTTTGATTGGATGGAGATTTGGGCAGGATATCATCTGTATTTTTTTTTTTTGGTCCATTTAGTGGTTTACCTATCCTGTTTCGACATGTTTTAGGCTTGTCACACTTTTCCGTACTCTGCAGCACTTGCATTATTATGTTCACTGCTGTTTTCAAAACGTCTATTCATGTTAGAAAATAACTGAGTGCTAGTGCAATGTCTCTGACAATGCACGCTCATCGTACCCATGTTGCGTCAGTTACGCTCACATGGTTGGATGTATATGATAGATCTTCAATGTGTCAAAACCTGTCAGAAACAAATTAGAAGAAAAAAACATGTCAATGAATTCTATCGGCCTTTTGCGTTCGTGATTTATGGCCTGTCTGTTATGACGGCGGCACGGGCATTATGTGATGAATGTGCTGTTACGGTTGTCTGTTTGTTTCTGAGAGGGAGTGAGTCAATGCTGTGGTCAAGTGACTGGGCTCGATCAACAGTGGGGTGGAGTGAAGTGGTGGATGGAGAGGTTATGGACACTCAGGTCATGCTCTCCAGAAGTGTTTACTGAATGTTAATGAGAGGTGAGTCACCTGTTTATACAACAGCGTTGGTGGCAGCAGGTCAATGGCTCTGGGATTTTTTTTTTTTTAAATTTGATTTTACACTACATCTTAATATTTGGTTAAAAATTTATTTTAATAGAAAATTAATTTATTTATTTCAAAATAAAGTAGAATTTATAAGTGTTTAAAAATATTAAATTAAATAAACTTTAATTCATTAAATTATTGCTGTTATCAAATGCTAAAAAAAATGTTGCAAAAACATGACCTGTTATTATAAGGGACTTAGAGGGTCTTGTGAAACTGTATTACTGTTATTTAGTATCATATAGTATCAATAGTATCAATATTTATATGCTATTATTGTATTTATTAATATTTTGATTTGTAGCTTTATTTCAACTACCGTAAACAATATATATTTTTTTTTAATTTGATGGAGGAAAAAAATGACCTCTTTAAACTGAGGCTTTTAATTCCTTTAGATATCCTTCTAGCATACATAATGTGTGTTATTGTTGGATGTATGATGGCAGTGTGGAAAAGAAAGGGTTACAGCAATTAATGAATGTAAATAGAGGGTAATAAGTGAAGTGTGACCTGTTAAATCCCAATGAAGCAGTCCCAGCGGCCTCAGCTGATTGCTTCATTCCCTTCACACACATGCACACAATGAGCCTTTCACATTCATTTAAATCTAAAATATTAAAGCCATTTTTAATACAAGTATATGCATGTTTGATTCAGATAAATAAGTTTTACTAATCCAGTTTCTTAACATGAATGAGTTTGGCCTAATTAAGCAGAACCGCAGCAGGTGTTTAACTGGGTTCTGTCCTTACGCCCCACTTACCAGTTCCCTGCTGCTTCTGCTTGATCTTTGATGTGATGTACACTGTCATCTGCAATTGGGTATTCTCATGAGCCTGCCAACTGTGGTCGACAACTTACTTTACCTGAAAAACTGCCCTGTGGACTTTTTTGTTGTTTAATCAGTTTTGCCGTTGCATTTTCATCTTGTTATTTGTTGATGTTTTGTAGTTCCAGTTATGCGCACTTCTAAGAGCTAATGTATGGAATAAAATTAGGGATGCACCGGCCAATAATCGCTATCAGCTGATAAAAGCAATTATTTTTACTATCATCCATCAGTCGACTGTTTAAAAACGGCAGAATATCCTGTCAAAGGGATGTCAGCTCAAACTCATACTGTGTGTGAAGAAAATTTCTTGTGTTGAATTTAGGCCAAGTTAACACAACAATAACAATAAAAAATATGCTCTTAAATGTGACATGACAGATTGCTGTAGCACGTCAGTTTAAGCAGCAGCACAGAGCACATGTCTTTTCTTCCAGTTTTAGTATGAGAAAACATGCATGAACATCAAAAGGTATGTTGAAAGATACATTACAACTAACCGAAATGTATCATGTCTCATGTAATCGCTCAATCAGTGTTTCAACCATGGAAAGACGTCAATAATATTGCTTGTGAACTGTAACTTAACCTTGCATTTACCTCAGGAAAGTTATCCAGTGTTTACAGTTCATTAGTTAGCTATAAAAAACAATAGAGATGAGCTTATTTACAGTTGGTTATACATGTATGTTTAAACAAATTTGTCATGAAGACAATAGTTTATGAAAACTACCTTATGTGCAACTGAGTTGTATACAAACATTTCAGTTTTTATTTGAGTGTAACTATCTGGAAATAAAGCAGTTGAATATAGTAGTTTGGGCACTGTTGTTAATTTTAACCTTTAATATTACAGTATTGTACTTAATGAGAGGGTTTCCAGTATAGGTTACAGCTTTAGTTGGGAAAGATATTCTTCCTTAAGAATATCAAACTATTGGTATCGACAGATATCATTCTCAGCTATTGATATTGGCTGAGAAATTTAGTAGAAAGTACAAATACACATGCAGATTCATTAATATGTAGCCATGAGAGTGTAAGCAAAGTCCTTTTCAAGGAAAGTCTGTTCACTCGGCGGCCATATTTGCAATGCCTCCGGGCAGCTATTTCTATTTGAATGGGGGAATCCTGAAATCTCACAAACTGCTGGGCGAACTCACAATTAAATAACATATTTCAAATCAGCAACAAAATCTGACATGAACTGTCCTATAATTGTTGTTTCTTATGCTCAAATAGCATTAGAAAAGCTTCTTTTTCACGCTAGACGAACCAATGTGCATGTGCAGTCCTAAGCGCGAGTGTCAGGTTTTTATGGGAACTGGAGCCTCTAACGGCAACTGCAGTGATGCAATAACTTTATCAGTCAGCGATTGGCTCTTTTACTTAGAAGGCGGGACGTATTCCAATATTGCACATTGCAGTTTTTCCCATTCATAACTAATAGGAGTGAACTTTCTTTCTATGTCTATTGTCTTTGGTGTAACTGAATAGGTTTATGTCCCTGTAAATCAATGGGACTGCAGATTTATTAATGATCCTATTACTTTTGTTGGTGCCCTCCTATTTGAAAGTAAATTTCAGAGTAATGTGATTTATTAAAATATGATATACATGCAATGCCTGACTAGTAATGTTTTTATGTTTGTATGTATCATCCCATTTATCATGAAACAAGTGTTAATTGAACACCATGTCTAGATATTTTCAACCATTCCATATGTATCTGCTAGGGCTTTGAATAATATATCTCTCATTTTATTGTCCACATATTGATGTTGCTAAGAAGGACACATGTTTTTTCAGGTCTGATGTCTTTCTCGGCTTTATGAGTTTCATTAGCACGTATTTAGCGGAACTCAGGTTAAATTGCTTGTTAAAGCCTGAGCTCATTATAGCAACGGTCTCCAAGCACCTTTGTCCCCAGTGAAACTCAGTGCCTGGTACAGATTAGTGCAATATTCTCCATGTATCATAATCACAAGATTCTGTTCAAGGCGTTCTAGTAAATTTATGCTACCGTGTGGTTTTGTCATGAGCAGGTGTATCCATTAAAGGTTTTAACTTGTTTTGAATGATGCATGCCTGTGCAAAACTCACTGCCACAATGATGTGAGGATGCTTGATATGCGGTTACTATGGTGTTAAAGGTGGTTGACAGGGCATTTGCATGAGGTTAAGGTGTTTCTGAGTGGTTTTATCATGTTGCTATGTGGTTGTCAGGGTGTTTTTTGTTTTTTGCTGGTGTTGCTGAAGTGTCCTCACTATGCATTTGTAAATATTCTACGTGGTTGCTAAGTCAGCTTTATTTCAATTAATGAAAGCTGTAATTTTTAACAATTTTAGATTGACTATAACAACACTGGTTTTAGTGTACTGCTTTGCAGTTGCTAGGTTGTTGCTTTCTAGTCCAAGCTAAAAACTCTCACCTCCAAGTCTCTGTGAAATTATATTCTCTAAATATAGCTCAAGTCCTTCCTTCATTTGAAGTCTGTGGGACTTGCCCATTTGCCCATTTTATCATCCGACAAGTAAAAGTATAAGTCTAATTACTTGGAAAAATAACCCTCTTCACCCCTCTTCTCAATAAGCCACATGATTTGTGTTGTTATTCACATTTGTAGATGAGTTACACACCAAAGCTTAATACTCTGGGTTATGGGTTTGTACAATTCCATAACCCTAACTATGAGAAATTATTGTGTTTGCCTTGGCAAACATTAATGAAGTGTCGCCATGTCTTGCACTTGGTTTATCTTTGATGACTTTTGAGACATTTATAGCTTATTTTATAGTAGAACATTCCCAGTTTGTGCTGCAGTGTAATTGGGGGGGACATAAGGGGACATCAACAACTTGAATGATGGTCAGCAGCCCTGCTGCAGATAGGAAGTGCTGCATGTAGACTCCTCTGACTGTGCTTTGCTGACGTAAGGCTGCTTCCTTGGTGGAGGAGGGGCGTGTAGGTCTGTTTAGTGCTGGTGCGTGAACAACAGGGGAGGGGAAAAGGATTGTCGCCCAGCCTCCCTGCCCTCCACAGGCAGTTGAATGATCACATCTGACAGCTCGGGTGGAAGTTGAACGGCTCAGAGCACTGGGTCCCCTGTATCTACTCCTCCCCTGTAAGAAACTCTCAGCCGGGTTCTCCGCACCAGAGCCTGGCATTGGCTCTTTGTCAGCGCATGGGGGTGCGGACAGACGGACGACGTGAATATATCATGTACACAATAGAGTGAACAAGTGCAGTGCGACCATGAAAGCCCAGCGGGAGAGGCTGAGGATTCCAGGGTTGACATTGGAGTGAGTATTTTCCCTTCTCTCTCACGTCTTTTCTGGGTGCGATGACAGAAGACTGTTTATCTGCAGTGTGTCTGTCGCTGTAGCGGTGACAGCACATCTGAGCTGAGCAGTGCAGCATTACCACAGTAGCAGCGTCTGCAGCATGTGTCGAAGGGTAAATATAGGTTTGCTAGCTTGTGTAGATCCAGCTAGTGTCCCTTTGCGACAGCTTTGCATGTGTTTTTGATAGCACAGGCTCATGTTTGGATAAAGGACGATGATGCTAGATCAATAACGGATCATCTTCTAGTCACGGCTTGTCAAACTAGAGCCAGAAGGACTTGCGCAGCAGCTGCCTTTCTGTTTGGCTATGCTGACATCTCCTTTTGGCACATTTTATAGTTTTTGATCACCGTCACTTATTGAATCATGTGGCTAAATTACCCCTAGAGAAGGCCTGATTGTTGTCAACCTGTTAGCAGGTCAAAGACACCAGCGTACTGCGTTTGATGCAGCAACATAAACAGTTAATATCTCGTCATATTAGATTGGCCATTGACGTTTCGGTAAGATGAAGCGCCTTTGTTTTTGTTTACAGGGGTCGCAGCAGATGCATATTTGCGGCTGTGATCAGGTGTTGCATCATGGCTGCTGTTGCTAAGGATACAGATACATGCGTATCTCCTGGACATGTCAGCTCAGCAATTTTGCCTGACATGTTTTGTTTCTCAGTGAAAGAACCTTCGTAATGCTTGATAGAAGCATGATGCTTGTAGATTAACAATGATTATTTTTATGTTTACCTTTTTTTTTTTAAATTAAATTTGCACACGTGATCAGTCTGTATATCAACAAGTGTACAATCCAAAACCATTTCATGCTTAGGCAATGGAATTTAATGGACCATTGTTGTGGCAACCCTTTTGCAACGCAGCGTTTTACTAAAAAAAACCTTTAATGGTCATGCATGACGCTGCTCTGTGGTTAATGCATGCCAGCTCGTGTATGTCTCTGCATACATAAGCACTCAACTTCAAAGGCTGAGTCCTGAGAGAGACTGTTCTTCACAAAACCTCAATTTGACTTCCAGCCTCACTCCACGAAGCTTGAGCCCAACTCCCACAAGCCCTTGCAGCCCATGCAGCCCGCTGCACGCATTTCATTTTTGGAGGTAAGCGCGTGCTTCTTTCACATAGCCATTTTGTTTTGAGGCTTAATATGTTCAAGGCTCTGTGTTCCGCCACTGAAAATAAAAGCATGGAGTTCAGTGATCGAAACAGCACAGGGTCTCCATTCATTTATCTCTTTTGAGTTTTATTATGTTTACATTCAATGCCTTTGATTGTGATTTCATTTTCTAAAACTGTGGGGAATAGCATTATTTCTTGTGCTTATATAACGTTCTTAGAGTCACCCCCTTCCCCCAGCCTTTTTGGTGAGTCTCATTCACCCTCTTTTATGTGATAAATAGGATTTGCTTTGGCCATTGAACATTTTGGTGGCAAGAGCTCTGCACCATTTTGGGGGAAACCAGGTCATTTCAAATTCTGAAATGTGGCAGTGAATTCTTTTTAG
The DNA here is from genome assembly GCA_037950675.1 of Hypophthalmichthys molitrix. Taxonomy (NCBI): domain Eukaryota; kingdom Metazoa; phylum Chordata; class Actinopteri; order Cypriniformes; family Xenocyprididae; genus Hypophthalmichthys; species Hypophthalmichthys molitrix. Next base: position 34,126,603 of record CM075496.1, on the reverse strand, counting down.
CACAAAGACATAGGACGCATTCTCTCAATTTTCGAAAAAAAGACATTTTTGAATAGTATTAATAATTGGTCTTTGCAGGCTTGACAGCACAAACCAATTGGAAGACTGGTTTTAAAGATAAAAATGCATTTCATGAAGCATTTCCACAAACGGTAATGTGCCTTTAAAAAAATCTAATTTAGAAAAAGGATAATTTATTATAAAATAATATAATTATATAAAATTATTGGTAACACTCCATTGCTCACTATTAACTAGTTGCTTATTAGCGTGTTTATACATGTAGGATATTGGCTGTTTATTAGTACTTATAAAGCACATATTAATTCCTTATTCTGTATGACCATATTCTACATCCCTTAATCCTACCCAATATCTACCCAATTCCCACCCAATACCTAAACTTAACAACTACCTTACTAACTATTAATAAGCAGCAATTAGGAGTTTATTGAGGCAAAAGCCGTAGTTAATAGTTAGAATTGGACCCTAATCTAAAGTGTGACCCAATTATTAAATTGGAAGCAATAGTGTGTGCTTTATCAATATGCAGTGGAAGTCTGACATTGTGTGTACTCACAAAATCAGAGACTCTCCCTTTGAAATCTGATCACCAATGTTTACAAGAGACTCATTTGAGACGCATGTTGGTACCTGTAAACAGCAATGTGCCTCAGCTCACCCTCTTGTAATCGGATCACTCAGGACAGATTTTATATAAAAGGGACCATTGATTGCTTGAATCTACCCTCATTCCTTTGGAACAAATCTGACAATCATCACTTTTTTTTTTCTTTTTTTTTCTTTTTTGAAGCTTCCTTTTGTTTCACAAGCTTTGCTTCCTATAGCATTGTTATACTGTACTTTGTAGCATATTCTAGAATTCTCCATTCAAAGCCCTAATGATAAAGCCAGATCTGTGAAAGGCACAGTCAATCTGTCCTTGTTTGTCATCAAGTAAATCTTTTGGGACTGCTGATGAAGTGGGTCATTGAGCTGTTTGAACTAGTTTGATTAGTTGGTGTTTACAAACAATCGCCTGATACCAGTAAATGGTGGAACTGTTTAGATGGAAAGAAGGTTGTGACTACATTACAGAACATTTGCTTGAGTTCTAAAAAATAATACAGCTTGAGTCGACTGAAGCTTTAATAAGTATTTGAGGTTAATAATAATCCCATTCCTTGATGAGTGGCAGGCTCAAATGGAGATGATGTCTGTAGAATTGTAATGGCTGTTATTCATGAAGCTCTACACATCCCCCACTCTTCAGGTGTTTATTGAATATTTTGTAAAATTCATTCCAGTTACCAATAGTGTAGTAGCCTAGTTTCCCCAAAAATTTTGATCATTTGAAAAATTTAGATTCCGCCTTGGCATACTGATTGGTAAAAATAAAATGTTCATTAACTTTCTCAGGCATAACTAAAAGGTGTTTGCTTCTTCGGATATCACTAATGTCCAAAGTTCTATAGAGAGACTAATATTTTATTTTGCTTAAAATTTACAATTAGGTATAATGTTTACAATTTTAGTTTGGAAATGCTGCTGTACTGGTAGGTCATTACTTGAGTGCCGTTATCTTTCAATAGTGTGCCCTGGTATACTTACTTTTCCATGTTTTGCTCAGTCTTGTGCACAGTTTGGCACACAATTCTTTCTAAGTATACCCCATTGACTGTGAATGCTGGATCTAGTGGATCTTTCTTTTCACTTAAATCACTCGCACGTGTGCTGTTGTCTGTGCAGACAAGTGAGGTATACACTCAGCTTTATTCTGAGCATACTAAGCATGCTACCTTGTACTTTGTTGAATCAGACCATTGGTATTGTTTCTGGTTCATCCTTTCCAAATGAGAACACCGGTGCATACGTATATAGAGCACGGGCTGACGCAGAAGAGAGTGGGCTTGGATTGTTCCAAGATTTTTTTTCTATAGGTCACTAGTTTTGCAGGAAGAGATAAGAAGTCATGAGACTAAAGTTGTAAGATGATTGAGCTAGACTTTGCTCACTTCATGCGTGACAAGGGTCCTCATGATTATGTCCATATCTGAAGCAATATTTGAGGGTTTGATCAGTTGTCTCTGTGCCTGGCTCATATGTTCTCTCAGGCCTGTCCTAACTTGTCTCCTCGTTATGACATCCTTTGCCTCACACCTTAGTGGCTAGCTGCCCCTCTGCATTCAACGGCTAATTGTCAAGACCGAGCAGCCCCATTCCACCCCACCAAGTTCATCTGTCATGTGTCAGGGAGTTTGGGCCTCTTCATGTCCCTGCCTGCCAAAAGAGCAGATTGAAGAACAGAACAGGAGCAGATCAAAGGTGCTGAAGTGGAAGAGAGAGGGTGGTTTTCCTCATATGGCAGGTCCAGCGAGGGGGAAAAAAAGGAGAAGGGGAAAAAAGGCTTGGTTACAGGGTGCAGGACTTGCACGTGGTTACCGTTGAAAAGCTGTGCATTTCCATTTCAAATGGCCCAATGGGTTTTGGAGCGGGGCCAGACAGGGAGAGCCGTGATTGCACTCACTGCGTCGTCTGCTGATGATGCATTGCTGCTCTGACTCACAGCCCCCTCCCTTCCTTTCCTCTCCCCTCCCTGCCTCAGGATGTGGTACGGTAGGTGCCTGTTACATGATATGGAGCATTCTTGAGTCTCAATGAGTCTACAGGATAGCGGCAAAGCTGTGCAACTTTCATATCAAAACAAAAACGTCATCCTGCTGGAAGTAGTTCTGTCCCTCTGTCCCAGAGGCATCCAGCATTTGAGCAGGAATGGATATGACCTGAATAGGAAACAGCTCAGAAGAGCTTTCACACTATTCGATTTAGGACACTTCAAAGGACACACCGTCCCCTTGACAGCCTGTGTATGCTGCAGCGAGCAGCAGATGTGCCTGGACGAAACTCTGTAGTGGCAGAGCGTTGTGCTGGGAGGACTTCCCAGGACTCTTGCGCTGGGTGCCTACTTCTCTTGGAAGCCAGGCATTTCTCCTCACTCTCTTTTTCGAGACAGCTCAGAGCACTCTGGGGACATGACTTTGGGACAATGTCTGACTCCAGCTTATGGACTATACTGTCCAACATTTCTATGCCACACTTTATCAGTGGAACAAGTCTACGGCGCTCCAAAAGGTAATCAAGTTGGTCAGGTTGATGGATTGTCGCCACTTCAAAGTTTTATGGGTTTGGGTTTTTAAGTCTTACAACTTTATCAAGAATTAAGTGAGTTGAGATTATAGACAAGAACAATATGGTAATGTAGGTGCTGTGTTTTCTATTGTGTTAAATTTCCTTTGTGAATGTTGAACTGGAGTACCTCCTGATTGTAATCAGGGCGTTATTGTTCAGTGCATGCAGCAGGCACAAAAGATGTTTACTTACGGGAGTAATTACCATGCATTTGTCTAAATATGCATGTTGAATGTGAGGAAAATGAATTGTTCTGTAAATCCTCTTGAGCAGAGCTCAAATCTTCCGTGTTATTTGACGGATACAGTCGAGTCACTGCTTTTGCAGTTAATGCTGAAGTTGCGCCATATCCTTTTCACTTCTCATGTAACAAGACCAAACCTTCACTAAAAAGCCAACCAGCATAGATATCTTTGCTATCAAACAGTCATGTGCATTTCTGCATGTCCTTTTCCTTCATGCACACATTTTAATCCTGGGAATGACCCATTTTACCATTGATGATACAGATGATCCGATTAGTATCCTCAGGATGAGTAAATCTGAATAAATCTGTCATTTGTTTGAAGTGAATTAGTTGTGGAGAACATGCAAGGAGGACAGAATTGCGCATTGTGCTTTCATCACAATGCTGTGTTTATTGCTTTGTACTGGATGGAGATTTCTGTAATGTGTAATGTCTTTATTCGTAATAACTGTGAAAGCGGCACTCAATATGACACCAATAACAAAGTTAAATATGATAACTACATTTTATATTGTGTATATACAGATTTTGTGTATTATTGTATATGTCGTCTTAATTCATAAAACTGACCTTGATTTAGGCTTAGTTCCTCAAATGTGTCCTTGTATTCAATTATGTTTTTGGACCACAGAATTTTTCATCTGACATTAGTTGACCTTCTGTTGAGTCTTGACATGCTGGCCATGAAGAAATAATTTGTTTTGTTAACAAGATATAGATTAGTGCCGCTTGTAAATAATTTAGGAATCAGATGTTTCTTTTGTTTCATTTCTGTTTTGAATGGCATGGGCGGATGCGCTGTAGATCGTACTTCAGGGCAATGTTTAGAAGTGAAGTTACTGGATGTTTCTCTGATGCTTGATAAATTGAACATCATATAATTGGCAATTGTTAGCATTAGCTTTGAAATTAACTCAAAGCATTAATTTTATGATTTGGAAGGAAGATAAATAGAGCCAGAAAGTAATGTGAAAGAGAAAAAAAATATGACTGGATTCAAACAATACATTCCCAGGAGTACCACAGCTCAAGTGTGTGCAAAGCACATGCACCAACCACATATAATTTAACACAGACTCTGTTTATATGCAATTAATAATGATGGATTTAACTCTTTGTAAATGAAACAAAGGACTCACTGTGGACAAGTCAAGACCATTAAAGAGACAGCTTCACAATTAGCTTTTGTAAAGCTAAATGTGAAGTAAATGCCCGAATGACTAAAGTCAGTGATGGAAGCAAAGTAACAACATCTGTTGTCAAGTAACAACATTGACTGATACTTAATAATTCAGTCATTACGTTCCTTACAGTCATTTCTGTGTGGGTTTCTTCCAGATGTAGCATGAGTTATTGAGTTATTGTCATCATAGCTACAGTAAGAAGTATGGAGCTGAGCACTGTGCATTCCTAATCTGCCTGTGTGTAGGAGCTGTATAAATAGCAAAATCTGATCCTCTTTAACTGAGCATTCATGAACCAGATATTATTATGAACCTTGCCTCATATTTAAAGTGGTATTTTCTTGCACTTTTAAAGTAGATTTCACATCTCACAATCCTGTCACAGGTCCAAAACATTTTGCAAAAACAGCTTGTCACGAAATCTTAACATCATAACCATGAGCTCACTAGAGTACCATTTTACTGTACATATCCAAAATTACATAATTTTACATATCTGAAGTCTAAGGGTCAGATTGAAGGTGAAAAAATGGTCATGTAAAACTAAATTTGCAAACTGTATTTTGTGCAAGAATCCTTGACTAACATAAGTGGGCTCCAGGAGAAAATATTAAAACAAAAATGGTACACACATGTAAGATATGGCCCCTTTAAAGTACTTCATTGCCATTTTTCTTACTTGACATTTAATTTTTTTTAGAGTCCTCTAAAGTCAGAGTCAGAGTCATCTGCTGCTCCACCTGCATTCAGTAAAATTATTTAAATAGTTTTTGATGTTCTTGCATATGTTGCCAAATGTCATATTATTCAGTGGTTTGTAGTAATGTTTCTAGACTTTTTATAAATCATATTTGTCTGCACAGGTCTCGCTCAAATTGTTGCCTGAGTCATCTTAGTTCACTAAAAGCTGGAAAGTGTTTCTTGTTTTCCTAAAATCATGCACATTTTCAGCCAATGTGCTGACCTGTCTAACTCAGAGAGGAATACTCAACTGTCTTAACCTTCATGCCCATAATAAGCTTTGGCAAACACTTATTTCTCATGGCCTTTTCTTTAATACATTATTCATGCTTTCAAGTGGGAAAGGATAAATAAGGAATCATAAAGATGGCTAAAGTCGTAGTTCACATCAAATTAATGCAAAAGAGCAGCATGGAAATTGTGTTAAATATCTGCTTTTGGGTTCCTCAAAAGAAAAAAGAAAAAAAAAAAAACGTGTTGACAGTGAGTATGATAGAATTTTCGTTTTTGGGCAAACTATTTTTCTTTTGACACCTCCATGAATGCGATAGATTCACTAGCAGCTGCTCTTCACAATCTCTTTGCTGAGGTGATGATCACAGGGGCTTTGCAATGTCATCTGTGATGTCTGCCAGGCTGCCATTTAGATACCAGCTTTGGGATCAATGGCTAGAGAAGAGGCCACAGTCACATGTTCATTTCCCCTCTAGGATTTCACTCTGTCCTCCACTATTGTGCTGCTAAAGCATCGCTATTCCAGTTGCCTGTACTTGGGGTTAGGGATTTGTTGAGGAGAGATGTGCTATTTTTGTTATTATTTTTAAACAATCAAAATCAGTTTTCAGTGAAAAAGGTGAAAACATTTTGTCTGTCTGTGTCTCTCTGTGTCTGTCTGTGTGTGTGGTCCTGGTAAACCATATGTTATGGGAACAAAATGTCTCCACAAAGATGGCAATATCTGAAATCCTTGTCCTTGTGGGGACATTTTTGGTCCCCATGAGAAAAACGGCTTATAAATCGTAATAAGTGATGTTTTTTTTTTGTTTTGTTTTTTGAAAATCTAAAAATGCAGAAAGTTTTCTGTGATGGGTGGGTTTAGGTTTAGGGGATAAAATACACAGTTTGTACAGTATAAAAATCATTATTTGTATGGAATGTGGAATTATGTCTTGGGAAAACCCACTGTGTTTGTGTGTGTGAGAGTGTGCGTGCGTGTGTGTGGTCCTTGAAAAGTCTTTGGGGAAAAAACATTTGAGGAATGTCCCCACAAAGATTGTAATACCAGTCATTTTTACTGTGGGGACATTTTTTGGTCCCCATAAGGAAAACAGCTTATAAATCATACAGAATTATGTTATTTGAAAATGTAAAATCTGTTTTTTGTTTAGGGGTAGGTTTAGGGATAGAGTATAAAATATACATTTTGTACAGTATTATTATGGTATCATTACGCCTATGGAAAGTCCCCATAAAATATAGAAAACCAACATGCGTGTGTGTGTGTGTGTGTGTGTGTGAAGCATCAGATATTGTGCATATGGTGTTAACTGGTAATTACTCCTCGTCTATTTGTAAAAAAAAAAAAAAAAAAAAAAAAAAAGTTTTTTCAAGCAAATTATGTTCCTCTTTAGATAAAAAGTCAAAAGTAGTTCAAACCACAAGCGCACAGGGTCATTTATGGTAATGATCTTTCGGCCCACTAATATTTCTGTCTAGACCCAAATGCGCTTCATTCAGGCCCTTTCCATGCGCGTTGCATTAAAAGGGCCACATTAAGGACTGCAAATGATGCAGCTATTTCAACAACAGTAGCAGAAACACGGTAAGCAGTAAAATAGAATAAAATTATCTGTCATACATGACTCTGTCCATTCAAACCAGATTTGTGACAAGACTTTTTTTTTCATCCACATTAAGAATTATTAATCAGCATGTTAAGAGCATTTTATAATAAATTGTTCTAATTGGGAAATTATTTGTAGATAGCAAGGAAATCTCAAACTTAAACTTGAAACTTTAAATTACTAGTTAACTTTGTTTTCTGCTCTGGATGAGGGTGTTTTGATTATGTATGTATGTTTGTTTTTAGTAGATACTTATTTTAAGTAAAATATAAAATGATAAAATGAATATAAAATGGCCTTCCGCCTTACATATGTAGCCTATCTAAATGTAAAAGTAATAATGGCTTGATAAAACATCTGATCTTACCTTTTAATAATCATATCTAATTGGGCTCAACTGATGAAATTTTTTTCAAAAAAAAAAAAAAGGCCCAATGTCCTCATCTTTGACTATTTTGACATATTTGATATTATATATATATATGAATAGTTGGGCACCATCGTGTGTGTGTGTGTACTGAAATTGAATTGATTACCCCTGATATAGAGTGTAAGGATAACACATTGTGTGGATGAGAAATGGTGTTAAATAAATCACTAAGATCATGTACAGTAGGGCAGTCAGTTTAATTTTCATTTAACTTTGTTTTTCCTGGCACATTTACAGAGCAGTGTTAGAGGAAATGTTTTTTGTTATTAGCTCTAATATAAATTAATTTATCTATAATGATACATCTGTCAGGATTTACATTTGCTTCAGTGATACTTTATGTAATGACAGATGCACAAATATAGTATTAATGCCTCTCAAATAGTCTTGTTTTGTGACTCACCTGTCTTAATGCTGTTGTCATTTTTCTGTAACACAGTGGTAATATTGCTGTGGTCTGTTCACAAAATGCATTCATTTGTTTTGTTTTTTTCAAGCTGCAGAACAAGCAACAGAAAAAGTTTAATAGGGAGTGGACAGTCATCAGCCCTTCCTCGACCTCACTCACCTCTGTCATCACACACAGGTAACTGATTCAGTGTATTTGTCTGTTTGTGTATGTGCACATACTGATGGTTTTGATGTCCGTCCAAGTGACACTTGGATTCTATTTATGCAGCATAGTCCTGCCCATTGTGAAATCTCATTGATCCAAAACCCCGCTAATATAATGTATACAGCTTTATATTAAGCATCAACTTTTGGATTGGCTCCGTTCTTAAAAATGTCTTGCTTCACACTTGATTAGGGCACAGTGTAATACATACCTATGTTACAGAGAGCAATCTGTCATAAGTCGGTCAGGCCCACAAAACATAATAGTGTGTTTGAGCAGCGATCTTCGTGAGCTGTACACTACATCTTTGTCTTTCTCATTCTGCCGACTACGCACACACTGCCCCTGTTCTCTACTGGAAACCTTTAAAGAACATTCAGCATTACTGTTGATTTAATTACAGTGTATCAATCTGATTAAACATCACTTTAGTTTTATAGTCATGAAATCTAGAGGCAGTCAGCTGGTTCATGACAGCGTGTGCTCTCAGATGCCATTTAGCATTTAAAGACTTGAGTTATGAATTATGTGAGGATAAAGTGTAATACATTTATAAATTTGGGGAATTTGGGGGTCTGTAAGATTTTTTTTTAAATGTTTTTGAAAGAGGTTTCTCCAAGGCTGCATTTATTTGATCAAAATACAGTAAAAACAGTAATATTGTAAACTATTATTACAATATAAAACAACTATTTTCTCTTTGAATGCATTTTAAAATTAATTTTTTCCTCTGATTGCAACTGATTTTCAGCAGCCATTACTCCAGTCTTCAGTGTCACATGATCCTCCAGAAATCATTCTAATATGTTGATTTGGTGCTCAATAAACATTTATTATTTTCCTTTTATTGAAAATGCATAGAAAGTAGAAAGAAATTTTGAAAAAAAAAAAAAACTTTACTGTTGATATTGATTCATTAAATGCATCCTTGCTGAATAATAAAAAAAAAAAATCTTCTGACCCCAAACTTTGGAACAGCATTATATATATATATATATATATATATATATATATATATATATATATATATATATATATATATATATATATATATATATATATATATATATATATATAACCTCATATCAGTTGATAACATGCAAATTCCACATCATTATTAGTTTCTTATTTGTATTATTTTCAAATCATTTGTCTCTGTTTATCAGTTGTGTGTGAATATCAGTAAATGAGTCACCACTAATGAGCAGCCACCATCAGAAAAGCTCAGGGGCCGCTCTTTATCAACACTGTTGGGGCCATAGACATGTCTGTTAATTAACTATTAACTCTTTCCCCTATTCAATCAGGTTAATTATTTTTAATTATTGCAGGGCAAAAGGCTGTTTTTCTGTTGGTGGAAGTGGGACACTGGCTCTAATGGCCATGATTTGGGATCTCCCAGATCCTCAAATGTGGCCATATTGCCAAAAGCAATCCCCAGAAACAGTGGGGTTCAGCTAATAAGAGCGCACATATGGTGACAATAGTGTGGAGCGTTTCTGGCCTGTCTCTAGGTTTAACTCACCATCATGTTGTTTGGTATTTCTGTTTGTCAAAGTGGAATCATAAAAATACATTTAAAACTGTCCCTATCTCTTCAAGAAGAAAGATGGTAGAGCTGGACCGGCCATATATTGGAACTGCAGAAGATGATGATGTTAATAATATTGTTAAAAGATTTAATGCTGAACAGAGAGTATTGCTGGCACAGTAAAAAGTATGATTTTTTTTTTTTTAGGCACCAGTCCACAAGACAGCCCTAGAAACTTCTCCCCCAGTGCTTCAGCTCATTTCTCCTTCACACGCAGGTAATGACATGGACACAGACATGAATGATATCTATACCTATGGCACACCTCAGTTTTCTAATCTACCAAAAATGTTACCTTGAGAATAAGCAAAAAGGGGGCCCAAGTCATATCTAGGGATGAAAGTATCATAGAGACTTGGACTGGGCTCTTTTTACTTGAAAAGCAAACACCTACAACACTTTAGAACATTGTGGTGGCGTGATTACCAGAAAATGAAAGTGTGGAAAGATGAACGTACTGTATAAGACAGCACTCAAAATGTGTAATCTGAGAGATAAATGGCTGTATTATTAGAATAGGTGGTCCAGTTCTGTCAGGAATATCAGGATATCAGTACAGTGTTCAAGTAAGCAATGATCTTTGAAGTGAGGAGCATGTGGCTGATGAAAGCTTTTGGTTTCTGCTTTTGAAAACCTCAGGAGCTGACAGGCTTTCTACAGTTTTAGATTAACCATGGTTCAGAAGTTCAGATTTAAACCTGTCAAGTCAAACTCAGTTCGATCAGACAGGAAGGGGTGAAAAATGGGTCTTGTCTTTCAAAATTCTTATTACTATTATTTATTTTTTTTGCTATTTATAATCCTCTAGTCATGGACTAAGAGCAGACAGGTAATTCAAATGAAGCTTATTGAGCAAATCTCATGATACCTGTCATAAACATGTTCAGGTCAGATTTTGCATTTTCTTTCAAGCTTTTTTTAGGACCATAAAAATGTTTTTTCTAATGTGACATTAGACATCCATATATAGTTATTATATGTTCTTTCTTCCGATTTTGGGGCGAAATGTGACCTGGATATGAGATTCATGAGATTGACTCTATTATCCTTGTTGTTCATTTGTCCCAGTAATCAACCATAATGCATCACAAACTTTCCCATGTACATTGGAACTATTCACTGTGGATATTGTGCCTGCACAACCATTTTTGGGATTTTTCTGTATTTACTCTGCCCATATATCTCTCCTCCCAGTGTTTGTGGCATTTGTCTTCCTGTGATTATCATCAGACCATTCAATCAGCCAGGCCCTTAGGAAATTGCATACAGAGTACTGCTTGAAATGATAGCAGCCCTAGCTCATGGATTACACTGCCACCGTCTTTCATCTGATCTACTCTGAAAATAAATGACTCACTCAGCATTTTCCTTTTATCTAGAGTAACACTCGCCTCTCATGTCTTGGAGCCAATGCAATGCAATCTAGTATATGCCATTTACTGGTGATGCTTCTGTACAGTACTTGTAATTATTTGAGGGTATATGGGCTGAAGGATTGTCTGTGTTTGTAGAACTGACGGGCGACGCTGGTCCTTGGCATCCCTTCCCTCCTCTGGCTATGGAACAAACACACCCAGCTCCACCGTTTCTGTAAGTACTGTATGTTTTTCAGACTGTAGAGGTACTTGTGCATTCACAGTCATTCGTTTTTAGTGGCTTTTGAAGAGATTTGAGTAGTAATGGCCACCTTTAGTACAATTTGTGTAGAATTCCACCATGTGAAGCAGTTAGATACTTTAGACCAACTTGCAACCGACAGCAAAAAGATTTGGTGGCATTTAGCAATTTTATTTATTCATTTATTTTTTATATGCATTATCCCAAAATGTGCATAAAATAGGTGGATGGAAACATAGCTACTGAATTCCACCAACATTTACTTTGTATGTTGTTGACATTGCAAGCTTCATTGCTGTATATGCTTTGAAGCATTTAGTTTGTGTCTGTGTCCTTGCACTTATATGCACAACTGACCTGATACTTGGCTGAGGCTGTCTGCCACAGGCAACAGATGCTGCCATGACTGTCTCCCAGTCTGATTCATGTGCCTCTGAGCAGAGCCAGATTTGTTTGCTGGTAAATATGTCCCTGAATCTGTGCCAGACTGCCCATCTACTCACTCACTCTCTGGTTGTTGTTGTTTAGTGACACAGTTGCTGCAGCTGCTCATCCTTACAGGAAATGGCAAACGGTTTGATTCTGGCACACCAGACAAGCGATGTTCAGTTTACAGAAAATTTCCCATTTACATTTAAAAGTATATATATTTTAAATACATGTTGTTCTTTTAAACTTTCTATTCATCAAAGAATCTTGAAAAAAGTATCACCATTTCCACAAAAATGTTAAGCAGCACAACTGTTTTCAGCATTGACAGTAATAAGAAGAAATGTTTCTCGAGCACCAAATCAGCATATTAGAATGATTTCTGAAGGATAGTGTGACGCTAAAGACTGGAGTAATGATGCTGAAAATAACATTTTAAAAATATAATGAAACAGGAATTTTAAATTGTTTAAATTTAAATATAATATAATATTTCTCAATATGAATCAAATAAAAGCATCATAATAAAAAGCATTAAAAAAAAAAAAAAAAAAAAAGTCTTACCAACCCCAAACTTTTGACCGGTACTGTATATTTGATGTTTAAAGGTAAGGTAGGCAATTTTGGAGAGGCTAGCAATAGCAAGTTTCTTTCTTTCTTTTTCTGTCAAGCAGTTTCTTTCTTTTTTCTTTTTTCTTTTTTTTTTTTCTAGAAAGACTTTGGATAAAAGGTGGATTAATGTATAGTGGGATCAAAGTGGTATTGATGGGAAAGCCATGTAATGCCAGAACAAAGGCTAATAATGGCTGAATTCAAACAAAAGAATAATGATAAAATAATAATGAAGATTAGGTCAGAGGTGTGAAAGGTTCGTCGAGTGAGAACAATAAAAACATGAATTGGTTAGTTGTCCTCGTGCAAATGGAGGTTTACAAGGCAATGAATTATTTTATTAGCATCTCATCAGCCTTCTCTAAAAACTCACATGACATGGTATTAGAAAATTATTCATAAAATTCATAGTTTTAGAGATAACATTCTCAGATTATGCATGTTATGTGTCTATTCAGGATGACTTATGAGCAGCAACCTTTTTATTTTGGATATGTTATTTATGCCCCACTTGCCAAAATGGGGGGGTGCGCTAAGGGGTTAATACAGTACATAATGTCCAAAATTAGCCATTTTTTTCATAATCCACCACAATATATTGTCAGTTAAAAAATATTAATTGTTTCATTGTTGTTTCATCCTTGTTGGATTACATCATCATGAAGAAACGGTAAAATAGTAAAAATCCATTGCTGTGTTTTGGTTTTTATCCATCCCCTGCATTATCCACCTAATGATGTGTAATGTAACACATCAGTGGGCATCTTTTCTTTCTTATTTTGTTTTCGTTTCATTTCTCTTCTTTTCTTTTCTTTTTCAATGTATTTTCGTTTCATTTTCAGTCGTCCTGTTCATCACAGGAGAAGCTCCATCAGCTGCCTTTCCAGCCCACACCAGATGAGCTTCACTTCCTGTCCAAGCATTTCTACACAGAGAGCATCACTGGAGATGACCACAGAAGAGCCACACCTATGCGGCCACGCTCCCGCAGTCTCAGGTACAGGAAGCTTAGATGTCTTTTACATTTATCTGAGATCTTTCTTTTTCTACATCTTAATTCACATACCATCTGCCAATACTAAGTACATTGAAAGTAGTATGCAAAAGATGGTACATGCTTTACTGTGGTACTTACTATGGTACATGGTACTACTATGCGCTGAAAAGATGTATGCAAGTATGCAAACTGAGACACATCCCATGTCTTTCTCACAATATTAATATTACCTTTTTTTTTTTTTTTTAGAAGTAATTATTACATGATATATTGAGTATATTGAAAAATCTGTTTTTCTTAAATTGCATTGATAGTCCTGGAAGATCCCCATCATGCTGTGACCATGAGATTATCATGATGAATCATGTGTACAAAGAAAGATTTCCCAAGGTAAGTGTAACCTACTTTCTCTAGTCCTCTTCAGTCTCAAATGATTGTATCTTTAAAGGGGAATTCATTGTTGGTTTGTATTCTCCACCCTTCAGGCCACAGCTCAGATGGAGGAGCGCATCAAGGAGATCATTCAAAGCAACTCCCCTGAGAACGTCTTGCCTCTGGCTGATGGCGTCCTCAGCTTCGCCCACCACCAGATCATTGAGCTGGCCAGAGACTGCCTGGAAAAGTCCCGTCTTGGTCTCATTACCTCACGATACTTCTGTGAGCTCACAGATAAACTAGAAAGGCTCTTTCAGGAGGTAAATTATGCCTTCAGAGACATTGTTTTCTTCATTCTTCTGAACTAAAACTAACTTTCTGTATTTAAAATATGTTGTCCCCTGTTTATTATTCTATGCAGAATGTGTTTTTGATCAATGCGTTCATTGATGCATGCATATTGATGGCCACTTGTAATGTGTTTTGTTATTGTAATGTAGTCGACTGAGCGATCAGAGAGTGCAGAGGTGACCTTCATCAAGGAGCTGGTAAAGAAGATTCTCATTGTCATTGCCAGGCCTGCGCGTCTCCTTGAATGTCTGGTAGGTTGTCTACAAGAGTTCCTCAACAATGAGATGGTCTGGCTCAATCAGCCTTGTGATTTCTGCTGTGATGAATACTGTTGCTTCAGTCAATTTTCAGATATTTACCAAACATCTGTTAAAACATACATCAATATGACCAAATGCTTTACATTATGCAAGAAGTGAGAATCTGTTAGTACAGTCTGGTCAAAGTCTTGTGTTAAAGATAAATACTTTCTTCCTTGTAGGAGTTTGACCCTGAAGAGTTCTATCATCTCCTGGAGGCAGCCGAGGGTCATGCTAAAGAGGGCCAAGGCATCAAGACCGACATCCCACGATACATTATCAGCCAGCTTGGTCTGACAAGGGACCCACTTGAGGGTAAGAGTACCATAATCCATGGGTTTCAGTGGTCTAGCCGTCAGACTGTTTTTTTAACAGTCCATCAGGAAATAACGTTTCATTCCCAGGCTATCAGGCTGAATGTTTCCAAGGAAGAACTAGTTGTTGAATTTTCCTCAGTTTGCATCAAAACTTTAAATAAATGTTTTCAGAGTTCAGGGTTACAAATCGAGTCACTCTTTTGGGAGATTTTGTGTTTTATTGTTTTACAACATTGAACCACAGAGGATTTAATTTGTCACCGATCAACAGAAAATATTCTTTTATGACAAAATCTACAAATTGGCCAAAATGCATTAGTTATTAAATGCAGTATAATCTTTTGAATAAAAATTAACCCTTTCAAATCATTTAATAGAAGCTTGTTGTCGGAAATCATTTTCAGGTCCACTAGTAAATTCTCAAGGACTGAGACTGGCATTCTGCTTTTTATAGTCTAGTGTTGTGAAAATAAATCATTGAAAAGTCTGAGGATAAATACATTTTATGCACTTACATTTGGACAAACAAAAATTCTGCACACATTTTCTACTACTTTGGTGTTGTTTTTTTCACTGTAGCACAATTATTCAAAAGAGTTTGTGATGTGTTATACACCAGTTTATTGTCATTAATTTCACATTTATTTGCCCATGAACTTCACACCAGGTCACATTAGGCTTTAAATTTACAGCTCACGATCTTAAGCGGTGCATCAGTGCATTTTATGTTCAATGTCAGGAGCCTGCTTGCAGGAAATATGATTTGTATTCATTCTTTTGGGCTTTATTTCTTGTAATTTTAGCTTACAGCCTTGTTCAGACACAACATTCTGTTACGAAACTCTGAATTTGTACTCAAGACTATCATTATCGGTAATGAGAACAGACTACGCCCGTAGACCTTGATGCCTCTGTCTTGCCATCTCTGCCAAAGCAGTGTTGGTTACAAAGCCCTCCAAGGCTTTCTAATCTTCGGAGAACATCCAAATCAGTTGGTGTGATGATTGGAAATGGAGATAGGCAGCTGTTGTGAGGGTTTTCTTATGGGCTTAGTTCTCTTTAGAGACAGCTGAACGACCCTCCAGTTCATTACCTCCTGCTGTTCATCAGTTACTTTTGGAGCCTCCTGAGAACAGCTTCATTGGGATTTGTTTGGAGTGGCAGTTTTTCAGCATAAATGTTTCATAATGTGTGTAGATTTTACTGTTGATTTCCACACCATTTAACTCATTTAGAAACCACAGCAGTCAGCTCTACAAAGTTACTCTTTTGGAAAAAGTGACTTTTGTTTTGACTTTTTTTGTAGTCATTCTGGGTCAGCAATGTTCCCTCTAAATTATGCACTAATGTTGTTCCTGCAATAATGGAAAATACTGCACAGAAGACTGTCTTACGAATATATAGTGAAAAAAAGCTTTCTTGAATCAGAGCTCAACTGTGGTCAAAACATTATGTTCAATGATTTGGGAAAAGGAACAATATATTGACCCCTAAAGCACCTTTTTGTAATATCTGGACCACAATAGTGTTTTATGTCTTTAAATTATCTGTTGTTATCTAGCATTTAATTAATTGTCATTGTCTTGCAGAAATTGCCCAGTTAACTAGCTACGACAGTGGGATTGCAGAAACTCCTGAGACGGATGAGTCTGTCAGTGTAAGTAGTTTTAACTAAACACATTACCCAAGACAGCAAACTAGTAAACTTCTGTAATCACAACTGTTGTTCAGAAATGTATGGAATTAAAAAGAAATAACCAACTATGATTTAAGAAAAAACATTTAGTTATTAAAGAAGAAAATGTTTCATTTTCGGTTACACTTAATTTTAAGGTGTCCTTGTTACAGTGTATTTATACATTTAAGTACTTCTGAGTAATATTAATTAACTACATGGACGGATTAGGGTTTGCATTAAAAATTGTACATAATTTATATTTATTACTACATGTAACGTGTAACAAGGACACTGTAAAATAAAGTGTTACCTCACTTTATAGAATTAAATTGAATGTAAGTATTATACAAATATTATTACAATATGAGAATTTTTTATTCGTTTCCTATTAAAAGAAGTCTACATAACATATATATCTAGTCCCACAGTTTGAGCGCAGCACTACGGTCCCGGCGCAAACCATGTGAGCTTGACTTTGAGATGATAAAACTGATCAGTAATGGGGCTTATGGGTAAGTGACTTTATTGAAGTGAATTATTAGGTAAAATGTTTAGCATTGTGTACTGCATATTGTTTCACATTCTATTTTTAACAAATGGTTTGAAGTACATAGTATATACAGCACAGTAAGCTAATTCCTAAAAATCCTTTTTTAAAGCATAGTCCTTTAAATTTGTTTTCTCTGTTATACTTGTTACTGTGTTAAATTATCATACATTTGTCTGTTAATTTAATCCAAGAACATTTTTTTTCTTCTTCACAGGGCGGTGTATTTAGTGAGACACAAAGAGACAAAACAACGCTTTGCCATGAAGAAGATCAACAAGCAGAACCTGATGCTGAGGAACCAGATCCAGCAGGCCTTTGTGGAGAGAGACATCCTGACTTTTGCTGAGAACCCTTTTGTGGTCAGCATGTACTGCTCCTTTGAGACTCGCAGACATTTATGCATGGTTATGGAGTATGTTGAAGGTAAGCTGTAACATGTACATCATTTGCAGTGCTTGAGAATGTTACTTTTGAAAATAGTTTCATTATTCTGTTACTCCTAATAAAAGT
Source organism: Hypophthalmichthys molitrix (assembly GCA_037950675.1). Taxonomy (NCBI): domain Eukaryota; kingdom Metazoa; phylum Chordata; class Actinopteri; order Cypriniformes; family Xenocyprididae; genus Hypophthalmichthys; species Hypophthalmichthys molitrix. The sequence continues at coordinate 34,109,026 of CM075496.1, read as the reverse complement.
TTAAAAACTACTTTACAAAGTTATGTTTTATGGGCATAACATGTTGACCGGAATGCAGGGTGACCAGGGGCCAATAAATAAAATAACCTGGTAATAGTAATGAAACTATATTTCACATTTGGTAACCACCAGCTAAGTTTTAGACCAGCCTGACATTTTTATAATCTCATTTGTTCAAATATTTACACATGCTGTTGACCATGTACTGGACAGTAAATAAATGAAATAGAAAAGTATTTCACATTTTTCAAAAAGTAACTCCAGCATTATGGTTAATTCAATAAGTAGGATTCTTTTTATACAAGCAGAATCAAAAGTTATATATAAAAAAAGTGCATTGTACAAAGTGCTTTCTGATGAATCAACAAATAAATTAGACTTTCAAAAGAACAAAAAATGTAATATATCTATGCAACATGCACTCTATGTAAGTCACATTGATCTAAAATTACTTTTAATATGCACAGTTTGAAGGAGCCAAAAAGCCAGAGTTGTATGCAGCATTCATTTGTACATTTCCCATCATGACAGGAGGGGATTGTGCTACATTGCTTAAGAACATGGGTCCTCTCCCTGTGGACATGGCCAGAATGTACTTTGCTGAGACTGTGTTAGCCCTGGAATATCTCCACAACTATGGAATCGTCCATCGAGATCTCAAACCAGACAAGTAAGCTGCTAAAAATGAAACATGCATCTTCCCTGCTGAAAAATCCAACTAAAACTAGAATCTGATTCAGCATGCTTTCTAGTTGGTCAAATCCTGTTAGCTGGTATAAGCAGCCAGTGGACCTGGTTTCAACCTGGAAAACCATCTTTAAGCTAGTTACAGTGTGGTGACCACTTTGGACTGACAACAAATCAGCTACCAAGTTCTTGGCATCCTAAGCTGATGTGAACAAATTTTTTTTCCAGCTCTGATAATGCTAATACATAACTAATTATTTTTTTTATTGTCTGCCCTGTGTTATTACATTACAACAGTTTGTTGGTCACTTCAATGGGACACATCAAGCTGACAGACTTTGGCCTATCAAAAGTTGGTCTGATGAACATGACCACTAACCTCTATGAGGGTCACATCGAGAAGGATGCTAGAGAGTTCTCTGATAAACAGGTACAGATCCAATTCTTTATGAAAGTCCTGAGAACTTGATATTTCGGTCCCACTTTATATTAGGTGGCCTTAACTACTATGTACTTACATATTGAATCATATTGAATTGCAAAACACTTTTGCTGCTATTGAGGTGGGATACGGGTAAGGTTAGGGAAAGCTTTGGTGGTATGGGTAGGTTTAAGGGTAGGGGTAAGGTGTAAGGGATGGGTCAACAGTGTAATTATAAATGTAATTACAGAAATGAATTACAGATGTAATTGCATGCAGGTGTTTTTAAAATATAAGTACAATGTAAAAAACATTTATGTACACAATAAATGCATTGTATCAAATGATTAATTTAAATGTAAGTACATAGTAGTTAAGGCCACCTAATATAAAGTGGGACCGATATTTCATTTGAAATTGCATAGTCAGTGTCATAACCTCTATGATTGATAACTGATTTAAAGATCTGGGACCAACAGCTATGTTAAGACTGTGCCTTAAGAACTAGTCTGACTAACTAGCAGTTAGCTAAGGTGTAATCGGTCTTACTTTTCACATTTAAATTAAGCCAGTTTACATTTTTGTGTAAATAATTTAAAATCTATGGCCAATCTTAAAGAAAAAAAAAAAAAAATAGATGACTTACTTGTAAGACAAACATGAATTTCCATGCTGGCCTAGGCTTTTTCATTCTGGTTTGGTTAAGCTAGACACCAGCATCCAAATCTACTGATCACCAGCTATGTTGGTCTTTAAGATAAGCAAACTTTTCTCTCTACAGGTGTGTGGGACTCCTGAATACATTGCTCCAGAAGTGATCCTGAGGCAAGGCTATGGGAAGCCTGTGGATTGGTGGGCAATGGGCATCATCCTGTATGAGTTTCTAGTGGGCTGTGTACCATTCTTTGGAGACACTCCAGAAGAGCTGTTCGGCCAGGTCATCAGCGGTCAGTCACATTCTGAATTCCTGTTATGTAATACATTCATGCTTCATGCAGCAAGAGCTTTAGCAGGTGCAGATTGTGTTGCGAAATCTTAAATCTGCCTCCCATTAATGCATATTAGTATCTCATAGGATCAGCGAAAGACCCCGCAGGCATGACGGTGTCCTGTTCTTATCCTCCACCTGTCATTCTGCAAACCTGCGTATCTCTGAATTTGTTCATTGCGGTCTTATGCAAATGAAATCACAATGTGATTCTATTTTACATAAAAAAAAGAAGCAAAGTGTGAGTTGTCTAACAAAATGTTAATTTAATTTAAGTATTAAACATAAATGAAGTGTACCATGATACAAAAGAAATCTAACAAGTGAGTTGCTCTGTCCTACAGACAGCAATTATAGAACACAGCCACTTGTTTTAGCAGAGTTACATACAGTATAGTTAAGCCAAGTAAAATGACAAATATGTGTCCCCTTTGAAATATCAAAATAAATTGTCCTCATGACTCTGCCAAAATGTTCTTCCAGTCCACCCCATTATAGAGTATATACACTCACCGGCCACTTTATTAGGTACACCTTACTAGTAATGGGTTGGACCTCCTTTTGCTTTCAGAACTGCCTTAATCTTTCATGGCATAGATTCAGCAAAGTGTTGGAAAGATTCCTCATTTGGACATTTTGGTCCATATTGGCATGATATCTGCAGCAACTGCATGATGCTTTGTCAGCTGTGCATCCATGTTGTAAATCTCCCATTCCACCACATCCCAAAGGTGCTCTATTGGATTAAGATCTGGTGACTGTGGAGGCCATTTGAGTCTAGTGAACTCAATGTCATGTTCAAGAAACCAGTTTGAGAAGATTTGAGCTTTGTGACATGGCACACTATTCTGCTGGAAGTAGCCATCAGAAAAGTGGTACTCTGTGTTCATAAAAGGATGGACATGGTCAGCAACAATACTCAGATAGGCTGGGGTGGGGGGGATGGGGGGGATGGGGGGGGGATAGGAATAGGAATATATATTGTCTGTCTGATTTATGAAGATCTTATCTGTATTTAAAAAACATTTGAAGAACATATTGTTATAATACAGTTTCAGTCATTTGCAACTGTAAGATTTATTTCAATCCAGTATATTTGCTCTGTCCTTAAATTGGACCTAAAAATGTAAACTGCCAAAATATTTATGTGGATTCTTTCATTATCCATTTAAGCCACATAACTTGAAACAACCCACATACTGTGTTTCTGATACTGTGTTTCATACTGTTTTCTGTTATGGGGTTATCATGGGTGTGAGGCTTAATTAATGAGCACAGCTAGCTGCTATTGCCCTGGGCTTGGATGCATATTCATGCTCCATAATGTGAATCAAAACTGAGGGACATCATGTTGCTGTAGAGAAAGTTGCAAAATGAGCAAAGTACAGCTTTTCATTTATTTCACCACCCCCGGCCTTTAAGCTCAGATGTTTTTCTTTACACTTGTTTGAGTTAAGATTGTGTCAAGGGCCTGGTCTTTGATTAGTGAAAAATCCGAGATAACTAATGAATACTGATCCTAATGAATGCACGTTCCTAGAATTGATTCTTGTGAAAGTGGATATTATGATGTTTAATGTATGCCTGTTTATGTGTGGTAGGCATTTTTATGTGTTTTAATAATCGCAGTTGATTCATATGTAAATATATTCTCTGTATTCATTAGTCTGGTGCTGTGCATGACCGAAAGGTGCTGTGTTACAGTGGAGGAAAAAAAAAAAGAGAAAAATCAGCTTTCATGTTGAATGAAAAGTAATGATTTTTGGTTTTGTTTTGGATTTAGTTAATGAGGATGAAACTGTTTGCTTCTTGTCTTAGATGAAATAAACTGGCCGGAGGGAGAGGAAGCTCCACCAGCTGATGCTCAGGAACTGATCACCCTACTGCTCAGACAGAACCCTCTGGAGCGCCTCGGCACTGGTAAGGGTCCAAAATACATGCAGTAATACTTGCCAAGCACCAAAAGTGAGTAAAACTGGCTTTTGGCAAGTAAATAAAATGTCTACTTGGCCATTAGGCTATTTTAGGTATTTTAGTAATGCATGGTTGCATGGTTAAAATGCAATGTAAAAACATAAATGCATACATACAAAATAAATGAATATTTAATGTTAAAAAAAAAAAAAATCCTCTATCCTCACTCTCCATTTAGCCATTAAAACTGTAATCTCTTTGATATTACTTATGTGCACCCACCTATATCAAAAGGCAAAGTTCAGCACTTTTTCCCCCATTTAGTAGTCAGACAGTACATTTACATTTTTAGAATTTCACACATTTTTAGTTTTAAATGGCCTTCAATTCCATTTCTTTTAACAATTTGTCATCTAAAAAATGCTATAAAAAGGCAAAATGTAGCACCCCCCCCCCCTCCCCCTCTCATTTAGTAATCAGACGGTAAATTCACATTTTTAGACTTTCACACAGTTTTAGTTTTAAATGGCCTTCAAGTACGTTTCTTTTAACAATTTAAAAAAAAAAAAAAAAAAACGGTGAGAGTTTAGACAATTTTTTCACATTAAAATTTCTGATGATACAAAAAGATTCCAGCGGCATGTTTCTGGCATCACTGGAAGTGAATCCGTTGCTATGTAATGCAACAAAATCACAACTAATTAAAAACTTTTTTTTTTTTTTATATTTAATACCCAAAGTAGACAGTAATCGAATGTATTGGCTGTTGCTTCATTGCAACATGCCTGTTTTAGGACATGATAAGGCTGTTGGGTTTTTCTGAAATTTGATTGGATTGTGTATCTTTAAGCAGGTGGGGCGTATGAGGTCAAGCACCACCAGTTCTTTCACAGTCTGGACTGGAACAGCCTGCTAAGGCAGAAGGCAGAGTTCATCCCCCAGCTGGAGTCTGAGGATGACACTAGCTACTTTGATAGTGAGTGACAGCAGGAGTGATGTCATTGTCCTTCATGGTCCGTGCAGGCAGAGCAGGGCTGAGAGCCAGTGTCCATGTCCGTTTTTTATGTCTTAAGGGAGGATCAGATGTTCTCAGCCTGATAGATTACTCACATATTAGTAAAGCACAGTTGGTTGATGATATGATTCTTGGTCATTTGTTTGGAAAAATTTCAATAATTTGCCCTAGCTTAGTGCTTTGAACACTTCATTGTTAAATTGTTTACATGTTATGAAATTAATATAGATTTAGGTAAAAATGCTGTTTCTTCTCCTTCAGAAGTTGTTCTGTGTATTGTATTATTCAAGATGGTTGACAGAATGTTAATTTTTCAGTGATTTTCACTTTAAAATTTATAATAACTGACATGAGAGCATCTTGACATCATAGCACAATGTGACACATTTTCTTTCAATCACAGCACGATCTGATAGGTACCATCATTTAGAAACTGAGGAGGAGGACGATACCAATGATGAAGATTTCAATGTGGAACTGCGGCAGTTTTCCTCATCTTCACACCGATTCTCCAAAGTGAGTTGTCTCTCTTTTTCCTCACATACACTTGTTTAATTCATGCAGTGCAGAATGACTCAGTTGAGAAGAGTCCTGTTCAGTGGATGCATTATGTGTTTGTTTTTTGCAAGTTTTAATGAAGACATCTAACTCTGTCTCTGGGATAAACCTCAGCTCATAGATTTACATGCATTTGCTTTTGATATAGGGATAAATTTTGTAGGTCAGGGAACATCACACACCACAAATACTCGTGAACATTCTTGTTCTCAGGCATGCAAGGCTTTGGTGCATTGCAGTATGAGTTGCTTCCAGAAACTACAATGCTTGCAGTGAAGATATCTGGTGAATAGTATTAGTATAGTACCAGTGGGTCTCAAAAGTTTAAAAAAAAAAATCAAATGATTTTTTTTTTAAAGACAAATGATTACTTGATCTATGTATTTTTAGCTTTAAGTTATATAATTTTTAATTCATTAATAATATTATTAATATCATTTTTATTAATAATAATATATTCATTTGAATAATTTTAAGTCACCCTCCCTCGGAAGTTTGCTGAGGCCCCTTAGTGGGTCCCGGCCCCCTCATTAAGAACCACTGTATTAGACAGATTTTAAATAGTGAGATGGTTTTTGAAATGTAAAGTTTAATTTCAGTTTTAAAGAACATTCTTTGTCATGCATTTCAGGCATCTGATAATTAGGGGTGATTGGTGATTATTGCCATTTTATGAATTGACTGTTTTGTACTAAATTCATACATTTGTCATTCATATGGAAACATGATTTATATTAAAAAAGTAAGCATGAAGCTGCATCTCTCAACTCAACTCAAACATAACCCTTAGTGGGGCATGAGAAGATCACATAAAATGAGACTGTACAAGTTCATTTGAATTTGCCACCAATTTGGCTTGGGAAAGTAGTCAATCTAGCAATGACCCAGAACATAGCAGTAACCTAGAAACCAACAGAAACATTTCAAGTTGCATTTTACATTTCTGTGCTTCAGCATATGCCTATGTTTACTCAGAGATATGCATTTATATGCTATTTGTTTGTGTGGTAGGTGTACAGTAGTCTGGATCTGTCTCGAGGACAGCTGGAGGAGAAAGGAGAACAGACAGAGAAGACAACAGACAGTCCTCTCACTGTTGACTCACTGAGCTGGACTCCAGACTTCACTGAGATGTATGTTACCCACAAACCCTCTCCATAAAAAAGGCTCAGATCTGAACTAAATGTAAAAAAAGAAAAAGAAAAAAATTAAGACTCATCATAGAATAAATGCACCTCTATACTTGAATGCCACTTGCCACGTTTGTTTAGAAAATATTAATTTTTCAATAAATTCTTAATTATTTTGACATTAACATTTAATATGCAACAAACCAGCTACCACCTTAAGTTTGTAGAACCTGATTTTTTTCCCCCCAGGTGGGTCATATATTTTTTCCTTGTTTCTCTTCTCCAGTCCCTCTCTCTCTCATTCTTCTGACACTGAGAGTACCAGCTTGAGCAGATGCTCTGGTCTTCTCCCTAAGTTTGCCATCTCAGCAGAAGTGGAGGATGGTGAGGGCTCCCTGTCTCTGGAAGACCCCAGTAAAGTGACCTTCAGTATTGGGGAGTTGCCTCAGGATGAGCCTGATCCCACCACACCCTGTAGCACCATCAGTAACTCCACCCTCTCAGGTACAGGGGTGATTTACTGGAGATGGGACTGTATATGCATCAAACTTACTCCACAAAAAATGTTCGGTTACGCCAGGGCTCTTCAAGTAGTTTCATTCGAGGACCGGATTATCAAATCAAAAAGTTGAGGTGGGCTGGGAGGGGGGAGGGGGGGGGGGTCTTATTGGTAAAAATTATTTTATTAATTATTAGGCTTAAATGAAAATATTCTCACAGTGAGACTTGGTAACCACAGGTAAAACCATACATGGCTTCCAACTACCACTGTCAAATTATATTATATTATGATATGTTATATAGGCCTATAAAAAAAATGCCTAAACACAGGTAAAATACACCTTACAAAGACATGAATTATATATTCCCCTACCCACCTAATAAATATAATGGGCTATAACATAGTTTTCAATATAAATATTCCACATTTTCACAAACCATGTTTATTTACTACAGTTCATTCATGGTAAATGTTTGTAAGGGTGGTGATTTTGGGATTTAAAAGACTTCTATCTTCATTCATGGCACGTTTCTCCTGTTTTCCTATGCTAATCTCACTTGATGTTGCGCTGTTTAATAATGGATGAAGATGATTGGCGGGCCGGATTTGGCTCGCGGGCCGCCAGTTGACGAGCCCTGGGTTACACTTTATTTTGATGGTCCACTTTAGGCATTCTAATAGCTGTAAGTAACTTTGCAACGTCAATTAACTCTTAAGTAGAATAAGTTGGCATGTACTTGGAAAGTTACTTATAGTCAGTAAAATGTCTGTTGTAGGACCATCAAAATAAAGTGTTAGCAGATATTAAGTAGATCGTCTACTAATACTCTAATGACTGGTAGTTGACATGCAGTTTTAAAGTTAATAAAATGTCACCAAAATGTTCAGTTTTGTCTGGGGTTTCAAGAGACTCAAAAACAAAAACAAAAAAATGCAATTCATTTTCACAGAAGATACTTGATTGCTGTACATACTGTAGGCAGTGGACTTCTGCAATGTATTTACTGTATTTTATGTTGATTTGTTATTTTCTACATTGAGTGTTTGCTGTGGTGCAATTGACCCCAGTTGACCTGAAACCATGTGATTTGTTTGTGATCAAATAGATAGCTTCAATAATATCTACTGGGTATTGATTAGGTCAAAAGAACATATAAAAAATATTTAAAGGGAAATAAGTAAATTTGATTACTATTACTACACTTAGGGTACGTTTTTTTTTACGACAGCATACTAATGATGTGCTAAAAAAATTTACTGAAAATAGATTTCCACACTGACCACAATGTTGTCCAAATGATCCCTGTTCACACATGCTGTATTATGCATGCCAGGCCAGTAGTTGGCAATGTCACTTTAAAAAACACTACACATCTATAGACTGAACACGTAATACACATGCGCAAATTTCACTAATTCATGTTTTTGTAGTTTACACGGAGTCAATAACGGTATTGTTTATTGTTCTTTGAAAGTTCAGGCCCCCAAAACATGTTTTTTGTGTAAATGAATCTGAGAGCAGATTCAGTGCAGGCCTACTTTTACGTACTATATTTTATTTCATTAACAAATTGTGCAAACTCAATGTGAATGCTCTGGAAATAGTGTCTGATCTGTTTAGTGCATTTAATCATTAATTTTTTTATTATTATTATTGTTATTATTATTTATTTATTTATTTATTTTTTTTTTTTTTGAGTAGGCAGTTTCTCTGAGCACCTAGATCAGGTGCCGTCACGGGGAGATGGAGGGGAAAGTCTGGACAGCTCCTGCAAGCCCTCCTCAGACACAGGCTCTTTCCTGACTGCTCCCAAACCTGAGGCCACGGACAAACAGTGTGCAGTCAGTAAAGTGCCAAAATCAGTATCTACCAGTGCCCTGTCACTCATGATCCCTGGAGGTGAGTGTATGTGCGTGCTGGAAAAGAATGTGTTGTGTTGATGTGTATGTGATCAAGTGTGTTGGGGTCTCTTTGCAGGTGTGGCCAAGTGTAATTGTCCATGTCAGGGGTTCCCAACCTATTTGTCATCTTTTTGTTACAAGAACTACATGAGAAAGAAATGTTTTAACCTTTCAATTGAATTATTTATTACGTAGATTTTATTAATTTTAATTTATATATAAATTATTTAATGAAAGATTTTGCACTTTTTTTCTTTTTTTTTAATATTTCACACCTAAACAATTTAAATGAACTGCAAAAAGTGACTAATGGCTGCTGATAATTCAGTGTTGCAATCACAGGAATAAATTACATTTTAAAATGTATTAAAATAAAAAAGTTCTTTTAAATTGGAATAATATTTCACAAAATTGGTGTTTTTATTTTTTTCAAATAAATGCAGGCTTAGTGAGCATAAGAGACTTCTTTCAAAAACATTTAATAAAGTCTTACCAACCTTCTGAACAGTAGTGTTAATTTTACCGTAATATCTTGCTATTGAATATAACTTATTTAATCTATGTGCTGCACTTTATGCTAATGTATAGTTAAGTAAACAAATCCTCTGTTCAGTGTTCAATAAAAGTATAGTGATTACTTACATTACACAGTGCCAGTCTATTGATTTATTAATATATGATTTGGCCTATCTTTATGTTCCCCCAGATGTTTTTGGTGTGTCACCATTAGCAAGCCCCATTTCTCCATACTCACTGTCATCAGACCCATCCTCTAGAGACTCCTCCCCCAGCCGAGATTCCTCACTAAGCGGTGTCAGCAGTCGTCAGCCAATCATTATCCACAGCTCAGGGAAGAAGTTTGGCTTCACTCTACGAGCGATCCGGGTCTACGCCTGTGACAGTGACGTTTATACGGTTTATCACATGGTCTGGGTAAGTGTGGGCCAGCTGTCCAGCACATCACAATATAAGCCAACCATACGGTCAACAAAATGTATTCTTACTTGTTTGTCATGGCTGGTTAGGGCAGAAAGAAATTAGCATGGAATAGATTTTTCATTTCTCATTTTACTGTATTACACATAGTTCAGATATTGATGAAAACTTTTTAACTATGTAAGATTTTAATTTTTTTTTTTTTTTTTGGGGGGGGGAATAGAATGTAGAGGATGGTGGTCCTGCTCACAAGGCTGGTCTTAAGGCTGGAGACCTGATCACTCATGTGAATGGAGAAACAGTTCACGGGCTGCTTCACACTGAGGTGGTGGAACTACTGCTGAAGGTGCAAAAACCAAATTAATGTTACAACCACAACACTAATTTCACTGCTTGTTTTTCATTTTGTGTTACAGTATTTCTGTAAGTGACACTTACCTGTTGTTTCGCAGAGCGGAAGTAAAGTTGCTATATCCACGACACCTTTTGAAAACACTTCTATCAAAACTGGTCCAGCTCGAAGAAATAGTTACAGAAGCAAAATGGTGAGAAGAACCAAGAAACCCAAGAAAGAGAAAACACAAGAAAGGTAAGAAAACAGGAATATCACTACTCTTATCTATTTTAGATTTTAAAATTGTCTATTTACGTAACCACATAATTTGGATAAGCTACCTACACCTCAGTAGCAAGTTCCCCTCACTGCCACTAGATGTAGGTGTTGTAATATTTTTGTAATGTACACTCATTGTGCTTAGAGTGGAAAATAAGTGTGCTTACTACTGCATACAGTGCAGTATATACTGTATATTGCCTAATATTTTTAAGGTTTTTTTGTAATTATGTAATTATAACCGTTTCAGTTGTTTATCAGATGGTATTTTAAAACATATATTGCCATATGACCTTAATATTGGCAAGTGTAATTCTGTAGCATTCTTCTTGCAAAGAAATTTTTATTTTGCATTTTAATCCATTTTAATGTGCTTTCAATATATTCTGTACATTCTTGCAAATCTATGCATTATACATACTGTAGAAGTAATATGAGTAGTATGGTACTATGTCATTCTGAATATTCCAATTGTTTTGTCAGTCACGCTTTTTTCCTCTACAGGCGGCGTTCTGTATTCAAGCGCTTTGCCATGCAGCCCTCTCCACTTTTACACACCAGTCGCAGTTTCTCCTCGCTGAACCGCTCTCTGTCTTCAGGAGAGAGTCTGCCTGGATCTCCCACACACAGCCTCTCACCACGCTCCCCTACAGCTGCCTTCCGCCCAACACCTGACTTCAACCAGTCAGGTTTGTGTCTTACATTACCCAGACAGTCTTTCTGATCAAAGAACACATTTTAATCATGTTTCATGTCACATGTCAAAGGAGGTAAATATTTGCTGTTATAGTGCTCTTTGCATTTCCTGTTCAGTTCAATGTGGAATTTAAAAAAAAAAAAAAAAGAATGCTGGCCCTGTATATTATCTTCATATGTTAATTTTCCACTCTTTGTTCTAGGTGGAACTTCATCACAGAGTAGCTCCCCCAGTTCCAGTGCACCGAACTCACCTGCAGGCTCTGGCCACATCCGACCCAGCACTCTGCATGGCCTGGGTCCCAAACTACCTGGACGGCTCCGTCAGGGTCGACGTAAATCAGCAGGGAGCATTCCCCTCTCACCATTAGCTCGCACACCCTCTCCTACTCCTCAGCCTCAGCCAACTTCTCCTCAGCGCTCCCCATCTCCCTTGCTGACTCACACTGTTGCAAGCTCCAAAACTTCTCAGGCCTTCCCTACCAAAATGCACTCGCCCCCCACTATTGTACGCCATATGGTGCGGCCGAAAAGCGCAGAGCCTCCTCGGTCCCCACTCCTGAAGCGAGTCCAATCAGAGGAGAAGCTCTCCCCTTCTTACGCTGGTGACAAAAAACATTTATGCACCCGAAAGCACAGTTTGGAGGTCACCCAAGAGGAGTCTCAGGGGGAGGCCTCATCTGGAGGGGAGTATACCCCACCATGCATAGAGGAAAGCACTTCTTGTGAGCCACCCACCATTACTCGGGTGAGGCCTGCTGAGCAGGGTTGCCTAAAGCGGGCTGTCACTCGCAAAGTTGGCCGACAGGAGTCGGTAGAGGAGCTAGATAGGGAGAAGCTGAAGGCCAAAGTAGTTGTGAAAAGGCAGGACTGGGCTGAGAGACGGGAGTCTATGCCAAAACAAGACACCATGCAAGATGTGGAGGGTGCTGCTGCTGAGGAAAAGGAGTGGGGTGTCCTAACACGTCCCAGTGCGAGAACCCAGGTTTCTGAATCTGGATCCTTGGACAAGTCTACAAATTCTACTTTAAAGGATGTCCTCTACAAAAAACTAAACCCAAGAGTCTGTGAGAGCATAGCAGAGTCTGTCAACACTGGGGACTGTGTATCACTTTTAAGTGAGAATGTGAGGTCACCTTCATGTCAATCAGAGCGACAAATGTCTTGGTCAATAAAGGAAGGTAATAAACCAGAGAGATTAGATTTCAAAGCCTCCAACATGGACTTTGCCAGGAAGAGGCAGTCCTTTGAGGATAGGGAGGACTCCTTGTGTCGAATATCCTCTGGTGTTCATGAAAGCATTCATTTCAACACCACCAGGTCCAAAAGTCTTCAGCTGGATTCTGCCTTGGCTTTAGAACATGTTAAAGGGGGCATGTGCAACATCCATGGCACTTCTGAAACTTTGGCCCCTAAGCTTTTTAGTGGGAGAGGAGAGAGTGCGGTAGAAAAACTTCAGATGATTGCTTCTGATGGCCCTATCAGGAAGACGTCCTCCGAGTACAAATTGGAGGGACGGCTTGTTTCCTCTTTAAAGCCACTAGAGGGCACCTTGGACATTGGTCTGCTTTCTGGACCTCGGGTATCCAAGACTGACACATGTCTTTCCAAAATGGCAGAAAGCCATGGTGAAAGTACTATATTAGCAGAGGATCTATGTGTAAAACAGCCAATTCAACAGAAAATCACAGAAAAACAGAAAGGTCCACAGGCAGGGATGCCTGGGACACTTAACCATAAAGACAATATGTATTTGAGCAGTAAAACCATTACAAAAGAAGAGCCCATTTCCAAAAAGGACTCTACAATAAATCCAGCTTGCAATGAGCCCCTGTACGATAGAAATAAAACTAATGATGGAATGAAGTTACAGATTACAACCAGTAAACTAGAGTCCATAGACACAAGTGTGAAATCTGAAAGTAGGCTAAAGACAGCTCAGGAGATGAGGGCTGCACGACATAGCACTCACTTTGCATGTGGAAAAACGCCCTCCATCAGGGAAGTCAGCAATGAAGACCAGGAAGACGACATGGAAAATGTAGAGGAGACATCTCCAAAGCAAAATGAAACTCAACAGATCCAGCCAGTCCTTACTAAAGTCAGTGAACCTGACAAGTCCCTTGTGTCTTCTGCTGTTATTGCCCAACTCAACTTTGTCCAGCAAACCCAAGAAGCAAATTCTGGCAAAAATAATAGTAGGCTGAGTGAGACTCCAACCAGTTTTCCCAGTTCAGCATTGTCTGAGAAGGATAGCATAAATAATGACAAACCAGCCAATCCATACACCTCAGTGATAAAACCGATACATCCATCAAAAGATGTTGCAGAAAACGCAGTCGTGACATCAAGCCCAACCTTGGCTGCAACCAAGACTCTGATAGATAGAAAGACTGGGGCTGGTAGCACCAAAGACTTTTCTGACCTCAGTGCAGAGCGTCTTCAAGATTTGAAGGAAAGCAAATCATCTACCAGAGTAAAATGTTTAGACAAAAATGTAGAGTCTGCAATCAGAGACAGAACTGATTGCACACCAACCTCAGCCGCTGACTCAGGGCAGGCTAAACCAGAGATCAAAGAAACAGCACCCACCCCGCAGAGTCTATCTTTAACTTCTTCAGTCACAACATCCATTGTGTCTTCTGTCTCAGCACTAGCAGATGCCCCTATTATTAAAAGCTCATTGTCTCCCAAGCCTACCCTTCAAGGAAAAGTCACTCCATCCACCATTTCTTCTCCACTGAAGACCATGCCTGCTACTGATTCAAAATCCCAGGCCTCCACAAGCACCACCCCACAAATTTCTGGGTTGGCTGAAGTAAAAATGACCACCATCCAACCTTCACAGTCTGATCAGACATGTGTCAAAATTTCAAGCTCTGTTGGCTTGGCAAATGGACAGACAGCAAGTATTTCAGCTCAACTCTCCAAACAAATCTCAGACAGAACACACAATTCCAATGTGTCAAGTGGTAGCAGAGAATTCAGTGCGCAAACCCATCAATCTCAACTGGCCTTAAACAAAAATCAACAAGCAGACAAGGTAAATCCGGTGGAGGCAAGTAGCCAATTCAATTTAATGGTAAAGGATCTTAAAACCCTGCCAGCATGTGGAGACAAAATGGACTCGAGAGATAAAATAGCCCCTAAAAAGGACTTCAAATGCAGTGTGACTGAAAAGATTGCCTGTGCCCCTAACCCTAACTCTTCAGGCAAAGCTGAAGTTTCAAAAAACTGTGAAAAGCAAGAAGCCATCTTCAGAAGCCAAGTAAACATGAATATCACATTAAAGGACACAGTTGCAAGCTCACCAAAGACTAGAAGTTGTGACACTCCAACAAAAGACACTGTGCATGTGCAATCCACAATGAAAACAGAGGAAGAGCAGAAATTCAAAAGTGTTTCTGACTTAGACACCAAGAAGGTTGATAAGCAAGTTATGGACACGTCCATGACAGGGACAAGTCCAGCACAGACTGCAGTAAAACAGATGCAACAGTCTGGTAGTGCTATATTGAAACAAACACCTTTGAGTTCCAAAAACAAGCCCAGAGTAGACTCTCCACTTGTTACGCAATCAATTGGGAAGGCTGTTGAAGATAAGGGAAAGCAGGAAAACAGAGCACAGCTACATCCCATTGTCAAGGACAACATAGTAAATCCAAAGGAGCTAAGAGAGTCAGTCTTGTCTACGACTAAATCCCAGCCTCAGAAAGAGACCCGCACTGCTTCTCAAGTTGGGTCTGTGCCAGTGTTGCCAGTACCAGCTGTTAAAATCCATGTGTCTAGTGGGCTTCCTCCTGGTAAGGGCAATGCTGCTGTAGTTGAAACACTCGGACCTTCCTCAAAGGAACTAGTAAAGTCCAGAATTGACGTTCCAAGATCAGAGTCTCTCAAGGGCTCCAGCACAAGTGATCCTGTAGGGATGACTACAACTGCTATATCCAGTCCTGACCCTAAACATGTCACCAGTGAGTCAAAGGTGTCTGACAAACCGATTTCATCCAACCGAAAAGAGCAAGTAGAAAAGAAGAGAAAGGAACCCATTCAAGATGCATCGTCAGCACCCAAAAGTAACCGTAAAGACTCATCAAGAGGCATGCTTTTGGCAAAGGATAATACTACTTTTGAAAAAGATTCAGTCCGTTCTAAACAAACAAAGGATCCGCCACGTGGTTCAACTTGTAAAAAGTGATGTATTGTATTGTAGTTGCCAAGCATATAAAATTTTAAAAGGACTAAGGATGTAAACTTCATTTTTGTCTATATGTAATATCTTTAAGCCTTCCTATCTGAGGACCGGTAAAGCTGTTACTTTGGGTTTTCACGAGAGACCAGAGAAATGAATTTGTTTGTTTGTGTTGTAATCTATAAAGCTTTGTTAATATTATGTCTAAAAAAGTGTAGTCTGAATGTTGAAATGTTTTGCTGCTGATTTGTGGTCACGTTTTAGATCTTGCAAAAGCGCCAAAAGTAGACATTGTATTGTGTTGCGGTGTGATGTAACAAGTGGCGTGTGCAATAACTGTGGAGACGGAGTGTAGATGCCTTTTTTTAAGGCTTAAATGAACTGTGCCAATCCTGGAGTATAATTATACCAAACAAAAAGCACCTCAAATTTAGAGCTGAAGGTGCATGTTAACTGACTGTGTAACAAAAAAACAACAAAAAAAAAAGGCTTCACGCTCATTCAAGCTAGCGTTATCATGCATTTTATTGGTTTTTGATGTATTTAAAAACCACTAGCAAAGTATATGTAGCAATGGTGCTATTAATATGGCTTACACTCTGCAAGTAGAACAGATCACTACAATTTCTTTTTGAACTTTTCTTGTTTGTTTGTTTTGTGTTTTGTTTTTTGTTTTTGACCTTATCAGCAAAGTTTTGTTTTGGGTAGTGGTGCACAGAGGGAATGCACTTTGTCCTGTGCTTCTCACCTGGAACTATTTTATATTGGAATCATCTTATGGTTCTGGAATCGTACTGGAAGGGGCCTTAGAGTTTTTTGGGGGAATATGACTTGCTGTTCTTAGCAGGTCATGGCAAAATTCACATTCCTTTCCCATGCATTTCTACAGATTAATTTTTATGCAATATATTGTAAATACAGCAGCATTAATTGTACAGAGGGATTAGTTGAAAATGAATGTTGTATGTTTTATATGTATATATTTTGCTATGTCATATGTTTGTATACTGTACTCAATGTTAGTCGCTAGTGATGTCATCTGCTCAGTAAATGCGCTGATATAGAGTCTAAACTAGCAGAATAATCATAGTCTCACTCTGAAATGAAGTGTACTTGAAGTTTCACTGAGGTATGTAGGGGTTAACCACATGCATTTTCAGATATGTATTTTAAGTGACGCAGCAGAGTTGTTTTCTGAATGTTCGTACTTGATGCCGCTTGAAATCATGCATTTACGTTAAAACGGAGACAAGGCAGATGTAGAACATTATATAAAAGGCAAGTTTCAGAAACTAAAAGATTACCCCATGATTAAGGTTTGTCACTATGTAGATTATATACAATCTGTTTTTCAAAAAAGAAATATGTCAAGATTTTAGGGCTAACATTTCCCATTTGGTGTACAAGAACACGATGTACTTCCCCTGGTTTGGTTAAAAGGGCTTATACAAGGATAATCAAATGTGCTTTAGCAACATGACATTATGGTATGTCAGGAGTTTCAGTGCATGCTCGTTCTTCATGTCCAATTAGTTTCTGACATATTCATATGTAAAGTACAACACTTATAAATGGGGATTGTGTAATACTTCATTAAATGCATTTGTGCTATTAACATCTCTAGTCATGCAGTAGGACTGATAAGTGCTTTTCCTGCACTTTTTACCTTCGAGACCTTTCAAAGCTCTTTTTCCTTTTTCCTCGTTCCCAAACTTTTAAAAGCATATTTGTCATTAGTTCCGCTTGATTTGATCTTTAGGCAGTTGCATAGTGACCAATGAAGGTTAGCATCAGAACAGAGGAGTGGGTGAATCATTATGTCTTTTGATATTTGATCTTAACTTTAAACCTGCTATAGCTCTACTGGTATGTATACATCACATACCAACTTAAAGCAAAACAACTGTATATTTAGGTCCATTTCAGTATACTTATCTAGGCTATATTACAGTATGATATTGAAGTATTCACAATTAATGTTTTATATAAACAGAGCATATATATATATATATATATATATATGTATATGTATAATATATATATATATATGAGCTGGACACACACGTGCATAATTACCTAAATAACAGAATACACCATGTAAAGAGAATCTAATAAAGTAGCCAATTCGAAGTTGATTGTAGAGATTTTAAACTATATTAGCACTGAAGTTTCTGTTCCTCATAGACTTTACAAATGTAGTGTAGGAGGTCTGAAGAGATACAAGGCACCTTAAGATTCAAAACACAACACTTAATGGGATTTTGAGGCTAACGTAATATTAACTTTAATGATAAAATATGAATGTTTTATAGGACACGTATACATTGTCTGTTCTCAAATATCAATAATATTGCCATGAATTAAACACTATTTAAAACTATTTTGTTTGTATTTCTTTTCATTATCCCCTTCCTTTTCTGATTTTTCAATTAATGTTTGAATCCTTAAAGAAGCACATTAAATGCTTGTTTACAACTTCTTCATGGATGTATATTTTGTACATTTGTGTTTTTGCCAAATTAATGTGCTACGTCACAGGCAGTTACGCTGTGATCGCCGTGCGTGTGTGAGTTCCTCTTAGCGGACACTTGCTGTTGAAGACCGTCGGTGTGGTAGCCTAATTGTTTGTTGTCTTTCCAGTTCAGTATGTTCTTGCTTGTTTCCTGGAGTTTTCTTTCCTCTCTCTATGTGTGAAAACAGTGTTTATGTAGATGACTCTGCTTATCATTGTCTTTTAGGATCTGTGCAATAAAAGATGTGGTTTTGAGTTTTGTACATCACCCACAGAAAGCTCTATGGATGTCATAGATGTTGTATACTATAGAAATATTTATACTTCTAAAGTTGTATAATACTGAAAATAAAAAGGCATGTCAAAATTAACTTTTATTGTATTTTATTGTCCTTTTTTGCTTCTAAATTAAACGCCTCAAACAAAATAGTTAACAAGACTGAAAAGGGACATTAGACTTATATCTGTTATTTAAAAACTCTGAACTCCAAAAGATAATAAAATGGTAATTTTAGTTACATTTTAAAAGTTTTTTAAAGGCTTTAATACTGTCAATAGCCAACTTTGATCTCCAACTTAAAGCAAACATTAATGTTATATTTGAGTAGTCTGCATTAGAAGGAATGCAGAGCCCAAACAAACTTCTGAATTTACAGCTGTGTGTATCTTGAATAACTTCTAATTCTCCTCACAAGCCAAAAAATGGCAGATGCAATTATAATCACAATTGGAATTATAACAAATGCAAGTACACCAACAGGGAATTCACACTGAAGTTTAGCATCAATAATCCTTGTTCTTGTAGCATTACAAACGGTCTCCATTAAGTGTTTTACTTTGATTGTGTTTTTCTTAACCCAATTGATGAACTGAAAGTTGCTACAGTTGCATACTAGGGGATTGTAGCTCAGATCAACAGTACTTTCTTTTCCCAAATTCATGACACTTCCAACATCCACTGTCACAATGGCATTACTGGCTAAGTTAAGTTGGAGAAACTCCAGGGAGTAAAATCCTGAGGTGCTCAATTCGACAAGCTTGTTTTCACTCAGATCTACTTGCCTGAGATGTGTGAGGCCTTTAAACAAGTTCTCTTCAAAGGCAGTTATTTTACATGAAGATAGAATGAGGGTTTCCAAAAGAGGGACAGATTTAAAGAGCTCTGTCTCTGTAAGAACCCCTCCTTGAATGGTGTTCCCCTTCAGATTGAGGAGTTGCAAGGTTTTCAAGCCATTGAAGATGTGTATATTTGTCAGAGTTGTATTTGACCAGGAAAGATTTAGAGTTCGGAGACTCTGTAGATTGTTAAATGGAGAGCTGTCGTTCAGAGTGTAGAGTGAATAGCTGAAGTCCAAGTGCTCCAGCTGTGGAGTCGCACTGAAAGGCTGTGAACTCCAGATCATTGGTGAGCTATAGCTGAGATTGAGGAGCTTCAGTTCACCCAGACCAAACAGCTGGTCGTTACAACAGGGTCCTATGGGTTTTACTAAACTAAGACTGAGATCCAGCTCCTCTAGGACTCTGAGACTCTCCAAGCATCCATTGCTGAAACTGAGTTGCTTCGAGTTCCCGCTCACAGACAAGTGCGTAAGCACAGGAAAGTTTCTGGTGTTGATGTGGCAGACATCTGAAAATCTATTCTCATCTAGCACCAGATGGGACAAGGTGGACAGGCCAGTCATGTTAAAGGGCAATGAATCCAGGTGGGCTCTGGTAAGGTCAAGCTTTTTAAGCCCTTCAAGGCAATGAAATGTGGAATTATTTAGGTCTAAGAAATGCTGAAGCTGGAAATCTAGATCAGTAACGGTGATCTTGCAAAAAGATTGTAGAGCAGCTGATGGTATGTGCACAGTTGGATCGGTTTCATACAATCCCAGGTTCAGTCTGTTGGTTTTAATGCCTTCAAGCCCTCTCAGTACGGAGGAGAAAGTCATTTTGCTGAAGCAGCCACTGAAGTCAAGACTACTCAAATTCAGTGACTTAAAAGCACCTGGTTCTATATTGACAAAATCGTTTCCTTTGAAGCTGATGCTCATTCCGGCCACGTTGTGGATTGGTTGTAAGTCAGTCAGATTTATCCGGTCTATAGAGTTCATTTCCAGCTGCAGTCTCTTCAAGTTTTGCCAGTGAAAATTGCTTAGTCCATCTAATGTGCGAATGCCACTTCCCCCAAGCTCCAGAACCTCCAAATATGCAAGATTTTCTGATGGGATGTCTGATAGGTTTTTGATTTTTGACTGGGTTAGGCTGAGATATTTCAATGCTAGTGGTCCAGAAAAAGCTCTACCTGCGATGAACACGAGTGGGTTTCCAATTAGGATTAGGACCTCCAACTTAGCCTGATGTATAAAAATGTCTTCATACATGAAAGTGATGCCACATCTGTAAGTAACAAGGTTTGAGTGTAAGAAGCAGAAGAAGAAACATTAGATTCTCTGATACACTGTTTCACACAACTCAGCTTGAAAGAAAACTAGCTTTGCTCACCTTGTCAGGTCTAATGAATTCAAGTTTTTTAGCCTCTGAAAAGTGAAGTTGTATAGAGCCGGCAGGTAGTTGAAGCTAAATTTAAAAATTTGGACAGAATTTGGTACCTCATCTGGAATGAATTGTAGGTCCATATCACTACAATCATAGCCATTGGCAATCTAAAAAAAAAAAAAAATAACAATTATAAATGTTAAATTGAACAGCAAAACATAAGCTAAAACTTCACATTAACAGTATATTCATTTGTGGTTTACTTTTGTCCATCATGTTGAAAATCATGCAACATAACCAATCATAAATTTACCTGTTGACACTGTCTCGTAGCCCATGGTGTTGCTTCATTATGGGTTAAAAAGTGAAACAGAATAGTGTAACATAACATGTAAAAAACAAACTGCATCTCCATAGTGTATGGGACAGAAGAGAACAATGTCTCCTCTTCATTCAAATATATAGATAAAATAGAGGAACTATTTAAAAAGCAGTAACTTCCTATATTCAGCAAAAACTTCCCATCTCAACAATGGTTTTCTGTATGGTTAGAGGAAAATGGGCTGTTTTGTTTCTAAACCATACGATTATCTCAGAATGTAACTAGAACAGACAATATGGTCTATTTAGCACATCCATAAGAACAACATTAGTTTATTTACGCCAAATGTCCACATTGTACCTTCAAATATTTAGGTTCTGTGACAAGCAGGGCGGGCGAGAGCCGTGAGGGAACGGCGCTCGTTATCACTCACATCAGCTGCGCGTTGCACCGGCCTTGAATCTTTCACTGTCGTCGCTCCCCTTTTATGCTTCCGGAGCTCCTCCATGAGAGATTCGAGGCCGGTGCAACGCGCAGCTGATTAAATGCTCACGCCGTTCCCTCACGGCTCTCGCCTGCCCTGCTCGTCACAGGTTCAAATTTGATTCAGAAAAATCTTAAAGATGGGGAAATTATGACAGAATTTTCATTTTTGGGTGAACTATCCCTTTAAGCATGCTGAAAGGCCAAATGTAAAAGGTGGTTCCTACACAATGGGTCTGCAAACTGCAAATACGCCAGATAAAACAAATGAAAAAAACAAGTGTCACAAAACCACTTTCACCACCACTACTACTACACTGTCACACATTAATGTCATCACTGATTTATGGTAAATCATTTCATTTCAAGTTTGTCTTACTGGACTTGACTAATTATAGAGGTAGTGAGACCAGTGGGTGGTGTTTATGACCTGATCAAAGTAGAAGAGGGTGTGCCTTTATATTTAGATGGAAGGTGTGTTCAAACTGTTGAATAACTGTTGAATCGCTGTTCTAAATTAATGCACCTCCTTAACTCACACACACACTAAGACAATTGTAAAGACAGAAACATTGAGGATCGCATAAACTTGTTGTCAATGCTAAAAGATATTTCTAAAGTAACATTTTTTTTACCAACAAAGTTGTAAAAGCAAACAAGCTGTGCATACAAAGTGTCCATTTTATAAAACAGAGGCAAAATCATGCCTATTTGAACATATAATATTAGGCTATATATATTATTTGGCCTATATAATACATGTTTTTATAAAGCATTGGAAATAGAATGTGTTAAAATACATGGAATGCAGGTATTAATAAAGGGCCAACTGCAAAATAAATAAATAAATTTTACTTTTTTGAACTGGGCACTGACTTGTTTGCACTGAAAACATGGTCAATCCAATGTCCCTCATGTTATGAAGCCTTGCAATAGAAACAACCTTCCAGTAGGGGGCGTTATTTAGCTGTCTTTGCTTTCCTCTGTAATAGGGTGAATAAATGTGATGTTGGCAGTTACGCAACCCTTACATCCAATTGAGAGATAAAGACGACACTCATTATAATGTACATATAAATAGAAATAAATCTTTTTTCAGATTATAGTGTCTCAGTGGAGCCAGAGGATTACTGTGTTTTCAAATCCAAATGTTAATACACAGGACATGACTCTAGACAGGATTTAATGACTTCCTGTAGGGTGGACCACCAATTGGTTTAATGGATTTGTATTGATATATGCATTATATAATTATAATGTATTTGACACATTTCATGTCTTTATGGGTAATCTTCACATATCTAATTTATATAATTGCTCATTTTTCTGAATGTATTTTTCATCTCATTACTGTTTTACAAAAGCTTTACTGTAGGTTGAATTTGTAAGATTGTTAAATATTGTGGATATTCATAGTAAAAGTGAAGCTTGAACATGTCAGATGTCACAGTTACTATAAGGAAGGAAGCTGAAAAAAGGGAACCGTGAAAAGGACGCACTGATTACCATTTGCATTATGACGTTTGACTCATAAATCACTTGGCTAATACACATGACAGGGTTTCAGCAAAAGTAATAATTTTGAAAATTTCCCCAAGAAACTTTTGTTCAGTGTCATTTCAACTGATTTCAAATACTGGGGAAAATGGGTTTTTACCAGGCATGTGTGTATAAAACATCATGAGTAACAAATACCATATAGCATAATTTCCAACAAATCAATGGAAATTCCATAGTTGTCTTTCAACTGTCGTTCAAAGAAATTAAACAAAATGATAAAAACATTCTGAAAGCAATGTACTGTACACAGTTTGGAGACTGTTCAGCAGTATTTAGTGAATTAGCTGTAATGTTTTGACGGAATCTGTACACTGAACTGTTGGTTTAACTCGAAAAGTAAGTTACCTGGTTGTCTTAAAATTTTGAGTTCATTGAAATTAAAAATTTAAGTTAATACAATGAAGGCGATTGGTTTAATCAACAGAAATTCAAAATATTATGTTATCTGAACCACATTAAAAAGTAAGTTACCTGGTTGTCTTAATTTTGAGTTCATTGAAATAAAAAATTTAAGTTAATACAATGAAGGCGATTGGTTTAATCAACAGAAATTCAAAATATTATGTTATCTGAACCACATTAAAAAGTAAGTTACCTGGTTGTCTTAAAATTTTGAGTTCATTGAAATTAAAAATTTAAGTTAATACAATGAAGGCGATTGGTTTAATCAACAGAAATTCAAAATATTATGTTATCTGAACCACATTAAAAAGTAAGTTACCTGGTTGTCTTAAAATTTTGAGTTCATTGAAATTAAAAATTTAAGTTAATACAATGAAGGCGATTGGTTTAATCAACAGAAATTCAAAATATTATGTTATCTGAACCACATTAAAAAGTAAGTTACCTGGTTGTCTTAAAATTTTGAGTTCATTGAAATTGAAAATTTAAGTTAATACAATGAAGGCGATTGGTTTAATCAACAGAAATTCAAAATATTATGTTATCTGAACCACATTAAATATCTAAGTAGATTTGACAAAAGAGAAATTGTTGTGATAACAAATCATGAAAATAATTTTTTACAGTGTAGCCATATGGTGAAATTCATTTTGTTTTCTCATGGCCAGGAAAACATTTGTCTTATAAAATTCCCAAAGGCAGAAAACATTTTGTGGTCTAGTAAATCTGGAAAATTGATTATTATTATTATTATTATTATTACAGTTCAAGACAGTCATGTAGATTGTGCTACAAAATACATATTTGTACTTGCTTAAATAATTTGAGTTATGAACAAAAATCCATTGAGAACCATTCATAAATATAGTACTACGACCACAGCACAGTTTGCATGTAACTGCGAAACAAGAGTTTTTCCTTTTCTAAAATCTTTTTCTTCTTTTCTTCTCAAACACTTTAGCATTAGCGTGCGTGGTATTAAATGCACATCAAACCTTTTGTCTTTTTGTTCTGGTGGATGAAGCTGCAATTTGCTCCAAGTCATTATGTTGCACATTTGATACACTTATCACTCCCCCTTTTTAATTCCTGAATTAATGCTGCCAGTAATAAAGGATTAGAAATAGAGAAAATCTGCCATGGTCGCATGCTGAAATCACACCCCCACATCGTGACACAGAAACAAGATTACTGGAGGGCCTATTCCGCCCACCACCCACATCAGCTGTTCTCGGTCGTGATACTGCAGATGTACTTGTGCCCACTCGCAGATATTACTAAGCAGAAAAAAAAATCCTTCCTCCCAGACCATAATCCTCTTAGAGACTTTAATGCCCCCTGCTCTCCCTCCCTCTCAAAGTGAGCTTCAATGAAATGGGGCAGAAAACGGCACTGGGTATTTAGGACAATTGTGGCAACTGTCATAGCTACATGAATCAGATGTCTCGTACGTGTGGAGCGGCACACAAAGAGCAGACGGCAGGCCTTCTCTGACCCAAATCGCTAAATTAGACATCAATGAGTAACCCTTAATCTCACCAGACTATATTGAAATCATTCTGACAGCCCCCTCATCAGAAGTGAATGCAGGAAGAAAGAGGTGTCCATTCCTCCGTTTCGCCTTTTATTCACTGTTCATGTTGTATTTTACGCAACCCTCCACCGTTCTCAAAACATATGCACTTGTGTAAATCAATCAAGGTGATTGCAGAAGATAACATCAACCCAATGAAGAACTTTTATTATAATCATTTGTAATCATATGCTGTACTCAAGGCCTATTATGTGATTTCTAAGAGGAAAATCTTTCCCATAGCCTTGAAGAAGCTTGCCTCAGAACTCACAATCTTGAAGGCTGCTTAAGAAATACAAACAAATGAGGTGTGTGAAGAGTGCGTGGGATTCTTTTTTTTTTTTTTTAAAGAGGACCAAAGCTTCTGGGGGAAATATGTGTTTCATTTCTATTATACAAGTTATTCACTGTAGTCAGATGTTGGATATTTAAAGGGATAGTTCACCCAAAAATGAAAATTTGATGTTTATCTGCTTACCCCCAGTGCATCCAAGATGTAGGTGACTTTGTTTCTGCAGTAGAACACAAATGATGATTTTTAACTCCAACCGTTACAGTCTGTCAGTCGTATAATGCATGTCAATGGTAACAAAATGTATGAGAGTAAAAAAAACATGCACAGACAAATCCAAATTAAACCATGCGGCTTGTGACGACACATTGATGTCCTAAGACATGAAACGATCGGTTTGTGCAAGAAACCGAACAGTATTTATATCATTTTTTACCTCTAATACACCACTATGTCCAACTGCCTTGAGCGCGCGCACAGCATCCGGTGCGTGAGGTGTGTACATGCTCTGGCGTAGTTTACGCAAGCGTCAGAAGTGATCTCTCACGCATATATGTCACTCATTGTTTACACAGTGCACAAACATTGTAGGTAGGACGGCTAATCAAAATGGTACTTACTTGCGCTTATCCGGATTGTTCAAACTGACTTAAAACTAAAAGATTACGTTCTCTCGTGCGAACTCATTCGGGAGTGGTGACTTGCCTGAAGTTATGGTTAATTGCTCTTCGGCTGGATAGTAACACACCTATTTACATACTAAAGTTGTTGAGGGTCTGCAGCGATCATTTTTCCCCTGATGATTTTACATACCCAGGAGAGGATCATGTACAACTTAAACCATCAGCTGTGCCTATGGTTTTTCCACATCCAACTGAGGTATGTGAAGATCTTTGTATGTGTCCTTTTTTATTTGTAAAGCTGCCCTTATGAAATAAAATGAAGTTTTGATGTAATAAAACCATGTTTTTTAGTGGTTTACTTGTATTTGTATAACAACTATTGTTCTACACGCACCATGTTTAAACTACGCCAGAGCGCGTACACACCTCATGCACCAGATGCCGGTGGTAAAAAATTATATAAATACTGTTCGGTTTCTCACATAAACCAATCGTTTCGTGTCTTAGGACATCAATGTGTCATCACGAGCCACAGGGTTTAATTTGGATTTGTCTGTGCATGTTTTTTGGGTGAACTATCCCTTTAAGAATCAGAAATTAGAAACTGAAAGTTTTGAAGGAAAAAAAAACAAAAAAAAACAAAAAAAAAAGGTTATACCAAATGTTTGGAATAAAGAAGTTTCGTCTGCTCACAAAGGCTGCATTTATTTAATTAAAAATACAGTGAAAACAGTAATATTGTGAAATATTATTACAATTTAAAATAACTGTTTTCTGTTTGAATATATTTTATAATGTAATTTATTCCTGTGATCAAAGCTGAATTTTCAGCATCATTACTCCAGTCTTCAGTGTCACATGATCCTTCAGAAATCATTCTATGCTGATCTGCTGCTCAAGAAACATTTATTGTGTACAATTGTACAAAATATTTGTGTACAGTATTTTTTTTCAGGATTCTTTGATGAATAGAAAGTTCAAAAGAACAGCATTTATTTGAAATATAATCTTTTGTAACATTATAAATGTCTTTACTGTCATTTCTGATCGATTTAATGCATCCTTGCAGAATAAAAGTATTAATTTCTTTAATTTCTTTTCAAAAAAATAAAAATAAAAATTCTTACTGACCTTAAACTTTTGAACGGTAGTGTATAATGTTACAAAAGCTTTGTATTTCAGATAAATGCTGTTCTTTTGAACTTTCTATTCATCAAGGAATTCTGAAAAAAAAAGTACACAACTGTTTTCAACATTGATAATAATCATAAATGTTTCTTGAGCAGCAAATTGGCATATTAGAATGATTTCTGAAGGATCATGTGACACTGAAGACTGGAGTAATGATGCTGAAAATTCAGCTTTGCCATCACAGGAATAAATTACTTTATAAACTATATTCAAACAGAAAACAGTTATTTTAAATTGTAATAATATTTCACAATATCACTGTTTTTACTGTATTTTTAATTAAATAAATGCAGCCTTGGTGAGCAGATGAAACTTCTTTTAAAAACATTAAAAATCTTACCGATTCCACACTTTTGACTGGTAGTGTATGTCCACTAACTCTACTAGGTGGACTGATAAAGAAACCTGTCTGCTCTTACTCCCAGAAGTTGTGTAAAACCAGCCAATCAGTTTAGAGCCTGCAAGATCAAAAAAGTACTTTCCCTTTTTGTGTGGGAAAAACATGCATCAGGCAGTCAATAAACTGATTGTAGGCGGTCTGTGGGCATATAAGAGACTCAGATTGCTTGGTCTTGGAAGATTTTGACGAGAAATGAGTTCATATACTGTAATTCAATTGCAGACATTGGTATCTTGGCAGATTTGAGACTGTTGAGATCTCTTTAAAGACAAGGGATTTAATATGGTCTTTTTTTCCTTAAGAAAAAATCTGAGAAGCAGCTCCCTGAACACTCCCTATCTCCAACACGGGTTATGCGCAACAAACTTACATATTTTGTAAACAGGTTGCTTCACTTCCAGTTCAGGTCTTTTTATGTGCTTCATTAAATATTGAGCTGTTTTACTCAAGATGCCTTCAAAGGAGCTACTAAAGATGAGCATAACTGATTTCCATCGCATATGCAGATCGATATCTAAAAAAAAGTATTTTCTTCTCACTAATATTCAGAAATTAAAATGGAATAAATGGCAACAATAAAATAACTAGCTAGGTTAGCTGATTTCTACGGTGACCGGGAGGGGACATGTTCGGTTCACTTAGTTTTGTCGTGGCCACAACATATTTACTCGTGGGAACGTGATATGTCGTGGCCACGAGATCATTTTGTCGAGGTAATGACATCCTTATGTCGTGGCCATGCAATGTAAAATCGTGGCCTCGAGATCATGGTGAGGGAACGATATATTTATAGCAACCTTATTAGGTTGCTATGGTTGCACAGGTTGTTTACACATTCAACTCGTGGCCATGAGAAATAGATGTCGTTCCCTCACCATATGATCTCGAGGACACAACATAAGGATGTCGTTACCTCAACAAAACGATCTCGTGGCCACGACTTATCATGTTCCCAAGAATTAATATCTTGTGGCCACGACATATTATCAGGTTCCCATGAGTTTATACTGTATGTCATGGCCACGACAAAACTAAGTGAACCGAACATGTCCCCTCCCGGTCAACGTAGATTTCCTTAAAAGTCCATAGACAGTTAACACTTTCTCCGACAAGTGGATACAATGAGACCATTTTTTTGTTTTTTGTTCGACATAGAGCAGGGGTGCAAAACTCATTTCCTGGAGGGCCACAGCCCTGCAGAGTTTAGCTTCAACCCCAATTAAACACACCTTATCCAGCTCATCAAGTCCTTCAGGCTTATTTGAAAACATCTCGGGTTACGACTGTAACTCTGGTTCCCTGAGAATGGGGAATGCCCTCGTGTGACAGGTGTCTGAAGTGAAAGTGGAATCACGCCAATCCTACTGGCCGGCGACAGCCTATGAGGTCATACTAGTGTGACCAGACAGTATATAAGGGGTGCCTAGAGAACATGTCATCCGCTATTCATCTGAAGCCCAGAGGCATGGCAACGAGATGCAGTGTCTCGTTCCCTGTTCTCAGGGAACCAGGGTTACAGTCATAACCCGAGACGTTCCCTTTCGAAAGGGAACTTGCACTGCATCCTAGAACGCATATGGGGAATGGAATACCCATGTCGCCATGTTGAGGGGAGTGCATGCCAAAATGGCTGAGATGAGAGCAAAGCACTCAACCCCTGGTCACAGGCTGTCAGTGACATAACTTCCTACGGCCACTGCCCAAGCTAAAAAGCCTCAAAGAGGCCTGCACAGAGTGAAAGGCCTGCCAAGGCCGCTTAAAGGCTTGGAACCAACAGCTTCAGAAGAAGGGTTTCCTTTAAGGGAGAATGGCCAGTGTACCAAGAGGACTACCAAGGGCTAGTCAGGCCAACAACCTGTCTGAAAGAACAGAATCTCTGCAAACTTCCTCAGAGAAGAAGAAACCTGTGAGGAGGACTGCAAAAAGGCAGTACTGACTCACCGGACCAGAGATGGGCATACCTGGGAGTAGAGCTCAGCAAATCGCCTAAAACCTTGAAAGAGGGGCGCAATCTACTCAACCTAGGCACTACAGAGTGAAACCAAAGCACTCTGGAGGCAGGATACTCTAACTAAGCCAGGGGAGGACAGAGACTGGAGTATGGTAGGTGACAGAAAACACTCCTAGCATATAGACCAAACTCAAACAGTTAGGGAGTATCAACAGCCTAATACCGATCCTTCAGGGCAGTCTAAAGAGTCCTTCTACCTTCCGACCGGTCTTTGGGAGCAAATTCTAATGACCCAAAAAACATAAGGGGAGAAATAAGCTCGACCGGGACGAGCAAAACCAAGCCTAAACAATAAAGAGCTGTGAAACAGCACCAGAAATGGTGAGGATTCCCAGAAACGCCTGGAGAATCTGAACAGCTCAGAGATGGAGGTAAACAGGAAGAGAAACCTACAACATCTAGATAACATACCCAAGGAGGCTCTGAGGAGCTTTACTGTTCACAACTAGAGCTTCACAACTACTTAGATGTGAGAATAAGTATTGCAGGCTTGGAGTACTCGTTCGCACAGCAAACACGAGCCGTGTGCTCAGCATATCACCCATCAACCCTTCAATGAGGGGAGCACAACATAACGCTACAAGAATGGTGAGGAGGCCCTCCAAATATAATAACAGAGAGGGCCAACACACTCAGGAATGTAAAGGCGGCCTAAGAAAAAGGCAGACGCTAGGACAAACACAAAGCTCGACTGAGGGGAAAAAAAAAAAAAAAAAAACACTACCCAAATAGGTCATGTTAAGAACTGGAGCTCAAGGGAGCGGAGGTTCAGACAGAACCACATCACTGCAACCTAAGTGAAGGGACCTGAAACGGAGGCCAGACGGCCTACACTAAAAAGGACTAAATAGAAACTCAACATAGTTAGGAGGTTTCAGAAGTAAAGGGCAGTTAGATGATAAAATAGCTTGCCATACTATAAAACTGTTCTAAAGAAAAACACCTGCTAAGAGCTTCTAACAAACTCTCAATAGAGAGGAAGCAATAGCAAGGATGTGAAAACCCTATCCCCCAAAAAACATTTTTAACGTAATAAAAATAAAAGCCCCGCCAGCCTAAAGCAGAGAGCCGCGGTCAATGCAAGATAAATAAAAACTCCCTTAGCGGGGAAGTGACCTGCTAAGCTCACCTAAGACCAAAAAGAGTAGAGGCCGAATGTATAAAATGGCCTGCCATACTCCAGTAGTCTAAAAACGGCTGTGCTCAATATCAAGCACTAAGCCAGACCCTCAGAAGGAATTCCAGAACGTGAACAAACTCATCATCAGACCCAGGCTTCAGGCCTGATGTCAGAGCTTGCGCTGGGCAAGAAAAAAGGGTACAGGGGGAAAAAAGAAAAAGAGGAGAGGAAGATGGAAAAACCCTCGAGAGAGGAAACACTCAGCGGCGCTCACCACGCCGGCTTTGTATCACCTCTCTCAGATCCTGCTTTTTCTTTCTAGCGTCGCGCATTCTCTGAGACCTGCTCCTCTGAGGATGAGGGGCTCGAGCGGCGACACTAGATCTCTGGCCCTGTCTATGATCCTCAGACCATGACGGGCCAGGTCCCCCTGGCTGCCTGGGTGCAGATTCGGACCGGCGCAGTATACAGGATTTAAATGCTGTTGAGCGCGCCCTCGCCTCCCTAAACCGTCGATAGGGGGCATCGCCACATATCCGTGTTTGCGTATCCCTTCGACATTGGCATAATTCGCATGCCCAGACCGCTTCTTCCCGAGCTCGTGCCCACGGCAGATTGACTGAATGCCATCAGCTGGTTTGTGTGTGTTGCCAGGGGCGATGCTTGATGAGTTGCTGCCAGGGGTCAGGGGCCTGTAGAACTGGGGACAAAGTAAGGGCAGCCTTCAGACACTGGAAAGCCTCTTTGGCCGCAGGGCTCCACTGTATTTTGTCTGGTTGGCCCTTTTTGGTTAGGTCTGTAAGGGGACAAGCCAAAGAGGAGAAGGAATGGAATGAAACATCGATAATAGCCCGCTAAGCCCAGGAAAGCCCGTACCTGCTTCTTTATGGTTGGCCAGGGACAGTCCCGTATAGCTGCCACTTTCTTGTTTTGGGGAAGGATAAGGCCTCGGCCTATGCGGTAGCCCAGGTAACGTGCTTCATCAAGTCCCAGATGGCACTTGCGGGGATTAGCGGTTAGTCCAGCACTTCACGTAACCTGGTTAGATGGTCTTCCCACCTCTTAAGAGTGGACCACCACATCATCAATATAGGTGGCGGCATACTCCTGGTGGGGCCACAGGACAATATCCATTAGCCGTTGGAATGTGGCTGGAGCCCCATGCAGGCCAAAAGGAAGGACCCGGTAATGCCAGTGGCCTGAGGGCGTGCCAATAGCCCTTGGTAAGCCCTTCAGCATCTGCTTCAAGGTCTTGTTAAATCGCTCGACAAGCCCATCAGTCTGGGGGTGGTAGACAGAGGTCCGAAAATGTTTTACCTTCAAAAGACGGCATAGATCGGCCATGACCCGGGAGGCGTAAGGCGTGCCCTGGTCTGTGAGTATCTCTGTAGGGATCCCTACACGGCTACACAGCAGAAACAGCTCCTGAGCTATAGCCACCGTGGTGGCTTACCGAAGGGGAATGGCCTCAGGGTAGCGGGTGGCGTAGTCCACAATGACCAGAATATGTTCATGTCCCCGAGCAGATTTAGGCAGCAGCCCTACCAAGTCCAAGCCAATACAGGTGACTGGCACCTCAATAACTGGAAGCGGGATCAGCTGGTTTCTTTGGAGTTGGTTCTCTGACAGGCCTCACAGGCTTGGCAAAAGCGACGAACATCCATATTCATACCTGGCCAGTGGAAACGGTCCTGGAGACAATGAAGGGTATTTTTTGCAGTTAGATGTCCAGCCATAGGATAAGAATGGGCTAGTGTCATCACCAGGTCTGTCTTTCCTTTTGGCAGAACCAGCAATTCCTTTCTTCCTTTAGGTCTGGCAGGTTTTTTCTGGCAGTTGGGCTGCTCTGTTTGGCGCAGGAGTTGGTCCAATCCAGGCCAGTCTCTCCCCAAGAGCAAGGGCAATGGCAGATCAGGGAGAACGCCAATTTCCACCGACCAGGTTCCAGCAGAGATTGATACTGTTTGCGCCAGGACATACCTGGTGTCCCCATGGACACAGGTGATTGGGAGAAGTGACCGGCCCAACTTGGTTGTTCCCAGTAGCTAAGGGAGGACCAAACTGACACTGCTTCCAGTGTCTTACGATGCCCGGACCCGTCGGCCATTGATCCGCACTTCTTGTTCTGGGGTGCCATCTGGCACTGTCTGATGAACAATGCAGCCTGCCATCCATGTTCGCCCTTCTGGAGGATTCGTTTCGGTAGGCATGGGTTCGTCCTGCTGTGCACCTCGGGGAGCTGCCAGACTTACTGGCTTGTAGGTGCCATCCACTCCTTGTTGCTCCCTGGTGATGCCCCTCCGGGTGAACGGGACAGCTCTCTCCCCCGAGTCCTTTGCAAGTGATGCCTCTGAAAGCTCCACTGCCTCCACGAGTTCAGCCAGTGTGGTGGGGTTGGTTAGTTCCACAGCTTGGCGATGAGGGCGGGGAAGGGACCTCAACAGCCGATCCACGGTGACCCTTTCTACTACCTCTGCAGCTGTAGCTTGGTTGGGCAGCAGCCAATGCTTAACAAGTTGAGCAAGCTGTGTGGCCTGAATGCGCAAGGGGACACAAGGCTCAAAAGTCCATTCATGCACTTTCTGTGCGGCACAGACTAAAGACAGCCCCCCACAGCTGAGGATTTCCTTCTTCAGCAAAGCATAATCATTTGCCTGGTCCGTTGGGAGAGAAAAATAGATCAGCTGCGGCTCTCCCACGAGCAGCAGAGCAAGAAGTTGTGCCCACTCGGTTTGATCCCAGTCTTCTCGAGTTGCTATCACCTCGAAAGTATAGAGGAACGCCTCAACATCATCCTGATCCGTCATTTTAGGGAGAATTTGCCTCACTGAAGCTTGTCTTTCCAGTAGACTTGTGCGAGCAGTTGTCTCTGCTCGTAAGTGCACCAGCTCTTCAGCTATGTGTGTCTGGCTTGCCACCAGCCTCTCTGACAACTGCTGCTGTCAAAGTGATACCTCTGCAAGGTGTCGGATAATGTCTCCCACACTAGGGGAAGGAGCTGCCTCTGTGGGGGCTTCGTGTCGCAGTTCTCCAGAGTGCATTCTCCACCAATGTAGCGGGTTCCTGGAGGAAAAAAAGGAAAACCGACACGAGGAAGTGAGTTCAACCCGGAGGGTGTATTTATTTACAAGTGAGCAAATGCAAGGAAAGTAGACCAGTGGATGCTTGACGGTAATCCTCAGGTCCGTATTTCCGTAAAGTAGTGCCTCTTTTAGTGTTTTCAGTGAGAGAGTCTTCGTGGTCTGGGTGAGTGAAGGTGAAAGTCAGCTGAGCAGACAATGTTCAATCTGTGTGGAGGTCTGCTGGCGAAGAGTCCGTAATACCAACCTCCTGTTAATCACTCTCTGGCAAAGAAACACACGCACAAGTATTAGCTTAGTTTGAGAGAAGAACCTCTACTTCTTCTGTCTCCACAGGTGTTTATATCCCTGTCTTGCAGACTGACTATATATATATATATATATAGTGCGAAATCTTTCAAGCCCACTAGAGCCTCATCGATAAGGCTATGGCTAATTACATAGGCCTACCCTGAAAGTTACCTCAGGTTTTGTAACCAAAAGTTGAGGTTATCCACTTTAAGTAAACTTACCCAGGTTTGTTTCAAATGGATGACTTTATGTAATCTGTCGACGCAAACGCGTGATACACAGCAGATGTCCATTGCCAAAGCATAAATGCTGAGCAAAACTGCACATTTATTTAATCAATAGCAATCAAGCAAGTTATTGTTGTGGAAAAGAACACTTGTGAGACTTAGCACAGTGGCCTTATTATCAAGAAAACAATATTTGCCTTTGTTGCATTGTGCTGCAGGTTACAATGCCTATTCAGTGATATGTAAATTCTGACATTGGCCTTGCAAACCATTACCAGTACAAGCAAGATAACTTCAATACATAGCCATTTTTGAGCACCGTATGCTAAACATTTAAAGCTCTTTATTTTTAAAGAAAGAGTTGAACAATGAAACTTCATCATTTCTTGAACATTATATTGTTCTAAAACTATATTCAACACTGGAAAAAATCAAGAGACCACTGGAAAATTAACAGTTTCTCTGTATTTACTATTTATATGTATGTATATAAATAGTGTTGGTAGGCATCTAGGCAAGTTTTGGAACAACATGTTTTTCATGGGATGAAGTGGTCTAAAGAAACTCTCACTTCCCTGTCTCTCTGCCAATGGTTAAATAAATATTATGATTATGTATACAAGCGTTTTTAAAATGCAGGACATTTGGTAACAGAGTATGGCAGCGCTTAACCTCGGCACAGACCGGTTGTATACACAGCAATCCAGGAGACAGATAAATCCTCTGCCTGTATTAACTTCAGATGGAATTAGTTCAAGAACATTTTGTGAATTGGGAGCAAGCCAAGCTTCAGTCCAACAGTCCCATGTTGCAATTAACAGTCAAAGTTCCAGTCTTAAAAATGGAAACACTGGATACTCATACTAAAAGACAAGAATAAACGTATCAATCAGAGATAATTTGTTTCACCAGAGTTTTGAAAGAAAATGTTGCAATGTTAACATCAGGAACAGCAATGTGTGGAATAGTCTGGGATGGATGGGTATGTGTTTAGTTTGCAGGAAAAGCACAGAAAACATTCCAGATGCATATGGGGAAGAGCTTGCAGGCATTTTTCTACTGTTTACTCTTGGATTGGGAGCTGGCATGCAGACGTCCCAACTTATTATGTTTCAGAATTAAATGAACACTAATTGTTTCAAGCAATCAGTGGCCTGATGAAATAATGCAAATTTTATGAATAAATGACAAAAATTGCCTGTTATGGTTAATTACAATCGAAATAGACTATTTTACTTTTTCTGAAGAAAATGTGATACTTACTAATGCAAATCGTTGCCATGATGGATGGTGGATTATTGCCAAGATTCGGTTGCTAAGGTGTTCTGAGTTTTTTAGTGCATTGCTGGGTTGTTGAAAGCTGGTCAAACGTGATCTCTATAGTGATTGTAGATATTCGTAGTGTACTATTAAGTGTAGTTCCAGCACACATACATTTTGCATGTTTGCATACACTAAAACATACAGTGTGTAAAGCATTTTACATATGGAACATGGTATATTTACATAGGGGCATGCAAATGTTTATGAATATGAGCTTTATATTCTCATTTATTGTACTATATGAGTGAAAAGCATGATGTATCAATACTCAACAAAAACATATACAAATTCTTTAGAGTTTGTCTAAAGGTTCAGATTTGTTTATAATTTAGTTTACAACCAGCTGTTTATTCTTAAAGATACTAATGTGTTTCTAAAAAGAGACTTTCATTTGATAACATATGTATAAATAAACCATGCCTCTATAGTTGCCAATAAAAATAAATTAGTCATAATAATGTCATGTAATACATTTTAATGTGTGTTTATAAGATAAAAACAAATGTGAATCATGGAATTACACAGCTACAGTTACATCTTTTATAACAGCCTCTCGCCTTTTGACTGACAGGATGGATGTTGCTTAACAATATAACAACTGTCACACAGAGGATACATTACACTATGTGTGGACATTGCAATTTGAAAAACAGTTTAAGCGACAACATCTGAAGAGTTTGTTCTAAAAAGTAACACCATGACAAGGTATGCACGAGCTAAAGATTGTCACTTCTCACTACCAGTTTCTAATACAAACATTTGGAATTTACCTTTGGGGCAAATGGCATTTTACCAAATTCTATTTTCCTGGTCTCTATTTTGTTCTCTATATAGCCTATTTAGGAAAATACCTTCTGCTTTCAATGAGGTTATACAACCTGTCGCCCAAGGCTATGTTGTACTGGTAAGAATAACGTAAGTGGAACAGTTTTTTCCTTTGTTGAGCAAAACCTTCATTATGGCTCTGAGAAAGGGCTTGTCATCATGTTTATAAAGAGATCAAAGTGGTTGTTGTGGCTCATATTTCATTCAGAGTGTTTGAATTCATAGGGTTCCATGGCCACTGGGATATGTTTCATCTGTGATCTTTTAGACCAGGTGGCGGATAACGTGCACATGTTTCATCATATCATTTGGCTGTCTATCAAGAAAGTCGAAATACAGCATATAGTGCGAACTGGGCCCACAATAGATCATCCCATTCATCCCTGAGGTGTGGTTTGAGCAGTGTTAGCACATTGCTTAAATTGCATACCAAAGATGCTGTCAGATTATATAAGGAGAATATACTATGTTGAAACTGAGAGTTGTTTTGTGTGTGTTTGCACAAGATTAAAACAGGGAGAGATGTGTTCTCCGTATCTTTTTAGGTAACTGGTATCAATCTCAGACAGGTTTGTTAAATAGTTTGCCAGGCCTACTTAAGTAAATGGAAACCCTGTAAATGGAAAAAGATGTTGTTTCACATTATTAAGCAAGTCACAGTTCTCATGCAATATAGGGAGGAAGATCTTTCTGAAGATAAAAAGCATGAAATGGTGCAATGTTGTGCAAAAGGCATGAAAACAACCAATATTTTGTGAAAAGTGAATGGAGATTATCGAACTATCATAAGATTTGTGAGTGATTTAGAACACAGCAGAACTCGGTCAGATAAAGGCTTAAAGTTTCTGTCAAACAAGTTAACTGTATTAAAAGGACAGCTGTAAAAAAAAAAAAAATCAGTGTTGAGCAGCAAACAGGTATTTGAAGCTCCTGGTGTCTTTGAAATCTCAAGAACCTCTCCATGCAGGCTGGCAGTTATGTGTAAAATTGCATTTCAGCCACCTGTAACCAAACCTCACAAAGAGAGTGGGTGTAGAAATACATTTTCAAACAGTTTTATTGCTGTGTTTTTTTTTTTTTTTTTGCAGCATTGGATAGTGCATAGTACACTGTATTTCAGAAGGCACTATCCTTCATTTTATACCATAGCTGAAAATGGCTAGTTATACATATCTTGCAGAAGTCATTTCAGAGGTGAGATGGAAGGTCACCCTCAGAGACCCTAAAGGGACCTTCCATCTCACCAATATTCCAGCCCAAATCATCACCCACCAGCTCCCTGTTGACATCACAGTCTTGTTGGAACGTGGTGGCCACTCACCAACCATTCGGAAATCCATCCATCTAGACCATCCATTGTAGTATGGCATTCGTCAGTGAATAAAACTATTTTAAAATTTCTAAAGTTACTGCAAATGTTTCTCTTTGTGCAGTTTGGTTAAAGGTGGCTGAAATACAACTTTACACACAACTGCCAGCCTGCATGGAGAGTTTCTTGAGACTCCAGAGAAACCAGCAGCTCCAAATACCTGTTGCTCAACAGTGGCTTTTTTATAGCTGCCTTTTTAATACAATAATTTTTTGTTAGAAACTTTCCTTAAAAGTTCTGCTGTGCTCCAAGTCACTCACAAATCTTATGGTAGTTTGATAATTTATATTCACTTTTCACACAATATTAGTTGTTTTCATGCCTTTTGCATAACATTGCACTATTTCATGCTTTTTATACAATACAGATCATTTCAATGCAGCTTTACAGTGATGACAGGAAATGATTCAATGATGCAAACACTTCATTTCAGCTGTACAGCAGCTCTAAAGAAAAATGTATTCTTGTTCAGTACAATCAAATCAATAACATTGTTGAATTGTTGAATGTTAAGTGTACCCAACTAAGCAAGCCAGAGGCGACAGTGGACCCCAAACTCCATCAGGTGACAGAATGGAAAAAACCTTGGCAGTTCTCCTCTGGCCAATGAACGAACACGGTGTGATTATGGTTTAGGCTGCATCTCAAGTCAGAAATCTGAATAGCATTCAAATATTCATCCAGTTCCTTTTGCTTAAATATCAGATTTATCACGCCAGTATGAAGATGAAACTGGTCAAAAGTCTGCTCAGAGGACTTGTCTTGTTCTTGTGATCTTTTCTGAGGATCTGTGCTGATAGCTGTCATGTCGACTAGGCCTTCACAGGGGATAGTCTAGTTGACAGGATTTCTACTGACCTTCTGGGCTGCATTGTGGTCATGTCTAGGTGAAGGTTCACCATCTGATATGAATACGGACCAGATACGACCCTGGAATGAACAGGGAGACTAATATTAGCATAGATGCCATTCTTCTTATGATGTAACAAGCACATCAGGTGTTATGGGAATTGTTCCTGGTTTCGGTTGACTTAATTTATACAGCCTAACAATCCTTCAACAAATGTGAATTATAGAAATGTGATAATCTGTTATGTGTATGGCAAGTTAAAGATATGTGTTTTTAATATATATACAGGGAAACACTAGGGACTAAATGATATAATTAATTAGAAACAGGTGTAACACATGAGGATAAATCAAACACTATGGCAACAGATGAACAGAGACAAAGGAAACTGAACTGGGAACAGTGCAAAACAAACAATGAACAACCATTACAACAAACAGGGTTATCAAACAAGTGGAAAACTGGAACAAAGAAAACATGCACAAAAACACAGAAAACATAACATAAGGGGTGGAGCTAAGAAGTGAGGAAAGGAAACAAGGATGCACAAATAAGAATTGAGAAGCACCCTCTTTGTTAGCTGCAATAACAAATGCAAGTGTGCAATAGCTAGCTAGCAGTTAACAACTAAATATGTAAATATGATGTTAATGCAATCAAATATGAGTTAGCTTTGTTAATATTTCAATTTAATTGCAAATAACATGCTTGTGTAATACAACATCAAAATTTAAAGTTCTAAACTTAATGTTTGAGTTTATTAACATTTTTTTTATGTAACAGATGGTAATACTTTTAATTCAATAGTCCACTTTAGACATTCTACTTACTATAAGTAACTTTCTTTAACTGCTTTATCTTCTACTTCTTTATCTGCATGCATCAACTACCAGTGTAAGGCCCGGTTTCACAGACAGGGCTTAGATTAACCAAGGATTAGGCTTTAGTTCATTACATTTAAGAAGCTTTTATACACATACCTTAGAAAAATACGTTATTGATGTGTATCTCGAGACAAATAGCACTAAGATAGCTCTGTGTGAGTTGCTTTCAGTTAAAACAGCTCAAACATGCATTTTAGTCTAGGACTAGCTTAAGCCTTGTCTGTGAAACTGGGGATTACAGTATTAGTAGACTATCTGCTTAATATTTGCTAACACTTTATATTAATGGTCTCTCAACAGACATTCTACTGACTATAAGTAACTTTGCAACAACTTGTCACCTTATTCCGCTAACCCTAACCCTGAACCTAACCTAACAGTCTACTAACAAGTTGACATGTAGTTGCAAATTAATGAGAGTTAGTGGACATTTATGCAAAGTTACTTATAGTTAGAACAATGTCTAAAGTGGATTAACCGATTACTCAGTTACCTCTTGTAACTTATTAGGGTGTACAGTGTAAACATTTTTAATTGATACCAGATATCTTTGGCAGCCCTAAAATCCTAAAACAAAAATGAAAACTAAATAACCTGAAACTAGAAAACTAAACAAAAACTAACAACAACAGATTTAAAACTTACCCAAAAAGACTAACTGAAAGTAAATAGACTTTCTGTTTTAAAATAAAAACTAATTCAGAACTATAATATCCCTGGTTCTCAGTGGTTGTTAACTTACAGTACTAACTCACTGATTGCCTGATCCCTATATGAAAAAAAAAACCTAATCCTATGTGTGATCAAGTGTAATAGTCATGCTATTTTGAACACAGTATTGATTTGAAGCAACTAAATGACTACTTATTTGAGACTTATTTGAGAGAAGAAAAAAAAAAAAAAGAAAAAAAAATCTTCTTAGGCCTATATTGTACCTCTGGTGCAGCTGTACACATAGTCTTCTTCAGGGTCTCGCTGTAAGGGCCAAATATAACAATAATAATGGCTGTTTATCTAAGCCTTGGAAGCCATGCATTGACCTGCCAATGACCAGCTCTGTCCTGGGAAGCAGAGGAAATTTAATGAAACTGTGGTATGAGTGTTTGGCCTGAACAATGTGGGCAAAGCTTTACAAACCCAAAACCAACCCAAAACTTTTCATTTCAAAATACTGCTTGGCTCCTAAACTACCAATAAGCAGAGTTTGCAGAGTTATTTCGAAACAACTTTTCGTTTCTATTTTCTTGACATTTTAATGAAACAGTTGCTCTGTGCTAATGTCAGTCCTCATTTTATCATTATAACATTCAGTTTTGTAATGATATTCCTGTTGAAAAAACAGCATATGGGCAATTCCAGTTATGGACGTGACATTTGGAGTCAAAATTTGAAATATAAACGCTCAAAGAGTGCATTTAATACCAACATATTGAACCGTCTATTTATATATTCATAATCTACGGTGGCCCAGTAGTGCACAAAACAGCGAAATTAAAAAAGCAAACATGAGTTCACAGCGCAACGAAATTGAGCGACAACACAACGGAATAAAGCCACAACACAACGAAAACGAGCCACAACACAACGGAATAAAGCCACAACACAACGAAATCGAGCCACAACACAATGGAATAAAGCCACAACACAACGGAAGTGCTCCCGACCACTAGGGGGCTCTCAGAGCTCAGTAAAGTTAGTTTTCCTTGCCTGTGTGCCATGCGCAAATAACACCCATCTACAATCTCCTCAGACCCAGATTGAATCACTGCTGCTAGTTAAAACGATGCTGCCCGTGGGGAAAAACGCTTTCAATTCATGGAAATTTCGCTGCTATTTTGTTTTCAAAGACGAAAATGCAAACGACATGGTTGTACAGTGCACACTCTGCCTTCCAACTACGAAAACACTTTCTTTATCAAAGGACTAAAACAATAATCTGTAATACCACACTGTAGCCACTAGATGTCTGAATAGCCCTTTACACACACACACACACACACACACACACACACATAGGCTATATATATATATAATTAATGCGGAACAAACATGAACAGAAATGTGTTATCTGAGCTTGTTCAGTTTGGTTATAATCTGATGTGACACTTATATTTTTAAGCTCTAAACAACAACAACGATAATGATATTGCAATAGATAATTCATTAGATTTTTAAAATATTTTTATTGTTGAGACCCATTCAAAAGTATGGAATGTGAAAAATTTAAAAACTTGCAGAAATTGAGAAGAAATAATTAAATTTAATTATTTAAAGAAAATTATTTCTTTCTTTCTTTCTTTTTTTATACATGTGACCTTGAAGTAATCCAAAAGTAATCCAAAAGTAGTCAGATTACATTACTTTCATATTGTAATACTTGGATTACGTTACTGAATACTGAATACAATCGTTTTATATTTTAGATGAAGGAAATATACATGCGTTACGTACGTGACAAAAAAGTCACTAAGTCATTTAAGTAAATATTTTTTTAGGAATTCTGAGAATTACATTGCGCGAACCAAAAGTAATACTGCCCACCGAATGAAGAAGGGTTGGCTCTCCACAGAGCATAAAATAATAATTTTATTTCATTTTTCGTGTTCGCATTTATGAGGAAAAAACAACGTTACGGACGTGACCGGTCTGAAAGAGGCACAGAAGACTGCTTCAAAACTCCTTTAAAACTTTGTATGGTAAGACTGCACAATTTATCAACTTTCTGCTAAACTTTATACTCTGTTTTAAAAAAAGGTTATGGATTAGACCTATTTCTCATGTTGACAAAGCGTTTGCGTTGTTCATGAATCAATTTAGAGACCATGATTATCCTTGTTACAGAACTGCTTGATAAAATACATTGACAAATATTAATGTTTATCATAAAGCAGTTTAAAATCGCATGTTTTCCCCATAGTCAGGTGAACCGATTGACGTACACTGTCAATCGCAATCATGTCAGTTTTATCTTTTGTGTATTGAATGATCACACGGTTTTCGGCTAGTTTGCACAGTTTAAAGCAGAGTCTTTAGTCAAAATGATCAAACTTTATTTCAAGTCAAAATCATTGTTATTTTTATCTTATTATTTTTATTTTGTCAGCTTGATCGCGCGGATTGTGATCAACAGGCTATTCATTTTTTAACCAACAGGTAAAAACGCGACATCCCGAGGGAAGTGTCCTATGAGACACAATGCTCTTTTATAAGTTGTACTGTATCATATAGGCCTACCTTTTGATGTTCATATTTCGTTCTGTAACTGGCAAGAGGAACAGAAGATCGGTTCATGTGCGATTGATCCGCCGCTTACACTGAGGCGCTGCAGTAGCTAATCTGTCACGAGCCGTAGGCTATTAAAGAGCGACATCTATTGTTTAAATTTTGTTATAAAATCGACTGTATTTGAAAGTTGAACCTTTTTCATATTAAAACTAACAAAGCACAAAGAGTATTGCGACTATTGGATATATTCTGATATAGGCTACGGTAAGCCTGAAACAGATCACAGCAATAAAGAAGCAAAGTCATAGTCCACAGGGCCAAGCCAGAATTTGGTGCCACCTGAGGTGGCAAAATCTCTTTGGTACCAGTTTGTTTGTAGAGTCCATATAAGTACTTTGAAACATGATAACCATTTCAAATGAGTAGCTTTACTAATCTTTTGGGTCAATCATTATTTTTGCCATTATCGTCCTACAGTATCTGCACAGCAGGTTTGAATGAAGTCTATTGTAAGACGTAGCCATACATACTATATGTTGATTTTTTCAGGACAGTCAGGGCTATCCAGATCTGCCAT
Organism: Hypophthalmichthys molitrix; assembly: GCA_037950675.1. Classification (NCBI taxonomy): domain Eukaryota; kingdom Metazoa; phylum Chordata; class Actinopteri; order Cypriniformes; family Xenocyprididae; genus Hypophthalmichthys; species Hypophthalmichthys molitrix. Next base: position 34,065,854 of record CM075496.1, on the reverse strand, counting down.
AATTTGACATGATATTTGTGATGTTTTATTTTAGCCTTCATATTAAAGAAAACAATTTTTTTGCATCTATTAAATTGTTATATTTGTATATCTGTCTCAAAAGATATTGTTAGGGGGGATATCTTTTCAGATATGGATAGACAAGACTGTCTGTAATCTGGTGATATCAGACAATCCATGACCTAGCAATTTGAAAAAAAAATATGTATGTACTGTATATGAAATAGTATATTATGTAACAACAACGACTGGTGCTAGATTCAAAACCAGACTACTCCACCATACACTATATAGCCAAAAGTTTTGGGACACCTGCCTTTACATGCACATGAACTTTAATGACATCCCATTCTTAATCTGTAGGGTTTAATATGGAGTTGGCCCACCCTTTGCAGCTATAACAGCTTCAACTCTTCTGGGAAGGCTTTCCACAAGGTTTAGGAGTGTGTTTATGGGAATCTTTGACCATTCTTCTAGAAGCACATTTGTGAGGTCAGGCAGTGTTGGCGAGAAGGCCTGGCTCACAGTTTCCGCTCAAATTCACCCCAAAGGTGTTCTATCGGGTTGAGGTCAGGTCTCTGTGCAGGCCAGTCAAGTTCCTCCACACCAAACTCACTCATCCATGTCTTTATGGACCTTGCTTTGTGCACTGGTGCACAGTCATGTTGGAACAGGAAGGGGCATTAAGAGTTCCTTTTACTGGAACTAAGGGGCCAAGCCCAACCCCTGAAAAACAACCCCACACCATAATCCCCCCTCCACCAAACTTTACACTTGGCACAATGCAGTCAGGCAAGTACCGTTCTCCTGGCAACCGCCAAATCCAGACTTGTCCATCGGATTGCCAGAAAGAGAAGCATGATTCGTCACTCCAAAGAACACGTCTCCACTGCTCTAGAGTCCAGTGGCGCCGTGCTTTACACCACTGCATCCGACGCTTTGCAATGCACTTGGTGATGTAAGGCTTGGATACAGCTGCTCAGCCATGGAAACCCATTCCATGAAGCTCTCTACGGACTGTTCTTGAGCTAATCTGAAGGCCACACGAAGTTTGGAGGTCTGTAGCTATTGACTCTGCAGAAAGTTGGCCATTTCTACACACTGTGAGCCTCAGCATGCGCTGACCCCGCTCTGTGATTTTACGTGGCCTACCACTTTGTGGCTGAGTTGCTGTTGTTCCCAATTGTTTCCACTTTATGATACCACTAACAGTTGACCGTGGAATATTTAGTAGTGAGGAAATTTCACAAATGGACTTATTGCACAGGTGGCAACCTATCACGGTACCAAGCTTGAATTCACTGAGCTCCTGAGAGCGACCCATTCTTTCACAAATGTTTGTAGAAGTAGTCTGCATGCCTAGGTGCTTGATTTTATACACCTGTGGCCATGGAAGTGATTGGAACACCTGAATTCAATGATTTGGAGGGGGGTCCCAATACTTTTGGCAGTATAGTGTACTTCGTTGTACAGATAAGCCACTAGCATCATCTGAAAAGGTGAGTCCTGCTGTTTATTTTAATATGTGTTACCCTTGCAGGCTACAAGCACTTCAGCTGTGTGAAAATGAGTGAAGAAATGACAGATGACTGCAACTTTGTTTAATTTGATGCATTTTCAAATCAAGATTACTCCAACCATATGTGTTCTACAAGCAAGGTACTAGTGTCACTGTGAAGCAGAAGGTCAACTCTTTCATTTGATACCTTTTTTCTACAATAACAACTTCGTGAGTAGTTAAAAAAAGATTGAGTGTGTGGAGATGCAGAGATGGAAGTAGTTTAAGACGAAATTTCTGAAATGTGCTGAAATTTCATGTGAATATAATGACTTCGTGAGTACGACAATGACTTAACAGAGCAGCCATCAAGTGTTAGACAGTATTCTAGGTTATTACGTGAAGAGGTTTTTGGTCCAAAAATTAGAATCTCTGTTTTTTCTGAATTTAGAAGTAGGAAATTACTGGTCATCCAATTTTTTATATCAGCTATGCATTCTGTTAATTTTGTGAGTTGGTAAGTTTCGTCAGGGCGCGAAGAAATATAGAGCTGAGTATCATCAGCGTAACAGTGAAAACTAACGCCATGCTTCCTAATGATATCTCCCAAGGGTAGCATGTACAGAGTGAAAAGCAATGGTCCTAGTACTGAGCCTTGCGGTACTCCATATTGAACCTGTGATCGATATGACCTTTCTTCGTTTACTACTACAAACTGATTTGAACCATGACAATGCAGTTCCACTAATGCCAACATAATTTTCGAGTCTATTTAAAAGAATGTTGTGATCGATAGTGTCAAATGCAGCACTAAGATCCAGTAACACTAATAGAGAGATACAACCACGATCTGATGATAAGAGCAAATCATTAGTAACTCTAATGAGAGCAGTCTCAGTACTATGGTACGGTCTAAAACCTGACTGGAAATCCTCACAGATACTATTTCTGTCTAAAAAGGAACATAGTTGTGATGATACTGCCTTTTTTAGTATTTTTGACAGAAAAGTGAGATTTGAGATCGGCCTGTAATTGACTAATTCTCTAGGATCAAGTTGTGGTTTTTTAATAAGAGGTTTAATAATAGCCAGCTTAAAACTTTTTGGTACGTATCCTAGTGATAAAGATGAATTGATGATATTAAGAAGAGGATCTATGATCTCTGGAAGCATCTCTTTCAATAGTTTAGTCGGTATAGGGTCTAACATACATGTTGTTGATTTTGATGATTTAATAAGTTTAGACAATTCTTCCTTTCCTAAAGCAGTAAATGAATTTAATTTTTCCTCAGGGACACTACAATGCACTGTCTGACGCGATACTGTAGTAGACGGTTGCATGGTTATAATTTTTTCTCTAATATTATCAATCTTACAAGTAAAGAAGTTCATAAAGTCATTACTGCTGTGCTCTTTGGAAACATCAGAAGTTGAAGCTTTATTTCTTGTTAATTTAGCCACTGTATCAAATAAATACCTAGGGTTGTGCTTATTTTCTTCTAAAAGTTTTGAAAAATAGGCAGATCTAGCAGTTTTTAAGGCCTTTCTGTACTCAATCATTCTCTCTCTCCACGAAATGCGAAAAACTTCTAGTTTTGTTTTCTTCCAGCTGCGCTCCATTTTTCTCGCTGCTACCTTTAGGGCCCGAGTGTGCTCATCGTACCACGGCGTTGGATTAATTTCCTTAATCTTTTTTAAACACGAAGGAGCAACCGAGTCTAATGTGCTGGAAAAGACAGAGGCAATAGTTTCTGTTTCAACATCGAGGTCTTCTAAGCTGTCTGGTATGCTAAGGCGATGAAACTGATCAGGAAGATTATTTAGAAAGCGATCTTTAGTGGTAGAAGTGATGGTTCTACCATATTTATGGCAGGGAGGCAGTTTAGCTGCCTTGACTAAATGTAGTATACACGAGACTAAATAATGATCTGAGATGTCGTCACTCTGCTGCAGAATTTCAACGGCATCAGTATCGATTCCATGTGACAATATTAGATCTAAAGTATGATTACGACAATGAGTGGGTCCTGACACGTGTTGTCTAACACCAGTAGAATTTAGAATGTCTGTAAATGCCAATCCCAATGAGTCTTTTTTATTATCTACATGGATATTAACATCACCAACAACAAGGACTTTATCTGCAGTTAGTACTAACTCTGAAAGAAAAGCAGCAAATTCTTTGATAAAGTCAGTATGGTGCCCTGGTGGCCTGTATACAGTAGCCAGCACAAATGTCAACTTACATAATGTTACGTAAAGCACCATCACTTCAAAGGAATTATATTTGGAAGACTTTTGACTAATACTGTAAACATTACTATAAATTACAGCAACACCTCCCCCTTTGCCTTTCTGACGAGGATTGTGTCGATAATCATAACCTTGCGGGCTAGACTCATTTAAAGTAATGTAATCATCTGGTTTTAGCCAAGTTTCTGTCAAACACAGCACATCTAGATTATTGTCTGTGATAAGTGCTTTTGAAGAAAGGGATCTAATATTTAACAACCCAAGCTTTATCATTTGTTTATCATTTTTATCTCTATTTTTTATTTGTTGAACATCAATTAAATTTTTACCATTAAATAGGTTTGGAAGTTTTTTGTTTTTACTAATTCGGGGTACAGACACAGTCTCTATGTGATAATATCTAGGTGTAAGAGTTTCTATGTGTTGGGAATTATCTGACTTCTGTAACGTGAGGCAGCTAGCAGACGGTCGGTTTAGCCAGTCTGTCTGCTTCCTGACCTGGACCCCAGTTTGTCATGTTTTAGTTCTAAGACTATGTGCCATATTACTAGAGAGAAGAGCAGCACCATCCCAGGAGGGATGAATACCATCTCTTTTCAACAGGTCAGGTCTGCCCCAAAAACTTTTCCAATTGTCTATGAAACTTATATTATTCTGCGGACACCACTTAGACAGCCAGCCATTGAGTGATGATAATCTGCTAACTATCTCATCACTCCGATGAACAGGAAGAGGGCCAGAGCAAATTACTTCTTCTGACATTGTACTTGCGAGTTCACACACCTCTTTAATGTTAATTTTAGTGATCTCCGACTGCCGAAGTCGAACATCATTAGTGCTGACGTGAATAACAATTTTAGTGTATTTACGATTAGCATTAGCCAGCACTTTTAAATTTGCTTTGATGTCAGGTGCTCTGGCTCCCGGCAAACATGTGACTATGGTGGCTGGTGTCTCTATTTGCACGTTCCGTGTAATAGAATCGCCAATAACTAGGGCACTTTCAACAGGATTCTCAGTGGGTGCGTCACTGAGTGGGGAGAACCTGTTTGATGTTCTAATTGGAACGGAAGAGTGGTGTTTTCCGCGGCTAGGCCGCCTCACCGTTACCCAATTGCCCTGCTGCGTTGGCTCTACAGCCGGAACCGAACAATGTACAGAGTTCACTAAGCTAGTCGCATCCAGTATCTAAAGCCCTTGCATTCTTACTATACTCGATTAAAGTTTGGATGCGTGTCTCTAATTCTGAGATTCTCTCTGTCAGCCTGACTATTTCCCTACATTTATGACATGTAAATCCCTCATCGCTGACAGAGAGAGCTATACTGAACATGTTGCATATGGAACACGACACGATACAGGGAAAGGATGACATGACTCACCGTGTTTGTAGACTAATCCGAGTTACCACACCATATGCTGGTTAGGTATGTTTTGAAGCATGGCAGCTGGTTTGAACTGGTTTAAGTTGGTCCTTAGCTGGTTATGAGCTGGTTTAAGCTGGTCCTAAGCAACTAGCTCCAGCCCAGGACCAGCTTTAAACCAGCTCAGGGTCATCTTAAACCAACTCATGACCAACTAAGGACCAGCATAAACCAGCTCAAACCAGCTGCCATGCTTTAAAACATACCTAACCAGCATATGCTGTTTTTTTAGCAGGAATAGGAGTCTGCTCATTATTATGTTATTTAAAGGTTTTTGAGTTGTGAAGCTTGTGATGATTGCTGCTTCTTTTTACAATCTGGGTTTGGGAAAAAATTGCATGCAAAACTTGTGTGGATATAAAGGAACAGTTCACCCAAAAAAAAAAAAAAAAACTGTACTCACTCTCATGTTGTTTTAAACCTGTATGACTTATTTCTTTTGTTGAATGCAAACTAAAATATTTTGAATAATGTTAACGCTGTTCTTTTCCAAACAATACAAGCATGCAGGGGCTGTCAAACTCCAAAAAAGACAAAAGAAAAAAGTAGTCCATATCCACCATGTCTTTTGAAGCAATACAATATCTTTGTGTGAGGGAAAGATGAAAATTTTAAGTAATTATATATTATTCAAATCAGAAATGAGACCAGTGCCAGAATAATCATTGAGGTAAAATAGAGAGAAGGATAGCTCAGGAAAGGAAGAAGGAGTGGAAATCCCCTCTCAGACACTAGGCCAAGACCTTTAACCTAGTGGAGCGCCAAGCGTCCAATGTGGGCCCACAGCAAGTATATATAGGCAGACTGATGAGGATTGAGGCCTGAGGCTTAGCACAGATCAGGGCAGCATTCTGTATGCAATTACATGACCATGACAGAGGAATGACCTGGTGGGATATTAAGGTCACTGCCAAAGAAGTGATTAGTAAGGCTAAAGCAGGGTCAGAGGAGAGGAAGATGACACGAGAGAGTTATCTCACCACAGATATCAGACATAATATTATTTGAACAGGATTGAGTGAATAAATTAGCAGTCATTATTTACAAAGACTTCAGTTTTAAACCATTTCGAGATTATAAGTTACTTCTGGTTTTCTCTGTCTACTCATTTTGTGTAATGAATATGGAGCTGGAATATAGTGCAATTAATGAAGTCAAAGTACCTGAAGTCAGACAAAGAGACAAAGGTACAGAACAAGACTGTACTAATCTAATGATGTATTGTATAATTAAATTAGTGTCTAAGAGTGTAGGGATTTATGATACCACTGTGTTAAGATATTATTGTTGATTTGATACATTTGCTAAGTCCAAAGTACTTTACAACTATCAAAAACATATATTTATACGTATATTTACGTGTGTGTGTGTGTAGTAATACAGTCCAGACATGTTACATCCATTCAGAAAAATCTGTACACTTAATTATATTGAATATGCACTTGTAATGTAGATGTAAATTAAGTCCCTGATGTCCCTAGAGTGTGTATGTGAAGTTTTAGTTCAAAATAACCCACAGATCATTTTTATAGCATGTTAAAATTGCCACTTTTTGGGGGGTAAGCAAAAACATGCCGTTTTTGTGTGTGTCCCTTTAAATGCAAATGAGCTGCTGCTCCCTTCCTTTTAAGTAGAGGGCGGGGCTTCAAGAGCTCATGCAACAAACAAACAGGTCAATCTCATGCACTTAAAATGTCTGAAACTGTTGGCAACGGTGCTCAGTACGAACCAGAGTCGGACAATGATGCCTACAGAGCAAGAGAATATATGCTACATGGAAATAGTACAGGTATTGTTTAGTTTAACTGCGGTTATAAATTATGTTGTCATCTTGCTTTTATCCACTATTAATACAAGCCTGTTGTATTAATAGTACGGATAAAAACTTTTTATCCGTACTCTGATGAAATGTAATAAAGTGCGCGCTCTCCCTTTCATTACTGCCGTAAACAGTATTGCTCCGGAGACTATAAGCTGGATCAAGAACAGTTGGTACTGATCTATCCTTGAGTAACAACCTGTTTTCTATTGTCCCTATAGTTCAAAAAGCAGTCTGATGTAAAATGATTCGTGCAGACATAAATGAATTTAGGTATGTGGGGGTGCATTCTCTTCTAAAACAAAAGGAATCCACTGCGTCTTCAGCAGCTCTGATGTCGGGAGTACATGAAGACTTATGTTCACTCTTACATCCAACAACAAAACACCTCAGTTGCTTACAAGACATTGTTGTCACTACAGCTGATCCGGCCTGGAGAAAATAACGGACAGTGACGCTCAAGGCGGGGTCTATGCTAATACAGCAGAGTCTGTCAGCAGTCGTGGGCGGGGCCTGTGCGAAGTGAAGTCACTTTGTCCAGAATCTGCAAATGCCTTGTTCCGACACACTGCTTATGATTTGTGTACACACACTGCCGACACACATTTATGTTCAAACACCATGTAAAAGTGAATTTTGCATAATAGGTGCCCTTTAAGTATATTCTTTTAAAGTATATTTCCTAATAAGTAGCCTGTTCATTTTAAAATTATGCATTGCTAATGTGTACTTTTTCACAAGGGTTGGCATTGTCATGTGACCTATTCAATGTCAGTAAGCCTATTCAAACCCATAATGTTATTAAGACAAGAGGTTTTGTGGATTTTGGTCAATCCCCATTCAAGTAGATAAGAGCTAAATGACAAGAGTATAGGAGGTGTAACCAAGATGGCCGCCAATAGTTAGATGGTTGCCTTTGCTATAAGTTATAAAATTCATTGTATTATAACACAACATTCTGTACATGTATAGTAATTCACACATGAAAGCATACATTTCTAAGAATGCTCATTCTCCAACTTTCATATCCGGTATCGCTTCATAAAAAGTGTGACTTTAGCTGATTGTTGCATATTTTTTTCCAGAATGACAAGAAGCCAGTCCAACATTCCTCTTACAGTGACTGTGCGATATAATAACCATGGACCTGTATATAGAAAATTAATGCTTCTTTTGTCCATTTGCAACCACTTGTTGTCTTTTTCAATACCTCTGTTATTCTTTGCATTCTGGTCTGTGTTTAGGAGAAAGGAAAGCAACCCAGGGACTGTTATGTAAAGCCAATCTCAACATGCGCTGGCCACAGCTGGTATGTCTTGCATAAGAGTCACAGAATGTCAAGTGGTGAGAGTGAGCACTGCCAATCCAATGCCTACCCAAGCTTTCCCAGGCAGTGATATCTCCTGCCGCTGCCCGGAGTGGATTAGCCCTGATTGAGGCTGCTGTCCTGGATTACTGTAAAGTATAGGACAGAAAGAGGTCACGTAGATTTAGAGCTCAGTTCATAAAAATGTGTATATGTAATACTGGAGTTAAAGTACTACAGTATGTCTGCTGGAAAATGTACTAATCCTCCATACGCCACTTTATGGCCTTAACTTTACACTTTCAATGGAAAATCAGGAAGCAAAAATCAGGGTGATTTCTCTAAATGGTTGTGCTACACAGTATTATGGACACGTTTCATTTTTAATTTTTCCATGACTTTTTACCACACATCACAAAAGCGGAAGGCTATTCCCAGATCTACAGAAAACCAAGGATACTATCTCAACTTGACCAAAAGATTAGGTTTCAGACAATGTGTCAACATGAGTCATTTTTCTGCTGCAACACTGGGTACTACATGTACAGCCGTGGCCAAAAGTATTAGTAGTGACATAAATTTTGTTTGCTGCTTCAGTATTTGTAGATTCTTTTTCACATATTTCTTTGGTATACTGGAAAACAATGATAAGCATTTCATAAGTTTTAAAGGCTTTTATTGGCAAAAACATTAATTATATGTAGAGTCAATATTTACAGTGTTGACCCTTCTTCTTCATAACCATTTGCTCTGGCATGCTGGATATCAGATTTGGCCAATGAAGCTTTCTGTAATTATTTAAAATGCATCTGATCACTCTGCCCATTAAGCTAGAAACAATGTGAATCAACACCACAACAATGGAAGCAGCACACTGTGCGAAACACAAAATTTATGTCACAATACTTTTGTCCATGGCTGTACCCACTTGCTGGTTTAGATTAAAAGAAAGAATTCATTACATTTTTCCTTGTGTGTGTCTGTGCATGTGCGTGTGCGCGTGTATACATATATAAAATTTCAAGCTTCTATCAAGCTCAAGCTGCATTTTTTACTATGCATGCAAAAAATATGGAGCCCCGCACATGACATGCAGGAAAAATAAGTAAATCGTGCTCATTATTTATTAATTTGTTCCCTCGATTTATAAATCGTGCGCATGATTTAGCAAATCGAGGGAACGAATTAGTAGATCATGTGCACGATTTAGCATACTATTTTTTTTTCTGCATGTCATGTGCGGGGCTTCGTAAAAAACAACACTTAATTGGGATCAAGAAGACTTGGGGCCTCATTTATAAACTGTTGCGCAGAAACCGTCCTAAATTTGACCTTACGATCATTTCCACATTGATTTAAGTGTACGCACACTCTAAGATCAAATCTGTGCGTACGCACGCTTTATAAATGAGGCCCTTGGAATATAGCGTTTACAGAGTTGTATGATTAGAATTTTATGGAGCTGCATACCAATTCTTCAAAAATTTCTACTTGTGTTCCACAGAAGAAATAACATGAGAGTGAGTAAATGATGACTAAATTGTTAGATTCCTTTAACCATTACTGTTTGACTGTCTAATAAATATGGTTGAAATATAAAGTTGATGACAAAACATATTAAATTAGCAATTAAAATAGATACTGACTAAATAAAATGAGAAATTCTTATCTAATAAATATTTTAGATATTATTTATTTAGTCAATAGAGTAAGTAAATTTCTTATTCTGGTGTCTGTTCATCTCTACATAGCCTTTCAAAGAATGTGTGACATTCATACATCATATAATTCACATTTACATTCACTGTTTATGACGTATAAAATTCAGCAGGCCCAGGCAGCTACTATTACAATGCATGAATGCATTTATTCACTTTTCAGCTTTCTACTTTATAGATTGACAACCTAATGGACAAAAAATAATTCTGTTAATGTTTGAGTGGTTACAGTCCATCATGGTTCATCAATTTGATTTAGCAAACATAATTAGGATTTTGAATACATGAGCTGTACTGTATATTTCTACTACATTCATGCTTCGATGGGTGACTGAACTGAGCCCATGCATGCCAGTGAGGAGAGGTGATGTGCTAACAAGCACAGACGGGCACTGATCAGATGCTAATGCACTTACTCTGGTAAGTGGGGTTAAGTGCGTAGTGTATTATAGTAATACAGTGGATTTGTTGATCTGTGTCAGAAAGTGAATGAGAGAATAACTAGGGTTGGCTTTAGGACACGTGGGCCACAGCTGTGCATTTCATCAGCCTCCGCCTGAGCCATTAGTGAAAGAGGCTTTGATATCCTCAACACTAATAAGCCATTGTCAGATGAAGGACGCAGAGGTGGAGGGTACGGATGATTTGTTGGCCCATTGAGGTCAAAAAAGCTTAACCTCCCACCATTATGACACAGAAGTAGTGTGTTATTAATGAAAAGGACAGTCCCTTTTAATGGGACAGTCAAACACCATCACTCATTTTCATGTGCATTAAGTTAACTCTCCTAATAAAAAGCTGACCACTATTTTTTTTTTTTTTTTTTACTAAGATGTACTTGTAAGACACTGGTTGCTAATGTGGCTAAAACTGAAAGGCCATTATAGAGATATAGCGAGAGATATAGAGATATAACAGATATAACAGTTAGTTCATGCGTTCATGACCTCAAGGCTAGATTACTGTAATGCTCTACTGGGTGGTTGTTCCGCTCACCTGATAAATAAACTACAGCTCGTACAAAATGCAGCAGCTAGAGTTCTTACTAGAACTAGGAAGTATGACCATATTAGCCCAGTTCTGTCAACACTGCATTGGCTTCCTGTTAAACATCGTATAGATTTTAAAATCTTGCTAATTACTTACAAAGCACTAAATGGTTTAGCTCCCCAGTACCTGAGCGAGCTCTTAAAGCATTATAGTCCTTCACGTCTATTGCGATCTCAGGATTCAGGCCAGCTGATAATACCTAGAATATCAAAATCAACCGCAGGTGGTAGATCCTTCTCCTATCTGGCACCTAAACTCTGGAACAATTTTCCAAGCATTGTTCGGGAGGCAGACACACTCTGTCAGTTTAAATCTAGACTAAAAACGCATCTCTTTAACCTGGCATACACATAACACATTATCAATTTATATTTTCAAATCCGTTAAAGGATTATTAGGCTGCATAAATTAGGTCAGCCGGAACCGGGAACACTTCCTATAACACCAGATGTACTCGTTACATCAGAAGAAGAATGGCATCTACGCTAATATTAGTCTTTCTGTTTATCCCGAGGTTTACCGTAGTCAACCATATCCGGGCCGTATCCAGGTGAGACCGAGGACCGGCGCCTTGACATGACCACAATGCAGCCCTGAAGTATCAGCAGAGATTGAGTCAACTAGATCATCCATTGTGAAGGCCTCATCGACACAACAGCCAGTGGCACAGCTCCTCAACAAACCGTCCATACCGGTGTGATGAATACGATCCTCAACTGGACTGAACTGGAATAAATACTTTGAATGTTGCGATCCTATCAGACATAAGATAGCAACCTGAATTGTAACAAAGCACTGTTCGCCAGAGGAGAACTGGCCCCCCGACTAAGCCTGGTTTCTCCCAAGGTTTTTTTCTCCATTTTAACACAGAAGTCTATTTGCCACCTGTTTGCCATCTGATGTCACCTGTTGGAGTTTGGGTTCCTTGCCGCTGTCGCCTTTGGCTTGCTTAGTTGGGGACACTTGACATTTGATATTCAACAGTGCTTTGATCTGCCGACACTGACACTATTCTTTAAGAGCTGCTGTGCAGCTAAAATTATATACCAGTTATCAATGTAAAGCTGCTTTGACACAATCTGCATTGTAAAAAGCGCTATATAAATAAAGGTGACTTGACTTGACTTGATATAGCCTAGGTCTTAAGAACCTTTTACACATGAAAAATTTACCATTAACAGTATGCTTAAGTCACATTTTCATCAAATCTGTTTAACAAACATATGTCTTGTATAAAATGTACTGTAAGCATTTGCATTAATAATGGATTACCTTAACCATTATAAGAATGAAAATATATCCTTGCAGGAAAAAAAATGCAAATGCATTGTAGCAAAAAGCAATAAGCTACAGTAGGATTCATTTTATCACAGTTAAGGGGGGGGTATCACACACAGTTTCTGCCTGTCTCATGTTAAAGTCGGCATGAAATCAAAATTTACCCTATTTACTTTGTTAGTGCATATTACTAGTCTTGTGGTGAACAGTTAATCCATGCAAGTTAATACGCAGAAAAAAATTGTTTGGTAATCTTTAATCAAAATCTGAAAAGTTACTTCCGGTCTGGAATGGCGTTCCTTCTCAGATGACGTCAGTTTGACGGCTTTGGTTGAAAATGCTTAAACCACTCCCCTCCAACCGTTAGTCTGCTATGAGTGAGAGATGGAGAGGAGGAGCGCTAAGGTAAAACCCTGCCCTCTATTCAATATTCCGTTTCACTTGGAAAAACGTCACAACACTGGAGAAAAGTCGTTGGCAACTTCCGGTTCACGGGGACTTTAATCTTGAGTACATAGAGTAACAATGCATCCTTCATATCTCCGAAAAGTTTTTAGTTTTGTCATATTTATAAAAGATATATACGCTAAACCGAGTCTTTTCCGAAAAAAGACGAGATCCTGGAGGCGTGTCTGCCGTCAGTGCTGTGGGCGGAGCTGAAGAGTCACGAGCGAGCGCAGCTTCTGCCTAGAGATCACATGCTAGCTGCGACATCATTATAAATAGAAAGGGAACAAAAACGTTTGTGTTATTTACATTATATGCACTACATTATATGCAGACATCTGATGCAGCTTTACTCACCACCCCCGATTTGCAAATTCAGCGCCGAACTGGGACTTGTTTACAAAGTATTCGAATTCCCGGGAACAAACAAACATACATGCACAACTCCGTTGCTGCCTCAGAAAAACAAACTTCATTCTCTGTTCGCTTAGCGCTGGGTTCTTTGGGAAGCTGAAAAAGGTAATCTTTCCCTCACAACCAAAAACACACTCTTTTGGCTGCATACTTCATCAAGGATGTGTTATTTAAGAAAAGTAACCGTAATAAAATTGACTGATATTCATTGTGAGGTGTAAAATACTCTAATACTAATTTCTTTCTTACGTTGCAATCTAACAGTCTCATTTAAGAAAAATAACTGTCTCGATGATGTATGCAGCCTTCAAAGGGTGCAGCCCCTGAATTGGGACACAGCCATTGTTGAAAAATCTTTCGGCTTCCGTATCCGTAACGAAACGCGTTGATGGGCGTGCTCTTGTTCTGGGTGATGTGTGTGTGCGCACGCTTATCAGGGAGAAGTGCCAATACAAGGAATTCCACTCTCTTTTGATGTCATGCAGGACACACTCGAAAAAAACTCTCTGAATCCTGCAATCGGAATCGGAAGTAGTGTATTTGGCACAGAAATACTCCGTCATACGTCCAACTCGTGTTTTGAAACTTTGGCCATGTTTAGCATGAGAATGCAACTCTTTAACAGTGTAAATAAGTCAGAATGCATGAAATAGCATTACATGCACCCTTTAATAGTACTGTACAACATGGCAATATCAATCAACATATTTTTTATATATAAAACACCACGTTATTTTTATTTCAACATGTATTTTGTACTGTTACATACAAGTCACAACACATACAAACATATACATATACACATCAGCCTGAAATCCTCTTGCTTGTCCAGACATATGACTCTAGCACATAAAAGTTTTTCATCAGACATTGTGATGGAGGACAGCAGGTGTTAATAGTACATTTAAGCTTAACAGCGAGGAATTACAGCTGTCACCTGCCATATTGCATCTACAATGTTGAAACATTCTAGGAGTAATGACCACGTCCTTTTCCCAGAGCTGGCATACAGAGTAGAGACGCGTCTATTGTTTCTGTAACCGAACTTCTTGTATATTTTTCCTTGCTTGGACATGTCAGGCCAAGCATGTGCCTGTGTAATCCCCTGGTATGTGTATATTTGAAATAGTTTGGACCTCAGATGTGTGACTTGATAAGAACACACCCGTGAATGATTGAAAGTAGTCCTTATCTCTGTTGGAAGTTCAGCTAGTTTGGCGAGAGGGACAGTGCAGACAGAAGCCACAGGCTGCAGATGTTCTGTAATTATGGGTTAGTGCTCTAATCAGCTTGAGGGGGAAATGTGCTTTTCTTAGCCAGTCGCACTCATTATCTTCCACTTTACCTGTGTCAAAAATTACAGGATGGCGTTCCATAATGCTTACATCACTTCATTTTGGATAAGAATAAAACATCAGGTCATAAATAGAATATCTTGTCTTTTTTAATTTAAATCTAGATTTTTCCATATTGGCATGAAAACCACTCTGTGAATACACTTCCAGAAAAAAAATGTGCAAATTTACGTTTTATTAAAAGTGCAGATGACACGTCCCCCCTCCCCCCCAACCCCCCGGTATTCTATTCCCATGCTCATAAATACATTATGATACTAACACTTATGTATCACAATCAGTGTTGGGGAGTAACTAACTAAAAGTAATGATACTAACTTAACTACATTCTTAAGTAGCATGACAGTATAGCTCAATAAATGTAAAACTGTGTAGTTTTTCTGGTAACAAGCTAATTTTTCCAATAAGGATATGACCAAACACTAGACTGCATCACTGTTGTAACATTGTATTGGATTTCGTTAGTGATGGGCGATTTCAAAACACTGCTTCATGAAGCTTCGAAGCTGTACGAATCTTTTGTTTTGAATCAGCGGTTCGGAACGCATATCAAACTGCCAATGTGCTCCGAACCACTGATTCAAAACAAAAGATTTGTAAAGCTTCGAAGCTTCATGAAGCAGATGTTGTACTTTAACGAACTCCTCCTAGAGCTTTAATCAGATAAACATCATATTTGGTCAGTCTAATCTAAAGGCCTTTGCGCCGTTAAATTGTGAAGATCTAGAGTTTTCGCTGAAGGGTGTGTCCGTGGCGGCCTGACAAAATGCGATGTTTCGCCATGAAAGAGGAAGTTGTTGTAACTTTGGCATACAATGTCTGATCTGCCCCAAACTTCACATGTTTTATTAGAGTACTGGCCTGAACACATCTACATGCCAATATTCAGTTACAGTCATAGCACCATCTGCGGGCAACAGGAAATGACATGTTTTACTCTGTGATTAACTCCTCATAGAGATTTAACCAGATCAACATCATATTTGGTCAGTCTAATCTTAAGGCCTTTGCGATGTTAAATTTCAAAGATCTTGAGTTTCCGTTGAAGGGTGTGTCAGTGGAGGCTTGACAAAGTTTGATGTTTAACCATGAAAGAGGAAGCTGTTGTAACTCAGGCATACAGTGTCTGATCTGCTCCAAACTTCACATGTGTGATAAGAGTCATGGCCTGAAGACATGTACATGCAAATATTTAGTTAGTCATAGCGCCACCTTTTGGCAACAGGAAATGGCATGCCTTACACTGTAATTCACTCCCAGAAACACATTTAAATATGCCATGAAGTACCAAACATGCTAGAAACACGTTAAATCATGCAACTCTTGGCTAAGTGCTAATGTATGCAAGTAACGCCACAAAACAGGAAGTTGTTGTAAATCAGGCATACAATGTCCAATCTGCTCCAAACTTCACGTTTTAGAAGAGTCCTGCCCTGAACACATCTACGTGACAATATTCAATTATAGTAATAGCACCACCCACTGGCAACAGGAAGTGACATATACAACACAGTGATGCACTACTAGCAACATACTACAATATGCAATTGAGTACTAAACATGCTACAAACTAGCAACACTTAGCTGTGTGCTAAAGCATGCTATTATCGTCATGAAACAGGAAGTTGTTGTAACACAACCATACAATGTCCAATCTCCCTCAAACTTCACATGTTTGATAAGTGTCCTGGCCTGAAGACATCTACATGCCAAATTTTAGTTATAGTCATAACACCACCAGCTTGTAGCAGGAAGTGTGGCAAATACAAATGACTGACATAGTCCTCCTATATATACTTAAATGCATTTTACCTAGCATGCTCTGCTTTCCTAAAGCTCCTGTGGCATGGGTGTGAGGGCCCTTTTATCGCTGCTTGCAGCTTTAATTCTTTTTAAACTTCTTTCTAGCTAAATGAATCAGGTTTATGAGCCAGAATGTAGACATAAAACAAACTCTGAAAATAACTGCCCTTTGGAGTTGCATCCACTTGCCCTAACTGAGATATAGATCAAGGGAGAACATTCACACAGGAAGCCATGAATCACATTAATCTGAGCAGTTCAAAAAAAAAAAAGAAAAAAGAAGAAAAAAAAGGCCTAAATATTCTTCCAGTTACTCTTATCTTTTGAAGTTTTTTCACCACATTTATTTTAGAATGACAAAGGAATGAACCCTTCTGTTCATCATTTTAAGAAAACAAGCATAACATGTTTGTCCTGTTTGCACAGAAAAATGCACTGGACATGAACTACACACATAATATATGTATAGAAATTTTTCAAAAAAGTTTTGATTGTGCCACAACCATATTACATTCTTCCTACATAACTTACATACTTTATGTGATATTCAACATCAATCATGTTAATGGCAGTATCCAAATATAAAACTAATCCAATGTTCCAGTTACCCTGGGTAAGGGCTGCTCATAAATACTTCTATACAGTATCAAATTGCAGTGCATGCCAATTCTTTCCACCAGGGTTTTTCCAGGTCTTACACCCCTCATGAGAAACAGTGTGAACTGTGACCCAGAGGCCAACACTTCAGCCCAGCTGCACAGCTGGAAGAGGCCTGCGTGCCACCCAACCGCTCAAGTTTCTCCGAGTCGCCAAGAGATATGAACCCTCAGGGCCTCAAATGAACTGACCCATTCTAAATTGAACATGCTTTGAATTTATGCTGAGAATTTAGCGTGCCTGTCCTTTAATAACAGGTTAATTTCCATTGTCATTCCTCTCTGGCTACAGCTGTCACGGGTAGGCTGTGTAGATAATCCAAATATGATGTGTGACACAGAATAAACGATAATAGTCTTTAATAAACATTAAGAACCATAGCATACACCAGTGGTGAAAGGTGTATTTTTCAACCGGGAATGCTGGGTGGCGCGTTATGTCAAAAATGCACCTGGTGCAGATACATTCGATGGACAGTGTTATAGCTGCTCCCATGACACATAGCAACATAGCTGAAAGTATTCCTTGTTTGACCTTTTATTGAAAGTAGCCTACATTTACCTGTTGATGCTTTCAGCTGTAAAAGCTATTGTTTTGGGTTTGAGTTGAGTCAGGCGAGACACACGAAAGGGCCATTTATAAAATATGCTTGTGACGAGCAGGGCGGGCGAGAGCCGTGAGGGAACGGCGCGAGTGTTAACGAGTGTTAACAAGCATCAGCTGCGCGTTGCACCGGCCTCAAATCTCTCACGGAGGAGCTCCGGAAGCATAAAAGGGGAGCGACGACAGTGAAAGACGAGAGAGGACCAGGCCTGGACTTTATTTTATGGTTTTATTATGTTTGTGTGGCCGGCAGATGGCCGTAAGGGTCTGCCGGCATTACTTTCGTTTTGTTCTTTGTTTATTTAATATTAAAGTTATGTTGAATGTTCGCCGGTTCCCGCCTCCTTCTTCCCGTATATACGAACTGTGTTACATTGGTGCCGAAACCCGGGAGGAAGGAGGGACATGCTGTCGGAGAGCCCTCGCTGCTGAGGGGGATCACGGTGCTGAGGAGGTCGGGCAGTGCGGGAGTGTGAAGACCGCGAGTGGCTGCCCGAGGCGGTGGTGCTGGAGCGAGTATACATTGGGTGGGACGGAGAGCTCGCTGCCGTGCTCCTGGGACGAGGTGGGGTGGCTGCCGTCCGAGAGGGAGAGGAGGAGTCGCCGCCATTCGCCGTGGGCCGGAGCCTGCTGCCGTCCTCCATGAAGGGGAGGAGCAGGGAACGGGAGACTCGCTGCCGGCTGCCCTCAGCCGGAGGAGCCATCGCCGGCCGCCAGGGGGCAGAGGGGGATCGAGCCGTCCACCGAGCGTCCAGTACCATCGCATGGCACCACAAAGAAGAGCCTCTCGGCTGGCTGAGGACCGAGCGGCAGTGTGTCCGAGAACCGGACCAAGAATTTTTTTTCTATTTCCTCACTTCCCTCTCTCGTCTGTCGTTCCCTGTGCTTCCGTCTCCTTTTCTCTCGTCTCGTCTGTCCTTACCCCCAGGTGCTGCAGCCGCCGAGACTGGCCCCCGGGGGGAGTAAAGCGCAGTCTCGGGAGTACCCCCTGGCCTGCGAGGGGCGATGGGGGTATGTGACGAGCAGGGCGTGGGTGACGCGAGTGATAACGAGCGTCAGCTGCGTGTTGCACCGGCCTCGAATCTATATACGAACTGTGTTACAATGCTGTATTTTTGTAATTCCGCTAGGTGAAACTAATGTCGTTACAGTTACAGTAGGTCTGCTTACTGTAGGTCTGTCTTTAACAGTTTACATGTGCTCACTAATAATACAGTTCCCTGTGGAGAAAATGAAATACTATGGAAATTGTTTCAGTTATTACTTTTTTCACTTGATTTAGTTGAGATAGTGTTGTCTCAGATACAATATCATTTTCGTTTGATCGAGATCTGGCAGCAGCAGCACATTTTTCCTCTTGAGCGAGCAATCTGCTCACAGCTTTTCCAGCGCAACCAATGAGAATATAGTATATTATATAGTAATTTATAGTGTTGATGTTAATAAGCGAGTCCATGAATGGCTTGGGTATGCAGAGTATTCACAGTTTATTTGGACCGCACTCCACTGGCATACACAGAAGTCACATAACATTACATAACATTAACAAGAGACTAATCAGGGCCTATGGCAACAAATTAAGAACTAGAACTCAGAAAATGACAAATATGATGAAAACTAATATTAAAACTAAACAAGATAGAGAACTGAACATGACCGTGACATTGCTACCCCTCCCTGGAAAGTACATTCTCACACTACAAAACAGTCCATACAAAGGAGGGATGAGAAGCAGGCAGAGGAAGACACCAATGAATCGATGACCAGAAGAACCAGGGTGTAGATGAAGGTGGAGATGAAGCCCGGCCTTAGGAGGGGTAGGAGGATGACCAAAGCATTAACAGTTTGAAGTTCCATGGTGGAGCCGATGGAGGGAGGAGCCATGGTGGAGCCTTGGTACAGGGGCCAGACAGAATTTGGGAGACAACTGACTGAGGTGGGGATGGTGGAGCTGCTGACTTGGAAGTCAGAGGCGGAGCCAGAGTGACAATGGACCAAGATGGAGCCAGAGAGATGAGGGAACCCGGCAGAGCCTGAGGGATGGCAGTCCATGGGACCGTTGAGCCAAGGTGTAGCTGATGGGTCGGAGGGCCAAGGTGAAGTCTGGGGCTTAGGGGGTTGAGGTGGAGCTAAGGGATCCACAAGCTAAGGCAGAGCTGATGACTAGAAAGCCCCTGGCGGATAACTAGTAAAGTAGTGGTGGTAAAGTAGCGCCTTGTGGTGGCTTGGAATTCCAAGGGGAATCAGATAAATGTGTTTAGATGTGAGTCAGATGTCCAGATATCGGATATGTAGGCTGATTATAATATGCATTTGAAAGTGGCTCAGAACAGATGCGAAAAATCGGATCTTGTGCGGATTTTTGTGTTTACACATGTGCAGCAAATTCCGATCTGTCTCAGATGTGAATAAAAAGTCAGATTTTGTTGTGCCAGTTTAAACACAGCCTAAGTAATTGGACTGCGATTCTCACCTAAACGATGATAAAACATCATATACTTACATCAAAAGGAGGATTGGTGCCATATCTGGAAACCAGAACCATCAGTTCAGACTGTCAGTTCATATCCGATTTTTGTGAATATCCTATTGAAATCCGATCAGATTTATCAAGTGTGAACGGCCAAAAATCACATGAAATGCGATTTTTACAAATCAGTTTTGAGCTACATTCATATTTGGTTTGAAATCATATTCAAATCGCATTTCTGGAAATCCGTTTCAGTCTGACTGCTCTGATCGTATTTCTCATGATTTATCTGACTTTCTAACGCTACGTAAAACGCAAACGTCAGATGTTGTTATAGGAAACTTGCTGAAAAAACAAAAGGTTAAAAAAACAAGGTTGTGATGATGAGCAGAAAATGACAATATATCAGAGACATATTTTGAAACAGGCAGAGATGACAGCGCCGAATAAAGCCACACATACCAACCTCCTACATTTCTGCCGTTACCTCAGAAGACGCAGTAGTCCAGTGCGGCAGCTACACATTGTCATGTTGTAAATAAGACAACATCTCTAATGCAAACCCCTTCATGTTGTGGTTGCTGTCGTTGTTTTTGCAATAGGGACTTTAAGCAACAGCTGTTGATGGAACGGCAACGTCGACCAGAAGTAAACTGTCAACTGCCTTAGCTAAATAACGCAAAAATCGCTAAGCAACAACAAAGAGGATGGAGTAACGGATCATTTAATCATTTGACATAGTAAAAAATAAATTACATTTAAATAATAGCAAGAGAATGGTTGCTTTTGGCATTAAATTACATACAGATACTATTAAAATACCACATAATCATAAAACATAACATTTACTTATCTAATCTGTCACGTATTATCGACTACGGCAAATCGGCTATTCTCCCTTAGTAGACGATTACAGTAGAACGTCAATAAGTAGCAGTTAATTCCACGCATGCGCAAGAGAATGCCAGAATGCCGTTGCCATTGTATCAGCAGCTGCTGCTTAAAGTCCTTAATACCTAGCAACGCAATGCCATTGCTATAGAAACCAATGCAGATATTCCAGAAAACGAAAGAGCGGCATGGACACACAAATCAGATCTGAACAGTTGCGATACACAATGTGGACAGTCAATAATTTTAGATCAGATACCAATCGGATACACAAATAATCAGATTTGGATTGACAGTGTGAAAGTAGCCATAGAGACAAGGGTTTAGCCTCATTCTACTTGGGCCAATAAGCAACCTCTCAGCAATGTCATAGGAACCACCCAGAATACCCTAGCAACTGCACAGCAACATGCTCATATTCATTCAGAACATTTTAGCTATCACAGACAATCCAACTGGCAACACACTTGCATCACCATCAAGTTTTGCATAATGAAATCACCACCCACATTTTCTTCATAAAATGTAAAAATAGCTCAGCTTGTTGGCAAAGGCTATTTATACTAGTTCCATCCATCATCGTCTGGTTAAACCAGACAAAATAACAAAAGAAACCCATCTGGTGTAACAGGAACAGTGGTTTGGAGGCTAAGATATTTAGCTTTGGATGCGACTGACCGGAGTTTGAATTTTTTTAATGCCATTCCTCTCCCCTTTCCCATCGCATATCAGCTCTGAGAATATTTTCATTTTAAATAAAAAAATTTAGAAAATATTAGAAAAGTGAAAATAAAGTAGGCCTATAATTGAAATTTGCTATGGTGTCCTCAAACTGATTGGACAGGCTGGCATATCATCTGCAACTTGTTACCACACTTTACTGTTCAGCAGATTCAGTATGGTTAGGGGTAGGTGTAGGGGTGAGCTTTAGGGATAGAGACAAGTAAGATCCAAGAAGTCAACATTATGATTATAATATATATAAACATAAACATTAAAATATGTTGTTATTATTGCATATAATCTGCTACATTTTTCACCAAGTATAAATAGCATTTATCACTATTTACACTAATAGCATCTGACAACTATACTTAGTGCAAAGAAAATACGCTACTATTTTTACTTAATGTAAACATGATCTATTGCTTTTTATCGCAAATAGCCTCTGCCTATTTTAATTCTGTTTGGTTTGGCTATTAGCACAGAAGTTACACACTTCACCTTTGAAGAGAATGTGGTTTATGAAACTACATTTTAGTTCAGAAGCTTACTCAATCCAAGTACCTTTTTGAAGGTGATGGATTTTGCCCTATAGATCTTTTGAAACCAAATGTTTTAGATATGCAATCATCCCAAAAATAAAAAAAAATTAAAATAAAAAATATGGCTTTAGCCAAAATTAGTGAGAAAAATCTTTTATCGATGAGAGCAACAGACAGGCAGCGATGAGTATAGTGTTCAGACACAGGTGGAGGCGGGCTGATGGCTATCGTATTGTGTGAAACTCAACAGATGGTCTTTTAATAATACATTTGCTAGATGTTCCCTTGCCCAAGCTGATGGCTATCATAGCACAATGGGTTCACTCCGGGTTCAGCAGACCCCCTCCTCCTCCCACTAACTAGCTGAAATAGAATAGTGGGTTGGTCATTAACCCTTTCAAAGCTCATAGGTGACAGGGAGTGAGTAATCCTGTACAGTCCAGCCAAACTCTTAAAGTTCTTTCCAGTGGATGATAATGCAAATCCTGTCTAGGGGCACAGACAGGGCTGCTGAGCTACTTAAAGGGCTTTCACAGCATTTCAGACTATTTGTCGATTATATCACCAATTATATCATTGCTTCTGAGTGTTGCACTTAATAAGGAAACATATTCACAATACACTACCAGTCTAAAGTTCATGAATTCAATAGATTTTGGATCTAAAGGTTTATTCGCAAACACTTGAAATTAGTGTTGTAGACAAACATAAAGTGAATTGAAATTTGAATTTCCATACAAAATGAAAATAAATGATTTGCAGCTCAAAACTTTATTTATCTGAAGCATTTATCTCAAGGCCCTTTTCATTTTTATAATTTATTTCTACTGTAGGCTATATGTACCTATTGCCTTCTAACCTTATGTTTGCAGTTTAACACACAAGTGTTTGTTGCTATTCATACCACAACAAAAAGTGTCTTTATAGAAATTCAATAATATATAGTATCATGAAAAAGACATAAAAATGTCTCTTCTTTTTAAATGGACAGCAGTATTTTTTAATCATGTCTGGGGACTTTAAAATGTGTTTTATTTGGGTCTAAAAAAGTTAAGGGGCTTTCGCACTGGAGGAACCTTTTCATAGTTCCTAGAACCTAGAACTATTGGCTGAAGTAGGCCTACCCAGATTTTGCTGTTTTCGCACCACAGGAAATAGGAACGATTTTAGTTCTAAGAACTACTTTTGGGGGAACTAAGCTCCTACTTCAGAATAGGGTCTAAACCAGCACTATAGAGGCTTACTCCAAAGCCACTGGAAGGCAAGCCTGCAAAAAAAGCCTAACGGCTAATGGCCCTTTCACACAGGACGCGGAATGCGCTGCGCTCGCCGCTGGGTTCAGCGCAGCCCTTCAGATACAAAGCGATTTGCGCTACGCTGGCCAGAGCAAAGTAGGCAGAGTTTTCAAAACTTTTAGCAGCAGTTCTATACATCTAGTCATTTGATGTTCCACCTTTCGGTCAGCAGCAAAACATGTATGTCTCGTGCTAAGAAGCAAGCGATAGCACTAGCCCTGCTAGTAAGAAGAAGAAGAAAGAGAGCAGCTCTTGACAATGTATGTCATGTCTCCATGACACAGCTTTTCTCCCGATCGCAAACTTGCATTGCATAGCTCCGGAAATTCCGATACACACAGTACTAGCTGTTCATCCATTTTGCTTTCCGCACTTGTTTGGATGCCCCGTTTCTATTGGTCACGCGGGTAATCGTCACAGAGCGCAGGGGCAAAAGTTGAAATATTTTGAACTTTGACGCAATCTTTGACGCGAACGCCAATGGTGCGCTCCGCTGCGCGTGCGCTTTGGTCGATGCAGCAACAACCCGTCCCGGCGCCGTTTAAGCCATTGAAATAAATGGGTTTCATAGCGCATCGCATTCCGTGTCCTGTGTGAAAGCCCCATAATGCTAACGCTCCGGCTCTGGCTGTAGGCAGGGAAGGAGTTCTGAACGGTGGGCACGGATGTCATTGCCATTACACAATAGGCTGAGAGGTGCCGCACATGATTAAGTTAGCCGTTACACTTTAGGTGCATTCACGCCATATCGTAATTCCTGTAACTACGAGATTCTGGCTTATAAAAAAAAAA
The DNA here is from genome assembly GCA_037950675.1 of Hypophthalmichthys molitrix. Classification (NCBI taxonomy): domain Eukaryota; kingdom Metazoa; phylum Chordata; class Actinopteri; order Cypriniformes; family Xenocyprididae; genus Hypophthalmichthys; species Hypophthalmichthys molitrix. Next base: position 34,041,517 of record CM075496.1, on the reverse strand, counting down.
AAGTGTTCGCATCCTCGTAGAGCTCGTAATTACAGCTTGTAAGCTGGGAGTTTTCTGAAAGCTCCCACATGTACCACCTAATTACGAGCTCTACGAGGATGTGAACGCTTTTTACGAGCCAGAATATCGTATTTACAGTAATTACGATATGGCGTGAACGCACCTATATTTAAGCATTGATAGTGGTGCCGTAGAAACGCATAATTCCCAGTCAAAGGACGTGAACAGCTCTGAATACAACGTCATATGTTGTCATCTCAAGATGCCGGTAAATACAAGGTGGCGTGAACGCAGCATTTCTCCGATGGTAAGAGATACAGACCCTCTCATCTCCCTATAATATACAATCTCTGCTTTCTCGCACCGAATAGTTCAAGGAACTATGAAAATGTTCATAGTGTGAAAGCCCCTTATAGGAACGTGAGAGTACGCTGATTTTTTTTAAAAATGCCGGGTGCCGGTGTTTGACCAGCCATATAAACAAATTTACTTCACGAATATGGAAAAGAGCAATAACGACTTAGCCCCACTTTTTGCTCTTTCAGTCGCGTAAATAATGCGTTTACCTTCCATCTCTGTTATCACGAAACCCACGACACACAACAAACACAGCTCCGATCACGGCGTCTTCTGTCCACCGGTTTTTAGCATTTGTAAATGCCGCGCTTAAAGACGCCGCTGTCGGCCACTTCACAGTTCCTATTCCCGGTATGAATGCAACCAGGAACATGGCCCGGGGGAGAAATAGTTCTCTGGGAACTATCCTAGTGGCTATTCTGTGTGAAAGCCCCAAATAAACATTTAATGATCTAGCATTTCACAGATTTCTATGTACGCTATAAAACTTTACTGTCAGTAGCCTACACCATAGTTAAACAAATTAATTAGACCTATGCATTTATTTCCATTCAAAGGGATGGAAACTGATAGAAAACAAAAGGTTTAAAAGATTCTTTATCCAGCATTAGTTATTATAATTATTATGTAAACTTAAACAAGTTTACATAATCATTATTATGTAAACTTAAACAATATTTCTGTACTGTATTCTTGGTCAAATAAATGCAGCTTTGGTGAGAATAAGAGACTTGTTTAAAAAACATTAAAAAATCTTACTAACCCCAAACGTTTGAACGGTATTGTTAGACCAGATAGTGAAAGACAATCAGCCAACAAGTGTCCAGCATACATGGAACTTCAATAATTTTCCTTAAAAGTAACCAAGAAAAAAAGAAAATTCCCTAAATGCAACTTTCTCATTAAGTTGGTTGAGAGAATGTTCTAAGTGTGCAGAGCTGACATAATAGCTCAAATTGAATAATGGGAATAATAAAGTAATAATAAAATATTAAATCAATCAAAACTATTCATGTTATTTCATAGTTTTGATGACTGGAGTCAGTCTGTAGTGCGTCCAAATGCTTGACTGCTAGTGTATGTTAACAATGTCTAAAGCCAAACTATTTCCTCTCTACAGTTGGCTGGATATGCCTGGGTAAAATTACTTCTTTTTTTTTTTTATCACCATGGGCTGCTTCTCTCACACCACCATTCTTAAACAGACATTTGATGTCAGAAACTTCAAGGCTGAGTTACCATAAACATTTCACTCTTACTTTATATTCTGTGCCAAAGCATTCAGCTGAAGTTTATATCTTCCACCTCCAGCTCAGGGTTTGTGTGTGGTCTTTAGCATCAGCTGACCATCTGTGTACACGTCTGTGGAGAGTGGGGTCAGTGAGTGGAAGCAGGTTTACAGGTGAGGAGATGAGCTGTGTTAATTCTACTCTAACCTCTCCTTTACCTTATCCTCTGCTTTATCCATGTAAAGACTCCATATGTGTGAAATTCACTGGGTTCAGTCATAAGTACATCTGACCTGCTAAGTCAAGATTTTCTGTAAGTCATAAAGTGACATAGGTCAAAAAAGCCTCTGCAGTTAAATAAAGTCATTGGAAATTTTGCAAACATTTTTTTTTTTTTTTTTGCTGTTTTAATACAATTATTTTGGGGGTTTGAATAAAGTTTCACATGAGGAATCTACATATAATACAAATGCACTTTAGTGTTTATTATGTTTATCATGTTTAATAAATAATTTTAAATAAAACAAACATTAAAGTGTTCACAATAATTTAATTTCTACTATTTTGATTATTAACCTAATTTTCTTTATCAAGGAGAAATGGATTAAAAGTGTACACACTTAAACAAATGGTTTCTGTTCTAAAATACATTTACATCTATGCATTTGGCAGATGCTTTTATTCAGAGTGACTGACATTGCATTCAAGATACAAAATACATTTTATTACTTTATTAGGGCCCAAGCACCGATGGTGTGAGGACCCTATTATAATTGCTCGGTCAATTATTCTTCTCTGAAATGAAAACTCATGAAACTTAGCATACCTGTCAGAAGTGGTGAAAATTTACGATATGGGTTTCAGAATTAGGTGTGGCAAAATGGCTCAATAGTGCCACCTACAAAATTTCAATTAAGTATGAAATTTGGTAGACATGTAACAGCCCAATACCTACAAAAAAAAAAAAAAAAGTCCCTGGGTGCAAAATTTGAAAACCTAACAGGAAAAAAGATATTTTGAATTTTCTCTGCAAAGTTTTTGCAGTTTTTGCCATTTCCACACGTACTTTAACGAACTCCTCCTAGAGCTTTAATCAGACCAACATCATATTAGTCTCATAGTCAGTCTAATCTAAAGTCCTTTGCGACATTAAATTGCGAAGATTTACCTAAGGCTAACGGGTGGCGGTGAGCCTGGGTGCGAGGGCCCTTTCATCACTGCTTGCAGCTTTAATTACTTTTGCTTTCCCTGGGGATTGAATGTATGACCTTGGCATTGCTAGCATCATGCTCTACAGTTTATGAAAAAAAAAATACAATAATATATATACCATAAACTGTAACTTTCCATGTTTCTATATCACTTATAATCATTAAAACTTATTATGTAAAGTCCTTGAAAATATGCTGGAAATTATTTTCATTTAATGATGATCCCTGTTCATTTTCTGCTTTTAATCTCACTGCAATGTAAGTGCATTACTGTACAAACGATTTGTGTATGCTTTTATAAAATCAAAGATGGACAAATTTATTTTATTTTCAACATAAGTCAAGTCAAGTCAGAGCTTTGAACTCGGAACATTCCTATGAATGTAATTTTAAAGTTGAAGTGTGACATTTTTATACACTAAGCATAAAGGTATTAAAGTTCTTCTTCAGCCCACCCTGCTTTCTGACACATTTTCATTATTAAATAAAAAATATTATGCAGTAAGAGTCACATAGAGTTCCAGTAGTGAGGTCCAGTGGGTTATGATGATGAAATGGAAAATCCTTATTATTCTATAGGCAGGATCCCAGTTTTGGATCTATGACTCTCAGCTTCTAACCTCTGCTTCACTTCTACAGGAGGAGTTCCTAAAGATCACTTTACATACAGAATGTATTTATCAGGATATAGCATATGCACATGGGCATGGAAAGAACATAAATAACAGTATGACAATGAATTACTGATATGAATGTTTTATGTTGAACTGTTTCATCTTACAGTGTGAGGTAAGACACAAGACCAGCAACTCAAGGACAAAAAATATTTATTGGATATTTAATGGGACACTACATATACATTCGCAGTATTTTTTTTAAATAAAACACAAATTACCCTAAAAGTGTGATGTGTTACACAATGTGACACATTACATTTTATTATAAGTTATTTATAAAGTAATATTTCCTCCTGTTTTTGTACTCAGTTTTGTTATGGATAACACCAGGGGTGTCCGATCCTGCTCCTGAACTATCCTGGGGTGCGTTTCCCAAAAGCATCATTAGCCAACTAACATCGCAAGTTTTGTTGTTACTAACATAGTTCAACAATTTGGTGTTTCCCGAAACCATAGTTCAAACGAACATTCCCAAACTTGTGTGGTTGGAACGACAGCTCTCGTGGCCATATGTATTATAGTTGTCAGAATATTTAAAAAACCAACCAATCTTGGTCTCTCCTGTGTGTTTGTACAGTATTGCTCCACGAGAAGAGATCTGTGAAGGTTATGTTGAGTTTTGCATTCATAGAATATTTAAAATCTTTCCTGCGCAGCTATTTTCAGTTCTCTGAAACCAGAAGATTCAATTACCTCAAGACCTGGTAACTGGGGCAGCATCATATTTTTAATTTACATGCAATGACATGCACAGAAGACATGCTGGAACGCAGCATACAGGGTCTCTTTGAATCAGATGCTTGGAGCAATGCCAAGGACAGCAAACACTCCTTGGTATGTCCATGTTATGTATATATATTTACACCAACTGCTATTAATACTTTTACATGCATTACAATATTCATAAGTCTAAAATAAGTGTCCATACTGTATATACACTGAACAAAATTATAAACGCAACACTTTTGTTTTTGCCCCCATTTTTCATGAGCTGAATTCAAAGATCTAAGACTTTTTCTATGTACACAAAAGGCCTGTTTCTTTTAAATATTGTTCACAAATCTGTCTAAATCTGTGTTAGTGAGCACTTCTCCTTTGCTGAGATAATTCATCCACCTCACAGGTGATTTAGACAGATTTGTGAACAATATTTGAGAGAAATAGGCCTTTTGTGTACACAGAAAAAGTCTTAGATCTTTGAGTTCAGCTCATGAAAAATGGGGGCAAAAACAAAAGTGTTGCGTTTATAATTTTGTTCAGTGTATTTTGGATCCACTGTAGATGGAAAGCTGCACAAAATTAAGTATGCTAAAAAACATGCCATATTTATCTATGACAGACAGAAAGACAGTTAAAAGGAATGAATGTGTTCTAGGTGATTTAGGTAAAGTTGCCAAAACAGTCCATATGGCATATGAGCGCTTTTTATTATATTTTATCAAATAATAATAATAAAAAATGTATATTATATACAGATAGTGTTTTATTATTAGATATTATAATATATAAAAAATTCTGTGCTGTGAAATTACCCAGCGAGCTAAGCTGTAGCCAATTATTGCCATACAGCGCACCTAATGAACAAGAGCTTCCATGCCTGGGGTATGAGGTCCACAGCTCAATACCCTTTATACTTTATTACTGTCCTGGGGCAGAACTAGCTAGGGACATTGCCATTTTCTCTGAATCCTTCCACAACTCCCAAAAAGGGAGGGGCAGACCAAAACTTGCTATCTTAACCATCCGAACCCTTGGCCATTACCTATAAGGGGCAACCTTACCAAAGCGAGCGTAAAAAATTCTAGCATCCCATCCTAAGGACTAGAAGAGGCCACAAGAAAGAGACTCTCATCTACCCGCTTGACCCCACCATCACCTCCAGGGCTATGCTGGAAGGGTGACAGAAAAGGGAGACATCAGCGGCAGTCAAGCCCAATCTCCTCTTCTGTACAGCCCAATCATATGCAACCACATGAGGAAGCACACTAATGCAACCTCTATATCATGCCAGATGGGGCAACAGATAGAAGAGTAGGACGCTACTACCGTCCTAGTCTGTAAGCAGCCCCTTTCCACATAAGGGAACTGCACTAATGTTGTTTCTATGCTTTCCATGGATCCATTTGAACGTGATTCCATAGGAAGTGTCTTCTAGTACTCCGAGTACCAAAGAAGACAACAGATAAGGAAGTGGGAGTCGAGCGGAAGTTTTGCCCACTCTTCTCCTCTGCACCATTCATATACTTCTACTGAGGGAGCACATTGCTTCCACCTTTGGACTGACAGTACTTGAGGGGGGCGACTGATAAGGAAATGGGACCTGAGTGGCGGTCTTGCCCACTCTGCTTTTCAATATCAGCCTATTACAGAGGGAATGCATCGCTACCACCTATGAACTGCCAGTACTGGAGGAGGTGACAGATGAAGAAATGGAATGCGGGTGGTGGTATGGTCCACTTTTTTGGTCCTCAAATGCAAATATAAAAGGAGCATTGCACTACTACCTCCACATATTACCTCCTACTACCATTCATATACTTAAACAGAGGGAGCACATCGCTACCACTTCTAGATGGAAGTGGTGGTGGTTTTTACTCTTAACAGAATTGAGCACAGCATAAGTGCATGAAACTAACCCTCAACCGAGCATACTCTCAAGTGCTGGAAGGGCGAAAAATTGATGTTTTAAGGAGAGTGCAGGCACTCAACCTCAACCAACACTATCCCAGTTCATGCACTCCTCTTACATATACTGCAGGAACATATTCCTGTCTTGCACTGAGCTCTTCACATCCAAAGCCTAATGCTGACCCAAGACTGCATCTAGAGACACCCCCTCATTTAGATCTGAGTCCTTCAATATGTTGGCTTGGTATGCTTGCAACACCACCATGGTGTGCAACGTGTCATCAGCCACAATGTAATTGGCATTCTTTGCCTTCAGTGAGGATGCCATTCCAGATTCCTTTTTTTCCCGCTGACCAGTCTAATTTTAAGTCTGGTCATGTCGAGGGTCAAAACTTCAACCAACTACTCTTACAGAGGGGTGAGGGAGGAGACGGGCACACTCACATCCATCTCAACTTCCCACATCCAGCTCCTCAGAACTAGACCAGGCCAATAATATGCTCTCCACCAGGTCTGAAGAAGCCAGGGAACGAGCTTCCTGATTCGCCCTGACAGCAGCAGAGCTAGCGCATGAAGCCTGAGAAAGAGATAAACCCGATTCAAGTCCCTCAGCTAGCTTCTCTTGTGAGCCTCATGAAAGCAGTCGCATTGGCCTGCCAGAGGGACCCAATCCATGGGATGCAGATGCCTGGCTCTCATCCCCTTAAGGTAAATGAAATGGGGACATGGCGTTACACATCTCCTAAACACACTTCCTCTATCCATATTGTTCTCTTGAGATACACAGACAGATTAGCGTTCAGAATTTCACACGCACATCAAACAAACAGCTTCCTAAAGACAAAGAAGCTGATTATGTTCTCTCTAGGCTCCCTATTATACCCTGTTGGCATGCCTGTGACTGCGGTAGCCAATCAAAATCGGTGTGTATCACACGTGCTTCAGACACTGGTTCACGTGGAATGTTCCCACAGCATCAACTCAAGGACGCAGCATTGAGTTCCACTTCGAAAGGGAAGTAAGTTAAGAGATGATTTTAACAAATTTAACAGAGTCATGCCAACTTTTCCTAGTCTGTAAGCAGCCCCTTCCCACATAAGTGAAGTGGACTAATGTTGTTTCTATATTTTCTGTGCATCTGCTGTAGAGTCTGTGTGGACATGGACATGCACCAGTATTGGCTAAAAATGCATTTTAATGCAACTTAGTTGTTATTCACAAAAAATGCTTTGTCAAATTTAAATGATTTTCTCTGCAGAAAAAAACAGCCCAGGCTGGTCATGGGACTGGAATGAACTGGCAGGGTCTGGAACTTCAAATTAGATCAAAGAGTTTTGATTTACTCAGTACTCACTCGTGTGATGGAGGGACTTTCATTGCATTGCCAAGGCTTTTCTGTTATATGTTGGTCCAGAGGAAACAATATTGCTTTTTGCATTTTTCATTTTCATGCTTCAGTGGGGTTTTCAGTTATGATTTAAGCAACTTTGTCTCAGATGTTTCACTTAAAATATCTATATGAGCAATAAAAATAGAAATAAATGAGGCAATTGTTACCACACAGTAATAGTATAGACTTCGTACAACGCAGATCATTTGGTCATGCAAGAATGATGCTCTTCGTGTCATTGATATTTGAAACAAAAATCAACTTATAGATTTACCATCTTCAGACATATGGCAGGGGATTTCTGGGGAAACCATTACTGCTATTTTTGCCTCTCGTGCAGAACCAGTCCCAGGTCAGAAAAGAGTTGAAGTAGCATGGGAGGAGAGTGACTGGTGTGGAGGGGTGTGAGAGAGAAAGTAAAAAGTAACATTGCGAGTTTATTAGGAAAACAGATGTTGAACCCCAGTGGATTCACATTAATCTCAGATTTAGCTGCTTTGTTGGTGTTATGACCAAATTTTAGTAAAATTTCTTGTTTGATCAGTGCGAATGATGGCAAATATCAGTTTGACATTAAAACAAAACTAACTTTTACTATTTCTGCAGCATATATTATGTGTACTACTCAGTTTACAAATTTTGTGTATGCATGCTCATGACCATGCCCATGACCTACTATATTTAATACTATTTTTGTTGTTAAATGTGCAGGATACAAAAGAAAGTATGCTGAAAGAAACTGTAATTCAAGCTCGACTTTTAATAATGAGATTATTACAGGTGGGATATTTAACAAAAAGTTTCTAAAAATTTCTACACAAAATTACAATAAAATACAAACTAACTGTATTTATTTTAAATAAATCAAACACAATGTCATGTGATAATAGTGTGGCATGCTACTTTAAACATTTGTAGTTAAAGGGTTATTTCCCCTAAAAATGAAAATTCTGTCATTAATTACTCACCCTCATGTCATTCCACACCCGTAAGACCTTCGTTCATCTTCGGAACACAAATATAAGATATTTTTGATGAAATCCGAGAGGTATATGACTCGTCCATAGACAGCAATATAATCAATATAACACTTTCAAGGTCCAGAAAGGTACTAAAGACATCATTAAACCGTCGACGTGACTGCAGTGGTTCAACCTTACTTTTATGAAGTGATGAGAATACTTTTTGTGAGCAAAAACAAAACAAAAATAACGACTTCATTCACCAGTCTCTTCTCTTCCCTGTCATTATACTTACGAAGGTGACGCAGTAAGCAAAGTGAAGGCTTCCATGTTTACGTCCGAATGCCGGCTCAGTATTGGCCAAAACTGCACATGTGAGCAGCACGACGTATGCGTGTTTCTGATGCAGGAGCCGGCCAATAATGAGTCGGTGTTCTGACGTAGAACCTGGAAGCGCTGGACGTAAACAACGTATGAGAATGACACAGAAGAGAAGATATTGTTGAATAAAGTCGTTATTTTTGTTTTGTTTTTTGCTCACAAGAATTATTCTTGTCGCTTCATAAAATTAAGGTTGAACCACTGCAGTCACATTGACGATTTAACAAGTCTTTAATACCTTTCTGGACCTTGAAAGTGTTGATTATTGCTGTCTATGTCATATACCTCTTGGATTTCATCAAAAATATCTTCATTTGTGTTCCAAAGATGAAGGAAGGTCTTACAGGTGTGGAACGACATGAGGGTGAGTAATTAATTAATCAAAAAAGACAAACAAACGCACTCAGTCCGAGGTGCAGGTCAAGAGAGATAAATCTAAATATATATGAGATTGAACTGCACACTCACTTGCAGAAAGTTTTTATTGACCAACGTTTCAGCACAAAGCCTTTGTCAAGGTATGGCCTGTGTGCAGTCAAATCTCATATTTTGGTGGGTAATTAATGACAATTTTTCATTTTTGGGTGAACTAACCCTTTAATGTTAGCTATAGCTGTATAGGCCTACTGTTGTTTCACACACATATATATAAAATATACACACACAGTATTCAGACCCCCTTAAATTTTTCACTCTTTGTTATATTGCAGCCATTTGCTAAAATCATTTAAGTTCATTTTTTTTCCTCATTAATGTACACACAGCACCCCATATTGACAGAAAAACACAGAATTGTTGACATTTTTGCAGATTTATTAAAAAAGAAAAACTGAAATAAATCACATGGTCCTAAGTATTCAGACCCTTTGCTCAGTATTTAGTAGAAGCACCCTTTTGATCTAATACAGCCAGGAGTCTTTTTGGGAAAGATGCAACAAGTTTTTCACACCTGGATTTGGGGATCCTCTGCCATTCCTCCTTGCAGATCCTCTCCAGTTCTGTCAGGTTGGATGGTAAACGTTGGTGGACAGCCATTTTTAGGTCTCTCCAGAGATGCTCAATTGGGTTTAAAGTCAGGGCTTTGGCTGGGCCATTCAAGAACAGTCACGGAGTTGTTGTGAAGCCACTCCTTCGTTATTTTAGCTGTGTGCTTAGGGTCGTTGTCTTGTTGGAAGGTAAACCGTCGGCCCAGTCTGAGGTCCTGAGCACTCTGGAGAAGGTTTTCGTCCAGGATATCCCTGTACTTGGCCACATTCATCTTTCCCTTGATTGCAACCAGTCGTCCTGTCCCTGCAGCTGAAAAACACCCCCACAGCATGATGCTGCCACCACCATGCTTCACTGTTGGGACTGTATTGGACAGGTGATGAGCAGTGCCTGGTTTTCTCCACACATACCGCTTAGAATTAAGGCCAAAAAGTTCTATCTTGGTCTCATCAGACCAGAGAATCTTATTTCTCACCATCTTAGCAAACTCCATGCGGGCTTTCATGTGTCTTGCACTGAGGAGAGGCTTCCGTCGGGCCACTCTGCCATAAAGCCCCGACTGGTGGAGGGCTGCAGTGATGGTTGACTTTCTACAACTTTCTCCCATCTCCCGACTGCATCTCTGGAGCTCAGCCACAGTGATCTTTGGGTTCTTCTCACCAAGGCTTTTCTCCCCTGATAGCGCAGTTTGGCCAGATGGCCAACTCTAGGAAGGGTTCTGGTCGTCCCAAACGTCTTCCATTTAAGGATTATGGAGGCCACTGTGCTCTTAGGAACCTTAAGTGCAGCAGAATTTTTTTTGTAACCTTGGCCAGATCTGTGCCTTGCCACAATTCTGTCTCTGAGCTCTTCAGGCAGTTCCTTTGACCTCATGATTCTCATTTGCTCTGACATGCACTGTGAGCTGTAAGGTCTTATATAGACAGGTGTGTGGCTTTCCTAATCAAGTCCAATCAGTATAATCAAACACAGCTGGACTCAAATGAAGGTGTAGAACCGTCTCAAGGATGATCAGAAGAAATGGACAGCACCTGAGTTAAATATATGAGTGTCACAGCAAAGGGTCTGAATACTTAGGACCATGTGATATTTCAGTTTTTCTTTTTTAATAAATCTGCAAAAATGTCAACAATTCTGTGTTTTTCTGTCAATATGGGGTGCTGTGTGTACATTAATGAGGGAAAAAAAATGAACTTAAATGATTTTAGCAAATGGCTGCAATATAACAAAGAGTGAAAAATTTAAGGAGGTCTGAATACTTTCCGTACCCACTGTATATATATACTACACAGTATTCAGTAAGGAGTTAGTATTTCTACTCTGAACACAGTCAAGTTTAACCTTATTCCAAAGAGGATCTTTGTATGCTTTATGTCTAATTCAAAAAGAAACTTGACTAATGTTTTTAGGGATAAAAATAAATATATAATATAATATATAAATTATATATATTCCCTCAAAAAAATAGTGGATAATAATTAATACTTTGTACGGATGACCTTTGTACTTTTTCATAAACATGTCATAGCATAAGATGGGCAAAACACTATACACAAGTTGTGCATGCTACAATACTGTATATGCTGTCAAGCACGACGCACATCAGATGTTCACGAATGCATTTGATCTCAGTCTTTCCCAATTTCTCTGCTTCTGCACAGAAGAGATCGTCATGACGGACAGCCTATGTATGATGACTCAACATGCTCTATTTGACAAGAACATAAAGAGTACCAAATGTTCCCAAGCGACCTTGTTTTGCTTTTCAAAAGCCCGCCCACACACGCTCTGTGCTAGCAATCCGAAGCCTTCTATCTCAAACCATTACACACAGGGCTCAGCTCCAACCTGATGGGCTACTTAGTATGCATAGGGCTCTGTAGCAGATGTAATGTGCAGACAGTTAAAAACAAGCTGTCTTGTTCTGTAAGAGTCAGGAGAACAGTTGGTTGAAGTTGCACAGTATTAGACACCTTTCATGGGTTTGAGGATGTGGATGTAGTCAGTGGAAAAAATAATGAAATAAAATAAAACAAAATTTTATAAAACTTGCAGTATCTTGCAAATACTACTTTGCCACGCTGAAATTAATACAATAATGACACTGTATTCATATTTATTTCAATTAAAAGTAAAAAACATTTTTACTTAGACTTAGACTGTTCTTGCATTATCACTTGATGTGCTCTACTGCTTTAAAATGTAAGACAGCAGACTGGTTGATTTGCAAGCTCTTTTTCCAGTTAGAGTAAAACCCATTTGCTGGATCCGGTTTTGAGTGCTTTTTTATCGGCCTTTGGAGTATATTCATAAATATTTATTAGTGTCAGAAAACTGTGCTAGCAGATGTTATTTACTTCATGGTGAAGAGGAACATACAAACACTCAATCACTGTTCAACAAAATTTATTTGATGGGTAAATGGAGTGTGTGACATTACATAAATGTCAACAGCATTCACAATCAAAAGAAATGAATACTTATGGCAACATTCATGTCATAATGCCACCTGTTGATGTTTGTATGTTTGTTTACTTACTTACTGACTGAAGACTTTTTAGAACATTTCTCCAAAGGTAGTGCACTCTAAAAATGCCTTTTAGTATGAATTTAAGACTATGTGTCACATGTATGTCTGTTTTTGCACCATGTTCTGTTTGTCACATGTTCTCCTTTGTTTTGTATACACTACAAGACAATCGATCTGATTTTGGGCCGATTTCTCCTCTTCCGACAATCCTAGGTAATGTCCCGATTATCTTGATGGTTCTACAGATTATCTTATCAGATTTTCCTGTGGTGTGAGGTGTCTGCTCTGAAGAATGTCGGAGGCGCCCCGATCGCAAATTGTAAATATTCAACATGTTGAATATTTACGATCAGAAATCCTGAGGTGTGGGGGGAACCCCGAGGACAAACATGCGCACGCTCTGGAGATTATGACATGAAACGAAACAATATCCAATCAGAAAGTGAGCTGACAGAAGACTGAAGCATAACAAATGCAATCATGGCGCAACACAAAGTTAAATGGATTTGGACAGCACAGATGGAGGATCAGCTTGACGATTTGTGGCAACAGCACGAGTGTTTATATAAAGTGTCCTGTAAAACATATCAAAATCATTCCAAACATTATCAATGCAATTTCTTCCTGCCTATCATCCGTCATGTTTATTCTGAAGTCTCAAGAGATTTTGCGAGATTTCCTGTGTTCACAGTCGGGACTCTGGTTGAAAATCTGTTTGTGTGTGGTGTGCTGTGTTTGTCAGATCATGGCACACCACACACTATAGGAGCAAAACGGTTAAATCTAGGATTTTTTTGTCCTCTTGTTTGTGGTCTCTCACATTTTGAAAATCTTAAGTTTTCAAAAATCTTTTAGTGTGTACCCAGCATTAGTTTCAGTCCAGTCTTTATCCTGTATTGTTTAAGTTATATGGTGTTGTGTTGTATTTTCTGGCGATTTTCCTGTTCCAAGTATTCCATTAAATGTTATTTGAAGATATCTCCTTCGTCGTGCATTGAATACTACACCACCAGCCGTGACACTATGTTCTTGACTCATTATTTGATTGTACTGCCAAGAGTTTTTTTCAGACATTTTTACTAAACTGTAGTAGGGTATTAAAAATGCAAGATGATATTTGAAAAGTTTGCTCCGGTTACATAAACAAAGCCCTTTATGTAAGACTCTGCCTCTGTAACTTTAATAATGGAGTAACTGAGGATATGTCTCAGAGAGTTATTCAACCTCACATGCACACATCACCAAGTCACAATATAAACAAACCACTTTCCCAATGTACTCTCTTCTTAGGTCTTTAAATAACACTCAGATATTCACTCAGGTAAAAGCATCAGTCAGTTCTCTTCTGCACTGGGAACATGAAATAAAGAGACATTTGATAAGACTTGTTGTTTGTGTTTGAGTGATTGGGTGTATTTTTTTCTGTGTTCTGTTCCCGTGGCTCTGTGAATGTGCCCTTTGAACAGTGTCAGCAGGTCATAGCTCATTCAGAACTGGAGGAGTACAGAAGAGTGGGTGTGTCTCGAACAGCCAATCAGGAAGCGCTTCATGAGAAGCCATAAAATGCCTCCTGGAATCATCTGTTTGACAAACAGTATTAGTTTTCTTTTTTTGAAATAGCATATTTTTAAATTTTAATCCTATTTTACAGTGTCATCCTAATTTACATCATAATCTGCAGTAGCCCAAAAATGTATTTGGACACAAGTCACACTTAATAATAATACAAAAAGCCTTATAAATGACAATCAGCCATTTTTAAGTGTGACATATAGTGTCCAAATACTTTTTGAGCTAGATATTATAGATATCTATACTAGATATTAGATATCATTATTCATCATTAGATATTATTTAAAGTGTCATCTGCAAATAAACTTGAACTTCTCTCTGAACTAATTTCATTTTTCTGAGCCAATTTTTGACATTTAATCATTAATGCTTTTTTATTTGATGTATGACTCAGCTGTCCAGCAGAGTAACCACAGGTGTGGTTCATTACATTGATTTTGAACATGATCCACTAACATGCCAAACAGAAGTATCAAAAACAATCTTCTTTTTGTGAAATGTAGGCTTTTGTGCTATCTTTTGTTTAAAATGCATGCCATTTGGTTTGACATTTTGTTATGTAATGCAATGACAACGATACATTTTTAAGTTGGTTAAGTGTCCCAATTATATTGTTTCATAACTAGCTCATAGACTGACACAATGTAATAGTGATCTATAGTATGAGATGGCAGTGTGAGAAATATAAAACTGTTTATGATTGGCACCTTTCATTTCAGATGGTTTGACATAAGAGTTATGCTCACCACAGCAGATAAGTCTAATCCCAGTGCGAACAAAGGCATAAAAGCACAAGGTTTTCAATTCGTTATCAACTCCCAAAACGAACACAAAACGGCCTGATTTAGTTCGAAATGACGTCACATCAGTTTGTTTGAAGTATATCGGGGCCTTTAAGCTACAGTATATGTAAGTCGCTTTAGATAGTATTATTATTATTATATCTTTTTTTTTTTTAAAGTCTAAGAAATTTGACAAAATAGTTTTCTCTTCTGTGATAGTGTATTTCTAATTGAAACTATAAGTTGGGATGTTTATTTACAAATAAACTAGCATAGATAGCCTCAAAACTAACAGAAGTAGACTAAAAGTCAGAAAACTTCAAATCAAACTATTTTGATTTATTTTTTTTTATTCTTATTTTTTTGGCAAGCATTAATGTTAGGCCTATGAAAACTCCACCATGCCCCCACTAAAACTTCTGTGCCCCCTTTCCTGTTCTATTGAACTGCTTAAATGTCTAAAAAATGCTTTAAAGTTTCAAAAAGGGATTGCTTTAAAGTTATTTATACTGGATGGTTTTCTTGGAAGAAAATAAAAAAGAGCATGGATGCTTAAATATTTTATGAGTGGGATGAATCACACACCACAGCCGTTGGAGTTTGACCGCCTCGGCTTGTGTAGCACGCGATAATGACCACAGCTAGTCAGTTCACTGGTGTCTGCATTCTGTGCTTCCGTCTTTCTGTTGCCAGTTTTCATCTTTCATGGGGCCAGATGGCCATTTTTACATTTCTCTCTTAAAATGTGTCATCTTAAATTCTTATTTCAATTATATTACACCCCCCAAATGATGTGTACATTAAGTTCTTAGCTTTCTCACGAAAGTAGGAGAGGTAAAGGGGCCAGCAGGCACCAGTGTTGCCTGTTCAGGCTGCTCCTCCCTCTGAGAAATGCATAAGGTCTGCCAGGCACCACAGCCCTTCCTAAGAAACAGTTGCAGTGGCTCACAGCAGCATGCATGTGTACACCATGTTTAGATGGGATACTAGTGTACTACTTACTACGTATTTTTTTCCTTTATTTTTATTTTTTTTAGAATAATATATATATAAACATTTTCATACAGAAAAAAGATTTTTTTATTTTTCTCATTAAAATATCTTTTATGATATTGATATATTGATAAATATATGTTGTAAATAGCGTGCCTCGATGAAATATGTTTTTAAATTAAAAATATAGATTTAAGTGTAAATATATATTAAAATGGTAACAATGTATAATAAGGTTCCATTTTTTAACATTATTTAACTACTTTTGTCATCATGAACTATAAAAGAAAAAAAGACTTAAAAATTACCCTCATTTAATGTTAGGCCTAATAAACATTTACTAATACATTATTAAAATCAAAAGTTGTATCTATTAAAGCAGACCTATTAAGCCCCTTTTTCACAAATTGTAATTTAAGTCTTAAGGTGTCCCCAGAATGTGTCTGTGAAGTTTTAGCTCAAAATACCACACAGATTTATATACCATGTTGTAAATACCCATTTTTGAGTGCTAGAAAAAATTTGCTGTTTTCATGCATGTTTCTTACCAGAATAGCGCTTCCTTCATCTGCTTGGTTTTGATTATAATCTATATCACGCTCAGGAACATTGCAGTTCTTCTTCATCATGAAAGTTTATTAACTGCATGCGTTTTAAAGCTATATCCGTTTAAATTTCTGATTTATTGTTTTCTGAGTGCACACATCTGAAGCACACGCACAGAAAGCTAGCTGTCAGACGGCATGTCTCACTAACTTCTCTTTTATGTTTTATTGTGCTTGTCAAATACACACAAGGTAAAACATACAAAGTTCACATAAACACAGTCGGTTATGTCTGTGAACGTAAAACAGCAGGGACAGAAATGTGTAGATCTGTGGCATATTCCCTTCAAAAATAAAACTAATCCACTGCGTCTTAATGTAGACTGTTAAGTTCACTCTTACATCCAACGACAAAACATCTCAATTGCTTACCAGACATTCTTGTCGCTTCAGTTGCTCTGGTGTCGAGACAATGGCGGACTGTGTATAACTTGCACGCTGGGGGGGTTATGCTAATACGACAGTGTCCGTCAACACTCGTGGGTGGGGCCTGTGCAAAGTGACGTTACTCTGTACAGAATCTGTGAACGGCTTGTTCTGAGACACTGCTTATGATTTATGGGGATTAAAAAAGGAGTGGGTGGATTTTTATCATTATAGGGTGGTTGTATACAACACACATTTATGTTCAAACACCATGTAAAAGTGAATTTTGCATAATAGCTCCCCTTAAATATTAGTTAATGGAGCTGTGCTAACATGAACTAACAATGAACATTTGTATTTTTATTAACTAACGTTAACAAAGATTAATGGAGCATATATATTGCTCATTGTTAGTGAATGCATTAACTAACATTAACTAATTGGATCTTATTGTAAAGTGTTACCAATGTGTAGTTTTTTCCATTTAGGTTTCAAAAAGTAGTCTGACAGACTCAGTTTCATTTACGTCAAAATAAATATGGCATCTACAACAATTGTCGCATTTGGTTTTGTATCACGTTTAGGTTTTCATGTCTTTTATTTTGTATCATCACAGTTATGTTACTGGTTTTGTTGTGTAAAATAAATATGGCATCTACAACAATTGTCGCATTTGGTTTTGTATCACGTTTAGGTTTTCATGTCTTTTATTTTGTATCATCACAGTTATGTTACTGGTTTTGTTGTGTAATTCCCTGATCCTGTCATGTGCCCCTTGTGTCTTGTTAGGGCCCGAGCACCAGTGGTGTGAGGACCCTATTGGAATTGCTCAGTTTCTTATTATTATTCTTCCGCTTCTGACAAATGAATCGCTTTTTTGAGGGCCTAAACATGCTCAAATACTCATGAAACTTTGCACACGCATCGGAAGTGGTGAAAATTTATGTCTGTTATGGGTTTCAGAATTAGGTGTAGCAATATGGCTCGATAGCGCCATCTACAAAATTTCAATGAAGTGCCTCTCACGCTATGTTTCACGTACAGGTATGAAATTCGGTACACACATGTAACAGCCCAATCCCTACAAAAAAAGTCTCTTGGTACGAAATCTGAAAACCAACAGGAAGTGAGATATTTTGAATTTTCTCAGCAAAATTTGTGCAATTTTTGCCATTTACAGATGTACTTTAACAAACTCCTCCTAGAGCTTTAATCAGATCAACATCATATTTGGTCAGTCTAATCTAAAAGCCTTTACGACATTAAATTGTGAAGATCTTGAGTTTTCGCTGAAGGGCGTGTCCGTGGTGGCCTGACAAAGTTCGATGTTTCGCCATGAAACAGGAAGTTGTTGTAACTCGAGCATACAATGTCAGATTTGCCCCAAACTTCATGTTTTATTAGAGTCCTGGCTTGAAGACATCTACATGGCAATATTCAGTTACAGTCATAGCGCCACCTATGGGCAACAGGAAATGTCATATTTTACACTATGATTAACTCCACGTAGAGATTTAACCAGATCAACATCATATGTAGTCAGTCTAATCTTAAGAACTTAGCGATGATAAATATCAAAGATCTCGTGTTTTCGTTAAAGGGCGTGTCCGTGGCGGCCTGACAAAGTCTGATGTTTCGCCATGAAAGAGGAAGCTGTTGTAACTCTGTTAAACAATGTCCAATCTGCCCCAAACTTCACATGTGTGATAAGAGTCCTGGCCTAAAGACATCTATATGCCAATATTCAGTTAGTCATGGCGCCACCTGCTGGCAACAGGAAATGGCATAAAATATTTCATTATGCCACAAAGTACCAAACATACTAGAAACATGGTAAATCATGCAACACCTGGCTAAGTACTAATGTATGCGATTAACGGCATGAAACAGGAAGTTGTAACTCAGGCATATGATGTCTGATCTGCTCCAAACTTCACACGTTTGATAATAGTCCTGGCCTGAAGACATCTACATGGCAATATTAAGTTACAGTCACAGCACCATCTGTTGCCAGCAGGAAGTGTGGCACTTTGAAATGACTTTGCCATAATTCTCCTGTATTTACTCGCTTACATGCATTTCGCCCACTGTTCACAGTTTTCCTAAGTCCAGCGGGTGGCGGTGAGCCCGGGTGCAAGGGCCCTTTCATCGCTGCTTGCAGCTTTAATTTTCATTGGTTCCTTTGTTTCATGTGTAATGTTCTTATTGGTTCATTGCGTTGATTATGTTCAGGTGTGGCTTATTATGGCATTAGACCTTTGTGTATAGCCCTCATGTTTCTGTTTTCTCTTGTCTAGCTTTCTTAAATGTAACCTGCTGTTGCTGAGTTTCTTTGTTTCATGGTTTATGGTCAAGTCGTTGTCTGGTTCTGTTTTATTGTATCTATACACGTTTATTTAAATAAACTGCACATGGGTTCAGCTCTGCTCGCCTTTAGTGGACTAAACGTTACAACATTAAAGGTCCCTTTTAATCATCAACAAAGCTGTATACACTGCCATACTCTTTCAATATTCGATTTGATTATAATTGGCACAATCTAATTTTGTTACATCCTTGCAGTGTAGATGTGATGTAAGTAGCTAAACAAGCTTCAAGAGAGCTTTGTCTTTGAATAATTTAAGTTTCAGCCTGTTGTTTCAGTCCAAGTTCCTCTATCTGCACTTCCGCTGGAGTCAGAATGTATGAATGGTGTTCAGCCATGTGTTTGATTTCATCTGTGCTGCAGGTCAGGAAGACTGTGAACTCTCACATTACAAGCCAACAGAGGAATGAGTTTAGTTTCAGCTGAATGAAAAATGATCATTTTTACTTGGTTACTGTGATACACATGCTTACCTTTGTCACTGAGAATGTTACAAAAACTTATAAGAAAGACAAGTAATCTCACTGAAAGTCTGAAATCAGATTTTTAAATATGGTCTGTATGCTGAGACTGGGCTGGTATTTTATCAAATTGTTCCAAGACTAACTGATTTGAGCTAAACAATTTACATTAACTCATGTTATACAGAGGAAAGAAAGCCATACCGGTTTGGAATGACATGATGGTGAGTAAATGACAGAATTTTAATTTGTGGGTGAATTATTCCTTTTATTCTACTAAGCTCTGAAAGCTCAACCTCTGTAATAATTATCTTTGAATTTTGTCTTCACAATTTTCTTCTAAATGTGAACATTATCGCTTGCTAACTTCTTTTAACAGATTTACACAGTCTGCATTGTTCCCAACAAAACACAAGCTTCCACAGTAATGCAATTTGGACTGAATAGAGCCATCTCACTGCTTTTATCCAGCACTCAGTGATCCATAATGCCACAGGGCACTTATCACAGGGGTACTATCCATTTAGACCAAGCTGTGGTGTTGTTAAACTTTTAGCACTCGATTTAAAATGCAAGTGGAATAGAATGAAGCGTGTAACGAAGAATTTTATGACATCCCCTATTGAACTACAAAGACATTTAGCCTTAGATGTGTTACAGGAATATGACACAGACTGTGTAATAATACCTCAGAATTACCACATTTTGTCAGAAGTTTCAATCATTCTACATATTGTGACCAGATTCTATGTGGTTTCTTTGGTTCAACCCTATAGTTAAAAGATGGACCCATCATAGTGGTGAAAGAAATGCATATGTTAAATAATTTCCTCTTTTAAGTGAGTCAAAATGGGGAACTGTGGAGCCGTTTGTGCGATTGCTGCAGAAGATGCTTAGAACTGCAACAAATATTCAATCCATTAAAACCTAAAACATACTGAACACATAAGCATAGGCATGAATCCTTGGTCTTGCGTTAGTGTGGCGGTAAAAAAACAAAGCAAGCAAGCAAGTCGTATGAAAACGTACGAATTAGATTACAAATTTAAATACAAATTCATCCGAATTAAGTTGACCAAAAGGAAAAATAATCATGAATTTCCATGAGATTGTGTTTTAAAGCAGATATGCTATTAATCAGGTCTCTGGCTATAAATACATCAGTAGTTTAAGTTAATTGTTGACCTGACGTGAAAGTACTTGACCTAAAAAAGAAAAATTGATTATAAAAAAAAGAGTTTGTCAATGCCTGTTATAGCACCCCTTGTGGCAATGCTGAGAATGGATTACATATACATGTGCAACAATGTTTGGACACATTTTGGCATTCAATAAAACATGAAATCAGTCTATACTAGCTACCAAAACATTTTCATGCTTGTGTAGAGTATGTTTTGGACTTTCGACTAAAGTATTTGCCATTGACAGATTGTACAATTTAGGGATGTTTATATTAATAAGTATAACATTGCATGTTTTACCTGAATTTGTATTCTGGATTTGTGCTGCATTCCATTCAACTCTGAAGGTTTGAATTTCCAACTTCTTACTTAGAAAAATCCAATACAATGGCACCTGATGCAAGATCTTCAATCTGGAAACTCATGCAGGCACTTACAACTTTGACACCACAGAGATGCAGATGTATGATGTAACACGAATGTGGCGGCACCTTACCTGGGTACACAATTAATCATTAACATTAATTTCTAAATATATAAAGTGCAGCAATGAATAAACAATCCTTTATTATATAATGAAATATGATTAGCATACATTTGAACATGCAGGTGTGTAAAAATGATCCACTCTGTTGATATTCAAACAGAACGAATTATAGCATTGAATAGCATCACTCATCCTGCACAAATTGTGCAGTGTGCCAGGAGGCAGTCGAGTTACATTTTTTT
Source organism: Hypophthalmichthys molitrix (assembly GCA_037950675.1). Taxonomy (NCBI): domain Eukaryota; kingdom Metazoa; phylum Chordata; class Actinopteri; order Cypriniformes; family Xenocyprididae; genus Hypophthalmichthys; species Hypophthalmichthys molitrix. Next base: position 34,020,111 of record CM075496.1, on the reverse strand, counting down.
TTACTTAAGTCTGACTAAAGTGGCAAATTTAAAGGATTAGTCCACTTTCAAATAAAATTTTCCTGTTAATTTACTCACCCTCATGTCATCCAATATGTCCATGTCCTTCTTTCTTCAGTTGAAAAGAAATTAAGGTTTTTGATGAAAACATTTCAGGATTAGTCTCCTTATAGTGGACTCCACTGTTGAAGGTCAAAATTACAGTTTCAGTGCAGCTTCAAAGGGCTTTAAACGATACCAGACGAGGAATGAGGGTCTTATCTAGCGAAACGATCGGTCATTTTCTAAAAAAAAACCAAATGTATATGCTTTATAAACACAAACGATCGCCTTGCAAGTGCTTCCGCCTTCCATATTCTTCAAAAAGCTTACGTTGTATGTCCTACGCCTTCCCTATTCAACTTACGGAACGAACGCAGCGCCAGTTCCGTTTTTTCCGTAAGTAGAATAGGGAAGGCATAGGTCATACAGCGTAAGCTTTTTGAAGAATACGGAAGGTGGAATGGTGGAAGCACTTGCTAGGCTATCATTTGTGTTTATAAAGCATATACAGTTAGGGTTTTTAAGAAAATGACCGATCGTTTCGCTAGATAAGACCCTTATTCCTCGTCTGGTATCATTTAAAGCCCTTTGAAGCTGGACTAAAACTAATTTTGACCTTCCACTGAAGTCCACTATATAAGGAGAATAATCCTGGAATGTTTTCATCAAAAACCTTAATTTCTTTTCGACTGAAGAAAGAAAGACATGAACATCTTGGATGACATGGGGGTGAGTAAATGATATGGAAATTTTCATTCAGAAGTGAACTAATCCTTTAAGGACTTTTGTCTTGACTTTGACTTGAGAACCACTGTAGAGATTCAACAATAGCTATGTTTCCATTACCCTGTTTTTATGCGCATTTTGAAGTAATGTGTGACGGAAATGCCAAATTTAGGGAAAAAATCCCTTAATTCGCAAAAACGTTTTTACGCTTGCTTGAGGTGGATTTTGACTTGTGCCAAAAAGAGTTAATGCGAATAATGGGAGATGGAAACCCATGTGACTAATTGGCTGTTTCCGCTGATGTTTTATTTACTGTTGGTTTATAGGTTACTAATACCACTGTCTGTGAAAAAAATGCAGCAAGTGAAATAAAAAAGGTAGAAAAGAATCTCACAAGATCTTTTCTTTTGGATATTAACAATTCAAAATTGACCACATTTATGAAAGGAGATTTACTTTATGCACAATTTGCAAAGCCAGGATAAGAAATAGGTCATCACAACCTCCGACTTCATTCTCCACATCAAAAAGGAAAGGTAGCCTATGTAATGTTTGAGCTGTCTTAACTGAAAACAACTTGCACTGACATATCATAAATATGTCAGTACCATTGTTTTGTCTCAAGATGCATATAAATGTTTTTTTTTTTAAGGCACGTTTATAAAAGCTACTTAAATGTTCTAATTTAAGTAGCTCCTGGCTTAATCACAGCCTTGTCTGTGAAACCGGACCTTGATGTTAGGAACTTGGGGCTTATTTGTGACTTGAATATGTGTAACTTGCACCCAACCCTGCCAGGAGGCTTAGTGGAACACCTGCAAACTAATCAGTGCCGTTACCATTTTGCTTTTTAATTTGTGTCATCTTTCAAGTGTCGGGCAATGGTGCACTTTTATATATTTTATATCCAAAATAGCACCTAATTCCAAATAACCATACTGGCATTAGTTATAATTTAATAAATTTATTTCAAAGCTGTTTGCTCCATTGTAGATAAGTGATTGGTTAAAATCTGCTCTTGACCTTTGGGGTGATATCTCTTTATACCTCAATACAGCCATAATTTATGTAAATGACCTTATTCTATTGGAAGGGGTTTAAATAAAGGATGGATTTATCTGTCTATTTTATATGCAATTAAACTGAATGATGGGCCTTTACTCCTCACACAAAGGAGGTGCTGATTGCCTCATAAACCAGCACCTCTGATTCCAGATCCCATCCCATAAAGGTGGAAAATCAACAATATGTAAATAAGGGAGATAAATTATTGATGAAAGAAGCTAATGGGTTTGTTGTTGCAGGATGACATCTTCCTTTGTTCTTGTGTCTGAATGTTGTGCTGTGCCCTGGCAAGACTTTCTATCTCATACTGTCCACTTCAGCATTTAAAGGGACAGGTCAACACAACATGACATCATTAACAAGATTTTTTGAAAAAAATAAATAAATAAATAAATTCTCAGCTGCTCTTTTTCATAAAATGAAAGCAAACCAAAAAAAAAATACCATTTGCATCTTCTTTCATTAACAACATGGAGCTTCTGCCAGGGCTCTCTCTCTCTCACTCTCTCTCTCTTTCACACACACACACACACACACACACAGTGGTGCTCCACACACTGTATACTATTCTTTGTACATATTTGGCTTATATATTTCATCGTGACATGGAGGTCATTTGATTTATTTAGTTCAGGGGAAAGGGAAAAGCCTTGAGAAATGTTTCATACAGTTAAGTGAAAGCATGTAATTTTATTTCCTATTAAAAGGCCCAAGACTAATAAGAATCATGTGTTTGGTTGCGGTGAACTTTATTATGATGAGTTAAAGTGACAGTAATCATGTGAGCAGTACAGTGAGGAAATCATTTGTTGTAATTATTTAATTATTTCTGTGAACATCAATTTCTTTCTTCACTTTAAAAGGTACATCATAATATTTACCATTGTTATTAGAGGGATAATTAACCCCCCAAAAAATAATATTCTTTCATCGCACAGAAGTTAGCTTTAAAACTACATAAATTGAATGTTAAATATGTCTGGAGCTTGTGTGCTAACTGCTAGGCCGCTGCTCCAACAATGTTTGACCTTATACACAGGATGCAGTGTAGTCCACTAGGATAATGACGTTGTTGAGGACGAGGTGAAAAATACCTTGGCTGTTTCTCCAGCTCTGGGTTTAGCAGATCAGTGTGGTATGTGCCTTGTCTCTTTAAGCCCTGCAGCCTGAGGCTTTTCTGTCTGTTGTATTCTATCAGCACTCACAGTAAAGTACTTGTTGACTATCTTGGCCACAAGCATGCAGCATATACTGCATCAGAAGAAGAGTGTGGGCCAGATGAGTGGCTTAACCAGCGAGAAAGATGTTGGAACCATCTGACAGTACAGTACAGCTGTGTGCCACCTGTCAATATGTTTTAGTAGATTCTTTATCAATTGTAACAACAGATTTTAGGAAATCTTTTTAATTGCTTAAATAATAGGATGCTCATGTTGAAAAGTTTGAAGACCATCAGTTTTTATCTATGAAGGAAGCCATTGACAAGTTAAGGAATATTATTATCATAGACATCATTACTAGGTCAACCATCTTGTACTCATAGACATTGTGTACGGTGGTGATACTAAAAGGAAAACTGAAAAATGAATGAGTGTGACTCCATTCTGAACAAAATTAAAGTTTGTTTGGAGTCCACAAAACTTTGTGCTGGCTGTTAAACTCTTTTGAACTGCCATTGGTGGTCTGTGACGATTATGTAATAGGTGAGCGTGCTCTGGGGCTCCACCTTCTTTAACATGAAATGATGCAAACATATCCACATCCCTATGATCAGATGCTTTATTAACTGTTAATTTCTGAGCGCTGTCATTTTTTGGGTATACCACTTAATTTCGCCCACTTTAGACATTCTACTAAAGTAACTTTGGAACTACATGTCAGCTATCAGTCATTAGAGTATTAATATAGTGTCTGCTTATAAGGGCTACAGGTGCTGGTCATATAATTAGAATATCATCAAAAAGTTGGTTTATTTAAATAATTCCATTCAAAAGTGAAACTTGTATATTATATTCATTCATTACACACAGACTGATATATTTCAAATGTTTATTTCTTTTAATTTTGATGATTATAACTGACAACTAAGGAAAATCCCAAATTCAGTATCTCAGAAAATGAGAATATTACTTAAGACCAATACAAAGAAAGGATTTTTAGAAATCTTGGCCAACTGAAAAGTATGAACATGAAAAGTATGAGCATGTACAGCACTCAATACTTAGTTGGGGCTCCTTTTGCCTGAATTACTGCAGCAATGCGGCGTGGCATGGAGTCGATCAGTCTGTGCCACTGCTCAGGTGTTATAAGAGCCCAGGTTGCTATGATAGTGGCCTTCAGCTCTTCTGCATTGTTGGCTCTGGCATATCGCATCTTCCTCTTCACAATATGAAATGCAAAATTTACTTTCATCAGAGAACATAACTTCGGACCACTCAGCAGCAGTCCAGTCCTTTTTGTCTTTAGCCCAGGCGAGACGCTTCTGACGCTGTCTGTTGTTCAAGAGTGGCTTGACAAAAGGAATGCGACAGCTGAAACCCATGTCTTGCATACGTCTGTGCGTAGTGGTTCTTGAAGCACTGACTCCAGCTGCAGTCCACTCTTTGTGAATCTCCCCCACATTTTTGAATGGGTTTTGTTTCACAATCCTCTCCAGGGTGCGGTTATCCCTATTGCTTGTACACTTTTTTCTACCATATCTTTTCCTTTCCTTCGCCTCTCTATTAATGTGCTTGGACACAGAGCTCTGTGAACAGCCAGCCTCTTTTGCAATGACCTTTTGTGTCTTGCCCTCCTTGTGCAAGGTGTCAATGGTCGTCTTTTGGACAACTGTCAAGTCAGCAGTCTTCCCCATGATTATTTAGCCTACAGAACTAGACTGAGAGACCATTTAAAGGCTTTTGCAGGTGTTTTGAGTTAATTAGCTGATTAGAGTGTGGCACCAGGTGTCTTCAATATTGAACTTTTTCACAATATTCTAATTTTCTGAGATACTGAATTTGGGATTTTCCTTAGTTGTCAGTTATAATCATCAAAATTAATAGAAATTAACATTTGAAATATATCAGTCTGTGTGTAATGAATGAATATAATATACAAGTTTCACTTTTTGAATGTAATTAGTGAAATAAATAAACTTTTTGATGATATTCTAATTATATGACCAGCACCTGTATATGTAGAATTCAGAAACCGTTGTTATTAGTGACACCGGTGGCCGTTAAGTGAACTGCAGCCGGCAATTTATTACTTACTCTTGCACATTTAACGTACAAGTGACTAAAAGCAGATATACTCCATGACAAAGTTCTTTTTCATTCTTTGCTTAGTCTCTTTGCAAATGTCTCTTTATTTGCACTCTTGCAGCTTTGAATGGAAGCACTTGTGGCAGTTTGTGACGGTGACAGGTAGATACGCTAGAGGCTTCATCTCACCGACCCTCACCATCACGCAATGCATTAAAAAAATACATAAATAAAAATGATTAATGTTGCTGTCAAATACAATTCAAAATATAATCCTGATTAACTTGACTTTGATTGATTGTTGACTTTTTTGAATGTTGACTATTTTTTATGTAAATGTAACAGATAAAGGCATAATTCACTAAAAAAATTGAAATGATTATTTACTTATATTCATTTAGTTTATTATTTAGTGAACTACCCCTTAAAATAATATAAGGATAGAGTTTTAGTATAAAATTAGACTACAACATGATACTGTACATTCACACAAACAAGCTTCAAACTGAAGAGGTATGGCGATGAGTATTATAATGAAATGGAGAGGGACATTTTTATAAGCCTTGGGTGAGTCACGAACAGTGTGAATGGGAGTCTTTTTCATGTGGTATGAAGCTTTTATCCTGGCTCTGCAGAGTAGTAAGTAATTCATGGAGAGATCTCAGTCGTGATGATGCACTCATGATACAAGAGTTCCAGTAAACAGTTCCAAACTATATTTACCACCTCCCATCAGAAACCATTTGATTCCTCGTTTCCTTGGTGACACAACGAACACAGTGGATAGCTCTCAGTTGCCTATAATTACAAAGTGATTTATCATGCTGACTTTAATCTGGGTAAGTTAGATCTGTCGAGTTTTTGGTTGCCTAAAGCAACCATCACTATTAGCATTTTTAAAAAACTTGTACATCTCAACTCATGTGGCTTGATAATGAGAGAGTGCTATTACTTTTCAAAGCAATGATGGACTTTATAGCAGGTTATGTTATCACCTGCGGACTTGAGGGTGGCTTCTTTTGACTTAGGCCAGTAAGTAATCATCAAGCGGTAATCCTCAGTAACCTCCCAGAACATAGCACTTTATGCATTCTTTGGAAATTATACAGTACAACTTTAGCATCCTCATGAGAGTGTTGATATCCATTTCCTGAAAAAGCAGTTTGGAGAAAATCACTATTTATCACTATTAAAAATAATTTAAACTATTCTCTAAGAAACTTAGTTTTACTGGAAAACGACAAGGCAAAAATACTGATCAAGAAAAGTATTTTTGTGTAGAAAATCCCAGTGGAACAGACAGTATTTTTAGGGACATTTTATTTATTTATTTTTATTTTTTTATTAATATTGACAAGGGGTTCATTATTTCAAAGCACAGTTAAGCATTTGCATGTCAAAAGACTGAAACAGTAGAGCTTGTCAGTTCATGTGGATCATGATTATACATCTTATAATCTGTTAAACCACAGTAGTACACTGAATGTGCACCATTAAGAGCAATAACCTGAATAACATAATGGTTTTTACAAGCCTAATCACTCAAAATTGCACAAATATTGCATTGGCTTCTGTCTTGACCATTTCCATAAAAATACAATTGATAATGTTACAGGAAAAAGGAGGTATTTGGAGGTCACTCACAAGGTTTTACGTCAGCAGTGTTTTAGCCATTAAGTCTGGAATTATTAGCTTCACATGAGAGTTTTAACAAGTCACACTAAACATGCAAAGGCATCTCAGTTTAAAAGTACTTTTATGCAATTGAGAATATTATGTAAAATTACATTCTAGTGAGTTAACAGTTAATATATTTCAGCATTGCACTTTAAAATAATGAAATGTGTGGACTGGCAGTATGGTAATCTCATACTTCACAAGTCATACAGCTCATTAAAGAGAAGTGCTTTTGGACAAAAGGGAGAGAAAAATCTCATAGACTTTCATTAAAAAGAGGTCCCACATATCAAGGGTACAGAATATCTTTTTTGACTTGGGTCAGTTAGCAACCATCAAGCAACATGCTGGCAACTGCATAGCAACGTATCAACAATTACTCAGAACACCTATACCAACTATCCCTTACAATCTTTATTCTTCTAATAACTACCAAGCAACCACCTAGATCACCTTAGCAACTTACCCAGAACTGTCCATATAGTGACCACCTAAAACAATGCCCAGTCTGGGGTGCGTTTCCCGTACAACGACTTATCTCGCTGCTTCACTACCATAGTACGATGCATCGTTGAACAAATCAACTAGACACGCTTATTTCGTGAAACCCTATTGTCGCAAACCTGTCGTTCATCCACGTTGGTGAATGATGTCACGCAGGTGGTGGAGTAATAACTTCTTTAAATGAATCATTTTAAGATGAGATTTGATTTTTAGGATGAGATTTTTTGCTATAAATTATGGACATGGCATCTGAGAACTAATTCTCATTTTTCTCAGTTATTTTGCTTTATTTCCAGATTCAATCATAGGCTCGTTCTTACATAGGCCTACTAGAGCACGTACGCACATGCGCACTCTTCAGAAACGGTGCTTAAAATCTTTGGACAAACTAAAATATGTAAATGACATTTGTATATATTCGGGAAAAAAAAGATATACATTGTACTTAATGTCAGCTTGCTTATTTTGCTCAAGATAAGGATTTATTAAGTCCACATGTCATAAAAACAAAAAAACTATGCTTATAACCACAGCTCGAGAGCTGTCGTTCCAACCACACAAATTTGCGACGCAGTTTGCGAATGTTCGTTTGAACCTAGTTTGAACTATGGTTTCAGGAAACACCAAATCCCTGAACTATGTTAGTAAAGACGGAACTTGCGATGTTAGTTGGCTAAAGATGCTTTTGGGAAATGCACCCCTGATGCTTAGCATCATCACAGCAGTTTTAGCATTGGTAAGCACCACTTGCATTGTATACGGAAATTGTTTTATATCCACGTTGTGCCACAGAATTTCATGACAAAAAAAAAATCTTGTCATTGAAGACCACATTTTGCAGTGAAACAGTAAAAAGCATTTGCGAGATGGATTTTTTCCCTTCGTTTGTTTGCCTTTCTAGGTTTTCACACAACATACAATGTACATATGACCTCACAGTAATCTGAACTAGTCCTTCCATATGACCGGAGCATTTTATGTCATTTCAGCTCCCTTTTCAAGGCATTGCTGTTGGAACTAAGAAGAATGCCTAGAGCAAAGCTGCTATGTCTGCTAGAGAATTCACTAGTCTGTGCCCATCACCCATAACCATGCAGAGCAAAACTAGGTCAACCCTTCCTTTCACGGATCAACCAGATCACTTCAGCGTGCTTGTGAAACTCCCCCTCTATTCTCCAGGGTCTTACTCAGCCCCCAACCCCTTCACTACTCCCTTTGTCCTTCCCTTCCCTATACATCCCTGTATCCTTTCCCTGCACAAAATCTTTGTGTGTGTGTGTGTGTGTGTGTGTGTGTGTGTGAAAGAGACCTCACTTCATTGCTACCATTCCTTTTTTTTTTTCTTTTTCTTTTTGCATTTTTTGCACTGTCTACCTGCAGAGTGAGAGGCCAGAAGGGTTGTGATCGGTTTGACGTTACAGAGCAAAGAGGAAGAAATTGGCAGTGAACGGAACATGGACTTGAGATTCAACTGAGACAAGTTGCTGCAGTTGCTGTAGTCTATATTTACATTAGTCATGTACGAAATGAGGAATTTTTGAAGTTAGATAGATTCTTTTGTTGTGACATGGTTAATTCCAAACAGAATGTGTGCCCAAAATTCACTCTAAGAAAAGTCAATACAATTAGGACCCAATGTAAACCATATTAATATGAAGGTATTTCCTGAATTTATTTTTCAGTTTAAGTATTTTACCTATATTTTGAATTATGCATTGCATTGTATTGTGTTTTAGGCTAGAAGAAAATGTCTGTTAATTTATCAGAAAAGGTATACTGGTAATTTTCTGCCAGAACATTAAACGTTAAAAAATATTTTTACTACCACATTTGGAAGTATGCAAAGTATGTAGTGGAAATTTTTGTTAAACAAATCATAACATGTTATATTTTAGTTTCTTTGCTAGTTTTGTAAAGAAATTCATACTGTATATATGCACAAAGTTTTGTTTACAAAACTAATATCAAGTGTCATAAGAAGCATGAATGAGTCAGATGTGTCCAAACTTTGGTAATGTAAAATTCCTCTAAAGGACATTTCATAAAATTTTGCACAACAATACAGTTGTCATGACCTTCATCAAGTATTTTTTTTCCTTCTGTGAAACAAAAAGGAGACATTTTACAGAAAGTCCAAACTTCTGTTTTCTGTACAATGAAAGTGGAAGAGGACCAGGGCTTCCAAGTTTCAAAAAAGTAATTTTAAAGTGATAGAATAGTAATCTAAGTAACTAAGTAATTGTTGGAACCATTGCCGGTGTTTTTCCCTCCGTGTTTTTCCCAGATTTCAGATGCGAATGGGTTCCAGTATTTGGCCCAAATCTTTTAAAAGAACAACACAGGTTCATAAATCATGTTTATGGTCTTTCTTCTGTAAATGCTTATGTCTTTCTTTCATTCTGCCAAAATGTGTGTGTGTAACATAATTTAAAGGGAAAGCTCAACACTGGTCAGGATACAAAGTTTCAAAATGCTTTCATGTTTTTCCACTGAAACCAAACAAAACTGCCATGAGTAGTTTTGATAAGCCTAAGATGAGAACAGTACTGGAAAAGTATTCAAGAACATTTATTTATTTATTTAGGTCCTTCCATTTTTTCATGTACCAATATTAGAAAAGTAAACAGTACACTTATTAGGCAAGGTAGCTTCAGGCGGTTTTGATTTGATTAAGTGCACATACTCTTGTTTGTACAATTGCAGGTTTATATAAGCCAGATCCGCTTGGTATACTATAAGGTACATTATGTACCCACTCATTCAGAAAGACTTGAATTTTATTACAGGATGTACATGTATTTCAACTGAGGTTTGAAAATATTTTGTGGCTACCTTATGGAAACAATATTTCATATCTTTGATGGGAAGACTTTATAATCTCTTGTATTGCTACATTTCTCATTTGTCATGATTAATTTGGTTATTATGAAGTCTCATGAGCCACCTCATATTTAATGCACAATGTATCTGTTTTTAAATTAACAATTTTGAAAGCCAAAAAGGTGTTTGTGTAAAATGTTTTGGCAGAAATCCCAGTATAAATTTGGTCAGCCCAATCAAGTCTCACCTTCTGCAGAAAATTTATTTGAAAATTACAATTCACTAAATGCCCTAAATTGATCTTTTGCCAAAAATAACAAAATATATGAATTTCTCACATTTATTGTACCAATAGTTTAATGCAGTGAAACAGATGACATAATGGTCTAACAGCATCAACTCAAATTTTGGCCTCACTGTCCTTTATAATATATGAATAATGGTCTCATGAGAGTAAATAAGGTAAATGTCCTTGCATTCTGTTCTTGGACCAATATCTGTGACATCCAAGGATTTTTATGTTCAGGGTTAAAATAGGCCTGTTTAACTGAATAGCTGGTCTGTCATTACCAAGACCAGAATTAAGTGAAAAATAATATAAACATAATTTCCTTAATTTTTCCTTTAATGATTTTACCGATATTTACTGGGAACTTTAATTTACTCTTAATGCATGCAGTCAATTAAAATCTGTATATTATAAATTTGCTTAATTCTTTCTTTGTGTCAGAACTACGAAACATAGTACGAGTAGTTTTGTTAATTTGAGTGTTTTAGCATAAAGTACATTTAATTTAACTTTATTTATTTCATTATTTCTTGATATCTGATAGTAAAAAAACAAACAAAAAACAAACAAAAAAAAACACACACAATAGGCATTTGTCAGTGTTATGTTTAGTTCTGGTTACTTTCATTGTGTTTTGGTTTCGTTTTCCCTCATCCCATTTGCCTATGTTCTCGTTCATTGTTAGTCTTCACAGTTCCTGATTAAGTTACATACCTGTTTCTAGTTTTGTCAATTATATACTTCTGTGTATATAAGCCCTTAGTTTCCTCTGTTCATTGTTCGGTGTCATTATGTCGATGTGGTTGTGTCCTGGCATGATTCCCGTAATCTCTTCTGTTACTTCATTGTGTGATCACTACAGCCACAGTTTGTGACAGAACACCAAACTGAAACAAAAAATATGGACTTTCTGGCTGTTTGCATGGTCTGTTTAGAGCAGGAACATCGCACCCGCGAGGACCACTCCACCTCAGCCCATCAACCAGTTGGCTCCACCTTGACTCCTCGCCCCTTCAGCTCCACCCTCATCCTTAAGACTTGACCGTGCACCTTGGTCAGTCGTTGCTCTGCCTACACCATGGACTTCTGGGCTTTCAGCTACACCTCGTCCCTCCACCTCTTTGGCCCTGTTGGGCTCTGCCTTCTCTCTGGCTCCGCCTTGGTCCTCAGTCTCACTGGCTCCATCTTAGTCCTCCAGCACCCTGGCTCCACTTTGGCTACTCATCACTGCAGTTTTACCTTGGCCTCCAGGACCAATGGTGTCGCCAGTCTCGTCATCTCCTCGGCTGCACCTGGGTCTCCAAATCTCCTAGCTCCACCACTGGTGGTTGGACTGCTGACTCCACCCAGGCTCCGCCCACCATCTATTCTGTCTTGGGCCTTCATTCTGGCTGTGCTCTGGGTTTCCATCTGGCTCCTCCTACCTTCATTGCTTCCCTGGCTCCTCCCTCTGTCAGCTCCATGGTGTCTATATCTGCCGGCTCCTCCCAGTTTCCTCCTGTCTCCAACTCCTCATCCTCCTCCAGATCCCCCACCCTCCCTCCCCTCCTGGACTATGTTGTTATGCCGTGAGGATGTGCCCTCCGGGAGGGGGGTGTAATGTCAGGGTTATGTTTAGTTCTGTTTAGTTTCATTGTGTTTTGGTTTCGTTTTCCCTGATCCTGTTTGTGTGTGTTCTCGTTCATTGTTAGTCTCCATGGTTCCTGAATAAGTTACGCACCTGTTTCTAGTTTTTTAGTTATCTGTGTAAATAAGGCCTTAGTTTACTCTGTTCATTGTTTGGTGTCATTTATGTTAATGTGTCCTGGCATTATTCCTGTAATCTCCTACGTGTTCTTAATTATTCTGTAAGTAAAGAGTTCTTCTGTTACTTCGTCATGTGATTACTACAGGTACAGTACATGACAGCATTTGTTTAAAGTATTAATATTATAAAAAGGCTTATTTTAAATGCATGGCAAAGTTTTCATTAATTTAATTAAGTTTGTTGAGCATTTTATGTTTTTAATTTTTCATATACTAAGAATTTGTTTTTCCTTATTGAGATATTGGACCATTTTATGTCAAGAGCAATGCGTCCATTTATTTCGTTTGATCTGTGCATAAGGTAAAATCCTCTTTTTAAAATTACAGTTGGGGTCCAAGGTTAAATGAAGTGTGATTAAAAGAAAAAAAAAAGAGAAAGGTGAAACAGAGGACAGCATAAATCATGGCTTAAGAAAATTCTATAGGGGTTTAGTTTTAGCCTTTAGCTTAAAGATTTTCCCCCCTTCCCTAACATGAATACTGTCCAATGTAAAATTTTATTTTTTAGAGGTTGTTCTTTAATACCTCAGGAGAATGTGAGACAGGAGAACTTTGTCTCTGATGTCTCTTCTAATTCCTGAAGAGAAATATAGAACAAATTGATGATATAAAATAAAAGAACAGAGCTATAAAATTTATTTGGAAAGTTTGAGAAACTGATAATTTGGCCTTAGACGATTTTGGTGAGAAATATTTAAGTTCATATTGAAGTCTTTGACCTTTAATTTCAAACTTCAGTATCTTGGGAAATCTGAATCTTTGCTAAAAGTCTTTTTTTCCCAGGAGAAAAATCAATCAAATCAACAATCGCTTTCTCATTGTTGCTAGGAGAAACATGTTTTTAAGGAGATCTGTTTTTGTATGAGCTGTTGTACACATTCAATTTGTATCATACATTGTAAAATTCATATTAAGAGCTAAAGCTTAAGAAACAAACTGAAAGTGTTTGCACCTCTTTCCATCTCTTTCCCACACAGGAAGGAATAGTTTAGGATCTACAGTTATTCAAATCATGGCGGCAGTGGCTAATCTGCATCAATATTTTCTTCCTCCCTCTTCAGTTCAATAAAAAAAAAAATATATATATATATATGTATATATATATATATATATATATATAAAGTAAAATAAAATACAAACATAATTTTGCTAGTTTTAATGGTTTTTAATGTAAATCATTAGTCATATTTAGTTATCAAAGTATCATGTTAGCATTGCACTCTGAAGAGCACTGAGACTAGACAGCGTCACCTAAGTACCAGCTTAACTAATATTTTCATCGATCTGACTATAACAGTGTAGGTTTTTCAACAAAATACTTTTTCCAATGTATTTTGTAAAAAGAAAAAAGTTACATGCTGCTTTTATGTCTTTCTGTATTGCAAATGCAGCAAATAATCAAATGCGCAATGTCTCATATGAAGTGCTGGGAAATACCATTCATTGGCTTACCATTCATAGACCTATTGGATCATGTTGACTGTTTCAAAACTGTTTCACTTAATCATTTAAAGTGCCCCTATTATGTTTTTTTTAAGGTTCCTAATATTGTTTTGGGAGTCTCCTACCAGAGGTTTACATGCATGCCAGGTCAAAAAACACTTTAGTTTTCTCATAATATACATTTAATGTAACCTCAGTTCTCAGTGTTTTGTAAACGATTCGTCAGAAGCAGTTTGAAGAATCAGTCTCTCTAAACTCTTCCTTTCCGTGAGCCTACAGTGCTCTGATTGGTCAGATGGCCCAATTGTGATTGGTCTACTGCGCGCACCGTGCACCCATTGCCATAACTGAATGACAGCTATCAATTCGCAAGACATTGTATACAATGTATGGACAGAAAAGATGATTTTACCGTATCAATTCAAGCCCGAGTCCGAAGATGAAACGTCTGAAGTAGTCGATCAACCAGAAACTGATTCACAATCACGACTGGAGTAGGATGTTTCTCTATGGTAAGTGTCACCTTAGTTTGCTTATTTATAAGACGTGATAGCAGCGTCACTGTTATACTTTATGTAGGTGCACCTGTGGGAACTGTATCAGAATGCCAAGCAAAGCTGAAAACCTCTAAACATAAGATAAACATTTCGGCCAGATGTGTACAGACTTTTTCGCCATAACTATTAACAAAGTAAAAAATGGCTATATCATTGTTTGACATTACAATGGGTGTTTACTGTTTACAGAGAGAATACTTCAACTAGCTAGCGTGGACTAGCATCTTAACATCCTATTACAATACAGATAGAGCTCCACTCTACTGTAATAATAAAAACGCAGAGGAAAAAACAGTTTGTTTTAAGCGAACTGGGCCCAGAGCTATGTTGTAAACTCCCATGTTAGCCGAGCACAAAGGTGAATAGCTGATTATGCATTACACTTTGTAAACAAAAGTCGTGCTGCATCCTTGATCATTACTTTTATTACATGAAGTAATAAGATAGACAAGCTGCATTAATCGACAAAATTTTAAACAATGTTGGACCCACATCTGAACAGCAGAACTACAGAAACCTGAGTTAGCCGGTTAGCAGGAGACATACAGACTAGGGTGTGTGTTACACAACATAACATACAAAACTACCAATTTTGAACGATCGCTAGAAAATATAAACATCAATTATTAATCATACTTACAGGTTGATATTCAGAGGAGCAAGCTGGCCCAAATAAACTGGGCATTGATCCATATTTTAAGACCAAGCGTTTTGTGAATCCTGCGTTAAACTCCCTGAGGTTTGAGAAGCAGTTGTCAGTAAAATGACGGGAACACAACAAAAGATTGTACTGCTGTGGTATTGTTGAAAAATGAATTTTCCCTGGCGTCTGTGCGTGCAATACATGGGTGGGCAATATGCTAATGTTTCGTTATGACGTCACAACAAAGCGGCTTGGGATTCGTTTTACAAACGACTCAATTAATTGACTCAGAGTCGACTCTTACTTTTGAGAAACAATAACTTTATATACAGTGCACTTTAAGATTTAAAACTTTGCAGGATGTTCTTATTCACTTAGAGCTATGTTACACACTAAAGGTAATTTTCAAAAATCCATAATAGGGGTACTTTAAGGTCAAATCTTATTTTGAAATGGGATAAGTTTATTTCACTCTTTGTTTTCTTTAAATGGCTTTTATATAAAAGGCTTTTGTAAAGTAACAAAAATAAACAATGAAAATGGTGAAAGGTTCAATCAACAGTTAAATCAAAAGAATAAAAATAAACCCCTTAGACATAAAAGTGTCTGGAGTTGTAGAAACACAGCCTACAAAGGTTTTATGGCAATAAACATTCTCTGTACTGTGCTGTGAACTTAGCTGCTGGTAATGTTATAGGAGATAAGTTTGGTGTCTTCAATGCCCTCTTTCACATATTTGCCCATATAAATGTCAACATATGATATATTCTTCAGTATATTAAGTTGACAACCGAGGTGTTGTCTTGCAAGAAGGATGTTTCTTTTAACGTCTGTGTGGGGGAGCGTTGACATGCATGAATTATGGGGCTTATGGAAGCTTTGGCATGCATGTATAATGTTCAGTACAGAAGCAATTGATGGGGAGAAAGAAAGAAAGAAAGAAAGAAAGAGAAAGAAAGATACATAGCAAAAAAGGGGGCTCTTTTCCAGTTTTGTTTAAATAAAGAGTTGGTGGGTGATGCATTTCACAGGTTCCTCTTATGTCACTGGGTATTATGGGATAGGCTGTGTGAGAATTCTCAGCTTGCTCACAAAAGTGGGAGAATCAGTGAATAGGGGGCAAAATGAAAGAACAGAGTCAAAGGAGCCGTCGCTGCAGCAGTGGAATAAGCAGTAAATGGGTTCGATTAATGGTTTAGGGGGCCCAGTTTGTGCAAGGGGAATTTTATTAAAAGGTTTAGACATTCACTGAGGGGGTGTAGAGAGACCTTCTGTTGCCTACCTGCAGCATTCATTCAAACCTAGAGAGAAAAACAAAAGTGCAAACGGTTTGAACTGTGCTTGAGGGCAGAACAATGAATCCAGAAGAAGCAAGCTATACTTGTGTCATAAATTAACACATGTACTTATAGTATAGCTGACATTTTATTCATGTTGCATGTAGTGGCTGCTCAATTTCAGTTCAGGTTGTTCAAGTCATGGCATAAACAACCAATTCTACCATGTCTTTGAGAAGTAGGGCATTCTTCACTTCTTTAAGCTAGTATCACTGCTTTCTTCACGCTGTGTGTGTGCCCCACTTCCCATCTACATCTTTGAGTGGCAGTTGGTGGTCTGTGAGGACCTGTGTGCTTTGATATCCATATTTGATTAGCATAAGAATAGCCATCGCTGCATCGCTGGCCCCCCAGTTTTGGTCAGATGGTCACAAACAGGTTTGGAGCCTCAGCATAACTAATCTATAGCAAGAACAAAAGACCAGCTGACAGTTCCAGTCAAAATTGGTTAGGCTTTGGAACAGTTCACTCACTTCTCTCCAAAATCCTGTCAAAAGTATATTCTGTATATTATTTAAGTGTCAAACATGCATACACTGTATGTTATGATACACCCCTCTGTGGTCATGTACAGACATTATTATAACACATTTTGATACTCGCAAGAGCCAAGAGCAACAGTCTGCGAACAGGATTGATTTGCTTTGCTTTCAGCCTGTGAGAAAAAGATGAGTGAACTGGAGATGTTTTTAGTCTGAAAAGCATGAGAAGTTTGAAGTTTCTTCTGTACTTTATTAATAAGATTAATTTCCTTTCAAAACAGTAATGATGCATCGTAAAACTGCATTTGGTGTAAATGTCTATGCAGATGGTAATCAGGTAAAAACAGAGAGAAAGAGGCACTGCAGCCAGCAAAATAATGAGGGTTTTCTTTTTTAGACATGTCTGAACTTGAATTAAAACACTATGGCACATTTCAGTGGAGAGTCTAATGTGTTCTCATTTACAATGCACATGTTCAGGATACAAAAGTGTTTCAAGGCCACTCCTAAAAGTAGATTTTTCAATTAGGCCTACAAATGCATTAAAGGTATAGTTCACCACAAAATTAAAATTGACTATAATTTTCCTTCTGTGAAACAGGCAGAATATTTGAAGTGCTCTTTTCAAAATAAATCCATAGATAGTTTTGTGTAAGGAACAGACAAAGAAGAAATTTAATCCTATGATGTCAAATTTGTCACCAGGTTTTGAATTAAAAATGAATGAATTAGTTAATTAATAATAATAAAAAAAAAAAACAGAATTCATGATCTAAAAAAAACACTGAACCGGGTGGATTTACCTCCATAAAATTCTTCACAAAACTATTTTATGGCTTCAGAAGTCTCGGAAAATAGTTTCATGATTAGTCTTTGTTTGGGTTTCATTGTCACAGACTTTTACTTTGTATTCTTTGTTTTTCATGTGTTTTCATGTGCTTTCTTTACATTTTTTATATGTTCACTCACTAGTTTTTTACCATGATGTTGCGCACCTGTTTCTTGTTAAGTTACTTATTATCTTGTGTATTTAAGCCCTCAGTTTGTTTCATTCATGGTTCAGTGTTGTCTTTACATTGTGAAAAGCTGTTGCATTCTTTTTCACCATTTGGATTACCTTCTTTGTTTTATTTGGGTTAATAAAGATAAGTACCATTTGACCCACTTCTACTTGTCTTCCTCAACCAAAAAAAAAAAAAAAAAGTGACAAATAACACATGGGTGAGGTGGACAAAATGCAGCTGCTCATCTTTATAAAACAGTACCAATTTCTCTACATACAGATATGTCAACTCAGCCATATTATATAATTTGCAGTGATGTGTTTGACAGCTACAACCAGCAATAAAACATAAAGCACTGTGAAAAACAATGTTTTTATTTATTTATTTATTTATTTTTAGATAGTGTACTGGAACATTCATATAAAGCAGATCTCCATAGTCCAATAATGGTAAAAAGGTTGCAGAGACCAAATATTTATTTGCACTGAAAGAAAATAAAGTTCTATTTCTGAAATAAAACCTTAAATTAACCTAAAGTTTAGAAATTAATTTATCAATATGAAGCTTAAAGAGATAATTGGTTACCAAGTACTACTTAATTACTTGTAACACATTCCATTTTTGTTCCCTGGGAATAGATATAATATCAGGAAGATGCATTTGGCTTTGGAATTTGAAAATATCATTAATTTAGTTTTATCTGTATTTAAAACGAGTTTAAGTTGGCATAGACGAGACTGTACAATATCAAACGTTAATAGGTTGTTTGCACATGACGTCATTGCAGAAGCGAATGAGTCTGGAGGGCAGGGAGTGATTTTTCTATTTAGGACTCCTATCAAAAACTCAAAATTCGTATGTTTTGCGTCGTTTATGGTTGCTCAAATCGATAAAATCGAGAACCCAGAAGGTGTTTATATCGTTTACATACCTTACAACGTTTTTTATAACTTGTATCGTTTTTTAACTTAAAGTTGACGCCTTTAATAGCGTTTTGCGTCTGCTGATATACTGAAATGAATATGGATACCTGCTTACCTTATTTGTTTTTGACTTGGTTAAATATCCACATTCTTCATGTTATCGTTTGCATGGAAGATAAGCTATTTTATCCCATTGAATGATAATTTGGTGTTTTCACTTAAGTTTTGTAGAATTACGTTCACAATGTTGATCTGGTTACCATGAGAACAGTGTCACGCGCTGCTGCTTCAGCCATCATATGGTAGAAAATGTCCAAATAAATAAACGTTTAACAAGCTGACAGAAGTCGATTCATTTCTTTGTTGGAAGCGTGTAACGTTAAATGTAAGTGTAGTTTTAATGTTGTCTTTGTAAATATTCACTTTCCCATATGGCCACGCACGGAGGAGAATCGGAGGGTCACATTCAGCGGACAGACAGACACCGACACACTGTATTTTTTTGTATTTATTTCAACAAATGACAACCAAAATCAAACCCATAGAAGCTCGCGAACAGTTTTGAAGTGGCTGTGTGCAAGTTATGCTCATTCACAAGCCGGGTGAGAGTAATACTCGCAAATGTAATGGTAATTATTACACCAAAACAAAATACAACACTTTCAAAAACACTCAGCTATGTGATTATTTTATTGAGCGATAGCAGGGGGGTTAATCAGTGACATTACATTTGCTAAACGGCGTCTTCCCATCACCTCCTCGACCAGTTTCCCTTAGTGTGTTTTTACACGTAGAAAGGGCAACAATTGTATTACACCGTCCAGTTTTTTCTTTGAACGATGATGTGAGCTCCTGTTGCAATTCTCAATTCAGCATAAATGACCTACAATGGCGACATTTTTCACAATCACGACAGAAAATCAAAAATACTGCCCTAACTTCACTAGCAGAAAGGCAGCGCGATATAAACAAACCAAACTAGAACTCAACACGGTGTGACGGCAGCTTCACATTCACTTTAGCCTATCTACCACCTCGATGGCAGTCAAGTCTTTCAATTCAATGGAAAAGTCGCTCCTCTTCATAACATAAAGATCACGTCCAACATATGTTGTGATTTTCTGTTTATATCTTTCTAAACCAGCACAGAAAGTACTTCTCTCCATCTCTTCCATTCTAATTTTTACTGCTTGCCCTCCACCGGTATTTCGCGCATCATCAGAACCACGTGATTGCAAACAACCTATTGCAAGTATTGAAGAGCTTGTGAAGCTGATGAATAAATTAGCACAACAATAAATAGCGGTATCAGCTGCATAAAGATGATACCTAGCATTAGGAATATTATTTATATACAACAGATGTTATTTATATACAAGGAAAATAAATAACATCTGTGATAACATTACTAATGCTAGGTATCATCTTTATGCAGATGATACTGCTATTTATTGTTGCGCATATAAAAGCAAATGGGGGTTGACAATGCCCAAGGTAATTTTGTGACAAAAACTGCATGTATGCTTTAAAAGTACCTTGGAGAACCATGAAAAACCATACGATTATCATTCAGTGACATGGTATATATTAACCATATCATAACGGATACCACCACAGTTCTTTTTTGCAAGGACATTTTTTTGTAAGGGCATAAATCATAAAAAAGTGAGTTGGAGGTACAAGTACAAAGAAAGAATTCAAATCATTAAGCTACACCCCTGAAGCTTAGAGCAGTGGATGGGATCATAGCGATGTAATTACCTGAAATTGCATATTGCCTGTAGGTCTGTCTGCTCAGCTCAAAAGTGCAGGCACTGCGAGTGAATGTTGTTGCTCATTTTCTGTGAACTACAGTAAACTCCTGCTATCTAACATTGCGTAATTCATCTATAGAGAGCTATAGGTGAAAATGCAAAACAAAGCAGCAGCATTTCGGGACAAATTGTTCCACAACTTCCACAAGTCATAAACAGCCTCTATCTGTGGGAAAATGTTTTTTGGTTTCTGACTCAAGGTCTGGATTTGCAATGTCGAATTAAGAGCCTGCAGCTGGAATGCTGCCAGCTTCAGCTCACTTCAGTTGGCCGTACTCTTTTTGTCTGCTTCCGCAGAATACTCATTTGTCACAATGAGTTTGGCTAATTTATGATCATGCAATATGAGTGGAGTGTCTTCTCTTGCTGTGCACTACATTTGAAAAGCATTGTCTGCAAATCCAACCTAAAGATACCCTTGTGGCAGAAAAAGTGTGCTTTAAACTGGCAGACATCAGGGAAGAGGTGAAAAATTTCCTTCTCAATGCCCCAGTTTTGCCCTCTGGACTTTTTGACACCTCGTCATGGACTGTCTTCAGCCAATGGTTACACATGTTTCAGACACCAGTCATGCTGATGCCGTTCCCCATATCCTGCCAACTCATTCTCAGGGAACCGGGTTGCATATGTTTATTTTGCCATTTGTCAGAAAGAATTTTGTTATCTATACTGCTACTGCTCTTTCTCAGGGTTAGGGATTGTTTAGGAAAGTATATCGGTATTACTTTTGCGTGTAACTTGTCACAAATTTGATCTGAAGTGGAATGCATATGCTTATGCTTTATAACATACAATGCTTATATTGTGTGTATCATTCACTTATCCAGAATAAGTATTTTCAATAAATCCCTGGTCAGTTGGAATATGTAAAAAACCATGGTTAATTGCTAATCTTCTCATACATTTATCTAATTACAATAATTAAAATAGAATAAGGAGTATAATAATAATTACAATAACTCAAAAAGAATAAGCAGTATAATACTATAGATTCTGATTGCATTTCTCATGCTGGTTAAGGTTTGTGTTCATGAATTCAACATTCAGAAAACACTGAAAGGTGGTGTGCATGGGAGGATACCAAGGAGAAAACCACTGGTATCCAAACAGAACACTACTGAATGTCTAAGGTTTGCCAAACTCGACATAGATGATCCAGATGCTACTGGAGAAATGTGATATGATGAGACAGAAAAGGATCTTTTTCTCAACATGAGAAATGTTTGGAAAACAATAATAATAAAATAAACACTGCATTCCCCCAAAAAAGAAAGTGATAGAGGTATGATGGTGGGATACATTGGATTACAACAAAAACATTTCTGAAACATACAGCCACTGATATGCAGTAGCAAGTTTGCTTTGTTGTCAGATTTAAAACAATTACATCAAAGTGACTACACAGAAAACATTACTTACTGCATCTTTTACATTTATGGTATGATTTATGGGGGTAATAGAAGTTTAGAGCTTTCTTTCACACATCATTATGTGATCCATCCATTGCTTTACATTTTAATATCCTTTCACAGTAAAATTTTGACAAAATCATTCTCTAGCACAGAATTGTGTGAGCTCTCTCTGTATCCTTTGGAAGGTATAGGCTACTCACACAAGGGGATTTCTGCAAGTTAACCTCCCCCATGATCAGGCCACCCACATTCATAGTCATGTGCCTGGGATTGGCCATTCTAAATGAGTCCAGTGTACTCCATATTGAATCCTGACTGACAAGGAATAATGGAACACAGGAAATGGCCCCTGCTTGGAATATGACCACTAAAACTTATCTTGGAGCTATATACATTTTGTGGATGTTGAACAAATCCCGCCCAAGTCAGCTTGAAAAGACTGAAGGAAATCTCATTTATTTTCAGAGAAAGAAAATTAAACATCAAAGGGCAAGTGGTCAAAGATTGTGTGAGATGGTATTTTGTTCTTTATGAAATTATTTTATAAAGGAATGTATTTAAAAAATAAATAAATAATGGTAACACTTTACAATAAGGTTTTATTTGTTAACTACATTAGTTAACATGAGCTAAAAATGAACAAAACATCTACAGCATTTATTAATCTTAGTTAATGTCAAAAGAAAGAAAGAAAGAAAGAAAGGTTTTCTTAGTTGAAATCAGGTGATAAGATCACATTGCTTCAATCCTTTTTGACAGACACAGCATCGTATATTAAATTTATTTAATTCAGTTTCTTGTCTTTTCCTTGAAATCCCTTACTGTGTATTTTATGAGGAGAATGTGACTAAATTAAGATTGATGTACCCCAGTTTAAGTTCTTTTTTTGCAATATTACTGCTTCACAGTGTTCTCCGTCCTGCACCTTCTGCTCTATTCTGAGAAGGCTAAATGTTCCAGTACTGAGAAACAGGGTGACTGCAGAAATTCAGCTTGATTTGATTAGGCAAACGGAACAGGCAGTTACAGAGAAAACATTGCATGAGACTCTAATGTTTAAAATCTTGCACATAATGCAGCATATCTGTTAACAAAACAATCAGAAAATAAACTATTTAAAAATATGAATTATTTGGAATGTTTTTTTGTTTACATATAAATGTGTAAAAGTTATGGCACTTTGATGTATACCATGGTAATGAATGATTATGAACTGCATTATTCATGGAACATTAAATACCATACCATATCATTTCGCACTTATAGCCTACATTGGTACCATGTCCGATAACCTAGTGATCCTCATTCTCAACCCAGATTTTACATTGGACATTAATTGCAATCCAAAACAGTAGGCTACCAAAATATGCCATTATTTTCAACCACTAGAAGAGACTTAGGGCCCACACTTAGGGCCTACGAAAAAGCACTGTGGTCTAACAGTATCATGGGTCATTTATTTCTACATACTTTTGTGGCATTCAGTACTATGACATATCATCTGATCCATCACTGTACCATTGTAGTAGGCTAGTAACTACTTTTTGAATAAAGATCCACAGTATCCACATTATGATTGCCGCATTAAAACACTCCAAGCATTACGATAACCGCTATTATTTAATTTTTTAAGGTTATCATGACTAAAATCGAGCTCTCAAAACACCCCACATGTGAAAATTTCCTGAGCAAACAAAGAGCGCCGCCATGATAGATTCTAATATGTTGTCCTGTTCTGGTCTCCATAGGAACCCATTGTTAAAGGGGTGGTATAATGCCACTTTTACAAGATGTAAAATAAGTCTCTGATGTCCCCAGAGTGTGTATGTTAAGTTTTTGCTCAAAATGCCCCACAGATCACTTTTTATAGCATGTTAAATTTGTCACTTTTTGAGGGTGAGCAAAAACGCTCCGTTTTTGTGTGTCCCTTTAAATGCAAATGAGCTGCTGCTCTCAAAAGGAGGGCAGAGTTTCAAGAGCTCATGTTAGCACTTAGCAAGGCCTCACATTACCTCATGCAGAATCACTGAAACTGTCAGAAACTGTTCAGCCTTTTATGTTCAAAACGGAGTCAGACAATGATGAAGAGACCCAAGAAGAAGTGACAAC
The DNA here is from genome assembly GCA_037950675.1 of Hypophthalmichthys molitrix. Taxonomy (NCBI): domain Eukaryota; kingdom Metazoa; phylum Chordata; class Actinopteri; order Cypriniformes; family Xenocyprididae; genus Hypophthalmichthys; species Hypophthalmichthys molitrix. The sequence goes on along the minus strand of CM075496.1, from coordinate 33,996,213 downwards.
ATTTTGAATGCAACAGGACGCTTCTGAACGGTTAGTTGATGATTTTATGTAGCTGATGTGGAATTAACTATATTAAAGTCATTGATTAGCATATTCTGTCATGATAATCTATAAATCGCTAGTGTGGGAACTGTTGTAAGATGCTCACAGAGCCAGAGAATATATGCTGCATGAAGATAGAACAGGTACAGTTTAGTTTAATTACGGTTATATAATTTTGTCATCTTGTTTTAATAACATGCTGTTGCATTTGTGTTACGTACTGTAATGCAGTTGCGTGTTCTCGGGGGCAGGGTTCATGTAAATTTTAGGGTTAGTGATGTCACCAACCCGGGAAGAGGCTCGTTGTAGTCCCTACCAGCCATTTGTTGTAGTCCTTAAACAAAGAATTCTTTCAAAGACAATATCTCTGTTTGCATTAAACTTTCAGCACTGTAACTTTGCAGATGTTGTATATGCTCAAGCAGCAACATTACACACTTACTAAAGTTACAAAAGTGAAATCGCAATGAACCACCCCTGTAAAAAAAACGGGGCAAAAAGATTGACTGAATTAATTAAACAGAAACTTTGAACATGATTTAAAAAAATCAGCGCAGGGTTAAGCTGTGCTGTTTTTGGCTGCCACATAACACAGCAATAAACTGAATAAATTCCTGGAAAGTACGTTTTGAGCACCAGCAAATCTAAAAAGAATATCCGTATACGTGACCATATGGCACATGCCTTGTATTTTATGCCAAAGACTGACAAGAGAAAACGAACATGCCTTTCAGCAGTTAGAATACTCCCCATAAAAGGTATTATTTTGAGCTCTTATCATTCTGAGGTCATTACTCCCCGAGCCTGATCAGAAGCTGTAGTATGTATATATGAGAGCCCATCTGTTTTCACTGCTAACTTCATGACATCTATGCACTCATTGCGACACTGTAAAGTGATGGCACTATGGAGCCCTGTGCTTTTTTCTAAACAACCATTTTCATATGTTTTATGTTAGATTACCAGCTCGAAAAAAAAAATCGCTATGAATCAGTCGAGACTTCCGCGTTCAGGAAAAAGGTGGATTATATATTACTTTACTAAATAGAGGGGCGGGGTGTGAAGGATGACGCAACCTAGAAGGCGTGGTTTGCGTTCTGCTGTTTCTGCCATTGAGGGGATTTAGTGTGTGGTGACTCGGGCGGAGTCGGCTTTACTGTCGGGAAACGAGCTCAATCATTAAGTTAAAGAATTAAAAAATAAATAAATAAAAAAAAATTAGCGGGTTGAAATTTACCCCACTGCTGGATGTTACTTTCCCGAAGAAGCGTCGTATGAGGAGTGTTTTAAAGCGGTTGTGGTGGGTGGATTTGTTGGAGAGCGGTGTAAACTGGAGTTACGGGAAGCGAAGGAGATTTTCTCGGCCCTGGTTTTCATGAACGGGCCCCTTACAACTTACTAAAGTTCGCAGATATACTTCAGTTTCTCTCTGTTTCAGCCATTGTTCGGTAGGTATGCTTGCTTTATGAAATGTGCAATGTTTTTAGGTTGGGTGTGTATTGTAACGTTGAGATTACGGGAGGTTTGGCAGGATCGCTTTACTGTGTCGATTGTTCCAGCACAGCGTGTCCCAACTGAATCCTATTACAGAGTCTGCTTACTTCACTACTTGTCACTGGCGATTTATTTTCTACCGCAACCGTACATTTAGCTTCGTAAATGAAGTTGTAATCTTTCTAATGTTATTTTACGTATAAAATGATATGGTTGACTAATAATAATACGTTATGTTGTTTAAGGCTAACATTAGCCAATATGCTAACCCCGACCATGAAGAATTAATATACTTAAACCTATAAATTTAAGCGTCTTCTATCAGCGCCTCATGTATTGATTCGCCATGCGGCAAAGCAGTAAGGTCGATTTTATTAGATCTGCTGTGTGTGATTTTTATCTTGTTTGATTGTGGGTATAGTATTAATATTACATTTTAATTCTATAAACTTGCGCTTTAATTGCCTTTTGAATTATTTCGGTTTATGTTTGGCAAAGTTATTCATGTTCGATCTTAATGTTGCGCCGATTAATAATCGTAATCTGTTACATGAAACTCAAAGGAGAGTTTTGCTCGGTCAGCATTTTGACTCTTTGGAGTTTCTTTTGCGCCATTTGTTCTTTTTTTATTCAAACTTTTTCAAAAAGTGTTTATCTACACTTATGTGTGCATTTCCTTTTGACGCTTTCTTAGTTTATTAAGCTGCAGCACATTTACAACCTAAGCGCTTTGAGCACCCCCCCAAAAAAGCACTATATAAATGTAACGTATTATTATTATTCTATTGTTGTTTGTACTATTATGCTACTACATAAAAACAACTCGTGCATTTTGGTATTAAAATATTTGTTTTTATTTGATCAAATAATTTGTAACAATGGTATATTTACTAGTGTTTTCACCATGGAAGTTGAGTTGAAGTGCTTTTTGTGTGGCTTGTGTAAAATGGCTTCTCTTCTGTGTTGCAGGTTCGAGTTACTCTGTAAGATCCACACAAACAGGCCTCACACAGATGGGAAGAGTCTGTATGAAGCACCTTGAAGGTGCACCCAATCATTGGACTATTAGTTTCACATAATCCACTTTTCCAGAGAGACTATCCAGTGTGGATGATAATGATAACAAAGGCTTAAAGTCTTTGGATAGAACCTTTTTTTTTCTTTGACTCTTGCTCTCATACAATTATTGGTTCAAAGAACCTTTGTGAGCGGTCATTATCATTTTTGTGATACCAAAAATTTACCATCAAAATGAGCGCAGAAGGATATCAGTACAGAGCTCTTTATGACTATAAGAAAGAAAGGGAGGAGGATATTGACCTGCATGTAGGGGACATTCTTACAGTCAATAAGGGTGCACTACTTTCAGTTGGCTACGTAGAGGGCATGGAGGAGAGACCAGATGAAATCGGATGGCTTCCTGGCTTTAATGAAACCACTCAAGAAAAGGGGGACTTTCCTGGTACGTATGTGGAGTTCATCGGCAAGAAAAAGATTTCTCCACCAACTCCCAAACCAAGGCCCCCAAGGCCTCTACCTGTGGCTCCGGGGCCCGCAAGGCCAGACTCGGACTCTGAGCAAAGTGAGTGATCTTAAATTTTTTTCCCTAAATGTTATTTTCAGCCTTTTTGCCACATCCCGGGGTATGGAAATGTTGCTAACTGGACTCAAACATGCCTTGCATATGATGGAAATGATTCAAAGTATTTGTCTTAAACCCTCTATCTTTCTTAATTTGGTCACCAGAGTTGACCGTAACCAGTGGTCACAAAGCAGATCTTCATTTATTTACTGTATAAAAATTTTCATTTTAGCTTGCATAATTTTAACGAACCCTTTTTTTACTTAACTAGATCCATTCATGCTGATGCCAAACCCACGTACCTCTCTTAAAATACCCACTCACCACTTATTCCATTTTCGTAACTAGTGACCAGATTTTACACCACCATTTCATCAAGAGATTGGATTTATAGCTGCAGCACACAAATGTCGCCTGAATATTTAAGGCTGTTTAAGGTTTGCGCTGGGCTATGGTTCGTAATTGCAAACATGGCAGGAAGCCCAGATTTGGATGGAGGCCTGCACACAGTAGTTTGTAATTGTCTGGCATTGCTGCATCTTTCACACAGCCACAGTATGAGTGCTTAGAGCCCCCTATGACTCCTTTAAAATCACCCAGTTCTCTTAATCTGTAGTTTTGATCTACGCTGTCTTTTTGTGCCATTTGTTACATTTCTTTTCTAGTGACATGACATGCTGTGTCTAAAAAGGCTTGATTCTAACAATACGGATTCTTTTGAGGCTTGTTTGCTTTAGGTTTTTAAGTGTATTACAGAAAATTTCTATCTTAGGTCTTAACTTAAGATATGATAAATTAATTTAGGATTTTTCACAAATTCATCTTACAGAAGCAAATCTTAACGGTAATCAATTGTCAGGTCTGTTATCAAGCAACCAACGACACACAAACTGATTCTGAGGTAAACCTAACATCAAAATGGAGAAACCATGGCACGCTTTTAATTTCTTTTAAATCTCCTAATCTTTTAAAGTCTCCCCACCATCAAACGTCGCTGCTCTTTGTCTTGTATAATTAATAAATGTAACGCATTCTCGAAAGGGCTTTTGTATTGCGATTTTTACCGTTGGATTTCAAAAAGGTTTGAAGTTAGGACACCAGTGGGGTTGTCCTAAAGTTAAGACAGCTTTTAGGATTTTTTTTTTGTCGAGTTAGGATGCTTCTGTAATACCCGTTTCCTATCCATAGTTAAGATAAGATTATGCACTTAAGAAATGTCATTCTGTAATAGCGTTTGTCCTAAACGAGGTCCTAACTGAAATTGTCATGGTTACCAAACAGATGAGATGGGATTCTAAAGTTAAGCTTTAATATGGCCCCAGAAAGACAAACTCAGTTGCCATGGTGACAACTAAACTAGAGATGCATTTTTCAGATTATCAGGGTATGGAACATAGATCATAAGTGAGATAAGTCATTCAAAATCAACTTGTGTGCTACTTCCTTGTCCTTTGTGGTTTGATGCACGAAGAACACGAGGTACATAACTTTTTTTTTTAATCTCTGGTGAGAGCTTTTTATTTTTGTTTGAAACCCAGCTAACTTTTTCCTGGTGGTCAAAATTGCTTAAGCTGCATAAACATGGCTAAAGTGACACTGTGGCCTCTTTTTCTATTTTTTTCCTTTTTTTTTTTTTCCCCCTGAATGACTATTCAGTGTCCATGTTAAAGGAAGAGAGAGGAAGCTTACACTGGACAGGGGTTGAGACTTGGAGAATGGAGTTTTGAGGAATGTAAACCAGAAGCAGATATGGAAGACTGCCAGAGCTCATGGCATTTTGCTGCTCACACACTAGAACCAGGAAGACTCAAACCCAATCCCCCACTTCACCACTAAAACTACATAAAATTCCAGATAAAATTCCAACTCTCAAACCCAAGCACTTTTGACTTGGCAGTAATACATGGGACATTAACAATTGAAATCTGATGCTGTTTTACACTGTACACTTTTAGGAAGATCATTTTAGCTGTGCTAGAAAATCTTTGGTTTCTCTTCCTCAATTGAAATGACTACCATATGTTTTTTTTTCCCCTCTTCTCTTGAATGCCCTCAATCTATTTGCGTAACTGTTGCGTAAAGAATCAGTGCAGAGAGAAGTGAAATGTCAGAAAATCCCCCTCATTCTCGATATTGATGCTTGAGGTATTATGTGACCCTGTGTGGTAATGTGTCATTATTTGATATAAATGTATTCCTTGGTGAATCTCTAGAGCTAGCTGAGCTCATTTAGAAAAGTATTTTCTCCTGCCACGCTTTTCATTAAAATGAAAAAGAAGAATTTAAAGAGAGTGCTGTCCAGTGCTTAAAGCTGCAGTCCGTAACTTTTGGCGCTCTGGCGGTTAATAAACTGCATGCATCTTGTGGAAGAACACTAGCCGGAACTACTTCTCTGAGACTCTGGGACTTGAGCTGAGACTCACTCCAGAGAACAGCAGATGTGGAATTTCTGTCCGTTTTGGCTCCCAGGCTTTTTTAAAACACTAACATACTCCTTTCTGTGGGCCTCTAGAGTGAGAGGATCTGTATGTGCCAAGCCCAGCTTTGTGCACAATTCTTGTTTTATTGTTAACCCATTCTTGTTAAAGCTTTCAACTACATTCTGGGTCCACAAATTGTACTGCTCAGTTTTTCCTTCACTTTGGTTCCAACTTTTTCTCTGCGTGACTCCAAACAAGGAATGAGATCTTTTATGGCTTTAACTTCTGTTCTATGGAAATTAGAGTTCCTCTTTATCCACCACTGTTTTATTGCATGGAGAATGACAGTTTTGAGCTGGTAAACACACTGTTTATGACTTCTTTCCAACATACTTTATAGCAGTTTTTTTTTTTTTTTTTTTTTTTCAGTTACCGATATAATATAATACAATAACAAATAATATGGACACAAAATAGCTGAATAAATTAAGGGCACAATGGTTATGCCTGTCGTCTAATCATCCAACAACCGACCAGTGATAAATTATTCTAATATTTTTCTTTTAGATTTGATATTTTCAGTAGTGGTACAATAGTTTGCGTGCTGTTCTTTAGCAATTAAGTAGTTTACATTTTTAAGTTTTGGCAAGTGTTTTCTTTTGATCTTTTTTGAACATCCATAATATAAAAGTTTAATTTACTAAAAAATTTGGGGAAAAAAGTATACATCACTTAGATTTAGGAAGCTTTTAGACAGAAAAAAACAAGGAATATGTTCAAAATGTGGGGCCGATGATGCAGTATTTGTGTGATTTTTAGATATAAAACATTCAGTAAAGCCACTAAATGTTCTTCGTTTTGGTATTATGGAGTTCAGCATTCTGTGTTTCCATGGCTAATTAAAGCGATCAAACCTTGTGTGTGGTTGGATCAAAACTGGTTAGTAGTACATACAAGTCCATGCAAGGCCCGCATTCCTGTGCTCCGTGAGATATTATCTGTTCTTTTATCTTTATCGCGATCTGAGATGCAGGTCTCTTTTGGTTGTTGCAAAGTCCATGTAATGCAGTGAGCATTTATTTCAAGAATGCAGTGCTGGGCGGTATGGTCAAAAATCTGTATCACTGTATTTTTTAAGATTCTGGTGGTTTCACGGTATATCATGGACCTTTATATAAGTTTATTATGGCTTTATTATTATTTATTTTGTTTTTAAATTAAGTAAATACAAAGTTACTTTAAAAAATGGAGGTAATCAAACTAATTTATAACACAGTTTGGTTAATCTTTTCAAAATGTCATTGAATGATAATGTAATAATTCCTTTTATTTTTGGCAAGTTTACTGTTTATAATAAAACATGAGTGAGAAATTATATTCTTTAAAAATCTTTTAATTTATTATTATTATTATTATTATTATTACTTGAAGTACACTACTGTGCAATGGTAATAATTTTTGTAATTTCTTCAAATTAAACCAAACTTATTTTGATGAGTTGTCGTGAAGACCTTTGAGTTTCTGCGTATGGCGACAGTTTTTCTTGAATTAAATAATAAAATGTTTATGTGAGCTCTCAGAGCAGCTCTGGAGATGAAGTTCATGTGGAGTGTCCTCATAATGAGATATCAGATGCTGAAAACCCCATGAGCCTCACTTGTGCTTCAGTATATGTGTGTGTAGTAGACAAAACTGCGGCACTCATTCACAGACACACAGAACATGTAGATTTCAAAAACATTTATGGTGCGTTATGCTTATTTGTCTTTTGTGGAGCTTAACAGTATCAAGCATGAGTACGCACAGTATCGGATTTGGATCAGTCCCGTCTGAACAATAACCGATCCTGCAAAAAAACAAACAAAAAAAAAAAAAAAACAGATAGTGAATATCGGATTGGTGCATCCTACACTCTACAAATTGCTCTTCATGGCCATTGAATATATGCAGGAATTGTTTCACCTACGCACTAGTATGGCAGTATTTGAAAAATACATATTGTATGCAAAATTGAAACAAGCAATAAATGCAGGGCATCACAAGGGAATTAACCATAAAAATGTTTCAAACAACAAAAAAAAATATCCAAGAGAGCACGTGTGAAAACTGTCAGGGACAGCTGTGGCAGTTAACTGAAAGTGTGACCTGGTTGGGGGAAGGCATTGCTGGTGTTTGAGATAATGTGCTTTTCTCCTTTTCGAGGGGCCTCTTCAGCACTTCAGCTTCTACTTAAATCAGCATATTTGTGATATTTGCCCTCTTAAATTGATTTCCAGGGGCACTTTTTTTTTTTTTTTTTTTTTTTAAACCCACATAGTCCCCCCCAACCCTAAACTTTCTTTTCAAGTAGAAAAAGACACTTACAGCCCATGCAAATTGAAGCCTCAGTTTCCTGTTCTTAGCTGCCAGGAGTAGCACCTGGTGTGGTCTTCTGCTGCTGTAGCCCATTTGCTTCAAGGTTCAACATTTTGTGCATTCAGAGATGCTCTTCTGCAGACCTAGGTTGTAAAGAGTGGTTATTTGAGTAACTGTTGCCTTTTTAACAGCTCAAGTCAGTCAGGCCATTCTCCTCTGACCTCTGGCATCAACAAGGCATTTGCTCACTGGATATTTTCTCATTTTGCAGAGAATGGTCAGAAACCCTAGAGATGGTTGTGCATGAAAATACCAGTAGATCAGCAGTTTCTGAAATACTCAGACCAGCTCTTCTGGCACCAATAACCATGCCACGTTCAAAGTCACTTAAATCACCTTTCTTCCCCATTCTGATGCTCAGTTGGAACTGCAGCAGATCATCATGACCATGTCTTCATGACTGATTAGATATTTGCATTTAACAAGCAGGTGAAAAGGTATACCTAATAAAGTTGCCAGTGAGATATTGTATGTGTGTGTATATGTGTGTATAAAATATATATATTATATATATTATATAATGTACACACTCCATTATATTCTCCACTGGTGGACAACAAATGATAGACAAATCCCAGCCAGGTTTATTGTTAAAGACGTCATTCCCATGCAGGGTAAAGGCACTCTTTAGATCATGGTAGTTATAGCCGGGGCAGGACTGGTTTGTGGCTGTGAACATAATGGTGCACATTCCTGTGGCTTAGCTTGAACAGCTTGTTCCTGGTCGCTGTATTTAGCATCATGACAAATCAGTACAATCGTCTTTTAAGTACTGGTGCAGTAGGCGGCGGAAAAGCTCTAGTGAAAAGAATGCTGATCCAGTTGATCCAATGTTTGCCAGGGTATGGAGCAGCCATTAAACATCCACGGTGTTTTAAATTGACATGTTCTCTGAGCCCAGATAAAGTAAGAAAAACTTTGCAAGTCTTTCTGTAGGATTAAAGTGCTGCATTGCATAACAGTCACAAGAGATCATATCTGTTGAAGCCTCTGGGTCAAAAGTGCATCGAAATTGTGGTGGAGCAAAAACTGGGGAAAAAAAAAAACTCTTGTCAAACTGCGAGGACTGGACTTCAGTAGAGTTGACGTCATATGGAGGTGGTACCATGGTGAAAGCTGGTGTTTATTGGGATGTGCGTGAGAGTGTGTACATGTGGTTTTCATTAATGGTCGCCTCTAGAGACACAGGGCTGAATTGGCAAATCTTCTTACTGAAGGACAAGCATGTCTGCTGGGTGGATTAGCAACACATTGCAAGAGGTGGAGCAAGAGCAGCAGGAAAAAAGCAGAACTGAAATATGCACAAAGGGATAACTTGAGTTTTGGTTCTGCCCCCATCTCCCATTTGTTGTTGGTGTGCGTGATGGTTATGTGAGGAGACATGAAAGTGTTTGTGTAAGATACAAACTAAACACTAGTGGTGGGAGAGAACAGCAGATGTAAAGCCTTTTCAGTTTCTTTGGATCGTTTGTTGAAATGGGGCCGTGGGGGGTCATTTGAGTCATTGCTAAGATTTTCCTAGAAGTCCGTACATGGCATTTTCTTTTCTTTTTCAAATAGTTAAATATTTGTTTTTTCGCGGGTAGTTGACGTAGGTTGTCCATATCATCGTATATCAAAATCAAGATCTTAGGTTAAAATGTATATCTTGTGACTGGTCAATTGTGACTTTCAAAGATTTACTTTCTTTTTTGAAGAAAAATGTTCATTGATTATAATTCTGACATTACACACCGTATACTTTTACTCACAAGCAAAGATTAAAAAATTGTAAAGTTTGATTTGTTTATGAATTGGACATCAGTGTTTCACAGAACTGATCCAGATTGTATCAAAATGATACAACTATTATGTAACACATCACTGTGTCTACACCAGATGCAAGTGGCGCGGCAAAAGCAAATAGAACCCATTATGTATGAATGAATGAATGCATGAATGAGGCATTTATATAGCACTTATGTACTACTGTACACCCAAAGCGCTTTACAATCATATCGGGGATCTCTCCTCAACTACCACTAGTGTGCAGCATCCACTTGGATGATGCAACGGCAGCCACAGAACAATGGTGCCAGTGCGCTCACCACACACTATCAGCTATAGGTGGAGAGGGAAAAGAGTGATAGAGACAGTTCAATGGATGAGGAATATTAGAAGGCCATGATTAGTAAAGGGCCAGTGGAAGCCAGGACACTGGGGTTACACCCCTACTCTTTTACAAGAAGTGCCATGGGATTTTTAATGACCACAGAGAGTCACAACTTCAGTTTAACGCCCTCAACCGAAGGACAGTTCTTATACAGTATAGTGATTAAAAACGTACCTACCTGTAGCTTTCTAGTAATCCTGAAGGCATTGATTAGCTTGTTTGTTTGTAATCAATGTCTTCAGGATTACTATAAAGCTACGGGCAGGTGAGTTTTTATTAGGGTTGGAGCTAAACTCTGCAGTACAGTGGCCCTCCATGACCAAAGATGCCCATCCCTTTTCTAGAGTCTAGACCGGTTGCGTACCATGTAGACACTGTGTAAGATCTGGTCTTAGGGCCATTTCACACTGCAAGCTTGAGCTTCTTGTCAGCTTCATGTCACTTTTTGTGTCAAGTCATATTTTGTCCATCAAAAGTGTGCTGTCATTTTAATTGAGTGTGAGCAGCGCAGCAAAAATGGACTCGGCGCCAAAACTTTTGCATCACTACTGTTCATGCAACGCTTCCTGCTTGACGCTCACGCATTGCTCCTGGTGTGAACACACTCATTTGTTAACATGCACGCTGGGAAAAAACGTGCACGCTGCTCACGCACTACTCAAGCTTGCGCTGTGAAACGCCCATTAGACCTGTAGTTGATTTCATTATTCCCAGCAGGAGTGTGTTGTGCTGATGATATAATATTGATTTGCCATCAGTGAACAAGCACTGAGCAGGTTAACCCTGCATGCAAACTAAACCATAAACACCCATTAAAAGAAACAAAAGGATTTTCATTTCCAGAATTTGAGATTGTACAAGATTTAAGCTCTTAAAGCAACTGGAAAAACTTAGAGCCTGTTTTCTTTAGGCAAGATCACAATGAATTCATGCTGTTTCAGAGCATGAAGATTGAAAACATGGAAATAACCCATCTGTGTCACAGCATTATTTCTCCATGTAACCCTGGATTAGTAGCCTCAGATATGTCGTGTGCTGTAATTGTTTGTTGTGTGCTATCTGAGGACAAGCATTTTCACACACTGCCCCGGGAGAGACGCTGTCCCTCTGTTTTTACATTGAATGTTTCATCACTGTAAAATCTCAAGTTGCCATTACAGTAGATGTTTCAAACCATCACTAAAGCAGTGCCTTTTTGTCTTTTGTTGATTTGAGGTGTTATACTTTTTAACCAGTAGGGGGCGACCCTGAATTTTCCTCATTTAGGCAATTTAATAACAATTTTGGTAGCCTGTCTTTCATTGCATATTACTAAAGATTTTATGTAAAACTTATTACATAATAGGGGTGAAACGGTTCTCGGTAAAAAAATCGAACCGTACTGTTCTGCACACTCGGTTCGGCACACACTTGCACAACGGTTCATCTCATATCTGACAACGAATACGCATATGCATATACATACGCTAATGTATGTTTCTGCTGATGGATACGCATTCTAGCTTCCCCTAAACTTTGTTCAATGCGAGTGCCTTATGCTTTATATGACCAGTCATTTACGCCGTCATATAAAGCATAAGTGGTTGTTGATAGCGCATGAGTGCAGGTGAGACCTGAACTGCACACGTTGCTATCTGCGTTTAAACTAAACTCATTTAAGCCTTGCCAATTTAAACATTCGAGTGCAAGGAGCGAAAGAGAACTTACGCACGCGGGGTGAGAAGATTTGTGCACTCATCCGAAGCGCACACGCAAAAGCGCGTGTACAGCACGCAAATTTTGAGGTCTCTTTCAAGTCTTGTGCTTGAACGGACAAATTCACACAGTTATGTCAACATGCCCGTTTTGGCGAGTATCCTAGCAAGTATAGTCGCTTATGTCTTAAGTGAACTTATAAACTCGAGAAAGAGCGCATGTGTTCAGAATCGGTGTACTGATCCGTGTATTATATCTTAAAGAGACAGCAGCCCTTGCCTTCCTGCTGTCTGAATGTGTTTTTAATGTTAGTCAAACAACAAAAGTCAAGGAAATCACTCATTGCACATGACTGAATAGTAACTTAATAATTAATAATGATTGATCTTTATTTAATTTACACAGTGAAGATTACATGCAATGTTTTACATTTTATTAATTCTGTACCTGAAAACTGGATACATGAAAAACCTGAAAAGCTTTATTTATTTGTATCTTTGCCTTACTGTATTGATTTGTGCCGTTTGATTATTTGTTCTTATTTTGTTTATTTTTATTTGGCAGTAATAATTTTTTACCTGAACATAGTACATACCGAACCGTACCAAAACCGTGAAACAAACCTAACCGTGAGTAATCTGAACCATTGCACCCCTATTACATAAACACGATTTATAGGAGACATGAACTTAATAATAACTTAATAATGCTCCAAAGTGTCTGAATTTCCATTTAAGATTCAAAGTTTGTGTGTTAATAGCAACGCTCCTTTTTAGTTTTAAAGGGGTAGTTCACCAAAATAAAATGGATGTCAGTTGATTTTTTTTTTTTTTTTTTTTTTTTTTTTTAATAACTGGAACACCAACATTTTAACAATGTTAACAGAAGCGTAAACAGAAACTTCACACAGCTTTTTCTTTTTCTCAAGTTTGAAGTGACCGCTTCTGTCAAGCTACCAAGAGGAAAAAATATGTGTCGAGTTAGAGTACATGTAACATAGGACAGTACAAATATTCACAGCAACCAGAGCAGCTGACTCTAATGAAAACACTGCTTTCTGCTACATCTTGATGATTGACTGGTCCTCCAAAGCAGGTTTAACCACAAAAAAAAAAAAAAAAAAATTATTGATTCATGGGGAAAGTGCGATCACTTAGTGGTTTGCTAGAATGATATTTCAAAGAACAACTAGTCGTAAATGAAAATGCTAGATACATGAGTAGACCCCTAAAATTAACTGCTGAGGAAACTGTCTATAGCACCATATGCAACTCCTCTGATCTTACTCTGTGGTTTAGACAAACTGAGATTGTTCCACAAAACCCTGACAGCTGATTTTCCCCTCCTTAACCTGTGGTCTCTTTCCTTGCATCCTATGGCATTGGGGAAAAAAAAAAAAAAAAAAAAAAAGGCTGACACATTCAGACCCTACACATGTTCAGACTTGCACATGGACCCTCTCTTCCTCTTCCAAGTGTTGCTACGGCAACCAAAATCTGCAGTCCCTGATTGGCTGTCTCAATCTAAGCTGGGCCGCTTTCTGCATGTGTTCTGTTTAATTTTCTTGCAGAGAACTAGGGGCTTTTTAAGCTTTTTTTTCATGCACTAATATGTTTACCCTTTACCCGTAAAGTCTTACTGCACTTGGACTTGACCATGAATACATCTTTAATTGTTTCCATTGCCTGGTAGATTGCGTGATCTCAACTGCACAGCTTGGATAAATTAAGCCTAGTAGTTTGAAACAGAAGGTGTTTTAATGTGGGCATTGAGCATAATGTAGAGCATTGTTCAAAATAACACTCAATAAGTTACCACTATTGCTACTCACCATGGGTCGATGAGCTTGGCGTGAGTGTAATATTGTGTGAGATCACGACACAATTGCTGAACTGCCCAGTTCTTAGTAGGGGTGGGAATCTTTAGGGTGCGTTCACACTTGTAGTTTGGTTCATTTGGTTCATTTGGTCTGGACAAAAAAAGAAAAAAAAACATTTAGTCCTGGTCCGATTAGTGTTCAGATTGCCAATTTTATCACCGAACCAAAAGATACCTAACCTAAAGGCATACATTCACAACCTGATTGGTCGGATTTTATGACGTATTGCTTTTTTTTTTGAGACGGAACTTAACGAACATCCAAAACAATACTGTGTGCTGAGGAAAATGCGCTTGTTGTGTGTGCATAGCCTGCATATGATGGTATTTTGGCCAGCTGGGAACTCACGAAGAGCTTATAAAATGTGTAAAGCATGAGGATTCTGTCCTTGTTAGGGTCTCATCTTCCTGTTTTTGGTTCGTTTACATGTCTTTGGTCCGTGTTGCTTTCATATATCATTCAAACCACACCAGAGTTCGTTTGGAAGTGGACCTAGACCCATCTTTTCAGCGGTCTCGGTCCGCTTGTTGGTGCGCACCAGGGTTCGGATGGTAGCGTTCAAATATGTTCAAATGAACCGCACTAACAGAGCGATCGCACGAGGGTTCGTTTTAATCTAACCAAATATGACAAGTGTGAACACACCCTTAGGCACCTCACGATCCGATCTGATTCCGATTCTGGGAGTCATGATCCGATTCCAAAACGATTCTTGATCCACTTTTTTTTCTTATTAATTAATTAATTAGTTTTGTAAACTTATTATTATTTTTTTTATTTAATACATAGTCTAAGGAATTATAAGTACTTTTTAAATAATTACTAGTTTAAAAAAAAATTAAGGTTTTTAAATGTAGGCTATAAACAGCTTCGAAACATAAGCAAGGAGTCTAATAAATAATAAATAAAAAGAGGAACAATGAAACATTACAAGCAATAAACAAAGAGTGCTTTCAGTATTTAAAGCTGCAGGCCGGCATTTTTCCTCTTTGTCGCCATCTCTGTTTGAAATCTGCAATTGCAGTCACATGCGGAATTATCGTTACGTGCGTTGTGCTTCGGCACGACTCCTCAGTGGATGAATCTAATGTTTGCTGTCAATCACTACACCGGTGTGGATGCTGTACTTCAAAATCATAGATTCTAAATCTTGAAAGTGTGACCAATATAAGAATTTTCACTGGAAAATATCAGCTGAACAAGTAACATTTCTGCCGCTTTTGTTCTGACCAACTGAGGGGAAAAGCATTATGCCTACGATAAATCGTGCTGCAAAAGATGATTAAATCTAACGATCGTTTAGCTCATTAGCATTACCATTGCTTGACTGTGTATTTAGTGTGTATTATCGTTACCTGTAGATTTCTATTTCTGTAGCCACTCCACAGTCCGAAACCTTTTGCTTTTGACTACGGGTAAATCTCCATTTGTCACTGATTGTCATTTGAACCTTTCTGGATTACAATCCGCCATCAAAATGATATGTTTAATTATTTCAGCTGCTGTGAGAACGGGCTATAAATGATCCGCTACAACAAGCATCCTCACATGATAAAGCCGACTAGCCTGAACTCCTTTTTTCTGTTTACAGACGTGATGTAATGACGCAAAGACGAACTGCTGCATGCTCGAATTTCCCGCGGAAGTCCACCAGGTCGCTCTTATTATAAAACTTTATTACAAGCTTACCGTTGTGAATCGAGCTAAGATAATGAGTTTTGAAAACTGGCTGGTTATGTACTTGCTCAAAAAAAAAAAATTGATTTTGGATCATTTTTAATCAAAAAAAATTCCGGACTGCAGCTTTAAGAGTATCTGAACGTTTTCCATTCAAAAGCTGTGAGGGATTTTTCTCTTTCTCAGCTTTACGGTTGTTTGATTATTACTGATCTCATCATAGACAGCGGAAGAATAAGCTGCGTTCACAATAATGCACAGATCTCTTCTGAAATACAAGATGTTTTTGTCCTGTCTGTTTAATCCCTTAAGACATCTAACTGACTGTGTTTACATTAATTTCGCATCATAAAAGCATTTTGAGATGCAAGTAGGCTACATTTAAACACTTAAACGGATTCGCACACAGCCACTTGTGCGAGCACCCTTCACAAAGTGCACGTGGAAATTGAAAGCAGCCTTCATATTTATAAAATATAAGCCCATAGCACTCCAAACAACATAAACGATGCCTTCGTAGAGCATTTGTAAGGAAAATAGGCCTACCGGCTGGGGTTTCTCTCACAGCGCAAATCCTGTGCAATGATAAAACACGCGAATGTCCGTTCAATGGGCGCGCGTGTAATTCGCTCTAGCTTTTCCAAACTGTATGAAAGATTGTTATAGAAGGTTCGAGTGGTGTGTGTGTGTGTATGAGAGGAAATGGAAACAAGCACAATACAGTTGTTTCTGACGTTGTGTGTCCACTGGCGCGGAGCGAGCGCATTCCGTTTATTCCTATGGAAGTTGAGCATCTTCAGGCTCGGGAGAGTGAAGCTCAACATCCATATGAATGAATTGAAAACGCTCACTCTGTTCCACGCCGGTGGACATGCACCATAAGCACACGCAGCATCATCTCACAACTGTGGTTAAAAATAAGGTCTGAATCGATTCTGAAATTTTCAGAATCGTTGAAGAGAGAATCGCAATCTTTTATTTTATTTTCTTTCCTTTTTTTTTTTTCCTCTTTTCCCACCACTAGTTCTTAGTGTTGCTTGCTTATACTTAACGTCACGCAGCTTGTTGTTGAGGAGTGTGTTTAGACAGCCTGACTTACACTGAAGAACTGACTCTGGGTGAAACTTTAGGATGGGCTCTTTTAACTTGGACCTGTACACAACCTCCCATTGCGGTGTATCCTGCATGGTCGAACACCTAGGAACTTTAGTCTACTTCTTCTTTAGTTACTCAAGATCCTAGAGATGGTGTCTCAGGGACATAGTGGAACCTTGAACCAAAACATTTGGACTACTCTATCATCAATCCTAAATGTCATTCAATCTAGCCCCATGGAAGGCCAGTGGTATCAAGTCACCCTGAGTTACTTAGAAGCAACTCAATCCCCCCCTCCCCTCTCAGCCCTGCATCCACTGTGGAAATGCCCATCCAATGCATGTAAATAAACACAAGACTCTTGGAATATACAGATCTACGATGAAATGGGGTGTGCATTATGACTTGATTTATTTACTTTTGTAATTACAGACCACTATAATGTGACTTAAACTGAGCCAGTTATAACTTCAAGACATCATTAGTGACTTAAGCTAATTCACCAAACTTGTGGGAAATGTTAAGAATCCGTTAAATTCAAGAACCATATTTGTCACTTTTGGCCGGAACATTTCGAGCTAAGGTAAAATTAGCCCAGCGCTTTGAATCTGGATTCTAAGAAGTAGCAGGCTGGATAAGGTGTCTGTCTGGGCACAAGGTTACCCCTCAGCGCGGCGTACCAAAGTGGCACTACTCTCCAAATTTCTATATGAGGAATCTGTCATTCGTTCCCCCTGCCTCGAGTTCAGCAGTTCTCAGAAAATGAGTAACTCCTTATGCTCGATGTTGCTTTGCCAGTAATGGACTCCAGATGGCTGTTGCCTTTCAAAGTTGAGTTCAAGAGAAGGGGTGTGATATGAGCAATACAACTTTCTTTGCTTATCTCCCAGGCTGGCAAAAAAAAAGTCCCAGAGCCTTGGGACTAAACGAGACTTATTTCTAATTGCTTAAAAACCCATTTCCTTATGTGTGGTTATTTTTTCCATTTAGGCGGCTTCCAAACTTTTAGTTTGAGTCATTCCTTCTAAGAAACTCTGCAAACTGTAAAGATCTTCTTGATACCTCCTATAAAAAAAACTCTGTAAAGGGAATCCATTCATAATATGCTGTTTGGATCTGTGGCCTCGGACGCTGCTAACAGTCAAGTCTTTTAGAAATCCAAGCCTTTTAAAATGCTGTGCACCGAATCCAAATAAAGCACAAGCCAGTCCCGCAGCCCTTTCATGCCCGCACCTGGACTTGTAGATCTCAGTAACCCTCCACCCAGCACCAGAGGCTGCATATTATGGTCTGTTTATTTTTTCCTTTTCGTCCACCTCCACTGCACACTTAATCATATCCAAACGGTCAGCACCAGCCTTAAACACACTTAGATGTGCTGTCCAAATGTGCTCCTTGCTGCACCACATAAATACATGAAGACGACTATTGATCTAAGCGTCCTGTGACTGTGGAGTTGGGTCATGGTGTAAAGTTCTTGTTTTTCTTAGAGGCTTTGAAATGATGGTGTTCGGTGCTTAATGAAAAGCTAGCAGTGTTGCTCAAAGGTACCTGGTGGCTTTTTTATGATTGTTTAACTTTCTTTCCTTAAGGTTTAAGCACTCTGTTAGACCTGACAGAGCAGTTCGCTCCACCAGAGATGGCACCACCCATGCTGCTCAAACTCCTTGAGGCTATCGAGAGGAAAGGTGAATCCATCACGCATATTTCTTTGTCATGTGTACACGCAAGTCATAATTATTGCATTTTCTACATCTATTAACTCGCATATAAACTCTGTACAGGTCTAGACAACCCTACTCTCTACAGAAACTTCACTGCTGGAGGAGGGCTGGATGTCAGACAATGCTTTGATACTGGTAAGTGACACATTCCATTAGCTGTTGGCACTGTTAACAGTTGTAAACTGGTGCGATATGACATATTCTTTTCTGTCCATGCTGTGTGTGAAATGCAACAAAATCACAGCCTTAAACAGCATGTCAGGATATTCCTATTGTACCAAAAACACCCAAAGTATTAAGTTACATCTCGTCTCAGACAATTTCTCAGCCACTCTAAATTCTTTTAGAAGTCACACATCAACACCCTGGCAACCACCCAGAACAACCTAGCATTGTAACATTGAGCATCAATCATATTTTCAGTGTGATGTGATAATCAATTCTGACAGCCGTTTAGTTTCTATTTGTAGCATGTGAATCTGGTTAGAAAAGGAATTTGAAAAGATTTATTGCTTGTCTCTTTGTGCCTGGTTAGAATACAGTGCTAGTTTCATTCCTACCTGTCTCACTGACGTTTGTTCTTTTAATTAGACCCTGCCTCAGTGGATCTTGAGCAGATGGACCTTCAGATGTTGTGTGATGGTCTGAGGAGGTATCTTCAAGATCTACCTCAGCCTGTCATCCCTTCTATGATCTACACTGAGATGATGCGCATCGCTCAAGGTGAGTTTCCATAGGATTACTGCACATCAGCATTAGGTCAACAGCCCTAAAACTCTCATGGGATTTCTATGACATAGTATTAATCCATATTAATACTGCCATGTGAATCATTGGATTTACACTGGGATGAGTTTCCATTTCTCAGTTTGCTTCTAAGCTAATGTTTAAACTGCTATGAAATGCTGTTCCTTAAGTCTTTTTTTTTTTTTTTTAAATCGTTCATTCAGAGTTCATCTTAGACAGGGCTTTTCAAACTTTTTGGAAGCAGGGATCCCTTACGGGGAGAAAAATTTCCAAGGACCCCCTCATAATTATAACAGTGGCTAAAGTTAATGTGGTTGAGAGTAATGAACATATGCTTGTTTTATTGGTGCAAACGGTCCCCATTGTATATGCACTTTTTAATAATACAGCACAATTTTATTATTTGCCAAATTAAAGTCACACCAGGTCAAACTTGCGTTGTTGAAAGAGGAAAAAAACAGACAAGTCGCATCGATGTGTAAGTCGCATTTCATTATTACATTCAGAAATACCAGTAAAATACTGGTAAATAAAATGAAATGTTAACAAACATAAAACTATACACATGCATTACTTCCCCTCATTCCAAATTCCAAATCCATCTACAACTTTAATGGTAGCCTATTCAGAACAGAACAAAAATTAAAAATGTATGTATAAAATAAATAAATTATAGTGCCATTTATTACAAATATTTATTTCAAATGCAAAGCTATAACAAACTTATTTAAAGCGAAAATGAAACTGAACCCTGCGATGGGCTCACGTATCTCTCATTCATCATGAAGAGTTTCCATGAATGAATCATTAGTAAACTGTTATTACTATTACTTTTAGCTACTAAACTATTATTTATTATGTAAAGCAGGCTTTGTACTTCTCTTGTGTCCCAATATCCATTAAAACAGCATTCACATATGCGAAAAATGTTTGGAATAGCACCGCGATGCTAATGCTGATCAGCACGGCCTACCCAACAGACAAATTAAACTGAACCAAATAATTTAGTTAACAATGCTAGAACTGATATGTTGTGTGTGTGTGCGCACATGAGGCACTACCGTTTATATTATTATATTATATCAGCGGAAACAATTCTAAATGGTCTATTTCTATTTGTGTACGTTCAAAATAACAGAAAAACATACTTTTGTAAAATAAAGAAAACAAACACACTGTGCTTGCCGTCTTTGTCTCTGTGAACTTCTTCCTGAAGCACTTAAAAAAATAAACCAAAACTCTGCGAATACTGCCTACTTGTCAGACATGAGAAATGTATCAATAGAAATCTTGAAGTGCCTACTTTTAAGTGGCTACATTTTGTTTAATTGACGTGAAATACATTCTATAAGTTACTTTGGAATAAAAATTGTAACATGTTTCAGATTATTAACACGACTTGTAGTCCGGAAAAACAGTGCAGCAAATTATTTTGCGCACCCTATAGGTCAAGGACCCCAACTTTGAAAACCCCTGATGCTAGTAACATCCCTAGGCTATGTTCTAGCTATTCAAGCACAGCTTCTATGTTACAGGATTAGATTTTGGTAACATAAAATCTCACTATAACAATATCTTAAAGTTTGCTGCTTTAGCTCAAATCAAACTAAAACGTGTATTTAAAGCAGTAAATTCAGTTTAGTTCAGATAACGCACGTTTTAGAATAAGGACTGTTGAATATTTCCTTCTATGTTATGTTCAAAGTTACGATATCTCCAGTTCATTGTTTTTTCGCTTTTTTGAGTGGTCCGGCTCAATCTACGGTTTCTGGTGTAGCGCACAACTCCTATGGTCCTTTAAACCAAACTTAAGGGCCTTAAAACCAAATGATGCTTGAAATAATCAGACCATTTTTCATTGATCTAATTTTATTATAAGAGCCACAGGGTGGTGCTATTGTTCTCAAGATGTATGTTAGCCAGATGATGAGCTTCTTTCAATTGTAGTAAAGTGTAAAAAGGAGTCACAGTTCCATGACCTTCTAAAAGCAGCAGTGCAGACTCATCTATCAAGATTGTGCGGTTGTATCTTCACAGCACATACTTTTATGAGTACACATGTTCCAACACTTATCTGATTTTGTCTACTAACCCCAGCCAATTCAAATTGTGAAAAGTATTCCAGGTGTTGTATTGGCCGTTGATTTTATCTGCCCTTGCTGTGTGACTGAACATTCTGTACATATGCAGAACAAACTTTTGGCAGTGTAAACTAGCATGTCCCAATTTGAGAGAGAACAGTGGTGTTTTTTTTTTTTGCTTTGCACTTCTCTTTTGGGTAGTGTAGTCACGTGGCTGGAAACAGGATATCTGTGGTTAATAGGCCTAAAGCAAACCTGAAAACTTATCTGCGACATCAGCGCTGTCAACCAATCACCTCTCAGTGTACCTTACACACTCTGTCATTGTCTCGCTTAAGATCTTGTGCGGTTAAGTGCACGCTGAGTGCAATTTTCCACATCTTTTTTTTTTTTTTTTGCATATGTCCTCACTGATTATTGGTATGTTTAGCTCACTTTAATTATGTATCACATGACACCACTTTACGTGCATGTAGGTGGGTGTTAGAAAGCCCTTGTTTTATACTCCTCTGTCTGTCTCTTCAGAAGTGCAGGGTACAGATGAATGCGCACATCACCTGCGGCTGGTGGCCAGCTCCTCTGCAATTCCTCCACAGTACTGGCTGACCCTGCAGAGCTTGCTGCGCCACTTCTCCCGTGTATGCCAGGCCTCCGCGGCTAACCTGCTCAGTGCTCGTGCCCTTGCTGAGATCTTCAGCCCAGCACTCTTCAGACATCAGCCCACCAGGTACATCCTGACACATGCTAATGAGTCACGTTGTTTCCAGCTAGCCTGCTAGCAAAAACTTATTTTTTTTCTATTTCCCTTCCCAGCTGTGAGCCCAGCCCAGAGGCACACATCAGGATAGTTGAAGTCTTGGTAACCAGCGAATGGAGTGACAGTCAGGCAGCTCCAGGTAAATACACAATAACAATGATTTAAAAAAAAAAAAAAAAAAAAGGCAATGCTTTTCTAAGAGTTATTAACCAACCCAACCAAATTATTTAAATTTAGTTATCTTAAAAATTGTTGCTCTAAAAAAAAAAAAAAAAAAGTATGACATTAAACAGATGTCATATTTGAATATTGTCTTTAGACAAAGGTGAATCTTCGAAGTCAAAAAGGTTGAGAAACATTGTTCTAAGACTTTGCATACAGTGTAAGCAATATGATAGTGATCCAGCAAACTGGATTCAAACCAGTGTTGTCCAAATAAGCACCATGGTCACACATGCACAATTAATGATGTAGTGGAGTAGATGAATGGGCAGGCATCAACAGGGAGAAGATAGGGAGAGGTAATTGGAGTTGAAATTTGTGTAATGGGCTTGCACCTGAGCTTGCCACATGAGACACCTTGGCTTAATAAGTGCTAGCCACAGCTCCAACGGACGTTCACACTTTTACAACAGATCAAAAAGCACACGCTACTCCAAAGAATGGCTAAAATGTATTGAAAAGGGAACTGATGCGTTCTATGCTGAAGAGGGAAGACAGCATTGATATTCATAAACTCTAATATGAAGTAGCTTTTTCACTTCAGCAATATGCAGTCTTAGCAGCATTTTGCTCTGATATGAATGTTTAATGACTGGGAGCGCTCTGTTGAAAAATCTGTTCCACTCCCTTGCTTTTGTTGGTCAGGTTCATTTAGAGATGGGACATACACTTCTGCTGTGTGTATTTGTGTGTGAATGCTGCCCTGAACACAGACCAGTTGTCTAGTTGGGCTTTTATAGCACTAGTAAAGTCTCTCTCCCTGCTTCTCTCCCTGTCTTTATCCGTCTTTCTCTCTCCCAAGTCTGGCTGTGTGACCATTTAAATGTTTTATTACCTGTTAGGGCCTATTTATACCTTGCCCTGGCATGGAGCAAGCTCAGCTGTCAGTAATTTGCACCTGCAGGAGGCTGGATTGGGGCGAGACGAGTCCAGACTCAAAAGCACACTTGCCTCCTTACTGCTCGGGCAGCCCAGTTTCTTCCTGTACCTTCTGTACAAGCTTTTACACAAACATGGGTCACACAAGTGCCACCTTTTACTTCTACTTTTTGCCTTACCAACCTGCCCATACATGATGTGTGTGTTAATTTGAGCCTGTGGATGCGTGTGTGCACATGTTCCTAGTTACTAGGTGGCTAATTTAAGCAGGTAGCAAAAGGCCCACTTGGATTGGGTTGGCTTAAAGTGTGGTCTGCTCCACAGAGCTCTCTTGTTAGCTTGCAGTGGCGGCTGTTCTGTCTTGCATGCATTCTAACACACACACTCGCAACGATCACTTCCGAAGACTTTACTCCACCCCCAGCCCCCTCCTGCCTGTGCCACATTCCCCTCCCAAAACATAAGGGTGCACAGCTCAGCAAATATTTGAACCTGAGCGAGTTAATCATGAGACTGAACCCTTGGAGCCAGAGAGAGTGAATGAGCAGAGAGAGAGAGAGTCGGCTAGCAGCAGCACGACCCCAGCAATCATTTACTCAGCCGTCCTGGAGCAGGCGTCATTCTCCACCCCTCTCAGACCTGCTTTAGTTCTTCGGACTCAACCTGTCGCACCAACTTTTCTTTCTCAACTCGGATTTTGCTGGATTTCTTCAGACTGCCACAGTGATTTTTAGACTCCTGCACCAGTCAAGTGTGAACATTTTTCAAGACTACAGGAGGACTGTCTTTTGGATTTACCGGAATCAGAAGAAATGCTTACCGGACAGACTTGCTGAACAAAAGGCTGCTTGACTTCTGCTGAACATGCACAACTTGCAATGTAAGTGTGTGGTTTTGGTGTCTCAGGAAGCTTGGTGTAATGATTGGGTTACTTTTGTCAAAAGAAGTTAGGTTGATGAAAATGTATCAAAGTAAAGCAGCATGTCATCACTTTAGGGAGTTACCTGGTTTTTCATAGCGCATGATAGTGGTTCTTTTCAGAGGTCCTATTATTTGTCCTGTTCTAGCTCTTCCACTAAAGCTCTGACAGGCTTGTATATCAGTGCTACTCTCCTGTACGAGTGTGTACTTGATACTCGTGTGTATCAAGACTAGCACTCAAAGTGCGACCTGCTACAAAAAGTGGGTTAACCTGTTTGACTGACACCAGCATGTCTGAGCATGTGAGGTGTGTGTTGCATTATTCATCGGCTCCAATAAAAGTTAGGGTATAGAATATCTTTCAAAGGCAAAGAGTCCACTTAAATTTAAAACTGAAGTTTTATTTATTTTTATTTTTTTACTCACTTCCTTATCTATTGATTTCCCAGTGGTGGTCAGTTACACTTGACTTACTGCATAACTGTTAAGCACCCCAGCTGAAGTGCCTTTCTGACCTGTCATTAGAGTGCCAAGCATGACAATAGCCCACGTTCCTGTGACCATTTTAACCCTACTGAGAATTGCGGCTATTTCAGGTACCCTCTCAAGCACGAATAGCTGATCTCTACCCCCCTACAGTCTTCTGTGAAGTCGCATGTGGGATTATAAGAAGTATTTGCAAGCCATGCCTGCCTCCTGACCTGGCCTTGTCTTTGACGTAGGGACTGCCTACGTGCCGCTGCAGCAGCGATTTTGTCTGCCTACCAGGAGACAGGCCGTGCTGATCGCTAATGCTCAGAGTGAGGCGGGGCTTAGCAAAGCTGCATCACAGATACAGGAAGGGAGGGGGTGACAGAGAAAGACAGTAAAGCTTCAGTTCCTTTCCTCATTCGAAAGATGCTGTGCTGCGGTGCACCTTGTCTGTGATTTACCTCCATTTGGCAGCATTAAAACGGCTTGGAGAACGTTCCACAAGGATAAAGGATATTGTTGGATCACATACGTTGGAGTAGATACATCTTGCTTTTAATGCGCTTTTCATTGTCGACTTTTGAACGGACAAAGCACTGTTGCAATGACATCATTGCACTCAGTACTTGGAAGAAATAGAGGCAGGTGATGAGGCAGGAGTGGCCAGCAACAGTCCTGCAGCACCATTGGCTGGGGTAAGTGATGTAATGGCTTTCACTGACCCCACTCTCCAAGGCTTTTCAAAAATTTATCTCAAACCGATGAGCAAGAAGAACCTGGATTCATAGTATCCGTTCAGAGGAGGTTTGCAAAGAAACTGCATGCGTATCCTTCCAGATATGCAATACACCACTAGGCATGGCGGAATTAGAGAGTCCAAGACTTGACGCTGGATCAGGATCTGGATCAGACCTGCTGTTTTATATAGAAATAGACCCGCCAGGTAACCATTGAAGTTGGTGCATTGCAAACGTGTCATTCTTTATTTGATGGGTGACAGCTCTGTCCGTGGTCTTGGATGCATTTGTTGGTTTAAAAATGGGTTTAACATTTTGCCATTGATGTATTCTTATGGTGACAGATACGTTAGTCATTGTGTGGAATATTGTGTATGTGTTAGAGGACGCTTCTGCTTTAGGTACTACAAAGCATGACATTATTTGTTGGTTAGTTTCTTGTGTCTGGTTTAATATCTTTGAGAGTTTTATACTTTGTGATTGCAATAGGCAGAAAATGCTTAGCGACGATAGTGACTGAAGTGAACAAAAGAAGAGACAGTGAGTGTGCATGAGGAGGTGGTGGTGGTGGTGGGGAGGGGGGTTGGTTGGAAGATAAAAATAGCCCACCGCTTCAGCTCTGCCTCATGCTCCACGGAGACTGCACTGCCCCCGCTGCTTCCCGTCACACGGCCCAGCAGCCAATCAGATTCAACCTCTGCCTCTATCCAGCGAAGCAACATGTTCTTAATGGTTAAGGATTCTTGCATGAATGTGCATATTGCATTGCTTTGAAAATCCCATTAGTGGGTATATGTCTGCTGTCCAATGTCATTGCTTCTAGAAACCTTGCTAATTCTGTTCTTAAGCACTTGTTGTAACAGTCAAAGGATGCATCAGATAACTCATATTAAATTAAAAAGCCCATTTTGTATCTCCATGGCTCATCTGTGTGATTGGTGCATCTCACGAATAGCTTATGCAGTATAATGCTGGCCAGATCAGGAAATGGTGATTGAAATTCGTTTTCGAATTTTTTTTGGAAGGGGCAATGAAATGCGTTCTCCCTGAGTCAAGAATCCGACTCCCTGCTGAGCGCTCAAGAGGCATGTGCTCAGCTGCATTTAATGAAATGGAAAAGACTGGAAGGGGAGGAGGCAAGAGATCTGGAAAACTGCAGTAGCCGTTGCATGCTTTTAAAACGTGACTGTCGCATTGAAAGGAAACTTGCATCGCTAACTTGACCGATAAAAGGATGTTTTGGGGGTTTTCCTTTATCTGCATTGATTAGCATTCTTGGGTTGTACTGTTCATATTGAAACCACCAATATGCCAGGACGCATAGTTTTGGGCATGCCTGCACATGTATGTAAATGACCTTGAGTGCTGCTAGTTCATCAGCAGTTCTGTTCTCAACCAGTCTCTCTTTTCTCTTTTCTCTTTACAGCACTACCTCCCAAGCCACCCAAACCAACGTCTGTCACTAACAACGGTATGAACAACAACATGGCTCTGCAAGACGCTGAATGGTACTGGGGGGACATCTCCAGGCAAGTACTCATCAAACCTAGTATTTGGTCAGATAAGCATGCATGTATGCGTATTATTGTTCTTATTAATTTTGCTTCATGTAAAAGTTTGAACCTCTTTCTGTTGCAGGGAGGAGGTCAACGAAAAGCTTAGGGACACTGCTGATGGTACGTTTTTGGTTCGAGATGCCTCCACTAAAATGCATGGGGATTACACGCTCACACTGAGGTATGTTCTCCTTTGTAAACCCAAGTGTGTGTCTGAATTCCTTTTTTTTTTTTTAAATTTAGGGTGCTTGCATTGACTCTGACTTCCAACTTTAAGGATTGCTCTAAATTCTTCTTTTTTTGGCCATACAGGAAGGGAGGCAACAACAAGCTAATCAAAATCTTCCACCGTGATGGGAAGTACGGCTTCTCAGACCCCCTAACTTTCAACTCTGTGGTTGAGTTGATCAACCACTATCGCCATGAGTCTCTCGCCCAGTACAACCCCAAACTAGATGTGAAACTACTGTATCCTGTGTCTAAGCACCAACAGGTAATGGAAAATGGAGTGTCCTCCTGCAGAACTTTAATTTGATCATCTCCTTTATAATGGAATTGTTTTATTGGAAATGTTTTTTTGTATTTATAGGATCAAGTGGTAAAGGAGGACAACATTGAAGCTGTTGGGAAAAAGTTGCACGAATACCACCAGCAGTACCAAGAAAAGAACAGGGAGTATGATCGACTCTACGAGGAATACACTAGAACATCACAGGTTTGCTCTCCCTAAATATTTTTATAGTAAATGACTGACTATATGCATTTCAGTAAAGCAATCACAGAGCTCGATTAAAGTGCTTACATTCTGATGTGTTTTTGTCTGCTCACTAGGAAATACAAATGAAAAGGACTGCTATTGAAGCTTTTAATGAGACCATAAAAATATTCGAAGAGCAGTGCCAGACGCAAGAACGATACAGCAAAGAATATATCGAGAAGTTTAGAAGAGAAGGCAATGAGAAGGAAATCCAAAGGTGAGTCCTGAAGCTGAAAACCTCCAAAAATAGTTTTTTGGGGAACATTTCAGAAGATTAATTCAACATCTCTGCAATGTTTCATCGCAGGATCATGGTCAACTATGAGAAGTTAAAATCGCGCATCAGTGAAATTGTGGACAGCAAACGACGTCTCGAGGAAGATCTGAAGAAGCAGGCGGCAGACTACAGAGAGATCGACAAGCGGATGAACAGCATTAAGCCTGACCTCATCCAGCTCAGAAAGACCAGGGATCAGTACCTCATGTAAGTAGCTCATCCATAGGTTCTGCACTTCAAATTTAACACACAGGACACAATCTTGTATTTAGAAACGACTACATGGAGTGACACATAGTGATTTCTGTTGCTGCACAGGTGGTTGACACAGAAAGGGGTCAGACAGAAGAAACTCAACGAATGGTTGGGAATCAAAAACGAAAACCAGGACGAGTGAGTATTCTTATCACATTATAGCTGCTTGATTTTTAAAGTCTTCCTGCTTTCAAAATTGAACACTTCACTTCTTTGCTACAGTCAGTACTCAATGGTGGAAGACGATGAGGATTTGCCACACCATGACGAACGCTCCTGGAAGCTGGGTAACATTAACCGCACCCAGGCCGAGGCTCTTCTGCGGGGCAAGAGAGATGGAACATTCCTGGTCAGGGACAGCAGCAAAGCTGGATGTTATGCCTGCAGTGTTGTGTATGTATCACTTTTTTTTTTTTTGCGCTTGTTTGATGTTAGGCCTTTTTTTTTTTTACTTAATTATTGGAGAGTTCCTATGTTGGTTGCAGACATCTTTTGACATTCTTTGCAATTCATTGACTAAGACTAGACTCTGAGAGTGCGTGTTGAAATGGGAAATTGTAAAAGGCAATGATGACTAAAACCATCTCTTTGTCTTCTCGCAGTGTGGATGGTGAGGTCAAGCACTGCGTCATCAACAAGACACCCACAGGATATGGCTTTGCTGAGCCCTACAACCTTTACAGCTCTCTCAAAGAACTGGTCTTGCACTACCAGCACACATCCCTGGTTCAGCACAATGACTCTTTGAATGTCACGTTAGCATACCCAGTCTACGCACACCAGAGGCGGTGAGGACTCATGAACACACCCTTGGGACTCGTTACACAGGAGTTGAGGAAGGGCCTCCCCTTCAAATGGAGATGCCTCCAGTAAGGCTGCTACCGAGGGCTGCTTTTTGCCTTGAAACGACCATGTCAGAAAGACAAGAAAGCAAAACCCAAAACGAACATTTCAGCCACTGAGACTTTTTG
The DNA here is from genome assembly GCA_037950675.1 of Hypophthalmichthys molitrix. Classification (NCBI taxonomy): domain Eukaryota; kingdom Metazoa; phylum Chordata; class Actinopteri; order Cypriniformes; family Xenocyprididae; genus Hypophthalmichthys; species Hypophthalmichthys molitrix. Next base: position 33,967,407 of record CM075496.1, on the reverse strand, counting down.
CCAGTCTGAATGTAGTTTTCTTTATTGAGCAGAAACTGCTAAAGATAAACTCGCTCTCCCAAAATGGAGGACTTTGGAGGCCTTTTCCAAATGGTGCTTGTTCATTTCAAAGCTTTACCCGCTGCTGGAATGTGGAACATTGATTGAACCTCTAGAGTGATCTTTTTTTACCTCTTCTACCCCCTTACCTGCTCAGTTCAGGTCCCCTTTTGTGTGTATGTGTGTTTGCGTGTGTACGAGAGAATGTGATGTGACCAAAACTCACAGTATCTGAAAGCTATCGGGATGTTGGTGTTGAACTTTCACAAACAGACCATGGAATCAGCTGATCAAATGTAGCAAGATGGCACTTTCGAGTATCTACTAGTTTTCCTGTAAGAGACTCCTACATAAACTTTGATATGACACGTCTCGCCTGAAAGTAACAGCGCGACGAGAAGCGAATGAGATGCTTGGCGTTTCCTTGGCAAGCATTATAGTGACAGACTCTAAATCCATTTCTGCTTTTATGGACTGGCAAGAAAGGAACTGAAACGGACTTCATGCTGTACATACAGATAGCATCAAAAGCTACGTGACGACATCATATTGTACCAAAAAAACACAGTTCCTTCTCAGTTGTATTCTAATCTGCTATGCAAATTCTGTATTTTCCGTCTTCTCTGCAGAGTTGTGATTTTATTTTACATGTTGCTACCCATAATATAAACTTGTTTTTATTGCTTAAAGTCTTTTTGTATGTATCTAAGATGATATTTTAAGTGTCAAAATGCCAAGAAAGGTGGCTTCAGTTTTACAGAAGTGAGGAAAAAGTACTTTATTACATATTTCTTTATCAGTCGCTGGTAAAATTAAAGAGAGAGTATTTTATTAGTCTTTTTCACTTGGAGCTGATTTTCTCTTGGGCAGAGCCTGGAGGACATTAGTGCTGCTTCTGTCTACATTAATGGTGATATATATCTGAACTAGAGCAAACATTAATGAAATAAACCATGACGTTTGAAATAACTGCAACTGATTGATTAATGTCACAACAACACAATACTGCAGGTTCCCAATCAAATATAGAGGTTTATTTTGTGATATTTTTCCCATAATCGACAGCGTATTGATTTGATCCTCTGGAATGATGGGATGGACATGACTCCCTCTCATTCCTTGTCAACAGTATTTTTTTCTGTATCAGAAAATCCTTAATAGTGTTTACATAGATGGATCAACTCAGTTCGACTAGTACCCAACGTTATAGTTTGTGCCACATTCTCTGAAACAACATTTTGCAACAAAGTCAGGGGAGCCTACCAGCTTGACATTCACGGCTAGCTACAGTATTTCCGGCTTTATTATCAGTGACGTCAGTATTGCTTTTGTCTTCTGCTCTCTTCTCACTTGGCAAATGCATTTGATGTTTTGCATAAATAAACATCAATGTGACATCAGTAATTATTGCATTTTTTTGTTTTGTTTTTTGTCAGTCATTCATTCATTTTGAAATCGTTTGACTCCTTGTTTTAACTAGGCCTGATTGCCTTAAAATTAGTCAGTTATGTGTTTAAGCAGACAGTTCTGTTCACCATTTTGAGTTTCTTGAAATAAGTTTTAAAGGTCTTTAATGTAAGGTTTTCAGGGAGAATGGTAATGCTTTTTTTCTGCCACGTCTATACGCACAATTGTCCTACACTATTATGATTTCCCCAACGACTTGGCACATAGTTAAATTATCAGGTTATTAAAATCTAAGAATCGAAAATCAAAGTCTATGAATTCTGCAAATGTCCCTCTAACCTACACACTCAATTTCGATGAAAAAGAAAAGCTCTTTCATGGTAACTTATCTGGGGCTTTTTTTGTTTTCTCCCATTTTTCTATGTTTTATGCTTTTTTCACCTCTAGCTAAAGGCCACAAACTTTCGTGTTTCACATTACCATGATAGTCCTCTGTCTGCACTCTGCAGTCCCTGTTCTCAGAATTTTTTTTTTCATTTTGTGAATCCAGTTTTTTATTTTCTTTTTGAAATTGTATAGTATTGATTTACAGTCATTGTTACCACATTGTTGAAATTGAGATTAACCAGTGTGTTCCAGTTCTAAAAAAAAAAAGCTTGAGATCTGTTTGTTTTTTTTATATATATATATATAAAGAGAAATAAAATTGTTTTAGAAAAAATCTAAGTCTATGAGTCTTTGGAGTTTTTATCATATCATTTCTAGTCTGTTCTATAGATGTCTAGCATTTGACAGTTGACTGTTGAACTCCATTTACTGTTTCAGAGACTTTTGAGGTTATGCAAATGTTGTGGTGTGATATGATGCACGACATTGATGTCACCAGTCACTAAACGGGCTGAAGGTTATAGAACATTTTGTTCTCACCGTTGCCTTTTACTTTTTTCAGTTCTTTCCTGGCTAACAAATCGTAAAGTTATTTAACTAAACAAGTGCCTAACTGGTTTCGCTTAAGGGCCCATATTTTTCAAAGGTGAAAATCCAACACAGTAACCACATTGTTTTATTTTTGAAACATTTAAGTGTGTTGATATTGCCATTCAAATAATATGCAAAATTATTAACATTACAAGCTGAACAGGAAAATAAACAATATGACTAGCTTAAAACAAGTGACAGGTGAACTAGCATCAAACATCTAGTTTGGTTGGATATTGCTATCCTATATTATAACATAGGTGGCATTGGTTGCAAATTATATAATGGATCTTTAACTACTTTAATGTACAGTACCATTCAAAAGTTTGGAGTAATTATTTATTTTGTGAAATTTATATATATATATATATATATATATATATATATATAATCAGCTTTTAAACACTGAAAGAAACATGTTTGTACATATGTTTTACAGTGAACTTACATGTATACATTACAAAAAGTAAGTAGTTAAAGACACCTGATATAAAGTGACTAAATTGACTTTAGGGATGCATCAATATATAAATTCTGGCTGGATAAGTGTATAATTTTTTTCATGTTATGGCCAATATTAAAATATTTCATCAATATAAATAAAAAAAAAACACTAAATACTAAAATCAAACTAAAAAGTTTAATATTTTAAAATTTGCAAAAAAAAAAAAAAAAGTATGTTATTAAATTATTTTAGAGGATGGCAAAAGTAATCTAAACATAAAAGTAGGAGAAATGAGCATGCATAATTAAAATATCTAATATTGACTAATACCGAAACATTAAAATATGTATAATATTGGCAGATAACCAATATATTGAGCAAACTAATTAATTGTATTATTTATATTTAGCATCATTTTTTTCCCCTTCACTGGGCTGAAGTATTTTCAGTCAAACTTTATTTTAGTTGCACTTTATATGTCTGGTTGCACTTTATTTTACAATATGTGCACTTATTTTGCACTTACCTAAGAAAGTACTGGTGTGAGGGAAGGGTCAACAGAGTAATTTTAGAGGTTATTAAAGAAATGAATTACAGCTGTAATTACACGCAGGCATTTTTTTATATATGTACACAATACGTGCACTGTATCAAATTATAATAATAAAAAATATGTACGCTTATTGTGTACATATATTTTTCAAAAATGCCTGCATGTAAATACAGCTGTAATTAAAGGGTTAGTTGGTTCACCCAAAAATGAAAATTTTGTCATTAATTACTCACCCTCATGTCATTCCACACCCGTGAGACCTTCGTTCATCTTCAGAACACAAATTAAGATATTTTTGATAAAATCTGATGGCTCAGTAAGGCCTCCATAGACAGCAAGATAATCAACACTTTCAAATGCTCAGAAAGGTACTAAAGATATATTTAATAGTTCATGTGACTACAGTGGTTCAACCTTGATGTTATGAAGTGACGAGAATACTTTTTGTGCACCAAAAAAACAAAAACAAAATAACGACTTTATTCAACGACTTTATTCAACAATATCTAGTGATGGCCGATTTCAAAACAGTGCTTCATGAAGCTTCGAAGCTTTGCGAATCTTTTGTTTCGAATCAGTGGTTCGGAGTGTGTATCAAACTGCCAAAGTCACATGAACCATTGAAATTTCGAAAGGTTTCGAAACACTTACGACATGACATGAAGCCTTGTTCACTGAAATCATGTGACTTTGGCAGTTTGATACACGCTTCGAACCTATGTTGACCATTCAACAATATAAATCATCAAATTTACTTTAAACTTTTACTGTTCTGAAGAGATTAAAAAAAAGACATCTAACTGTATGCCACACGTGCATAAGGGCAGAAACGACCCGCAACTTCTTGTGTAACCGAAAAACTCTGAAGTCAGGAGTCATATTGATGAACTGCTGATTATTTTGAGAAAGAGATTCATTTAGCACACACTGCATTCACGTCCCCTCTTACAATAGCGTGTACCTTCTAAAACCGGATGTCAGATGTTTTCAAATGTGATTGACATCTCAACAGCAACATGTAATGCAGCTGTTACCTTTTGAGTTGCTCAAGAAAAGAATGACATTGATATTACAATAATTGAGAAGTGGCTTTGAAAGTTATGACCCATTTTGTTGTACTATCTGGTTGACCATGCAGTTCTTTACAAAGCCACTCTGTAGCAAGAGTATGTGAGACGGAAACAGTAAACCACAGACATCAAAAGCAGTGTTCTCAGGAAAAGAGAAGAGTGTTAATTTGTACTCTCACATCATTAAAACAAAACTTCTGATATAAATGCATGCCAAGCATTTGCCAGGTACATTGCAACACAGGTTCAGAATGGCATGCAGAAAAGATATCGGGAGTATGACTGACAGACTGTGAGATTTCATCACTTGTGCAACACATACACAGTGGCTGTCTTAACTTGCATTCGTCAATATATTGGGTTTGAGGTTATATATTGTTCCTTTTTTTTTTTTTTTTTTTTGCAACCTTTGCAAAAACATTCTTACCGGCCTACAAAATGGACAAAAGTATGTGGGCTCCTGAAAACTGAGTTTGGCTAGGAGTCTTAATTCCATTGAAAACAAATATTAATCCTAAAGCATACAATGACATTCTAGAGAACTGTGTGCTCCTAAAAGGGCCCTTTTTCCAGCATAAACAAAATACCCATGTGCACAAAACTAGATCCATATATAAATGGTTTATTCAGTCTGTTGTGGAAGCCTAAACAAAAGTGAGTCAAGCACAATGCCAATGACCGATGATGCTCTTTAGTCTGAATGGGAACAAATCGCTGCAGCCTTGTTCCTTCCAAAATCTAGAGGAAAGACTCACTATTAATTCAATTAACAAACACATCTCATATGTGTGGTGTTCAGGTGCCAACATATACTTTTGTTCACATAGCGTGTAGATTGTACACAGATGACAACAGCTTGCACATTTCAGATTAATGTTTTTAATCACATAAAGTGATTTATAACTGAGATTTATGGAATAGGGAGCTTATGACATGCACAAACTGTACAAATCTGATAATTAGTATTATAGCGTAAATAGACTTTCCACAACATCTGTAAAACATTTTAAAAAAGAGTTGGGCCCATGAAGTATATTTTGTAAGTCATATTTTTGCAAAAATCTTCACAGAAAATGTTAAATATTTTTTCATCGACCTCAGTATTCTGTAGGCTAGGCCTACTTTTCATGAACAAAACAAGGTTCTAAAATTTACTTTAAACTTGTAAACAGATCACTTATTTTAAAAATAAATAAATAAATAAATAAATAAAAAATATGTTATTGTCATAATACTGGTGTGCGTTGCAGGCAGACATATATACAAAGTAGTGATGTTCGATTTTTGAACGAATAGTTCTTTTGAGCCGGTTTTCATGAAGTAACCGGTAGAGCCGGTTCACGAATCAAACTGAATCGAACTTTAGTTCCGGGTTGATGACGCAAGACGCACAGTCGAAGTAGCACGTCTGACTCAAAAAGAACCGAATGAGCCGGTTCAACCAACTGTAGAACTTTGCCGAGGATTACCGAGGACTCAAAATGAACCGAATGAGCCGGTCCAACTGACTGTCGAAGTTTGCCGAGGATTACTGAGGAGTCTGATGAGTGAGTTGATGATACAATGCAAGCCTGAGGTACGTACTAGAAATATGCTTATTATGACTACTGTTATTAAATACCTTTTTATATAAAACCTGCAAAAACCTTTCTGTCGAGAGATGTAAATACATTTTTACAATGGGCTGTTGTACATGCTGATTATATTTTAAGTTGTTAAGAGTAATCAGTGAGTTTATAAGACTGCTTTATTCTTTCTATAGGCCTAGGCCTATACGTTAGACATGTAGAACACACACACACAAAAAAAAAATTAAACAAAAGTTTAATCCAGAGCAGAGAAACACACTTAACATGAATGTGACAAGACAAACACTAAGTGAACAAGAGGAACTTAAATACACAATGGTGATAAACTAAAAGACGAACAGCTGTGATGATTGAGTTAGTGTACATATGTAACAGATAAGTGGCAGGAAAATACAAATACAAACTAAAAAATAGTCTATGAACTAAAGTATGAACTAAACATAATAGTGACAGTTATGCAATGCATTATTTCTAGGTCAAATCTGTGGTATTAATCATATGAACTTTGTTACTTACACTAAAACACAAGATGTTGTTTGGATCATTTTCAATTCATGCCTGAAAACATGATCATCAGGTTGTACACAAACTTGTGGAGTTCATGCAGCTTGCAGCATACAGCTGCTGTCATTAAAGCAAAAGAGGGATGTGCATATTTTTTTAATTCAACACTTAAATTGTTATGCTGAAAGAATTTGTACTAAATTGGTAAAATACAAAACAGAAGAAGACCTTAAATTAGAGGTCTCAATATTTGGAGCTCATTCTACATCTCATTTGCATGGTTGGTTTGGTGTAATGTATCTTTGACTAAGCTGCTGATCTGTTAGTAAGGCTGAGAGGCTCAGATCTACGTGAGCGCGGTGAACGTCAGTGTGTCGAGCTGTAATCTCTCACTGTTAAATATTCATTAGAGACTTTGCACTTCCTGGTAGCTCTCAACCTACTTTCAGAAGGTAGGCTCTCCACTTATAACTTGAGAAGACCTGATCAATCCAAAGCATATTAAAGCTTTTATCACCAACTCAACTGTTTAATTCAGCAGCACATCATACATTACATTGTCATCCGAAATATTTAATGTCAACATAAAATCAAAATGACGATGAGAAGGAATTGGAAATGCTTGTTCAATTTTGATGCACTCTCACTTTTTGATCAAAATTGAACAAGCATTTCCAATTCCTTCTCATCGGCAGGCAGACTTGAACAGGGGACTATGGGAGTAACAGTAGAGAGCTCGTCAAAAAGAAGAATTCATTCATTGTAGAGCACAGCTATGACAGCTATGTTCATAGCATAGCACAGTCTCAAGTACTATCCAACATCCACATCAGTAATGTGTGATGTGCTGTAAATATACACAGTTGTTGGTAATCTGGTGTCATAGTTGTCTTAGGTGTTGTATATTTTAGCACAGTTAAAATCGGTTGTGTAGCATATTTTATGTGCAGGGTATGCACATGCATATGGGCCTGGGCATATTGGGGGCCCGCAGCTTGCCCCATTATTTAAAATAATATTTTTTTTTTGTGTATCGGCACAGGGGGCTGACTTGCTATGCCACTGGTTAAAATGCTCTACTGACCAATCAGCAGGACTGGAACAATGCATTTCGTAATTTTGATCTTTGTTACTAGCATTCTGCTATAAGAGCATTGATGTTCGCAGGGCCAGGCCATGGGTTTGTGGGGCCATAGGCAAGATCATGAAAATATTGATACTGAGACTGATACTTCTACAGTATATAACCAATACAAACATGTCAGATGTACTGAAAAAGAAATCACTAAAAATAAGCACACTGTGCATAGGTTGTTGACAAATAGCATGTCCATTTTTTCAACATTAAATAAGGAACAGTGTATATTTCAGGGTTGGATTTGAGAAACCCTGTTTTAGGTGATATGACTGTGCCATTAATTGTTTCACTATTTTTAATTAACTTTCAGCTTATATCAGTAGTGGTGCCACAAATAATTATTGAAAGTACAAACAAATCATGTAGAGTCATGGGAGGTCATAGAAACTTTTATTTTATTGTAGAATTTTTATTGTAAATTTTATGGTAGAATTAATGGTTCAATTTGGAATTTGACACTTGAGCTCTTAAAATTTCATATCAACTATATATACACGTATTTAGTGCAGCACAATAAATGTACACAAACATGGGACAGAATGTGCAAAAGTGAACAGAAGTTAAAAAAAACAGTGAAAACACATATCAAAAAAATAAATAAAAATAAAATAAAATTAAATAATTAATCAAATTAAATGGGGCCGACATATACATACACACACACACACTGGCAAAAATGTATTTATTTATTATAATTAATAGGCTCCAGCATCCCTGCAACCCTTGCACAAGTGGTTTTGAGAATTGATTAATGGACATATAATAAACTAATAAATACTGTCTGTAAGTAATGACTATACACATACTGGGGGTATGTATACTGTTGCGGTATTGTCACTTGGTGATTGAAAGCTTATCTTTTACTAAGCATTGTTTTTTGGCTGCCAGACACTGGTTTATGTGATAAAGAATGAGGTCCATGCGTGTCTTTTATGTATGTGTTATGATGTCTGGCCTTTGTTCCAATCTTATTTTGTTAATAAAGAACAAAGAATATTTACTCAGCAGTAACTATACTAAAATGGGTTCACAAATAATAAGCTCAACTAAAAAGATTTTGACTTTGACTTTGTGAACAGATTTTATAACAATCTTTCCATTTCAAAAAACAATTCACAGTTTGAAATTCATGCTTTTCTTGCCTCATGTAAAGGTCTGACAATGTTTGAGAGATACTTCTGGAACTTTTGTCGATTAGCATAATCCCCCCCATTTTAATATTGACTTTTGCTGGCATTGAATGGATTGGGTGCTTTTTACTCGACTGAGGGTCCTGTGGTTCCGATGTGTGGTATGAAGATAAGATAAAGGTTCAAAGTGCACACTTGAAACAGCTCAGAACATTAGTTTACTCTAATGCAATAAGCTGTTAATGGTTTGCCAGGCATATCTATGATATTTGAGTGCTGCTCCTGTATCTGTAAGAAGAAGTATCTACTAAAAAGCCCTTATGGAAACGGATGAAGCACTGAACTTGTGAATCTACTTAGGTGTTAATAAGCAAAGACACAGTAAATGAATTTTAACCAAAATACACTCACACTCAATCTAATTCCAAAATAATATGAAAAAGATATTTAAAGGCCCTGTTTACACTAGTGCGTTTTCATTTTAAAACACATACGTTTTGCTACGGTTACACCTGTCATTTACACTATGCTGGCGTTTTCGAACCTTGAAAACAGAAACTTCGAGGTTGCGTTTCAGTAAACGGACCAAAACTAAGACTTTTGAAAACTATGGCGTGGCTGCCCACGTTCGCTCTGCGTATCCTTGGCGACCGTGTAAACAATAACAACTGAACTTTGCTGGCTTTGTTGTCATTTTTAGCAGCCATTGTGCAGTTAAACTCTGCATTTTTTTAAAACTGTATCTACCTATATGCGCAAGAGACAACTGTTTACACTTGTACACGCATGCCCAGTGTACATGAATGGTCATGTGACGTGTTTTCGGTCGTGTAGTATAGACGGAGATCGTTTCTGAAACGCTGTGGAAACGTCGGTGTAGACGAGGAGGTGTAGTGTTTTCATTTTAAAACGAGGTTCGAAAACGGCAGAGCAGTGTAAATAAAATGCATAACCGTAGCAAAAGTTATGCATTTTAAAATGAAAACGCACTAGGGTAAATGGGTTCTCAAGGTCATGATACACATGGCAATTTTTTGAGCAATGTTGCTGGGCCATTTTGCAGAGCGTGTTGCTTGGGCACTTTCCCATTGAGAATGGGCAACAAATTTCTATCTGGATACTTTAGATCGAAATTTTGATGTCCATTCTCAATGGGAAAGTGCCCAAGCAACATCGCTCGGCAAAATTGCCCGGCAACATTGCTCAAAACGTTGCCCTGTGTATCATCACCTTCAGGGTGCTTTTTTTGTAATTTTAGAACTCAAAGCCAAAATCCCCATTTACTTTCATTGTATGTAATAAAACAGTCAGTACATTCTACACCTAGTGTGTGTAACAAAAGAAAGTGAATTTGTGTGAATTAACCCAAAGTCTTTATTACAATAAACACATGAATTAATAACAAACTATCTGAATGTGTCAAAGCCATATGGTCTTTCAGTAAATGAAAACTTATATAAAATGTTGCATAGAAACTGTCCTACATTTAATCTTATGATCATTTCTCAAAAAAGCACTTTTCCACTTCAAATACTGTTTTTATAAATATGAATGTTGGTGTGGATATTAGCGTACAAACACTTAACACCTAACAGTTCAAATATGTGCGTACGCACGTTTATCCTCTTATGCTGTTTCTAACAGATCGTCAGTTCTGTGCAGGTTACGCATGCTATAAGCTCATGTCAAGTATTTCCAGCAGGTCATATAATAAGCAGTGATTATCATCCCATGGCCTTTTCTATGAGTGTCATTAGCGTACGTCAGGTCAACAGCTGAAGGTAGCTAGGAAAAGGATAAGCTTTGTGCTGTTTTCTGCTGGAGCAAGAAGACACTAATCTTGCTTAGCCTGTGAGGTTATGCACTTCCAAATTTAATACAGGTGCAAAAACTTCAGTGCTATTACCAAGAACTATGAGCAGAAAAATAAAGTGCTCAAAAAAGGATTCTCTTTCTCTTTTCTTTTCTATCAGTCATGCCCTTCTGTAACCCTGCTGCTATCTGTCATGGTAATTCCCTCCAAGATTAATGATTCATCTTGTCTTTAGCAATGTGCCTTGGCTGTATGTGGTATGATAAGACAACCTTTGTTTAAAGCAATGCTGTTACGAATACATATTGCATTAATTAACGGTTTGTAATGTGCAATTATGATGACACAATTTTGATCCAGCACACTACGTGATTTGTGACTTCAAGGTACTTATGTGTGACCTGAATTCTGTGTAAATGCTTATTAGTTGCTTTGTTACTTGACAACTGTGTACAGCCTGTAAGAGGTTTGTCTAATATTCATGTTGATTTTTACTATTTATTGAACATTAGTGTTTTTTCATTATAGAACACCCCTTATGTGTGGTAGAATCACTGAAATGAAATATAAAACATTACTTTTGTTATTACAGAATATTTTCAAAGAGTATGGCTTAATGTCTCAAATTTTTTGCTGTAATTGAATGATTCTATATAATGATTAGTGAGTTTCATTATAAAAAAAAATCTTGGTGTGGCAATATGCTCAAAAGGTCAAATCAGGTTATTCATTTATAGAGCTCAGTGTATGTTTATTACATGGTTAAGCAGACTCAGGAAATGTACATCGAGTTTAATGCTCTCCAGAGATTATGAGATTAATATCCCTGGAGATGAAGTTGTGGGGCTCCTGATTCACTTTACCAGAAAAAAATGGCTCAGATCACTAAGCTATTGTGCATAATTGAAAATGCTCAGCCTATCAGAGATCACTATAATCTATGAATAATTGAGAGGATGCTGTAACAAGGACATATGTGTCATCTGAATATGGAGTTTGAGGGTTCATGGAAATAAGACCTGATTTGTTTTCTTTTATCTTTGAATACTTTTCACATTTTAACCAAATAAAATATAAAAAGCGCCAGATATGATGGAAAAGTGATTTAAAAATGTTGCAGGCCATATTCAAATTTGTGTCATCTGCAAAAGCATCACAGATCAACATTTGAGCGCACATTTCAAAGCCCCAACACATATCACCAACTGGAAAATGCTTTTTACAGCAAAATTTCCACTGCCTCACCAAACCATTTTCTAAGTGTAATTTTTTAAACAAGAATACATGTAAATGTAAACATTTCTATTATAAGTGACTATAGTAATCTTAGTATGAGCTATTTACATGATTGTTGCACCAAACTTTTAAGTATGCCCTAAAAAGGGTCTTTGACACATGAAAAGCTCTTCAAATCAATTAAGATATTTATCATAAAGTCAAAATAGCCATCAAAATATAGTGCAGTCGATCGCTATGGAGATGATCGTCTTCAGGGTCACCTGATCCCCTTTGTTTCCGCAAGTGATGCATAAATGCTAAATTTAAATTCACTTTGCTGGGAACATTGTTTATGTAGTCTAAATTCAGTATGTGTATTCTAGTTAATGAGATGTAATTTGAAGATCAACTTTTACAGTCAACACCAATTAGCTTATTTTTAGTTACCTTCTTCTCCCCATCAAACATCTAAAGCATTTCAGTCGGCAGGACACTGTTCTTAAAGGGGTCATGAACTGAGAAATCGAATTTTCCTTGATCTTTTGACATAATATATAAGATATAAGAGGTCATTGTACTATAAAAATATCCTGTAACTTCCTCGTTAGTCCAAAAACAGCTTTTATTAAAATCAAGCTCAGAAAACGACTCGTTTGGGATTTTGTTGAATTATTACGTCATAGTGCGACGATAGACCGCCTCTGCAGAAGAAGATTAACGCCTACTTCTATATCATTGCCTCTTTTGCCCCGCCCACCATTTTGTGCATGTCATGTGGTAGTAAATATAAGACAGTGGCAAACACAGGATTACTACAACAAAAAAAAAAAAAGAGAGATGCCTCTGAATATTACAGGACGTTCTGAAGTTGCTTCATTTTACTACGGATTTGTTTTTGAACAAGACAGTTCGACACAGGCTTTTCAGAAAGACTGAAAATAAAAGATGATGTAGTGACAACTACATTGGATCTGACAGTAATGTCGCATTTTCACCATTTGTCACTATTTCTTTGTCTGATGCAGATCGTTTGATATGCATTCAGTATGTAGCGTCACATTTCTGGCGCTCTCTGTATTTTATTTCATCTGACGTGACTTGGGCAGAAATCGTGTTCATGGATGAGCTAATGTATTAAAGTTTTAGTAAATATTTTAATCCAAAAATCGTACATATTGTGCCATTAATATGCATAAATGTGTCACATTGTTGGCAAATGTTTCAACTATGTATTGAGATTTTTTTTTTTTTTCAACATCAGTTTTCAAAACAATTACACGTGTAATGGTGAGAATGTTGAAAATTATTTTAATATGCAAAACTGTTACACAGTCATAACAGTGGGCATTTACTTCCAAGTCTTGAATGGGGCAGGCCCATCAAAATGGAGTGTTCAAAGAAAGGGTCAAAAAATGGATAGAAAATTTCTTCTAAATTAGTATGGTTTTATGTAAAAATATAAGTGGACCTCAGAGAAAATTATAAATGTAAAAAAAAATGCAGTTCATGACCCCTTTAAAGATTTCCATTCAGCATGCCAGTATAGTTGTCGAGCACACCTAAAACAGCAAATCTCCTCATCAGATAGGATGTCAAATCTATGTTTAGCAGAAGACTACCATTCCCAGATGGAGATTTGAGAATATGAGCTGTCACAGCAGCAGGCTTTTGAGGACCTAAGCACTAAGAGTTCTGGTGGATTAATTGCACTCTAATCCCTTTTTTTATCCATTGGTAGTCCCAAAATAAACTCAATGCAATAACGTTTTAATCCCACTGCCCTATTACCCAGACTGGCCCACTGGATGATGTCACAGCGCTTGTCAGATGAGCTAAGAGTAGAGCTGAAATTCCCATTTTATTGGTTAACCATTCAGCAGTGACATAATGGTTTTAAACATCCAGTGTGTTATATATAGATTTGACATTTTCTAAAGAAAAGGTAACTGATGCTCACCAAGGTATTGCTAAGGTGTTGTTGGTGGTTGCCATGGTATGCAGTTTCTAAGACATTCAGAGTGTTTTTAGCACATTTGTTCTGAGTGGTTGTTACAGCTTTGCTTTGCAGTTGTTCTGGCTGGTTTTTAGTTGGCTGTAGAACACTGCTTGGTGGTTGGATGTTGCTAGAAGAGACCCAGCCCCAAAATATTACATACACTGAAATATTCAAAATAAAAAAGTACACATAAACATTAATGTCTATATAGTGTGTTTTGATCTTTACATTGTAATGAACTGCAGCTCACTGGCCTCTTGTGCACCAAACAAAGGGCATAGGCCTATTGTCTGAAACCACAAGCCTTATATCATTTGCTTTGAAAGCCTGGGTGAGAAAAGCCTAACTGCAAAATATTCAAGCTCTGTGCACTCTAGTTGCCCTTTGACAGCATGCATGACTTTAATGTCATGACGTTAATCTTCTAGAGGTTTCTAACCTTAATCAAATCTGTTAACATGCGGTGTGCAGATTGCTTCGCTTTTTGGTGTGAGAAACAATAGAAGTAATCTAGAATCCATAAATCTGATGAGAGCAATTACCTAAATGAACAGCACCATAACTCTGCAGTGATTGCACGAAGGCCATTAAGGGGTATAATTCAAAATGTCTGAGTTATGACACCATAACATGGAAAAACATCTACAAGATCACTGATATGTTATACATGAACTTCATACATATCATGTAATCTAATAGCAACACTAGTAAATAGAAGTGTTTCAAGTGCTGTTTTATTGATCATTTTTACTAATTAGAGCTAAAGTCTTAAATCCTGGCACATAGATATGTCTTTTCTATTTAGAATTTAATTATGTAATGTGTTAGCAATACACATGGATGTTACATATGGACTTCGCTTTACATTAAGGTGGCCTGGTAATTGCTGCTGGTAAACACTTTTTTAGAGCTGTAATGGTATGTTTTTGATCTTCATTTGGATACAGATCTTGCTGCTGCTAAGGTTGAGATTAAAATTTAGAATGCTAAATTTAGCATGAACATGTTCCAAAAACCAGACTGACCACTTTTGAATATACAAGCTAGTATGGGTTAGTATGATTTTTGCTTTTGTCCTATATTAATTGGCTACTTCTTTTCTAATCTCCTGGACCAAGCTAATCTAGATATCTTGATGGTTCATCAGCTGGAATACCTAACGGAGAGGCTGAGTTGACCTGATAGACCTTGGCCAAGCTGGTTACAGCTGGTAGACAAAGCTGGATAAGGATCAAACAAAATACCACATTCCAAAAACCAGCTTGGCTACCAATGATCAAGCAAGCATGTTCTGGTATAATCTTCACCTTTGACCCACAAACACTGGCCACATCTTATCTTTCCTTTTTACCTTATCACTGTCACGTATAGTTTTGGTTTTGTGTTAATGTTCATGTTTCTTGTCTTATTTTTGAAATAGTATAGTCATGTTTCTTGTTTACCATGCGTTTCCCTTGTCTGTTATGTTCTAGTCATGTCTCATTGTTATGTTCCTGGTTTGCCATGTGCTCCCATGCATGTGATTCCCTAGTCTCATGTGTTGTGTTGTCATTGGTTCATTGGTTCATTGTGCACAGGTGTTCCTTGTTTGTGATTTAGTCCTTGTGTATTTAAGCCCTCATGTTTGCGCAATCTCTTGTCATGCATTGTCCTACCACTGTGGGTGAGCTTCATGTTTCTTGTTCTGAAACATGAAGCTTTACGAATCAGTTGTTTGGAGTGCCAGAGTCATGTGATTTCAGCAGTTTGGCAGTTTGATATGTAATCCGAATCACTGAATCAAAACAAAAGATTTGTAAAGCTTCAAAGCAGTGTTTTGAAATCTGCCACCACTAGATATTGTTAAAAAGTCGTTATTTTGTTTTTTTGGCACACAAAAAGTATTCTCGTCGCTTTATAATATTAAGGTAGAACCACTGTATTAAATATGTTTTGAGTACCTTTCTAGATCTTGAGAGGTTCGGTGACATTGCTGGCAATAGAGGCCTCACTGAGCCATCGGATTTCATCAAAAATATCTTAATTTGTGTTCTAAAGATGAAAGAAGGTCTTACGGTTGTAGAACGACATGAAGGTAAGTAATAAATGACATTATTTTCATTTTTTGGTGAACTAACCCTTTAAATATAGATATTTTGCTTAGACAAACACATTACTTCGCTTCAGAAGGCCTGTATTAACCCTCCGGAGTCGTGTGGAGTACATTTGCATTGGATGGATGCACTTTCTTGAGCTTTATAATGGTAGTGAACGGGACCAACAAGTATAAAGCTTAGATGCGTCAGGATATTTATTAATATAACTCTGATTGTGTTCATCCGAAAGAAGAAAGTCAAGGATGGCTTGAGGGTGAGTAAAGCTTGGGGTAATTTTCATTTTAAAGTGAACTAATCCTTTTAAGTTCTACAGTGCATGCAGTGCACAAGGAGTAAGACTTTAGGTCTTAGATACAAGTTACAAGTTTCTCATGTGATCGTCAGATCTTGATCAAGGCCTACAAAGTTTTGTCAGTGATTAGCCAGGTTTAAAACTGATACTATATAGATAAAATATTTGATCCCACTTTATATTAGACGTCTTTAACTACTATGTTCTTACATCCAAAAAAAATAAAATAAAATAAATAATTGTAAGGTACAATACTTATTGTGTACATGTTGTATTGCAAATCAATTCCTGCTACTGAGGTGGGATACGGTTAACAAATTGGGACAGATTTTGTGATATGGTTTGATTTAAGGGTAGGTTAAGGTGTAGGGGTAGGGTCAACAGTGTGATGTAATTACACATGTAATAACATGCTGGTATTTTTTAAATATAAGTACAAATAAAACATTTAAATGTTAATACATACTAGTTAAAGACAATTTTAATGTGGGTCCAATGATTAACACAGAAAAACATCCATACTTCGTTTAACCCACTACGACTGAGAGCAAATGCACTAGAAAAGAAAAGTCATCTGAACTTCATCAACAGTTAAATAAATGATGCCAACTATTCAGTTTGGTTCTTACTTAATTTTAATTCACAAAAAATAAAAGAATAAACAGTTAGTTTACATTTACATGCTTTGAGCCTAAATAGGATCACCAAGACTTAAGGCCTGTTCATACCACAGATGATAAATATAACAATAACTATAAAGTTTTAATAATTGTTCTAATATTATGAGAATAGGGAAGTACACAGCTATAACAATAAGAACAGAGGAATAATATTGCTGAAATCACTTTAAGAACTTTTTCCCCCAGCTGGATGTTAAAAGCATTGACAGCCCGTCAGAAACCACCAATCTGAAAGAGCTAGAGCATTTAAAGCGTCTGGCGACAGAACTGCAGTGTGCGCTTATAATAATCTGAATATTATTGTGCATTGCTATTGATGCTAATATAATTTGTTACAATTATAATATAATTCTTGCTGTGAACGTGCCTTTAGGTGGAGATTTTTTACATAAATTCTGCCAATCCAATGGCAGAATGACATTAGTTATCAGTGAAAAGTAACTTCACAACCTTTGTACGTGTGTACATTTGTGTGGTGAAACAGTTTGATCCAGTTCTTATTACATCCTATTCGGAAATGTAGCAATATATGGTTACATCATCAGAAAACCTTGACATATGAAAAACTTTCCTAATTAATCTGCTTTTGCTCTTTATTTCTCATTTGTCAATGCAAATGTCAACATGACTGGTAAGCAAACAATTTTCAGTGTTCTCAGTCCCACAGGCAAGACTGATTCTGGTCTTTAGCCACTTAAGAGCATAACTCTTCATGGTGACCACGGCGGTGTTAACATTACAGGAGGGCAAATTGTCGAAAGTGGATGAAACTCAATGAGCAAATAATTACATAACATTTAACAGCAAACACTGGCAGCTGTAATGTCTTGTGCTGTTGGTTCCATGAATCATCTGCTAATCTGGACAAACGGTGGATACGTGGAGCTTATCAATTTATTTAGTGGTGCATGCTAAGGCAAGCATATCTGTTATCATTGATCTTATATTTAAAGTTAGGGGTATCTTCTGAACCCTATGACTTCTGAGAAAAAAAATGTATCATAACTTTCCACTGAGAAGACAGCAAGTCTCAAACAGCTGACGGAATAAGATATCTGGGTCAATGATTTTTTTTTTTTTTTTTGCCTGGATCAGTTAATTTTTTTCACATGTGCAATTTAGCATAAATGCAATTTGTACATGCTGTGATATAATGATCCTGGTATTATAATGAAGAAAAAAAGCATTAAAATGATAATAATGCTTTTCTTGCAAATCAAGTCCATATTTTCTGAAGAGACACGATCATTTTATATGCTGAACAGATTTAATTTAGGCTTTTATTCACATATATACATTCATTAACACACACATCAGTTGTGGTAAATGGAAGCTCAAACATGTTTGCTTCATGCATGCGAAAATCAATGAGGTTCATTGTTGTGTGTTACACAGCATGTTTGAGCTTCCACAAGAACCAATGAGGTTTGTTCTCATGTGTTACACAGCACATTTGAGCTTCCGGAAGGTTTGTTCTTGCGTCAAGCAGGTTCAGTTGAGCTTCTGGTTATGTTAACTGATCAATGTTTACATGTGAATAAAAGCCTAAATTAAATTTGTTCATCATATAAAGAGTTCGAGTCTCTTCAGAAAATTTTGACTAAACCACTCGATTCATATGGATTAATTTTACGATCTCTTTATGAAATATTTGAAGTGTCAAAGTGGTAGTTGTATAGCTGTCTATGGAAGGACAGAAAGCTCTCAGTTCCCTTTCGAGGGAACTCGCGCTGCGTCCGATAGGATTGCTTTGGGAACGCCCTCAGCGTGATAGCGTCTGATGTACGTCTGTCAACTAGTCCAATGGCGAGAGTGAACGTCACGGGCGGGTGACGTCACGACCAGGAAAGGATAAATACACATCCGGCGAGACCGGCTTTTCTGCCTCAGCAAAGCGCTCTGTGTCAAACTGTCTCTGTCTATTTATTGTTGTCTGTCCCGAAATAGTACAGCTCAATATAACAGTTATTATGGCGAACACTCAAGCATTTAAACCGTCTGCTCCTCCCTGCCCTCGTTTTCTTACGGGTGGGGATACACACGATTTGTGCGTGGTGTGTTTGGGAGCAGAGCATGCTCTTTCAGCCTTCGAGGGGGCTGAAAGCAAGCATTGTGAGAAGCTTCCTCTAAGGACGCTCCGCTCCCTCCTCGCACTTTTCAAGGAAAGTGCACAGGCAAGCGTTCCCCACGGCTCTGGACCCGCGGCTGCCGAGGCAGCACGGAGAAAGATGTCGTGGGGTTCTCAGATGGATCTGTCAGTGGGGCTTGAGACGGGCATGAGTGCTCTTTCTCAGCCTTCACCTGGCAGATCCGCCACCCCCTCTCTGGTGTCGGAAGCCCGCCTCGTGGTTTCTTCCACCCAGGGAGAGGGCTTGTAGCATCAACACTCCAGTTCTGAGGAATTGGATGTGTTGAGCGTCGATATGGGGGAAGATAATTCGCCATCACTTTCCCCAGAGTATGAGGAGCTGGTGGAGGTGTTATCTCGCGCTGTGTCAAAGTTAAGCGTTGAATGGCCAGCCGAGAAACACTTTTTATCATCAAATAAAGCACCTCCACCATGGGGCCTTCCATTCTTTCATGATCTTCACGATGAACTAGCGAGATCATGGAAGAAACCATATTCATCACGCTTATTCAGCCCTTACGTGAAACACTACTCTGATATAAGAGGGCTGAAAGAATATGGTTATGGGGCGATGCCCCGGGTTGAACAGACGCTTGCGAGCTATCTGTCCTCCCGGGCTCAGCATCGTCCCTGAAGGCCCCTACGCTTCCCACAAAACCACTTAAAGCTACATCAGGGCTAGTGGGGAAAGCGTATAGGGCAGCAGGTCAGGCTGGTGCGTGCTTGCACACGATCTTGCAAGCGTACCAAACAGATCTGCTGAAGGATGTGGATGGCGGGGAGGAGATTGGCCCGGACGCAGTTCGAGAACTGCGTTGAGCCACAGATCTGTCTCTAAGAGCCACCAAGGAGACCGCCAGAGCAGTTGGGCGGTCTATGGCAGCCTGGCAACAGAGAGGCACCTGTGTCTCAATCTGTCTGATTTAAAGGATAAAGACAGGGCCTTTCTCCTCAAAGCCCCGCTTGCGCCATCTGGCCTGTTTGGCGACGCTGTCACATCAGTCGTCAACAGGTTCCAGGAGGCTAAGAAGCAGGCGGAGGCGTTCAAAAAGTATCTACCACACCGCCATCCATCCTCTGGGGTTGCTGGGCGTGAGCAACCCCAGCCGTATAGCTCCTCATACCGAGCACAGCAGAAAGAGAGTGTCGCCTCTCGTGCTCCACCTCAAAGACACGGTGGGCCGGGACGGCACTCTCAGCCCAAGCCTTCTAAGCCGAAGACAGACCTGAGGGTTTTGCTTCAGGCGAAGAAGGCTGGGCAGAAGAAGTCCTGACGCCAGTGGTGTTGGACTTCTGAGGGCAGCCCCACACGGGGTGGTGCGGTACACACCTCAGTATACGGTGCCCTTCCCACCTCTTGGCCCTCAGGGGTCCGTTCTGCCAACCCTGCCACCTCCGGTTGCTTCGGGGCGCAGCGGTTCCCACCGTGATAGTGACGCAGTGTTCAGAACAACACAACGCTGCGTCACATTCACATCCTCTGAGGAGGATAAATTTACATCAAAAATGTGCTGTAAACATTATACCAGAGGCCAGCCTCGAGAGGCTGGTTCCCTTAGTAGATTTTCTGGTAGAGTGGAAATCTCACGCTGGGTCCTGCAAATTATAGAGAAAGGTTACAAAATCCAGTTTTGGTGCCGCCCACCTCTATACAAAGGAGTGCTGCAAATGACAGTACTTCCACAGCAGGCTCTGGTGTTGGAGCAAGAAATAAAAACCTTATTAGCAAAAGAGGCTATAGAGAGGGGTTTTACAGCCGGTATTTTTTGGTTCCAAAAAAGGATGGGGGGTTGCGCCCTATTTTAGATCTACGACATCTGAATCGAGCAGTACAAAAGCTAAAATTCAAGATGTTGACGATAAGTCAACTCTTGACTCAAATCAAATCCGAGGATTGGTTTGTCACAATAGATCTCAAGGACGCATACTTCCATGTCTCCATCCTTCCACGGCACAGGCTGTCTCCATGCCTTGATCATATGGAAGAAAAACTGGTTCCTGTCCCAGGGCCCTGTGTTAGGAGCTCGATGTCGTTGTGTCATTCTCACGACGGACGCTTCTCTCACAGGCTGGGGAGCGGTAATGGAAGCGGTAATCATCAGCTCTCGTGGCACATAAATTGCCTGGAGATGATGGCGGTCTTCAATGCGTTGAAGTTCTTCCTTCCAGACCTGAGGGGCCATCATGTGCTTGTCAGGACAGACAACACATCGGTAGTCTCGTATATAAACCGACAGGGGGGTCTGCGGTCACACCCACTATACAATTCATACAATACACTATACATTTGAGCCACTTGAGTCAGTCTCAGATAAGTTCCTGACACAGACTGTCTTCCTTCTCGCCATCTCGTCCCTTAAGAAAGTAGGAGAGCTTCAGGCCTACTCGCCTACGAGGTCTCTGGTCAGCAGTGTCCTTTAGCTGTCAGAGCTCACTCGACGAGGAGTATGGTGGCCTCCAAGGCCTTAATTTCGGGGGTTTCCCTCAAAGAGATTTGTGATGCGGCTGGTTGGTCTTCACCTCTCACTTTTGTGAGGTACTATGATCTTGACCTGGACGCGACTCCAGGGTCATCGGTTTTGCTGTCTTAAGTGTGCCACAGTTTCACACAGACAGGTATTTGTGATTATGGCGTTTTGGTATATCGTTCCCAAAGCGATCCTATCGGACGCAGCGCGAGTTCCCTTGAAAGGGAACGTCTCAGGTTACGTATGTAACCATAGTTCCCTGAGAAAGGGAACGAGATGCTGCATCACGCTGCCATACTCCCTGCATCCCTGTGATTGATTTGCTTCGGCAGTTTGAGCTGAAGCCGGTCTTGCTGGATGTGTATTTATCCTTTCCTTGTCGTGATGTCACCCGCCCGTGACGTTCACTCTCGCCATTGGACTAGTTGACAGACGTGCATCAGACGCTATCACACTGAGGGCGTTCCCAAAGCGATCCTATCGGAATCAGCGTCTCGTTCCCTTTCTCAAGGAACTATGGTTACATACGTAACCTGAGATGAAAAGATCATCAAAAAGATCTTCATTTGTGTTCCTAAGATGAATGAAAGTCTTACGGGTTTGGAACGACATGAGGGTGAGTAATTAATGACAGAATTTTCATTTTTGGGTGAACTAGCCCTTAAATTCTTGAAAAACATTGTCCGGCAAGTCAAAGTCATCTGGTGCGACCAACAAATTTATGTAGTACAATCAACAAGAACAAACATTCAGAAAAAAATTATAAATAAAAATAAATAAACCTGGAAATGATATTTCCTCTACTCCTGTAAAATAAACTTTAAATAATTATTAATACAACCCGAATTCCAGAAATGTTGGGACGTTTTTTAAATTTGAATAAAATAAAAACTAAAAGACTTTCAAATCACATGAGCCAATATTTTATTCACAATATAACATAGATAACATAATGTTTAAACTGAGAAATTTTACAATTTTATGCAAAAAATGAGCTCATTTCAAATTTGATGCCTGCTACAGGTCTCAAAAAAGTTGGGATGGGGGCATGTTTACCATGGTGTAGCATCTCTTCTTTTCAAAACAGTTTGAAGACGTCTGGGCATCGAGGTTATTCGTTTCTGGAGTTTTGGTGTTGAAATTTGGTCCCATTCTTGCCTGATATATGTTTCCAGCTGCTGAAGAGTTTGTGGTCGTCTTTGGCGTATTTTTCTCTATAGGTGAAAGATCTGGACTGCAGGCAGGCCAATTCAGCACCCGGACTCTTCTACGACGAAGCCATGCTGTTGTAATAGCTGCAGTGTGTGGTTTTGCATTGTCCTACTGAAACACACAAGGCCTTCTCTGAAATAGATGTCGTCTGGAGGGGAGAATATGTTGCTCTAAAACCTTTATATACCTTTCAGCATTCATAGTGCCTTCCAAAACATACAAGCTGCCCATACTGTATACACTTATGCACCCCATACCATCAGAGATGCTGGCTTTTGAACTGAACGCTGATAACACGCTGTAAGGTCTCATCTGACCATAAAATACTTTTCCACTTTGAAACAGTCCATTTTAAATGATCCTTGGCCTACAGAACACAACGGTGCTTCTGGACCATGTTCACATATGGCTTTCTTTTTGCATGATAGAGCTTTAGTTGGCATCTGCAGATGGCACGGCGGATTACGTTTACCGACAGTGGTTTCTGGAAGTATTCCTGGGCCCATTTAGTAATGTCATTGACACAATCATGCCGATGAGTGATGCAGTGTCGTCTGAGGGAAGTCTCTGTGCGCAAGGGACAAGGCCGAAGACCTTTATTGGATTCCCGTGGTCTTCGGCCTTGTCCCTTGCGCACAGAGACTTCTCCAGTTTCTCTGAATCTTTTAATGATGTTATACACTGTAGATGATGAGATGTTCAAAGCCTTTGCAATTTGCGGTTGAGGAACATTGTTTTTAAAGTATTCTAAAATCTTTTTACACACTCTTTCACAGCTCTGCCCATCTTTACTTCTGAAAGACTCTGCCTCTCTAAGACATCCCTTTTATAGCTAACCATGTTACACACCTGATATCAATTGAAATAACAAGTATTTGCTAGATGCTCTCCCAGCTGAATCTTTTCAAAATTTCTTGTTTTTTGAGCCATTTGTTGCCCCCTTGCCAACTTTGAGACCTGTAGCAGGCATCAAATTTGAAATGAGCTCATTTAGTGGATAAAAATGTAAAATTTCTCAGTTTAATCATTTGTTATGTTATCTATTTTCTATTGTGAATAAAATATTGGCTCATGTGATTTGAAAGTCTTTTAGTTTTCATTTTATTCAAATTTAAAAAACTTGCCAACATTTCCGGAATTCAGGTTGTATTTTAAAGATTATAAGAAAAATTTTGAATTCTGTTCTGTCATGTCTTTTATTTTGAAGTTCTGTTCAATTTCCTTTAGTTTCTGTTTCCCTGATTAGTTTCCTTGGTTACTGATTATGTCATTGTTTGTTTCTATTATTATGTTATGTATTAGTTTCACATGTGTCTAGTTTGTTTTCCGTTGTTCTACCACTGTATTTATAGCCATGTGTTTTCTTTGTTCTTTGTCAGTTCTCATTTACATATTATGTGGTTTGTTTCTCATCCGTGTCTTCCGTGCCAAGTACTTTAGATTGTTCAATTGTAACTCCTTCCTCTTCATGTGTGCTGACCACACATAGCAGTGTAAGGAATAGGCCTATACTGTATGTTACTACTTTTTACTTGATGGTTACCCTAAAACACCAACATAACAAACTCTTTTAAAAACCAACAAAACAGAACATCAAACATTAACAAGTCTTCCCATTTTCTCATCTTGTTAAAAAATGCATAAAATAACTCATTATTTTAACATTTACACTCCCTGTCTAGCCCCATGCGAAGCATGATGAGAAGTAAAATCCCTTTCCCGGTTTCTATAATGCTACTTTAACATAAATAAAAGCATTCATGTAGTCTCAACTCAAATGGATTAAGTGAACTGGACATAGGCGTAATTTGTGGGTGGGACATGTCCCCACCACTTTTTGCCAGGGTCGATATTGTCCCCACCACTTTTTTAAACATCTTGTGGCACGGATGTATACTAATACAAAAGAAACATCTCTAGTTGATTAGCAATTCGTTTGTTTGTGTTAAATAATAGGCAATCTGGCGATGGGATGTGTTGTTTTTGAAATCACGTTGAGTGCTCGTTGCCGCTCTTATCAGTGGCGCAACAGTTTTCTCTTTGCGCTCGTGCACAGTGCGCAGTCTTCACACGGATGAGCGCTTCAATCTATTGCTGTTTCGGCCGCAGACTCTATTCGTTCCGGTGAAATTACAAACAAAATGCACATAAACGTGTTCTTGATAAACAATCACTGATGAACATCTTTGGTTTTAATGAGAAAAAAATAAAATAAATAACACAAGGGCGGAATAGAACCTAGAACCTCTGGCATGCTGAACAAAAATTCTTCCCCTAGTCCATCAGGACAATATAATATGAACATGGATTTACATATTTACTAAATAATGTGAATACTTTTGAGACTGACAATATATTGTACATGTAAGGACGAAACTATCATATTAAACATGAGGTCTATGTCAATAAATTTTGTGGATTTATTATTATACACATTTCCGACACACATTCCTGTCCCACCCACTTTTTAAAACAAAGTTACGCCACTGGAACTGGATGAACAATTAATTTGTTGGATTTATTTGTTAATTAGAAATTGAACAAGTAGCAGTGCTCTTTTTGAAGGAGCTACTTGATGTAATTTCAAAATGAAAACATTGACTTAAGCAATCATGTCTGAACAAGAACTCTGATACAATGGTGTCAAATGAAATTAACTGATTAAATAAAGCAAACAGCCTCTTTTTTTTTCTTTCTTTCTGTTTTTTTAAAAGTAGTTTTTCATTGCCCCATCTATCAGCCTGTAACTGAATAATGCTTTGTACGTTCACTTTAATCATGCCTTGCCCTACTGTAGGCTTAAAATGCTGAATTTCTGAAGGGGGTCATCAAGACTGTTAAAAACAAGTGGAAACATGCAAGTAGCATGCGCCTTGCATGCAACCAAAATAACAAATAACAGATGTGTTTGTGGCTACTTCTTTTTATAGCATGGAGTTGGAAATCACCTTATATTTCTCAGGCAGTATATTGTGTGGTAGTAACCAAAGCTTTACAGTGCTGAGACCTCGTATTCACAACACACACAGATGTAATCAAAGCTTTGATTCATGTTTTTTAAAATAAAATATTGGTAAAGTTCAACTGCCATTGTAAAAACAAGTTATAAAGATAGAATATCTGTATTAACACTAATCCTCAAATCTGTAGATATTGTCAACAAGATATTACTGGTTTGAGTTATTCAAACACTTAATCCAAATATTATAATAACATACCTATTTTAAATTAAAATTATTGTTTACAAAATGACATTGGATATGCCAACCTTACCACCATTCCAAAATAATATTTAATTAGTGGTATGCTAAGGCAAGCATCACTATGGCTGTTATTCATACTTAGGGCTAGGCATTTGAACATGTCTTGTCCCACATTGTTTGTGGCAGAGACATGAATGATACCTAAAATCATGCGGCTTGTTGAGAAGAGAGATGCTGTTGTGTTCTACTCACACTATTCACCTGATGGATGATAAAATGACCAAAAAAAAGTTAAAGGAAGGACCCGAGCCATATCTGAGGACAAGTAGTGGTTTCTTCACTTTTGTGAGTAAGTAACTTCACAGAACACCTACATGCTAAGCATCTAGCTAGGTTAAGCTAGCTAAGGAAAATATACAAATATATTTTTAGGATTATTATTGTTTTCTAAATCCTGACATCATTGTGTGCCTTGGTGGATTAAGGAGTGCGCTGTTTGTAATTTTCACTTTGTGGCACATAACAAAAAGCTGATGATGAGTAAATAATTATTACTTTATTATAATCATTACTTTAACAGCATGACTGGAGTGCTGACACTTGGCACACAGATTTTTTAAAAAAAATTTTTTACTTGACTTTGCCCCCAACACTTGACGATCCCAATGATTTTGAAAAAGTGAACTTTGACATGGTCACATTTTTAGCTTCTGACAATATCTTCCAGTATTCTAAAGCCATTAAAAATTCATTAATTAGATATTTGTATTATTATTACTATGGTAACACTTTATTTTAGGGTTCAATTCTCACTTTTAACAAGTTACTTATTAGCTTGCATATACATATTGATTGTTTATTAGTACTTATAAAGCACATATTAATGACTTATTCTGCATGACTTTGTTCTACATCCTACCCAATACCTAAATTTAAATGCTACAAAAACTACCTTACTATTAATAAGCAGTAAATTAATTGTTTTACCATTACTATTATTATTGTCTTTTTTTCTCCAACAGCACAATAAGTCTCCTGCTACTCAGATTTTTTTGTTCTGAGAAAAAGTGAACTTTTGTGAACTTGCATGTGTCTCATCTGCATGCGTTTCTCAGAAGAGATCTTGTCTCACACTGCTCAGATTCATGAGATAATAAAGTCTGCGATCATAAATTTGAATATGAACACATTTTCAACACATTATGGAAATTTGTAACTATTTTATGTTTGGCGAATTGGTGGTGAGTTCATGATCATAATTTGACCTCATTATGGTTTAGGGTTTGGGGCATGCTTAGTTTTTTATCATACATTTTCCTATAAATCAAACTGTATGAATTTTTACAAAATTGTCAACTCAATAAATAGTTCAATTTTCATGAGATCGGGTTCAACATTTCTCAACAAATTCCATTTTATAGCTCAGTGCATCAAAAATGATCATATATTTTTCAGTCTCTTCAATTATGAAAGACCAAAGTGCTCGTAAATAAATTAATGAGCACTTTGTCTTTATTTATTCTGATTTTTTTCTTATTCATAGATCTTTCCCTGGTGCTTCACCTTCGAAACCAAACTTCTGTGAGAAATTGTCTCACACTCTGTTAGATCTTCAAGAGAGCTGTCTATTTCTGCAGAGTTCACTAAAGACCAGTAAAAACAGGATCCAGATTAAGACCATATTTACTTCTCATCCACCATCTTGGATTTGTTGCACATTAGCGTAGTGCTAGGGCATTGCTAGTGTACTATGAGTGGTGGCCTGGGTGTTCGTATGCTTTTTTTTTTTTTTTTAATCCTGCGACTTGGATGTTTTGGGTGGTTGTTAGATTTTTGTTGATGGTTGCCTGGGCATTGCTAAGGTGTTCTGAGTGGTTTTAGTGCAAGTTACAATTAATACGTCTAATGACTTACAAAAGTAATAGCACAACGCTTCTTAAGAAGACAATCTGAAGCTGTGGTTTTGTAGTGTGTTGTTATATTGTTAGGGCATTGCTAGTGTGCTATGAGTTTTTTTCTGGGTATTCTTATGCAGTGATTTGTGTGGTTGCTAGGGTGTTGGTAATGGTTGCTTGGGCATTGCTACAGTGTTCAGAGTGGTTTTGTTGCATGTGGATATGTGGAAATTAATAATACATCCAATGAAAGAAAATAGTACAACCCTCCTCAACAAGACAATTTGTGGCCATGGTTTTGTATTGTGTTGTTATGTGGTTGCTAGGGCGTTGCTAGAGTGCTATAAGGTTTTTTTTTTTTTGTTTTTTTTCCTGGGTATTCTAATGCATTGTTTCATTGCTCTGCAGCTATTTCGGTGTTTTGAGTGGTTGCTAGGGTGTTGTTGATGGTTGTCTGGGCGTTGCTAAGGTGTTCGAAGTGGTTTAGTTGCATGTTGCTATGCAGTAATTAATCATAAATACAATGACTTAGAAAAGTAATAGCACAACTCTACTCAACAAGGCAATTTATGTATTTTTAAGTCCTTAAGACAAATGGTGTGGCAATTTTGAAAAATTGAGTATGAGCACTAGTAATATGGCGTGTGCCTTCTTTTGAAAACAGCATGTTTTTTTTTTTTTTACAGTTATCTGGTTTGATCTCTGCAAGACTGGTACACTGCAAAATGTTTACCTAGCCAGAGAAAGCAAATATAGTTGACTGTCATGTGTTCTGTGTTGTTCTAAGCAGAAGAAATGTGTTGATACAGTTGCTCTGTCTAGCGGCCTCCAGCCTTCAAAGGCCTTGCCTGTTCCTTGAACAGTTTGTTCCAAGTGGCCAAAAGTCAATCAAGAAGCAGAGCAGAGCAGTGGGAAAAAAGGGGTATAGGAGGAAGAAAAACTTAATTACTACATATTCAACCCTTGCCTGCTTTTTTCTCCCTCTTTTCCTCCTTTCTGTTTCCATCTTGGCACTGAAAGCCACAGCTCTTGCCAAATACTGCTAATGTGTGTGAAGCATGAATGGTCACACACTGTGCAGAGTCTTGCAGTGCACTTAATATAGCAGTTCTCTCCAAAAGAAACTCATTTCCTCTGACAAACTCTAGTGTGCTTTGCTTTCTGTTCCCTTTTAAATGCATGCTGAACGCTGGGTGACTCGGTGATGTCATTGCTACTCCACCCAGTGTCCCTTTGCTTGCATTTCTGGCAGGAGAAACCGGTTTTACTGCAATCTTATACAATTCTGTGGTCACATCATTCAAGAATGCACAAAAAGAGCTGACCAGAGACATGAACTCTAATGCTGGCATAGTATTCAACAGCCTCTGAATACATATTGCATTTACTAGCAAAGATTTAGTCAGACCTTTCAGTCTGAAGAATAAAAGCTGCAGCACGTTTGAAAAAAAAAAAAAATAATAATAATTGAAAATAATTTTTGAGCAAGCATTACAGTCTCTGCATACATGAAAGTGTAACGTGATGTATGAATGAATCTAAGCAATTCTTTGTATTATAATCTATAGAATACATTTTAACTTTAAGATTGTGCCTCATGGTGGCCTCATGTCCTTTATAGATCGACACGTGGCTCTCTTGAGAGGGGTTTGAAACCATGTTTTGCAACATACTGCCATCTAGAGGTTGTATTTTGAAAATTATTACATAAGCCCATTTTGAGGAGACAGGTCAATAATTAATGATAATAACGATAAATAATAAATTATACACTGAAATATAAAAGTAAAATAAATAATAATATAATATAAAATCTTCTTTGATAACTCAGAGACTACTACAGATCTACCTGCCATTTCAAAGCAGAAGAATATTAGGTATTTGAAAATTAAAGGCCTCTATGCACCAATAGCAATACTAGCATTAAGATATTGAAAGAAATTGGAAGAAAACAAACTGTTATAATCACCACTGATACAACTGCAACAATGAATCATGTTATTCCACTGTATCTCAAAAAAAAGCACACTATGTAACTACAACCTTAACTCTTTTTCAGTGTTCAAAGACCTCAAGCGGTACACTAAAAGGCCACTGCTCATGGCAATAGCAGTGCAGACATTAAAGGTATACTGTCTATTCAGTTGAGCTTTACTGCCGAGCACATTATTGAGATATATGAGAGCGACAGCAGCAATATGAAGGTCATGGCACTTTACACACTATCTCTCTGACGTCACAGCCTCCATCTGTAGCCTGTTCTAAATCAATAACCCACATGATTCAGCTTGTTGGAATAAAATAAACATGTTTAAGGTATACTATATAACTTTTTTTGTTCAAAATTTACTGCATTTTATAACGAGCGAGTACATCATTAATCCATCTTCCAAACCACATTTTTGCCTTATTCTGAATCACTATGGTACGCTTATAAAAAGTGTTTATATTCGGAATATTTTAGACCAAGCTGTACGTCAACCGCTGTGCAGTAGCCCAGTATCCGTGTGACTCGTCATATGCATAAACAGAGAGAATTAGCTCAGGCTACAATGTTCTTCCATTTCTGTTTATTAACCACTAGAGGGCCAAAAGTTACATAGGCTGCGTCTGAAATCGCCCCCTATAGGCTACCCTCATTAACTATTCCCTACATTACTCCACTAAGGCTACGTTCACACTGCAGGTAAATGTGGCCCAAATCTGATTTTTTTTGCCCACGTGTGACTCATATTTGTTTTCACCATGACAGTGTGAACAGTACAAACTACATGGAATCTGATCTTTTCAATTCCGATTTGGCCACATTTAAAACAACAATGTGAACAGCTATACGAAAAAATCAGATCTGAGCAAAAATCGGAATTGAGCATTAAGGCTCGCAGTGTGAACATAGCCCAGTAGCCCACTTGAGGGAGTGAATGAAAACGAGTGTGCGAATTCAGACACTGAGTACACCGGAAGGGCTGCCGCTTAATTACAACGTATTTGAAACTAAGCAAACTGGCAGCTCCAGTAGTAATGCAAAGATTTATCTTAAACATTGTCATGGAAACAATGTATAAACCTAATTAAGCTATTTAATAATCAATTAAAAAGGAATTTATACCTGTATGATATTACGCTGTAGCCACATTGGACCAGCGGTTTGGAAAATGGATGGATGGATGATTCAGCTACAGGCACCATCTTCTGTTTAGATGCAGGAATTCATTCGGTTTGCGACTCTCACAGTGCATTATGGATATTCTCTAGCCACTGAGCGTACATCGGTTGTACACTTGTTATTATGGTGCATTGTGGGATTGAATGAGTTCACTCAATAACGTCCACTATGGTTTCAGACACCATTACAAATGACTGTCCTCTCTAATAGTGCCCTATTTAAGGATATAGGAGGATTTCAGACACAGAATGCACAACATTTATGCTCTGGATGATTTGACATCCCCCCACCCCCCATATATGACTTATAATGCATATTGTAAGTCATTGTCGCCACCTAACAGTGTAACCTACAGAAGTAACTCCTGAAATACAATCACAAAATCATTAATTTGTCATAATTACCATAATTATTTATGAGATTATGACTTGTAAAATGCATTCAGATGGGTAGGTTTAGGGATCAGGGGGTGGAGACGGGTAGGTTTAGGGATATGTAAAGTGGGAGGAGTTGGACCTGGATCCAACCTCGCCCCCTGGATCTCGTGTACTGCAGTGAGGACCATGGCTGTGTTCGAAATGGCATACCATCATCCTACTCTTACTATTTCTGCAGTAACTAGTCTGTATAATGTGCGTAGTATGCAAATTTTCTGTATGCATGGAATACCCGGATGACCTACTATATTTGCCAGAATCTCCTAAATACAACTCAAGTACACTGAAATCAGTATGGAAGCTGTGTTTGAAATGGCACACTAAGATGCAACTCCTATACTGCAGTGTGCAATGTGTATACTGTGAATAGTATGTGAATTTTCTCTATGCAATTTTCCCACAATGCAATGCGCTCCACATGACATTCATCTTTGTGAAGAGTGCGGCATGAGTGAACTGGAGGCAAGGAATAATTATAAATGTTACACGTTTATAAGTACGCATATACATGTAAAAGAGACAAAAGTGTCCTAAAATAAACAATAGTAAGGGTTTATGATCTACTAAGTGTATGTAGTAGTTCATGGCCATATGTTAAGATACTGGAACAGATACATTCCCACAACGATTTTTTGTCAACATTTTTTCAGTGTACATTTTTTGTTGAGCAAAATAAAATCTAATCAACTGCTTTTATGTGATAACTACTGGGCAGTAATCATTAAGTTACTGTGCCATTTCGAACACAGCCCATCTCTGAAACGCAGCTTTTACACATTTATCATGACTTTACAACCGGATTTCAAAGCTCTTGTGTTGATAAGTAAGATGTTTAAATAAAAAAAAACATATAATTTTCTCTTTATGGTTCATTTAACATATATCACAATTGGCAATAAAATTATAATTTCTGTATTCGGAAATAATATTCTATTAATAATAATTTTCTATTTTTCATGTGAATTGTCTCGGGGATACATGACTTTTATTTTGAAAGGCTTCATAGACGGTAGCCATATGTGAGGAAATGTTCACGTCACTTCAACTACCACCTCAGTTCATAATGTAGCTGCTAGCTAGTGAAAATAGATATATCATTCAGAATGTATTTCGATAATCAACGGTTTTTTATTTCAGGGTTCACCGCTGTGGATTACCAGTACATGAGCGTTTTCAGCACCAAAGAGCCCTGAATTGTGCTGTTATTTGCGGTTTCAGCTGTCTAAACTGGTTAACGCAGTTAGGTAGATAACAGCTTTTGTTTCTCAAAGATGAGCTCTTAGATAAACACTTAAAAACCTAAGAAATAAACACACAGCAGCCGAAGTATGGATGAAAAATACAGCAGTAATGTTATCTCCAGTGGGAAGCTGGGGCGAGTTGAGGCTCCAGATGCCAGGTAAGACAAAAGTCTGTCCAAATATTACACTAAATTCTCTTACACAACTAGCACTATGTATATGGCAGTACGATGTAACACTGATGCTATGAGGTGGTGACGCTGCTTTTACAACGGTACCATGTTTAAGGAAACATACTTTTTTGTAATTGCTGATGTCTTTTAGTGGACCATCTATTGAATTAATACCTCAGTATTCTTGAAATACCAGTAAATTCTATTGTCCATTTTATGTTTTTGTATGGGGGGTAAGAATAGCTCAGCTTTGTCTAATTTTCTTCTTTAACTGAATGTTGTTGTTTTTGTTGTTTTCTTTCTTTCTTTCTTTCCAGACTGACCCGGTACATAGTATTACTCTACTTTACCAAGCTGCTGAAGGCTTTTGGGATATTTGAGTCATATGATCTCCTCAAAGTTGTGCATATTGTACAGTTTCTCTTTATTTTGAAAATGGGGTAAGGAGTGACATCACACATGTTATAAAAATACAAGTGTCATGATTGTTACTTACAGTATTTCTGATCATATTAATACCTCCTGTTTTCTGTATAGGTGTGCAATGATACTGGTTTTCTTTCAAAAGCCATTCTCATCTGGAAAAATGATCCCCAAGAGACAGGTAAAATTCTTCTAATTCTAGTTTAACTTTTAAATTCCTAAATTTTAAAACTCTTATCACTTAGTTTATGAAAAACTTATGATTCTTTCATCAATTATTCACCCTTATGTCATTCCAAACCCCTTTTGTTCATCTTCAAAATGCATGAAATATTTTTACTATATTCTCTCATCCTTTTAGTCCATCCTTTGAAAGTCCATGCAACCATAACATTCCACACAATAAAAACATTCATAAAGATATTGTTAAAGTGATCCATATTAATAAGTGGTTTAATCCAAAACTGAAGAGACATGATGGCTTTATAACTGTGATGAACAGATTCAATTGAGGCTTGTATTCACATAAACATTAATCAACGCGCATTTATAGTACAACGTCAACCGCTAATGTTGATGCATTAAAAGTTACAGCTATAGTAGTATGTAATACTCATTCTGGTTGTGTTATGGAAGTAAAATGGATTGCAAATGCCATTTCATGTGGACCTATTTTGCATGGCAGTCTGACTTCATTTGTTTAACTTCTAATTTCAGTGGATCAAAATCTTCAAGCATGCTGTCATGAGCTGCGTCATTTCCCTGTTGGGTTTCTTTGGGTTGACACTCTGTGGGCCACTAAGGTATGTCTTTGTGCTGAATATAAAATAAATATGTTCCCTATTATTGTTCTGTTATTTAGCATTTCAAACATTTGGCCTAAACTGATGGGATTTCTTTCAGGACACTTTTGCTGTTTGAGCACAGTGATGTGGTGGTGATTTCTCTCCTCAGCGTTCTCTTCACCAGCTCTGGAGGGGGACCTTCTAAGGTCAGAACTCTAGAGACATCATAACCATATCTCAGAATTAACCGTATAAACCAGCTGACACACTTCCATGTGTTTTATTTATTTATTTTTTTTGTTTTTGTTTTTTTTAAATAGACGAGGGGTGCTGCTTTATTCATAATTGCTGTGATCTGCCTTTTGCTCTTTGATAATGATGATCTCATGGCAAAGATGGCAGAGCACCGTATCCTTACCACTGTACCAGAAATGTATACACTGTTAGTATATTAAGGTGAAGTGTGTCAATTCTGCCCTTTTAATGACAACTTGCAGGCAAAATAGCAAAAACTTTTCCAACAAAAAGGAAAGATGGTGGAGCAAGTTATTACATTTTGATAAAGATTTTATTCTTTGGAATGACATTTACAGATTAATCGTTCGCAATATCACCATGAACGTGTATTTGGAAATGTTTACTCTACAACTGTATACTCCTTAACTCTGTTTATTTAAGCTGAGGGGCACCATGACAGTGCTCTCACCCATGCGCTGTACACAGGGATTGCATTTTTAGGTGTGGCGGACCACAAGGTGTGTTTTTGATCACTTTTTTGAAATCTTTAAGAGTGTTATTGTTTGCTACAGTACAGATACAGATGAAGGATCAGCGAGATCATGGTGATTAATTTTCATTTTCTGAGTAGGGTGGAGTGGTTCTGCTGGTTCTAGCTCTTTGCCTGAAGGTGGCTTTCAACACGGCATCTAGAAAATTATCAGTGGAGATTGGGGGCGCAAAACGCCTATATGCTTTATCTAACCTTGTGTCCGCTGTAGTTCTGCTGCCCTGGGTCATAGTGCTGTCTGCAACCACTGAGGTAACAACCAGCAGAAGCTTTGTTTACTGTAGTGGATCTCAACTTCCAAGGGATCCTCAGTTATTTTATATTAAAATTATATACTATAATATATTAAAAATGTATACTAAATTTATTTAAAATAACCTAAAACAACCAAAAATAGATATTTCTTTTTTTTTTTTCTTTTTTTTTTTTTACATTTTTCCGTTCAAGAACTGTTTATTTTCTTTGAAGAAGCAGGGTTCCTTGGAAAACGTGGATATATGAGTTAGCCTAACTTTAAAAGTGTGATTTCTAGATTTGGAAAAGTCATGTAAATGAATCTTAAAACGTTATAGGCATTTTTGTAATAAATAATATTTCTAGTTATGTTACTGTATATTTCTATTTATATCAATATCTCAAATATTTTATATGGAGGGGATGGTGGTTGGCCTTTGAGTCAAGAAAGTTTGAGAACCTCTGGTTTATTGGCATTATTTATATTTAAAGACCACATGAAGTAGTTTTACATACCCATTTATTTTCCTGTGTTGACTAAAATAGCCATTTGCTTTTAATTTCAATTTGCCAGTTATTTACTGCTTATTTATTACTACTTGATGGTAGGTGGTATTTATAATTTATATGTCCCTCCCAACATCCTCATTCTACAGAGCTTATTATTAGGTCAATTTGTGCAAATTATTTTTAAATTATGCCGCTGTGAACATGAGACATTATTTTGGTCTCTTTTCCCAAATGAGAAAGACTGCAGACTTGTGTTTATCGGTTGAGTTTATTTTGTCAACTTTTAGGAGTCAAAAATTAAGACGTGGACTAAATGCCACAAAACTCCAAATCTGATTTCATTGGGAATAAGTTAGCACTTGAGAGTGCAAGTCAGTGTAAAATGGTTCAAACCAAAACAGTGCACCATCTTCAGATGCATTAGCCTTATTATAAATGTTTAAAACAATACAGACACTCTTGCAAGTTCTTGACCTTTTTAAAAATGGAAATCCGCAGAGTAAGGTGGAATCCTGGTCAGGCCTCATCTTGCCTTTTGCCATGATCATCTTCTCTGTGATGATACTGGACTTTTACGTGGAGTCCATCTGCACGGCAAAGCTGGAAACCTCACGCTGTGCTCGATATGGCTCCATCTTCCTGTTCCTCAGTGGCCTGCTGCTGGCAAACTTCTGGACCCACCCGCTAACTGACCAGCTCAGAGTGATAAGTAAGCCAGGCCAGCAGAGTAGCACCGAGCATGTGCTGTCTGGTGGAGTGCTTGTCAGCGCCTGCTTCTTCATCATGGGTAAGTTAATATCTATGATAGAGGATTTAATGCAAGGACTGTAATTGAAAGATTTATGTTTTCCCATCACAGAACCAAACTGATATGTAAATGTCAAGTATACGATAAGGTGTAGATGTAAGGAGTTTGTGCTTAAAAAAAAAAAAAAAAAATATCATAATAGTGTTGAAACATCAATAAAAAGGTTATTTAATCACATCAATAAAAAGGTGTAGAAGTAAAACTAATTGAAAGCAGCACATTTTACTTTGTCCTAATTAAATGTACCATTTGATGTTTTCAGCTGATAGCATACTGTCAGCCCCTTCTTCAAAAGGTCAGAAGGGAACACTGGTGGGTTATTCCCCTGAAGGAACTCCTCTTTATAACTTCATGGGTGATGCGCTTCAGCACACGTCCCAGTCTCTGCCTCGCTTCATCAAAGACTCACTCAAACAGATCCTGGAGGAATATGACTCACGGCAAATCTTTTACTTCCTCTGTCTCAACCTGGTAAGTTTGCTTCTGTAGGATGGCCACTCCAACTCGTGTGTTTATTAGATTTTGGTCATGAAGTATAGAAGATGCTCAGTTCAAATGCTTTAATTTTAATTGCTTAGAATGTTTCTTATTTCTTGTCATAATGACAGAAAATGAATTTTATGATTCATATGTTTATAAGATTTAGAGCATGGCGGCAATGAAATATAATTAAATCCCCTCACTTCATTGAAATTGTAACCCCCATGACCTACTTTAACTGCCTGTCTGATATAACTTGCCAACAGTATATTGATAACAGTTTTGTTGTTCTTTGTTCAGGCCTTCACGTTTGTGGAGCTCTTCTATGGTGTGTGGACCAACAGTCTGGGGCTGATTTCTGATGGCTTTCACATGCTGTTTGACTGCTCTGCTTTGGTTCTGGGGTTGTTTGCCGCCCTCATGACCAGATGGAAAGCAACAAGGATATATTCCTATGGGTAAAGTAGTGCTGCTTGCTAATTTTAGGATAACATATGTGTGAATTGAATGCACATTATACATTTGTAGCAAGCAGACTGATTTGGATTGTGGACGATAAAATGCTCACAAAAAAAGAGCATACACAGGTGCTGTCTCATTTACCATTGCAGCAAAATCTTGAGATTGAAATCCAGTCATTCCGATAGGTGCAATCTGGAGTTTTCCCAGACAGATTTTGCTCATTTTCAAGTTGGTCAAGTGAATTTGCTGCGCTGACTGAAAGAAAGCTGCTTGGTTTGAAAGTGACTTGTGTAAGCTGTGTGTAGTACATTGCTATGCTATTGACAATAAACAGTTTTATGGCTGGCAAAGTTTGCTGAAATATCGCTAATGTGTGCTAACCTTAAGGCTGGAATACACGACTACATGACTTTTAGAGTCTTTGAAATCTTTTAGAATACACTACATAACTTAAAATATAATACTAGGCATAAAAAAAAAAAAAAAAAATACTAAAATAAAATACTAGGCATCATACACTTGCTGAATTTGTAAATCGTTACAAGGAAAAATGAAACCACTCAGGATGGCTCTACCAGACTTTCAAGTTGTTCCAAACACAAACCATGTCACGCGGAAACATGCGCCTTGTTGCTAGGAGGCACATTACAAATAAAAACAATATATTTTTTAAATATCACACATGTTTGATTGCCTTCGATGGGATCCAATCATAGTCTGAAGCGAAATAAATCTGTGTCAAAGTCTGTGCTCGCGATTTTTGGTGAAATATGTTTCCCCTGCATAAAATCTGCAGACTCGCTATGACTCTAGGCAACTACTGTAAAATCATGTAGTGTATTCCAGCATTGTGTAGTGTATTCTAGCTTTTAAGCCCGGGAAACACCAAGCCGACATCACTGAACTAGCGGTGACGAACGCTGACTGTGATGTCGCCTCTCATCGGCTGCGTCTCAACCAAAAGGCCTAATGACGACCATCAACTAGCATGTGCATTCTTGTCTGCGTGTAAGGAAATAACTGTCTATATCGGCAGGTGTATGAA
The DNA here is from genome assembly GCA_037950675.1 of Hypophthalmichthys molitrix. Lineage (NCBI taxonomy): Eukaryota > Metazoa > Chordata > Actinopteri > Cypriniformes > Xenocyprididae > Hypophthalmichthys > Hypophthalmichthys molitrix. The sequence continues at coordinate 33,929,002 of CM075496.1, read as the reverse complement.
TTCAGTAGTCTATATTCGTCATTCAAAAAGGGAAAATCAAAACTAGGACTGCAGATATACACAATATAGATATAATACAAATATATATTTGTTCATATCGCACAGATATAAAAAGCAGCACTTGCTTACCATTTTGAATATCAGTCACGCTGATCACTTTCTTCATTCCAGTCAGTTCATGTTATTATGAAAATATTTGTGCATTCGAATGCTTAGGTAAGATGACTTAAAATTAGAACAGACTTCTGTCTATACCTTCTTGACTTCTGCTCGCTTTCATCACTTTTGCTTTTATTCTTGTGCACTGACTTGTTCGCTAAGCTGAACAGCCAATCAGAATTCTTTCTCTTACCGAAGGCGCCATCACAGATTCAACATGCTGAATCGGCCCCCAAAAAATGATGCCGTCTGACTAGAGCCAACGATGCAGAACACAACAACAACAAAAAAAACTAAGCTAACTGACACTTAAAAAAGGCCAGACGGCCGACCGTAGTCTTGGTGTGGCCCGGGCTTTACAGTGAACAAGGAACCTATCCAGACACATCCAGTGAACAGATTGTCATAAAAACTTGGCAGTGGACTCAGTAAGCAACCACCCAGAATACATAAATAACCACACAATAAGGCAACGGCAACCAACAACAACCCTTATTGTGGCTGAGGGTTTTGGATCACTCGCATTTTCTTAAGAATTTTTCTTGATAAGTTTGGTTTGCTTGTGTTATGTTTTGTTTTTGTTTAAATTACCCATTTCCCCCAGAAAGTTTGGTCCTACATCATAAATTGTGTTTCTATGATCACTTCTGAAAATATAATTTATGTTATGGAGTTAGGGCTGTGTTTAACCGGTAAACCAGTAAGTGGTTGTTCTTTACAATGAATTCAAACTGGTTCACAAAACATGTCTGAATGATTAATTCTGAATCAAAAGCTATTTTTAAAAATGATCCAGGAATCATAATTGATGGAGAAGTCATGGAAACTCATTGGTGTGGGAATCCTGATTACTGGGCAAAACGAAATTGTGTTGTCATTTTTAGTGCTGTTAACAATGCGTCTCATTTCAGGTACGGTCGTGTGGAGATTCTCTCTGGGTTTATCAATGGCCTGTTTCTCATGGTCATAGCTTTTTTTGTGTTTGTGGAGTCAGTCACCAGAGTCATCGATCCACCAAACATCAACACAGATATGCTAACGGTATGCACAGCTAACATTCAAGACATTGTTGTCAGGATTGACAAAGCTATTGCCAAGTTGGTGTCTTGAATTGGTTTTGCTAGTTGAATAAACAAAAGTGATGCAAAGTTTCACACATGAATCCCGTCACCTCATGCTCATGCTTGTCCTTAATCCATTTGCTCCTTACAGCCAGTGTCGGTTGGTGGACTCCTCGTTAATCTGGTGGGCATCTGTGCCTTCAGTCATGCACACTCCCATGGGGCCTCCAAAGGTAGCTGCTCTGGGCATGACCACGGCCACTCGCACCATGGGCACGGGCATGGCAGTGCAGAACACAGCCATGGAGGACATGGACATAGTCATGGAGGACACGCTCACTCTCACGGCCACGGGCATTCCCACGGAGGGGGAGGGGGAATGAATGCTAATATGCGAGGTGGGTCTGTCATGAGTAGGATTTGTGTTTATTATAGACATTACAAGGTTAGTTAATCCAGAAATGAAAAGTCAATTATCATTTATCAATTCTGATGCTTTTCTGACTTTTGAAGATGACATGTCCTTATTCTGTTTGCAGGAGTGTTTCTACATGTGCTTGCTGACACACTGGGTAGTGTTGGTGTGATTATATCCACTATTCTCATCAAACAGTTTGGATGGTTGATCGCAGATCCCATTTGTTCTCTCTTCATTGCCACACTGATTTTTCTCAGTGTCATTCCTTTGTTAAAAGACGCATGTGAGGTTCTTCTCCTGAGAACGCCACCTGAAAATGACAAGGAGCTTAACTTTGCACTTGAAAAGGTATGAATAGAAAAAATATACACTATCGGTCAAATGTTTGGAATAATTAAGATGATTTCTAAAGAATCGTGTGACACAGAAGACTGGAGTAATGGGTGCTGAAAATTAAGTTTTGCCAGGAATAAAGTACATTTTACAATATGTTAAAATAGAAAACCATTCTTTAATATTGTAATATTTCTCAATATTACTGTTTTGTTTTTTGTTTTGTTTTTGTTTTTTTTATCAAATAAAGGCAACCTTGGTGGGCGTAAGAGACTTCTTTCCAAAGCATATTTTAAAAATTGCAATTCCAAACGTTTGGCCGGTTAATGTAGCTTAAAATTTTTTGGATTACCAAATTGAATGTGTTACATTGTATATTATTTAATGCTTCCTTGTTTGTCTAAGATTCAGAAAATAGAAGGTGTTTTATCCTACCGTGATCCACACTTCTGGAGACATTCTGCCAGTGTCATTGCTGGAACCATCCATCTCCAGCTCATGTCTGATGTAGTGGAACAGCGAGTTATTCAACAGGTATGAATGCTACATCTTAAAGATGGCTTGTTTACAAATTTATAACAATTTGTTTGGCATCTCCATTGTTTGTATTACCATTTTACCAAAGGATTAGACATTTAAGCTGTGTCCCAATTCAGAGGCTGAATCCTTCGAAAGACGTGGACTTCAAAGGCCACGCATTCAAAGTCCGCAAAGGTCAGACCAAATGTGGTTAAATGGGATGGTCTAAAGATCATGCTCAATGAAGATATTTTGTAAATTTCCTACCATAAATATATAAAAAATTTATTTTGATATATTGACCTCTAATTGACCCTTATGACTGGTTTTGTGGTCTAGGGTCACATATACTTAGAAAAAATTACAAATGCAGTGAAAATACAGGTATCTGTATCGGCGAGTACCAAAAATGTAGGTATCGGTATAGGCCTCATTGTGGGGGAAAAGTGGTATCGGTGCATCCCTAAATAGAACAACTTTAAAGTTTTTTGTTGTTGTTGTTGTTTATTTTGTTTTTTACATTTGTATCATTAGATATTTGAGTAAGTTAAAACCCAATACTTATATTTACAAGTGTAATCCGGCAATTTCTCTCTCAAAAAAAAAAAAATCCTGTCGTCATCACCGGCGTTCAATGAATACTGTGGTAGGCTAGGTCATGAGAGATCCATCCTTCATTGCCTAGGAAATGAAGGATGCATTTTGAGGCCGCATTTGAAGGCGCTTTTGAATTAGGACATACTGTGTCGTGCCACTGTGATGCAATGTGGCCTTCGAAGGATGCAGCCTCTGAACTGGGACACAGCTTTAGTTAGATGTAATTTTCCTCTTCATTTTTATTTATGTATTACTTAAACTCAATTTCTGATCTCAGATCTTATAATAACCTACAATTTTTGGTTGTTTCATGTATTGGTTTTATTGTTTTGGACAAAAATAAAGTAACTTGCTGACAAAATTGTATTGTTTACACTGAATTTTTTCTCAGGTGTCTGCTGTGTTGAAGGATGCTGGTGTTAATAACCTGACTATACAGTTGGAAAAAGAGGCTTACTTCCAGCACATGTCTGGCCTAAGCACAGGATTCCATGAGGTTCTAACCATGACACAACAGATGGAGTCCATGAAATATTACAAAGATGGCACATGTATCATGTAAACTGTTGTTTTAACACATTTAAATATTAAGAAATAAAGGGATAAAAGGTGTAATTTTAATCTCCTCATTTTTTAATTAAAAAAATGTTTTAATAAAAATGTATTTTATGATGTCTACCACAGACTCTGTCTGGTTCCTAACAGTTAGAAACAATAAAATATTATTTTATATTGCATTCTTGTCACATTCCAATAATTTCCATTGACACTATCATTTGTTTTTTCCACCATATAAAATATAAAAAAAATATTCACTGTAATACAGTGACAAAAATCACATATCAGAAACAAGTGAACAAATGAAAGCCATAATTTAATAATACCCATTTATTTGTTTAATAATGTATATTTACAGGCAAGGTCTTTGTAAGACCTGATTATTAGTCTTGATTTGTGGGTTGGCAGGGCATGAAATCTTATCACACAATGATTTAGTTTTTCTAATAACATGAAGTAAGAAAATCAAATAATGAATACATGTCTCAAACCACTTTTAAAAATAAAAAATTAATAGGTTGCACAAATAAGTACACTTTAAAATGAAAAACTTTTTGTTGTACTGGAGATACAGCAGTACTTATGTTCATCGGTTAAAGGAAATTTTAGATGGTAGTACAGATAATATAAGCTTATGCATTTAGATGGTATGTGTAAGTCTATAAAAACATTAGTGTGGTATTTGCAATTGTTTAGGTATGTGCAAATTATATGATTATATTGAATTAGTAGCAGTAGTAATAAATAGTATCATTTATCTATTTTTACATTAATAATTATACTCTTAATATAATTTTTAAGAGTAAGTAGTAGTAAGTGTCAGCTTGTTACAAACATAACAGGAATATAAGTTGGGTATTCTCAATGTGAGCAATGTTGTTATTTCAACAAGAACGAAGTTTATGGAAAAGTGCAGCTCCGCAGCAAAAGGTGGCAGTGGAAAGCACACAAACCCTAGTACACTACAAAAGGAACACGTTCGACTTGAATCCCCGCCCCTGGGCGTCACGTGGTCATTAGTTGTCCTGGTAACGCATTGAAATCAGGTGCGCCTGAGCCAATCAGATCTCAATGATTTTCGAACCCAGCGAATCACGTTCGAAAGAGCGACAATTTAAACCACAGAGGAAATTCAATGTTACATCGAGCTCGCTTGAGTATAATCAACCAGTTTGTTCATCGAGTCACAGCAAAAAGCCTCCTGAAATAATGGCTCTCCGTGTCACAAGGGTAAGTTGTTTTTAAATGCCTTTTTATTTATATTTTGTTTATTAAAGTGTAGGTGTTTTATCATATTAAAGGTCAAATTATTTGTCTTCAGTTGATATGTAAAGCTCTGAAATGCTTCCTTATCTTGTACGTTAGTGTGTGGTTTTACTTGCGTTTCTTTAGTTCAGGTTATCTTTTGTAGAAGAGCTTTGCAAGTTCTGTGTAATACGTAAAGTTTAAAATGCATGACTTTAGCGACTTTAAATTTTAGTTTGCATTAGTGCTGTTAACTAGCTTGTATGCTTTCGATCCTCGTGTGACCTTCTCAAAAACGTCTCCTAGAATTCAAACCTGGGGCCAGTTGCATAAACTTAGTATATTAAGACTGTGTCTTAAGAACTAGTTTGACCAACTTGCAGTTAACCAAGGGGTAATCAATGTTATATTTCCAATTCAAATTACACCAATCTACCTTTTTGTCACAGACTTAGGACCGCTCTTCAAGAAAAACATTGTCTTAACTTTTAAGACCAGTCTAAGTGGCTTTTGCAACCGGCCCCTGGATCTTGCTACATCTTATAGAGATTAGCATTTGTGTCGCTTAACCAATTGCCCTACTCTTTATGCAAAACCTGTGACCCTCTTTACTCTTGTTTTTGAGTAGAACACCCGCCTGGCCAGCAGCGAGAATCAGAACGCTCTGCCCGGAAAAGCAGCTGTAGCGAACAAGCCCGGACTCCGACCCCGGGCCGCGCTGGGGGAGATCGGCAACAATCCGCAGACACGACTGGCTTTGAGGAAGAAGGTAAGTGTCGTCTCTTCTCCAGGCATTCCCTTTTCTTTTCTCCTTTCCTCTCAATCATGATTTGACCTTTTTTAAAACAGGAGGTGAAGGCTGCACCCAACGCGGAGGTTGTGGCTGAGAAAGCGCCTGTGGTTCAACAGCCCAAGAAGGAGTCTCCTAAAGTTAAGCATGACGTTCAGGTGAGCAGTAAATGCGCGGCGTTTAAAGGGTCAATTCACCAGAATGTAAAGTCAGTAGTATAGAAAGCCACTGTGCCATGACACGAAGTCAAGAAAAAGGCAGTTTGCTTTGTACATGTTTCTAAATGGACTAGTCTTTCCAAGTCTCCTGGCATTGGGTGGGGTTAATGCACTTTTGATTTTAACTTGTGTAGATTTAAACTTCTACCTACATTTAACTTGACAGGCCAAAATGTGCTGTGCATCCTGAAAATTTAACTAGCGGACTCCTGGGAACTTTCAATGTAGACTAGGCAAATGTAGTTTTAACCAGCAGAGGTTAATGCCCCTGTGCTGGCTCTGAAGTGTTCAGATGTATTGCTACTGTTGAGTTCTTGAATTATCAACCTGCCTTGATGCAAAAAGATTCACTTAAGTCTTCTTTGCAGATTTTGTCCGAGCCTTCCTCTCCTGTTCCTATGGAGACCTCTGGCTGTGCTTCGGATGATCTGTGTCAGGCGTTCTCTGATGTTCTGCTTAATATCAAGGATGTGGATGCAGATGACTATGATAATCCTATGCTTTGCAGTGAATATGTCAAGGACATCTATTTGTATCTCCGTCAGCTTGAGGTTTGCAGAAAATATGCATTGTTTGTTATAATAATGCTGGTGAGTTCAGCAAGGTGAGCTTTTCTGCTTCTCTTGTAGACTGAGCAAGCTGTTAGGCCGAAATATCTGGAAGGAAAGGAAGTCACAGGAAACATGCGTGCCATTCTTATTGACTGGCTTGTACAAGTCCAAATTAAGTTCAGGCTACTTCAGGAGACCATGTACATGACTGTCGCAATCATTGACCGCTTCCTTCAGGTGGGTCTTTTCTCCAGTTTTTGCATCACTGCATGTCTTTTAGCTCTGGTTTTTAATGGCCTTAACTTGCCCCTCAATCAGGATCATCCAGTTCCAAAGAAGCAGCTCCAGCTTGTTGGTGTAACGGCCATGTTTATTGCCTCAAAGTATGAAGAGATGTACCCACCAGAGATTGCAGACTTTGCCTTTGTGACAGACCGTGCCTATACCACTGGTCAGATCCGGGAGATGGAGATGAAGATCCTGAGAGTCCTTGACTTTGGTTTTGGAAGACCTCTGCCACTACAGTTCCTCAGGAGAGCCTCCAAAATTGGAGATGTAAGCTGGTTTACCTGTCATGCTTCTGAGCTGTTGCATGTTCACACTGCTAATGCTAATATGGTTGTCTTGCAGGTTACTGCAGAGCATCACACATTGGCCAAGTACTTCCTGGAGCTCACCATGGTCGACTATGACATGGTCCACTTTCCTCCCTCCCAGGTGGCCAGTGCAGCTTATGCCCTCACCCTGAAGGTCTTCAGCTGTGGTGACTGGGTAAGAGCTTGGATGGTTTTTTTTTTTTTTTTTTTTTTTTTTTTTTTTGTTAAATAACTTTATATAAGTTACACACTTAAATGACATTTCTTTTTTTGGCCCTTTACAGACACCTACTCTTCAGCACTATATGGGCTACACAGAAGATATGCTGGTTCCTGTGATGCAACATATTGCCAAAAATGTTGTGAGGGTCAATGAGGGGCTCTCAAAGCACCTGGTAAGTGGCTTCAGCCTGACCATTAAGTTGGCCTACTTGACTTTGGTTCAAATAGCTGTGTAGTGTATATAGTGTCTAGATGTATTAATGTGACCCACTAAAGTGTTTGCTTTCTCCTCCAGGCTGTGAAGAACAAGTATTCCAGTCAGAAACAGATGAGAATTGCTTCAATTTCTCAGCTCAAGTCATCCTTGATCAAGGACCTGGCCAAGCAAATCTCATAGTGTGGGGTTATGTTGAAGAGACTTAAGCACTGTGTGCTGCCTTGTAAAAAATTGTAACTTATGCATGCTTTTACTGTTGCAACTTTTATCGTTTAAGATGTTTTTACAGGTGTTTTCATCTGCACTGCCATGTCCTGAGTAAAGGTGATCTTTAAAGTTGGATGATTCAAAACGTTTATGCAACCTTGTACATTTGATTTCAAATAAACATTTTAACATTTTAAACTTAAGTGGTTCATGGTGACAAGTTATTTGATGGTTAAGTGCTCTAGGTTTAAGCTTTTTCAGACAGAAGAAGTGATCAAATCCCTTTTGCTCCTCTTTGGGTTATGATGACCTGAATTGAGGCGTGGATTTCTGTTAAGCCAAACTTCTCAGTGGTTGACTGTCTATAAACTGGCTTTTTTGGGGGGGGGGATTAAGTTATTTACTTAAATATTAGAGTTGATCTGCACTTCTGAAGAAACCTTTTTTGCTTGTCAAAAGATGCATTCTTAGTAAGTTCATCACTAAATATTTTGTAGATTTACATTTCTAGCACTTAAACAACCAATCCCTGCCATTTCACTTGGTCCTTTCAGATAACCCCTGTGTGGGAACTTTTTTTTTTTTTCTTCCCTCTCCTCCCCACTGGAATTGCATCACAAGTTCCAGCATATTCTTGGTAATACAGATTTGATTCATCACTAAATATTTTAATCCAGTCATCCACCCTCCATGACCGCCTTTCTTTAGACCACTATAACTTGTTAGTGCTAGTGTTCAATTGGTTTTCTACATGTAAATCCCATTTTACTTAGCCATTTTCCTACCATTCTGTCTCACAGGCTCCTTTCTGTCCATTGAATTCTGTTTTGATGCTTTGTCTTGATCTACCCATATTTTATGCAACTTTTGTTTTAGCTTTTAGACTGCTGACGGGGAACAACCAACCACTATTGCTGCATGTTTGATTTACTACTTGGACTTTTAGTCCATTCCATTGTTTCAGTTGACTTTCAAACTATTGTTGGGGCCAATTCAATAGCTCAAGGTTTGTAGTTCAAGCACTTCTAACTGCAGATGATTTTGCACTTTTAAATTTCTGCTGGTTGGCTAGTTCTTCCTAAGCAATTAAACTACTTGGTCCCACTTTATATTAGACATCTTTAATTACCAAGTACTAACATTTAAATTATTTGATAATGCACTTACTGTGTGCATACCTTTTACATTTATACTCATTTATATAATCTGAATGTAATTACGTCTGTACTATTAAGCCGCCTTTCCTTGCTCTTTAACCCACCCTTAAACCTAACCAACTATTTACGATGTCTATGCCAAAAGATGCAGTTTCTTGCTCAAGTTTTGCATTTTATTAATTTAGACTTGCAAATGTGGAATGCAACAAAATTCACTCTAAGAAGTAAAATAGTTAATGCAAAATGTCAAAGATCGTTTCTACAGCAGTTTTCTTTTACGTTAGTGCAATAAGATTCAATCAAATTCTCACAGAAAAGCGAAAGGATACAGTGAAATATAGTGGTGGCCTGTAGGTGGCGTTCTTTAACTATTAATCATGTGAGAAGGGCTTCGCAAAAGTAAACAAAGGGGCTTTTTTGAATTTTATATTTGACTGAGCGAACTTTTTTTTTGTTGTTGTTATTTTTAATGTAGGTTCATTGTCTATGGGTCTTTCTTATGTTTAGGTCTCCTTTTACAGTTTATTGTTTAAAGGGCATTTATTTAATCCCACACATTGTGACAACGTCTGTCGATCGACCCTCCCACTGTTGTAGGTGCAGTGCTGAATGAGCAATATAAGACACTACCTATATATTCAGTCAGCCTGAATGGACAGACTCCAAGGACACATATGCCTATCACTCTTTCCACGATTAAGTCATTCACTGGAACACTTAAGAAGCTTACCATGCTATAGATTCATTTAATCCAATACCTTAAAATAACATCACATATTATTTATTAATGGTATATTTAAATGGGGTGACTGTCTCTCTGGTGTAACTGCATTTCCAACAGCATAACCATTTCAGTTTTCCTTAAGCACTTTGGCTCAATTATAGAATGAGGATTGGATATACAATTTTCACATGGCACTGAATGCACATGCTTATTGATCAAAACTGATGAGATGATTCTCAGTGAAACTGATGCTCCTCACAACTTGAGCCATCACATGCAAAATGATCCATTCAATTATCAAAATCTGTCAGACATACTACATTCCATAATTATCTATATGACTTTGACCTGCTGTAGTAATTAAATAGGAACCAGAATCTTACCAGTCAAACCATTTTCTGCTCACTATAACTTTACATGTAAAATTAAATAAATAAAAAAGTAAAAATTGACACATGAAGGTGAATTTGTTGTTTGCATGTTGCTACACAAATAAATGTACATAATGTCTGTTGTTTTTGTGTACTACAGTATTGACTTTTCCCAGTAAACTTTCACCTGATGTTGAAATCTAAAATATGTGATAAACACATATCAGTCAGCTATATGCAAAACTGATGTTCTTGAATAGTACAGTAAGTGTCAACAAAAATTTGTATATAACAAACATTTCCTTGGTGAAAAAGCATCTAAACATTTTGACCATGGCTCACAATGACAAAATATCTTTTCAATTTGGTTGCATGGGCCAATTTACTGAAACAATAACTAAGATTTGAAGCACGAATAAAATGTTTTGTGTGAGTTACTACATTTTGTAGACAGGGAACAGAGTTGTGATGTCCCATAAAACAGTTGTGACAATTGCGCTTACAGTTTAGAAAATGTTGAGCATGTTTTAAAAAATTAAGCCAAAGCAATTAAGAAAAACTGTAAAAGCCTAATTGTCTTTATGTGAAGAATTCACATAAAAAATTATGTGTGAACATTATGTGAAGTGCACTGAATAAATCTTGAGACCTCATTGAAAGATATTCAGATCTTAACATAAATAAATTAACAGCCTACTGGGAGACTGTCACATTTTTAGCAAAAAATGCTATTCATTTAACATGTTAACGTTAACATGCTATTTGGATTGACACAATATGAACCATTTTAACTAAAACCAAAAAGAGATATTGTTATTAATCAGTTGATTTAAAGCATTACATTTAAAACTTTCTCTGACCTAACATTTATGAAAAATACCCTTGTTCTGTTCAACCTTTCAGTTAAGAGCTGCCGTTTGGTTCAGTTGACTCTTGTATTAATGGACGTTTGGCTCAAAACTACACTGAGATATTCACCCCCGTGACAACTTCCCTGTATGATCATATGTCAATTTGGGATGTGCACACAGCTGCCGCTTCGTATGTTGACTACGAAGTCTTCGTTCTTTAAGAGGGAAGGACTTACCTCCTTTGCTCCACCCTAAGCGGTTGTGCTCCTCAGGGACCGGTGATAATGAGTCTCAGTTTCTCTGGCAGGCTGCGCTGGTAAATGCAGGTCCGGGCTGAAAACTCATACTTGCACGCTGAGGTCATGACTGGCCAGTGAGATCAGTTTACAAGACAGATTCCACGTGAAAAGAAGAGCCATAGGGCTGCAGTTCAAAAATTCAGCTCCAGCACTAAAATGGATGTTTCATTGTACACCACTTATTGTCTCGCATTATGCTGTCACAACGTTCCTAGAGCAAAACATCTATCATATAAAGGATATTCAGACAGCCACTCTGATTTGGCCCTGAAATCTGTTCCTTATAAATGCTAATATAACGCAATACATCCAATTTCTTTTTATATAATAATAATGGGTTATTTTACAAAACACAACATGTTTCTTTCTTTTGTTAGTCCTGGATAAACATTTTTGCCAAAAAAAATAGTTCTAACACTATCCTTAACCCTTGCCATGGATACTGCCAAGACCATTTCTGACAAAAAATATCAATTTTATACATTAGTTATTAGTAAGCTGTGAGCGTTCAAGCGCCAACATGTACAATGGTATTTATGATCCGATGACCTGTGTTCGAGTCTGGCTCAGGCCGTAACCTGACCCTTTGACCTGGTGCAAAATTTTTTTAATTATTATATATTTTAACTAATATCATTTTTAATTCTAGGGACCCTTAAATTTAGTGACAAATGTTGAAATGTTTAATATGAAAATAATAGATTTGGTTATATTTTGTGTCTTCTCAACTGTTATGTGACCTATGGTTACGATGATTGCATTTTACCTGAGAACAACAGCATAGAAAGCACACCTGAGGTGAATTAAAGGGATAGTTCACCCAAAAATGAAAATTCTGTCATCATTTACTTACCTTCAAGTTGTTCCAAAGCTGTATAAATTTCTTTGTTCTGCTGTACACAAAAGGAAGATATTTGGAAGAATGTTTGTATCCAAGCAGATCTCAACTACCATATAACATACCATACCATATTGACTACCATAGTATTTTTTTTTTTTTCCTATGGTAGTTAATGGGGGGTGAGATCTGCTTGGTTACAAACCAAAATTCTTCCAAATACCTCAGCTTCTTTTCACTGTTTATTTTAGCCACACTTCATATATCACTGGCATGGTGCAAAATGGAATGACTGTCCACTTCCTGTGAACTAATCAGACTGAACATTTAAATCTCAGACAATTTGAAATCACTTAAAATGACTGAATTACCTGAAATCCACTTCACAACACACTTATTGGACGATTATAACTAATAGCTTTTTTTTTTTTTTAAATAATGCAAAGAGTGTGCATTGCTAATGTAAACCATCATCTCACACTGAGCTATATGTACAATAGCCACTTTTAGTCATTTAGCAAATTTTTTAATTTTTTTTTTATCCAAAATGACTTACAAATTACTAGGAACATTTTAAACAATTTATCATGTACAGTTAGGGTCCATTTACATGACACTGCTTTTAACTAAAAATAGAAAATTTTGAGCATTTTGGCCATTCATTTACACAACAAGGGCGTTTTGGCAGCCTGAAAAAGTGCACGTTTTTGCAAGTTTTTTGGTGGCCTGAGAAAGTGCAAGTCAAGGTGCACGTTTTTAAAAACAATACCATTATTGTCATGAATTTGTGAAAAAAAATTATGTTATGTGTATTAGGTATTCTGTCTATAGGTGCACAGTGCTTTTAGTCGTTTCCACGGATCTGTGTGGATGGGGATCGTTTTGACACTTATTCAGTTTATATCTCACAATCTGACATTTGATAATCTTAAAATTCTGATATCTTAAAATTACAGCTTTGTTTTTCATAATGACTTTATTTCACATAATTGTGACTGTTTTAAAGGATGCCTAAAGGTTTTTACTGGAAAACAAGATAAAAATACTGATTAAGAATTGCATTTTTACAGTGAAGAGATAACTGCAGTCTCCAGATTGATTACTCTACTTGTGCCTCTGCTCTCTCAATCTATAAACAGACTTCGGGAACCCATTTGAATGAGGTGCTGACACAACCATGTGTAGTGGATGGAGAGACACTAATAAGAGCACAGCTGGCAACTGGGCCGCAGTCTCTCAGAGCCTGGAACCCCATGCATAAATAAACACAGAGGCATTCATTTTCACAATTTATAGATTTTCAAGTAAAAGCCCAATGTGCTTCCTGAACTTTACAGACCTCTGCTGTTCTATGGCACATGAAGGGAAGAAAGTGCTCTTTTGTGCCCAAGTCTCAGTGTTTGGTTTTATTCAGGTGTGAACAGACATTAAGACTGTGGTGTTCAGAAGCATCATGCCCGTGCAAATGGAGGGCACGTGCCCCCTCAGATTATTGAGCCAAGTTTTTGATTTTGAACTTAAAAACAATAAATGTTTATTGAAATATCAAAGCTTTTCCATACAAACAAGCATGATGATAAACAGTTGTCAAGATTAAATTTTAATTTGGTTTTGGTTTAATTAATTTGTTAAAAAGAGTTTCTTCCTTCCTGTTGCAATGTATTGCCTAGTGTGCTGGGACTGTGACTAGTACCTGAAAACTAGTATCTGGTTGTGTCAAGTTAATTAAGAAGGCAGAACTTTCATCAACCGAAAGGCTAAATATGCCTTTTCTGTCTGACTACATCGACAGCATATAAATAGGCATTTTGCCAAACGTCAAATGGACAAACAGGACAACAGGTCTCACTGCATCCACTTGTCGAAGAAAGTGTAAAATAACAATATGAACTGATGGCAATATCTATGGATTTTTGAGGTAAATCAGCTAACATAGCACTTTTTATTATTGCCATTCTGTTTTATTTTAATATCAGTATGTTAGTGAAAGGAAGAAAAAAAAACTTAATATCAATCTGCTTTAGCTTTGGACATCTTTTTGCTCGCTATACTTTGAAGGTGTATCTTGAATAAAATGGCTTTACATTTAACAAATCACACACAAAGGACCTGAACCGGAAGTGATGCGACCACTGATCATATAGACCAGTGACTATAGATCAGTGGATGCGACCTGTTTTACAGAATATGAAATTTTGTTGTGCATACCCCCAAAATAATCATTTTAACTCCTTTGTTTGTAAAAAAAAAAAAAAAACAATGTGCATACAAAAATTTATTTACAGTGATACTATAGTCTATTTTACTCCATTGTATGCTTGTCCTATAGACATTTGTTGTGTGAGGTGTAGATCTAAATTATTTTTATGTGGTAACTGGCAGCGTCTATTGCATAGAGTGTAACCTGTTATGTTCTTTAAATACTTATACAGTAAATATTTGTTTGATTTGAACAAACACTCAGTATTAGACTTATATTAAACTTAGACAAATAAATGATAAAAATCAGGGATGGACAGCTTTGGTCCTGGAGAGCTGCTGTCATGCAGAGTTTAGCTCCAACCCTGATAAAAACTCACCTGCCTGTATAGCTTTGAGAGAAGCTTGTTCAGGTGTGTTTGATTAGGGTTGATACCTTACATTGTGCAGACTATTGGTATGCTATTATTTTGTTATGCTATCAGACTTTTTCACTTGGCAGATAATAAAAGAGAGAGAAGGATGGGCTCTTTTGATTTGAACCGGTAAGTAATCACCTAGCAACCACCCAGAAACAACTGCATAGAAACAAACTCAGAACACAACTGCATAGCAACATCCTGGCATCAAGCACAAGCAGATACCATACATAATTAACCACGGTAAACCAAGGTGTCTTTGTAAGAGTATATGAAATTGTACCAAAATGTAACGAGTGAGTCAGCAATTCCAAATCATTCACTTGGGGGAAGGACAGTGAAGTTTATAGATCTAAATGGGTGGCATCGTATTGACTCCATTGACTCCGCAATGACCCCATAATGAGTTGTGCAATCATGGATGTATTGTTGAATCATGGCTTGAATCATTTAGCTGCAATCCCTATATATAAACACAGATGTTTGGCACCTCTTCCTCAATATGAGTTTATGTGGCAAATCATATTTCTAGTTCAAACTTTACATTTGCCTCAGTGGTAAAGAAACAAGATATTATGTCATGATTTCACATTTCTTGAACATTAGACTAAAAAAAAACCTCAGTCATGTCATTGACTATTTTTCCAGTCTACAAGTACAAAAATAAAATAATTTAACCTCAAATCAATTTTTCATGTCCACGGTATTGTGGGAAAACACACAGACGTTATTGCAAAATGTATTTATTTAGTGACTAATGGCTGGCTGGTTGTACTTTATCCCTCTTTGACGTAAAAACAAAAACACACCATCCAGAAAAGCAAAGTTCAAATTCTGCTTGATATTTTCATGACTGCTGAAAAGCAAAATAGAGTTCTAAGTTGTTTTTGTTTGTTTTGTTTTATCATTTGACCTGATTTTTACCACATAACCCTACTGTCATAAATCTTCACAAAGAAGCTTGTCTGACTGCTTGTCGACACACAGTAAATTACCTCTCAGGGTCACTTTGTCACCTCTGCTGTCGTCCGGGTCATGTGCTGTTGCAGACAGTTTTGTGCAGGATTCTCAGAATCAAAATGATTATTTTCTTTTGAATAACAAAAGATCTATTTATTATTTATCAATAGATATGATGTCTCTGAGCTGCCACTATGAATGATGCAATCCTTAATTCATAAAGGGCACGACCTCACAAGGTTTATTCTCAGGAGCCATAAGAAAGTCTAGTAACACTGTACAATAAAGTTTCTTTAGTTAAAGAGGTCATGAACTGCGTTGTTTTATTGTTTTATAATGTTTCCTAGGGTGCACTTATAATGTTAGTATGCTTTTTACATCAAAAATTGTCATAATTTATAAATAAAAGGCATTTCTCCTACCCTGATTTTAGCCCTCTTTTGAACGTTCTGTTTTAAGGGGCGTGTCTGCTGTGAGACTTCAGTGTAAACGCCCACTGCTGTGATTGGCTAACGTCTTTCCATTTGAAATAGCCAAGTATTACTCTCTCTTTTAGCGCGTTTTTACTATTACAGCTCTCAAGGTTAACTAATCATGCTGCATTACATTTAGATCTATGGCGTTATATTTAGATTGTGGCATGAAAGTTTGCAGTGAACAGTCGATCAGACATGTTGAGCGCATGGAAGCAGTGATCTCGTCATTGCAACTCAATTTTTGCACACTAACAAATGCTTTCATCTTCACTAACAGTGCAAACGCGATATAATTAAGAGATTTGCTGAATAAAATGGAGGTTTTGTGAGTCACTCACTGATAAACTCGAGCTGTTTGACTGACAGCTTCAGCACGCGCTGCTCCAATGATTGCAAAGGGAGCTTTCTTTGATTGCTTTCTTTATATAATTTAATCACCGTTAAATAACAGATTATTTTCATCCTACTAAAAGAAACAATGTAATTTGACGTTTAGTCACTGGTTTGATTTACTGACACAGACAAAGAATATCTGACTGTACATGAATCATTACATTTCAGAACAGGCATTAGATTTAAAACAGTTTGCATTACTGTGGAGTCCAGGCACTGCACAATAGTTTGTAATCCTCAATGGCATGTTTATTGCTTGGTAGCTCGATCCGGTTTAGCACCACGTAGGCCTGTTATTAGGCTACATATTCTATTGCATGTCATGCGCGAATCGGTGGGCGGGGCTAAACAGGCAGTGATTAAGTCTGTGTTAATCTTCTTCTGCGGAAGTGGTGCTTGCTGCCCTTTGACGTCATAGATCCCCACTTTGAAAAACCTGTCGTTTGCTTGGTCTGGTGTCAATAAAAGCTTTTGTTGGACTAACAAGGAAGTTTTCAGTTCTGAAACTTACAGGATATTCTTATAGTATGATGACCTCTTATATGTCAAAAGCTCAAGGAAAATTTGATTTCTCAGTTCATCACCCTTTTAACATTAGCTAACTACTTTAGTTAACATGAACTAAGAATTAACAATACTTGTACAGCATTTATTAATCTTAGTTAATGTTAACTTTTACTAATTAAAAATAAAAGTTTTATTTGTTAACATTAGTTAATGCTCTGTGAACTAACATGAACAATGGTATTTTTATTAACTAACATTAACAAAGATTAATAAATACTGAAACAAATGCTCATGTTAGTTAATACATTAACTAATGTTAACAAATGAGACCTTATTGTAAAGTGTTACCGAAAATCTCTCGCATTTGTAAAACACCAATCTCAAAATAGTCACCATAATAAAATAATCAGATTTCCTCTTGCTTGTATTTATGCTACTTATTGTCTTATTTTATGCCTTGTAACCTGATGCAGGAGCTTCTGTCACTCATCACCAACATGATTTCATTAAAGCTGCTCAAATAATTCAAAAGATTAAGTCAAACATTTGAGCGATGAGTGCTAATTCAATTCAGTTATACCCCTGCCTTGATTCCATTTCCCAAAATGTCTTGTTTTCTCCTCACGCACACAGCAGCAGCACTTATTGATTGGATTCAGTCAATAAAAGCTAGTTTCCTCTACTCTGATCCTAATGCACTTAGGGAGAAGGTCCCTGCCTGCATGACTGCTGCCAGGTTATACCAGAGCTGAAAGCAGAGCACATAAATTATTCAGGAGCTGCTGCTTCTGCCTAGGCCTCCATTAATGATGTCACCCAACCCCGTGGAGCCAGACATTGTCCCATGGGATGTTATGGTTGTGGGGGTGCTGATCTATAGGACCCCGAGGCTGCTATATATAGCTGTCCTACATGAATAAACACAAAGAAAATGCATTCTCAATAAACAGCATTGTAATATAAACATAAATACAATGTACCTTGCTTGACCATTACTCATTTTTAAACATTTTCCTAAGTGTAATAATTGTTTTAGAGCTTTTCGTTTAATTTTCAAGCTTATTACATAAAATTACCTACCTAGTAATTGTTATGATTTGTCCTGACTCTATTTTTTGAATGTTTAAAATTCTTTATAATTGTATTGACTCTCTTTGACATTCTTTGGTAATAAAAGGTTATTTGCTTTTTTCATTATTTAAACAATGTTAACTATGATCCTTAAATTTGATTCTTAAAACCTTCTACTGATCATTTGTATCACTCTCTTTTGAAAACATAACAGTATAAATAATGTACTATTACATAATATATTAGAAACAAAGTACAGAGCACTTGAACAGATCCTACAAAGATAGATAAATAGTATTATAAACAGCAGTAGAGCAGTATGAATTGTATCTGTCATGCTTATAGTTCTGGGAAGTCAGCTGACAGTATTCTTCCTGGACATGGAAAATCAACAAAGAAAAGAAAAAATATTTTGCCAGGAGCTTTTGCCACTGAATCAGAGAGCCCCTGGATTGCCAGGCAGACATTAAGAGTTCAAAACCTCCAAATTATTGGCTTGAGCAGTGATCCATGTTCTTGTTGTTTATAATCACCGGGAAATCCTTGAAACCCTTTTGCGTTGTTTCATTTTATGTGTATCCCACGGAGTTTAAGTCTCAACTATCTAAATGAGCTCAATTTTAACTCGCAGAGTGAAACCCAGAAATGTCTCTCAAATTAAGTAGTGTGATAGAAATATTTTATGTCAACATGAAATGTACAGAAAATGCAGACTAAGGATACTCAGGTCAAAGACCAGTCATATGATTAACTTAGATCATTACAAACCAATCACCAGAACAAATCACAGTGAAGAAGACACTGATTGTTACTCAACTGTAAGACTTAAATGTGCATGTATCTTTCTATTCATAGAGACTCACTCTGTTGTTGTGACGAGTGACCTCCCGGACGTAAATAAAATTATACTGTATAATAATATTGTATTATATTGACAACTGGAGGTTGTTTGAATTGTCAGTGGTGAAGTCAGATTAGTATTGGGAATTTCCACGACAGTAGCCATGATGTACACAAGCGGTGCTGATTTCATTCATACAAACCTGGGATTTTCTCAAGTGGTTTGTCTACAGCATTGTGAAAAGCTAGCAATAAACACTTTTAGTAAGGCATGTTAGTAAAATAGGAGTTAGTTAAAAATTATTTTAATTTTATATGAGAAATGGGAAATTCAATTACAGATTCAATTATTGTTGCTCAATACTGTGGGCACCATATGCTCAGTGAAGCTGTATAAATGGTAATGGGATTGTTTAATGGGCTTTGTATTGTGTTACAATGACATTACAAATTAAGATAATGTTACAAAAAGTGCTCCTTTTAAACAGTGAAAATGCTTATTTTTATTCTTAATACATGTATTAGTATACATGTAATCTCAAATGTACAGTTTTGTTGGATTTATATTGAATATTGTATAATTTATCCTGTATTTGTCATTATAAATGAATATGCTTATACTGTCATTAGCATATCAGAGCATTATCAGGAGACTTCTGTGAAACACGGCTCTAAGCTATTGAATATCAAAGTTATTAGCTTGGCCTCAAGCCAACACAAGAATCATTTTTTACTTATAGTATTCACTTAACATTAGCCAGATTTTAACATTTGTTTATTATTGCTTTCCTAGAGAGCTTAACGTTTTCCTTCAAGGAGACAGATGAATAACAGAAGAATAAAATGTTTCCAGATGTCAGATTTTCTTTTTTAAACTGTAAAAAGGGTATAATTACTTGAAAAAATGTGAGGTCTTTTCCAAAGTAATTTTCAGGCATTTTACATGCACTGGTGTTTAGGTTATCTTCATACACAAACTCTTGCTGTGCTGGCATTCTTGCAAATCATTAATCTACTTTTAAACTCACACTTATTTATTATTTTCTTTCTTTTTTCAACAAAAGGAATCCTCAGAGATTTCTTTCAGAGATATGAGAATTTACACCTTTTTGAATGCATACTGAGCATTAATAATGACATTCTGAGTCATCATTTTCATGAGTAATAGCAACTGTTGTAAGTGTGACAAAATGTAGTTTAACCTTATGCAAATGAGTAGCAATGGGATGCAGTAACTATCCAATTGAGGGTGCAGACAGTGATCAGCTGCCTGATAAGGAACGCAACAAATAGATGTTTGCCGACCTCCAGCGATTTAATATGGACAATAAGGAGATATACTCGCTGACCTCCAGTGATTTAAACATCTACAATGGAACCTCATTAGTGACTGATTTGGAATATTCTATAAGCATTATAACTCTGTTAGCGGTCACTCACACACACCACTAAAACACTGCTCAGGTGAAGTGCACAAGAGAATGTAATATTTACAGCTGGGTTGCCTGGCTGGAGTGAGATTTTGATGACATGGGGTTAATCAATGACACACTCCTTTTTGAGATTTTAAGGATCCAACAGTCCATTTTTCATTTCATCTTAATAATGCAAATTGCCCAAATACTTAAAGCCTAACGTTGTATGTACTATTTAGAAACTCTCCCTATTAAATTCAAATTTGCTTTATTGGCATGACTTACACAGTATTGCCAAAGCAGTGGCTATTACATAAGCAATGAACAAATAATGATTATATAATGCATAAACAAAATAAGAATTAACACATAAATATATATGAAATAAAAAAAGACAATGTAAAAAAAAAAAACTGTACATACATTTAGATGTTAAGAATATTTCTGACTCTAGTTTGTGGCAAGCTGTTATGTATTTTGCTGCTGTTTCAATCAAGTTGGAGTTTTCTCCCAGAATATGGTTTATTTTTCTGTATTTGATAATGCCATAAAATTTGGTTCTAGTAGTTGGAATTTAGTGAAATAGTCCGATCGAATGTTGAGATCACAGTGCAGCAGGAAGTGTTCCTCTGTCTCCACCTCTCTCTGAGAGCACAGTGAACACAGTCTCTGCTCTCGCGGCTGCCATCTCTGTCTGTGCCGTCCTCTCTCTATACATGCTATGATCACTCAGCCTGTATCTGGTTAGGGTCTTTCTCACTTTATGTTCTTTAACACAGCTCAGATATTCTGCTCTTTTTAGTTGTAAATAGAGTTCCATCTTCTTTTGTAATTTAGTGGCATCTTTCCAATAGTTAATGTAATTTTGTTTTTGTAATTGAACAATTTGGTTGGGCCGGATTGTGCTGTGTAGGTTTGGCTGTAGTTTCAGCACCAGCTGTGATAGGGCACTCCTGATCAGGTTCTGCTCCTGACACTGCAGAGCTTCTGCCTGGTATGAGCTTGGATCACTGTATTTAAGGTGCTGGTAGAATTTCAGAGCTCTTTTTTGGATGGTTATCAATAAAGGGTATTGTCCTAATTCAGCTCTGCATGAGTCGTTTGGTGTTGATCTGTTTACTTTTAAGATGCTTTTACAAATTTGAGTATGCAGGGTTTCAATTTCTTCTTTTTCACATTTTGAAAAATCTTGGGTTTTTAGGGGTCCCCATACCTCACTGCCATATAGAGCAACTGGTTCAATTATTGCTTTTAGGATTTTCAGCCAGGTTTGAATTGGAATTTCATGTCGAATTGTATTTTTAATCATGTAGAAGACTCTCATTGCTTTTGCTCTCAGCTCTTTCACAGCCAGATTGAAGTTCCCTGTTGAACTCAGTTTTAGACCCAGATAGGTGTATTCGTAGGCGTGTTGGAAGACCTGGTTTCCTGCTCTAAAGGTGTATCTATTTTCCCTACACCTGGATCTGTTTTGAAAAATCAATATTTTTGTTTTTGCCAAGTTAATTTTAAGAGCCCATGTTTGACTGAATGTCTCTATGATGTCGAGGAGTTGTTGTAGTCCCTCTTTTGTTTTTGACAGAATGACTAAATCATCTGCAAAGAGGAGACATTTAATTTCTGATTCAGTCAGGGTTGGGCCGGGGGCAGTCAAATTATTTAGTGCTTTGACTAATTCGTTTATATAAATGTTAAATAGTGTGGGGCTCAACGGGCAACCTTGACGGACTCCTCGTTGTTGGGAGAAAAATTCTGTCCGTTTGTTCCCTATTTTTACAGCACATGTATTGTTTTTATACATGGTGCTGATCAAATCAAATGTTGTCCCTACAATCCCATTTTCCAGTAGTTTTAGGAAGAGTCCTTCATGCCAGATTGAATCGAAAGCCTTTTCAAAGTCAACAAAGCAGGCAAACACTTTGGTTTTGTTTCGGTATACATGTTTATTAATGATCGTGTGGAGGGTGTAAATATGGTCAGATGTTCTGTGCTTGAGCAGAAATCCAATTTGACTTTTATCCAGGATTTTGTGGGTTTTGAGAAAGTTCTGCAATCTCATATTAATAATCAAACAGAATATTTTCCCCATGGTTGCTATTGCCTCTGTAATTGTTTGGCTCAAATTTGTCTCCTTGTTTAAGAATTGGTGTAATCAGGCCTTAATTCCAGGTGTCGCGGAAATATCCTACACTCAAAACAATGTTGAATAATTTGATTATTGCGGTCTTGAATTTGTCATTGGTGTATTTGATTTAATATTCCATCAATGCTGGGTTTTAATGCATGTAGTCTATCTGTTAGCTCGTTTATTGTAATTGGGAAGTCCAGGGGGTTCTGATTGTCTTTAATTTTTTCTTTCAGGATTTCTAATTTGGTTTTTATTTCATTTTGAGCAAGATTTGTTTTGGTTGTTTTGTACAGATTTTCAAAGTGTGTCCTCCATATGTTCCCGTTTTGAATGGCCAGTTCTTCCTGTTATGGTCTATAGAGAGTGTTCCAATTGTTCCAGAAGTTACTGGTATTTACTGACTCCTCCGTTGCTTGAAATAATTGTTCTGTATGCTCTTCCTTTTTTGCTCTTAGAGTTTGTTTGTAGACTTTAAGAGCTTCGTGATATTGATGGCGGAGTTCTTGATTGTCTGGGTCTCTGTGTTTTTGATTGGAAAGATTTCGTAGTGTTGTTCTAATACTTTTACACTCACTGTCAAACCAATTTTCGTTGGTGTTTTTTGGTCCCTTTTTGATGATTTTTTCAAATTGCACATGGATGCTGATTGGTGGAATATGTTGGTGATGTCACGTAGTGCCAGATTTATGCCTAATTTATTTTGTGGATATGTGTTAATTATAAATTTGTCCAATAATAATTTGATAGTTTGACTTTCTATTGCACTTTTTCTGTGCTGTTTTTTGTCCACTCGTATGATTGTTCCAGCTTTAGTAAATAAGAGGGCTGTCTGCGTGATTCATTAGTTTGCGTTCGCTTTAGATATAATGTAATTTTACAGTTGTCTGACAGAGGTGTTTGAGAACTGATTGTGAATGCTCTGAGATACACTGGGTCAATGTCTGTAATGAAATAATCTACAGTCTGTTGCCCAGAAACGAATTAAAGGTGTAACAGCCGAAAGAGTCTCCCCGTATGCAACCGTTTATTATATACAGACCAGAGGTGGAAGTAACGAATTACAACTATTCACGTTACTGTAATTAAAAAGCTTTTTCGGGTTTTTGTACTTTTTTGAGTACATTTTTAGATCTGTAATTTTACTTGTAGTACAAATTAAGCTAAGTAGCCTAATCTACTTCGCTACTTGTAAAATCACATTCCGTAACTGAGTACGCCAACAATTTGAATAGCCATTGCCAATAAAGAAATCCGATCATAAACGGACCAATGAAAACCCTGATATTTTACCAGCGGCGCATTCTCATTCTCTCATCTCCCTGACAGCCAGTTCGACTTAAGGCCAATTCACACTGTGCCGACAAACGCCAACGAACAAGTTGGCCATTGGATTTAGAATGAGAAAAAACTGTCATGTTCACACTGCCCCAACAAACACCGACAAACGAGTCACAGAGAGTCAAATCTGACTGGGAAAATTCCACAACTACATACATGTAACCATGTTAACAATATTGTCAGGCAAGTTTATTATATTAATAATATAGTATAATTTATATTTTCGTTGTATTAAAGTATTGAGGCAAAACAAAAATACTAACCTGAAATCCGAAGTGCTGTAGCCATCAATCTGTTCGCAACCTATTGCGTTGCTGTTGGTACACCGGTTTTTAAACTTTTTTTTTTTTTTTTTTTGAGCGCGACCCTTTTTATTTATGTGACCCATAGGCCTATACAAACATGTAGCTAAACAAGCCAAAACGAATTAATTTAAAACGAAACTAAAGGTAAACCTGCGTTGCTCTCTTGGTGGTTATACCTCTCTCTCGGTGAAGTGGAGCAGTGCTCTTGCTGAATGGCACGGATTGCACTACGGACTATTGTACCTTTTATATGATTTTTTAAACTGTATTTTACTTTTTTATAATGAACAAACTCTGATGTCACGTTTCCCGTGCTTTGTTGTGTGTGCGTGAGGCGCGGGCGCGATCAAACAAGCTGTCTTTGCAGGGGACTTGGCTCATCGTCATGACAACTGTTCGTGGCCAGATCAGATTACGTCAGAGTTTGTTGCCGTTTGTTGGAATACTGTTCACACTGCTCAGACATTCCACGACCCAACAAACGCCGATTAAACATGTTCAGTCGGGTGAAAACAGATTCCGATCAACGGCAACAGACGCCAACAGGGGTATCACACCTATCCAACAAACTCCAACAGACGAGTTTGTTGGCGTTTGTCGGTGCGGTGTGAATTGACCTTTACACCCTCCTCCTCCTGTTTCAGTTTCAGTTACAGAGCCTGAATGTCAGCGCGAGATTGCAGGTATTGCGCATAATTTTGATCATACCCGCAGGTTTCTATGGCGTATTTTAATTAACGTTACAAATGTTTAGAGCGCATTATTGTAGCGCGCAGAAAACGACGCGAGCTCTCAAATATACTTACATATACAAAAACAATATAATCTTTTTGGCTATAAGTGAAATGCACCAGAAAGTCTCTCAGCAATCAAAGGTGGATCTTTAATTTCTTTACAATCTAAATATATGTTTCAGAATGGGGCATTTGTATGATTTGTACATAAAAATAACCTAGTCTGTTTAACTGCATCACTATATTGTACAGACATTACAGGTCAACCCCTCTGATGTTTTTTTTTTTATCTAAATAAACAACATATATGGCTCTGAAAGGGTTAGTTAACCCAAAATGAAATTTCTGTCATTTATTACTCACCCGTTGTTCCACACCCGTAAGAACTTCGTTCATCTTCAGAACACAAATTACGATATTTTTGATGAAATCCGAGAGCTTTCTGACCCCAGACTGCAACGTAATTGCAACTTTCAGGGCCCAGAAAGATAGTAAAAACATCGTTTAAAATAGCCCATGTGCCTACCAGTGGTTCAACCTTAATGTTACGAAGTGATGAGAATAATTGTTCTGTGCAAAAAACAAAAATAACAACTTTATTCAACAATTTCCTCTCTCCGTGTCACTCTCTGATGTTCACGTGAGCAGCACGACACATGCGTGTGATGCTGACACAGAATCCGGCCAATAATGAGCCGACATTCTGACGTAGAACCTGAAAGTGCTGCACTGTGTTTATTATGTCAACAGTGTCAGAGACTGACATGGAAGAGAAGAAATTGTTGAATAAAGTCATTATTTATTTTATTTTATTTTTTTGCGCACAAGGTATTCTTGTCGCCTCATAACATTATGGCTGAACCACTGTAGTCATGTTGTCTATTTTTACAATGTCTTTACTACCTTTCTGGACCTTGAATGATAATTTATTAAATATCGCTGGCTAAAAAGTAATTTGTAATTTTAGTACATTGAGTAGTTTTTGAGAAGAGTAAATATGTAGCACACAAGAATATGTGATGGTCTGTGGAGACAATGTCTTTTTGGATTTTTAACCAAATGAAAAATCTGTTTTTTATAGATTTGATTGAGTTCTGTTCGGTACCACATCAGCATTCCCCCTGAGTCTCTGCCCTGAGTCACCCCTCTTAGTTTGGTTGATGGTAGGACTATTTCTCTAAATCCAGTTGGGCAGCCAATGGACAAATCTTTTATATTCCATGTTTCTTGTAGTATTATAATGTCAGAGTTCTGCATTTCTTTTTTGAAGTCTGAATGTTGGCTCTTAATACCAAAAATGGAGGACCTCAGTCCTTGAATATTCCAACATGTGATTTTTAAGGAATACGAGTCCATTATTTAACTGTTTTTGTTATTTCAAAACAAGACAAACACCAGTTTATTGTTGAATTGACATATCAAGAAGAATATATTAAATATGATGGTGCATCTAATATATTTTAAAATAAATTGAGAAATTAAGTAAAATAAATAAAATAAAAATTGTATTCTTAATATATTTTTTCCCCCCAAGAATATATTAAATAATATGAGGTTTCTAAGAATCCCTTTTAAAATAAACACAGCAGAGTCAGCATGTGCTGGATGTTTCTGAGGTCTCTGGATGGAGATGAGGCCTGCTGGCTGTCGACTGTGCTGGTGCTGGAGTGAATCAGTGATCTGCTGGCTGTTTCAGCGTAGCTCTGGCTGCCCGGGTGCTGCTCCCGCTGATGTTCATGTGAATGAGAAGGTGAGGAGGCTGCAGGCCTGGTCATGTGAGGTTTTCCAGGGGGAAACATAGAGCCTCTCATTGGGTTTCTCCGCTCAGAGTTGAAGTGGTGGAGGGGGCGGTGATTTGAAGGGTGTCACTGTAGTGGCTCTGTGGGGTGTCCATGAGATCGCTGTTGTGTGTTGGAGTTGTGGTTCAGTGTGATATCCTTCAAGGTCTTTGTAAAGATGGGGATTGCACTTCTGTGGAGATGGACATGGTCGTAAAGGCTGCTGAGATTCAGAGTGGGGTGCTGAGCCAGGTATACGTTGGGCTTTAGGGCACAGTCTCTGGATACTCTTGCATTTATATGCCTGATGGTGTCTGGGTGGAAATCAGAGCGCAGTAGCAGGGTGGAGAGGATAATTTTGGAGTTGGGGAAGTTGGAAGATGCCTTCTCTGTTACATTAATGAGAGCTGTAGCTACTCTCTCTTGTTGAGCTCTCAGGTCGTTGGTGCCGGTGTGGATGATAATGTGGCTGGGGGAACCCAGCTGCTCTTCAAACAAGAGCTCCAGGGCCTTCTGTGTGTTTGGGCACCATATTTTCTTGACATTTCTTCTCGGGAACAGTTTATTTTCACCGATAAACTTGCCATTTGAGTCCATGAGGAGTATGATCTGAGGCTGTGTTTGACTGTAGGAGTCAGATGGAGGAGGGCTGCTGGGGTTGATGGCTGTGGTGGGAGGAGAAGGAGCTCTGCTGTTCTCCTCTCTGTGTCAGCTGCTTCTCCAAAGTTGGCAGTTGTTTTCTGAAGGACTCTCTGTCCTCTCTCAGCCCTCTCATCTCTTCCCTCATTACAGACAGTTGTTTGTTGTATTCCTCTCTCTGATTTTTCAGTTCCTGAATTTCTTTCTTTAGCATTGCTATTTCTTTCCTGTAATCCTCTTTTCTTTCTGTTCGATCAGTCTTCTGCGTTACTCCATGCACCTCCTCTCTTAGCTGTACCAGTTCCAGTTCCATCTCTCTGAACTTCTCTTTCATGTCGTTGATGATGCTGTGTAGAAGGGAGATCTCCTCACTGTCATCCCAGAACTGCTCATTTGTGGATTGATGGGTGGAGGTGTCTTCTGCCTGTTTCAGTGTATTAGGGCTGATCTTGTTCACCTGAGCTTTTCCTTTAATTTGGAGGAAGTCCTTTTCAAATTGTTTCAGATTGCCCTGAATCATTACAGTCCCATTTTTGTATAAGTTAACTGTTATCATGACATCTGAATCTGAATCATCCTCTTTGATCTGCAGTTTCCATCCATTACTGATGCCCTTTCTGGTTACTGTGGGGTAATGATGTCTGATCGCTGAGTGCCAGGCTTCTGGGTCTTCTGTATAAAATATGATGTTACTGACCCCTCCGTTCTTGTATAAGTCTGAGTGCAGTGTTTCTGGTTTGTCCTTGAGGAGCTTTTCTTTATGTCTTTTCTAAGATCTCATTGGTAGCTTTAGAGAGGTATGTTATAGGAATTGATTCTGTCATTGTTCAAATATTCTGGCAGTTGCTGACAGTTTGTTGTTGTTTTTTTATGAATATGCAGATATCCATTGGAGTTAGCCCTTATATTGTAGCTTAATTTGTCCAAAAAAACAGTTTTTGGGCAAATATTTTCCCAAAATATAGGCAGTTGATTGCAGATCTCATATAGTATATCTGTACTCACTCTGAGAGCTCTTTTTTTCTCTCTGTGGCAGTTGTAAGACCCTTTGGCCTGCTGTCAGCTAGTTGTCTTCTGCTGATTTTTTCTTGATTAATTTAAACTGTTTTTGTAATTAATAAGTTGTAGAAGTCTTGTATTCTTGAAATGTATCAAAACTGAATGTCTGTCTTATCTTAAAACAACATTAAAACTAAAAAATCAGGAGCTCATTTTCTTGCTGCTGCTCAGCTACTCAGCGGAACTCTCTCTATTATCTCTCTCTATTATCCCTATCATCTCCCTATAACCTTTTCCATATATGCTGGTTATCTCAGATTTCTTACTAATTTCTAAAAAAATAAAAAATAAATAAATAAATAAAATAAAAATATTCTTGTATGCTCAAAATAGTGTGACAAAAAAGTAGTAGTATCTCTACAGAGTGGAACCCCCCCTCCCCCAGCCCACAATTTCAATCGCAACCCAAACTCCATCAGGTGACAAAAATGGAGAAAAAAATACCTTGGGAGAAACCAGGCTCAGTCGAAGGGCCAGTTGTCCTCTGGCCAACAATGAACAGTGCATGATTACGTTGTAGGCAGTGTTATTGGTCACAAGTCAGATTTGGATCGGAACAGTCAAAATATTTAATTCAGTTCCATCTAGTTGAAGATTGGATTCATCACGCCGGTATGGAAACGGTTTTGTTGGGGATCTGTGCCACTGGCTGTCGTGTCAATGAGGCCTTCACAGGGAATAGTTGATACAATTTAGCTGGAATGTGTTATGGTCTTGTCTAGGCACAGGTCCTCCATCTGATCTGGATACTCCCCGGATCCTGCTGACTGAGGTAAACCTCGGGATAAACATAGAGACTAATAGCGTAGGTGCCATTCTTCTTATGATGTAGCGAGTATATCAGGTGTTAAAAGAAATGTTCCCAGTTCCGGCTGACCTAATTTTCTAACAATCCTTATTTTGGATGTGAAAATATAAATTGATAATGTGTTATGTGTATACCAGGTTAAAGAGATGCATTTTAGTCTAGATTTAAACTTGATTTTAATATTCCAGGTTTTATCAACTGGCCAGAATTCTGAGATCGCAATAGACGTGAAGGACTATAATGCGTTAAGTACCGGGGAGCTAAACCATTTAGTGCTTTGTAAGTAATTAGCAAGATTTTAAAATTTATACGATGTTTAATAGGGAGCCAATGCAGTGCTGACAGAACCGGGCTAATATGGTCAAACTTCCTGGCTCTTGTAAGAACTCTAGCTGCTGCGTTTTGGACCAGCTGTAGTTTGTTTATTAAGCATGCAGGGCAACCACCCAGTAGAGCATTACAATAATCTAGCCTTGAGGTCATGAATGCGTGAACTAACTGTTCTGCATTTGTCATGGGGAGCATATGTCGTAGTTTAGAT
Organism: Hypophthalmichthys molitrix; assembly: GCA_037950675.1. Classification (NCBI taxonomy): domain Eukaryota; kingdom Metazoa; phylum Chordata; class Actinopteri; order Cypriniformes; family Xenocyprididae; genus Hypophthalmichthys; species Hypophthalmichthys molitrix. The sequence continues at coordinate 33,899,461 of CM075496.1, read as the reverse complement.
ATATTAGTTTAATGTTGGAAGTAAACAAAGTCAGTCACCTATAACGTAATTACATTTTTCAGTAACATGACAGAAGCTTTTCCAACCTGCTTTTGCGAACATCTAGCATTGTAGCATGAACAAATTCTACGTTGCTGTTATTGCATTGTATTGTTTTACAGATGAGTGAACCGAGGCAATAATCTCTCTCTGTCACTATCACTAGCTGGAGTGCCCTTGATAGCTACCAGAGGGCACTCTACCCCAGACTATTGCCTCACTATCATGGACTCCATTTCCCATAACCCACTGCCCGGACTAATCAGCCATGATTACATTCAGCTGTTGCTCATTTGCTTATTAGTGTCTGCCTATAATATAAACCTGGTTATTTCAGTCACTCTTCTCTAGGTCTTGTATGTCTGTAGTTACTGCATTTCTGAGCCTTCTTATCTTGTTTCTCCTGTGTTTTGTTTTTTTGGTTTCATTGTATTATCTCTAAATTTCCCTGTTTTTTGCCTATGCCTGTCAAGGAACAGACAGAGAACCCAAACGCAAAGGTACAGAAAACAAGGTTTATTTAGTCCAATAATAAAATTAGGCAGTCTGCCGTCCAAAGGCAGAAAAGACATAGCTGGACGCAGATTTGGTTGTTAACTCAGAAAAAAGGCTTGGTAACTCAGGAAAATGTCTCTTGTCGCAGACAGCAAACAAGAACTCGCAGCAGACAGGTCGTAGCGAGCGGACAGCCCCAGCAGAGACACACAGCACCTAACCCTGGCCTGTAACCCTCCCAGTCGACCAAATACTAATGGCCCCGTCCCCGAGGTCGGACGTCCAACAATCTCTTAACACTACAGATGGGAGAGCAGGGCTTAATGTACAAGACGATGAACACGCCGCAGGGAGCGAGATAATCGGAGACACAACACCAAATTAATTATGCTGGGGATTATGCTGTACTAACCATGGATGGGCCAAAACAATGGGAACCAAGGGGGAATGAAAAACAAAAAAAGAAATAGTCTCTTGGTGATTTCCAGAGATAGTGAAACTAACCGCTTTGGTGGCTCGATGTATATTAGACAGAACACGGCCATCCAGGGCAAAGGCGGTGGGAGGATCAGTCAGTTCACATTGAGGAATGCCATGTTCTATGGCCCACCTCTCATCCATGAAGTTCCCTTTAGCAATAAGGATAGAACAGGTGAACGATGAACGTTGCCAGCGCACAACAACTTCATCTATGGTGTGGATCTTGAGCAGAGTGGAGATAGATGTTGCGCTCGCCAGTACTCCCCTGACTACTGATAAGCCCTCACTTTAACTGTACAGGTAGCAACAAAATGACCAACACCGCCGCGGTACAGGCAAAGCCCCTCCTGGATGCGACGTTGACGCTCGGCGGAGGAAATTCAGATTCTTCCCGCTTGCATGGGCTCAGGTTCAGGAAAAGTGTGAATGGCGGGAAAGTCCATTTTACTTTCAGTGTAGAATCCATGGCCAGCTTTAATCCTTATTGTGTCATAAGCAAGAGTAAATTTTGGGCCCCCAGACTGCTGCTATTTTGGGCTTCCTCAGCAGCAACTTCACATTTTCTATGTCTCCCTAATCAAATACACTTGACCCAACTCAGTGGCTTTTTAACAAAGATGCCAAGACCTGAAATGAGTGTTTCAGATGAGGGGGACATCCAAAATGTAGTGTTGGGGATGTTCAGGTCATGGTTGGAAAAAAAGCCCTAAAAATGTATATAGGTTGGTTGTTTAAAAACAGAGCTAGCAACTGAAGACCCCTGAAGGGCTGAGTGAATTTTGGTGCAACTCTTTATTGCCCTGGGAATCCCTTTAAAGGTAAAATATAAATGTGAATTAAACATGGGACAATGCCTTTCATCATCATAGTGTGCCAATGCCTGGTGCAAGGGAATAAGGAGAATGTTAATGCCCCCACCCCCCACCTCTAGATCACCACCCATTTGCCTCTAGGTTTATGGTCCTTTGGTTTCCTGTCAATTGGTTTTGGTGTTTGCATTTCGCTCATGTTTAACAATGCTTTGCTCAAGGTATAAGAAAGAAAGGTAACTGATGATCGTGGAGAGGTTTTTACTCTGACACTCCCTCAACATCAGTGTGTGTATAAGCTCATATATGAGAAATGCCTTTAGCATTAACTGTTGAGGTTGTTTTTTTTATGCAGCATGCTATTCTATTCTACTGTCTGTACTGTACATTTAAAGTCAAGTCAAGTCACCTTTATTTATATAGCGCTTTTTACAATGCAGATTGTGTCAAAGCAGCTTTACAGTGATAACTGGTATATATAATTTTGGCTGCACAGCAGCTCTTAAAGAAAATGGTGTCAGTATCCATCTTAAGTAAATTCAGTATTGATTCATTTCGATGTAAGAAACAATAGTTATTAATTTAGTTAATTTATCTATATCAGCACTGGAGTAAACAGTGATGTAATCATCCAGCTCAGTTCAGTTCGCATACAATGGTGTTAATGCAGGCAGATCAAAACACTGTTGAATATCAAATATTCATTTAAACATCAAACCTAATATATAACTTTGCCTGCTTATAAGGCTTTAAGAATCTTTCCTTGTACTGATCATGTTGAAGGAAAAAGTGATTGCAAATTTTGTTATCTAAATGTTCAGATTAAATCCTGCATGTATAAGAAAGTCTTTTACCTTTTAAAGAATACAAGGTTAAAAATAACAATCTGAATATCACATAGTATGTACAAAGAATTTCAAGTACACAATACATTCACTAGTCACACAATAGGTTGCTACATTCACTAGTCACACAATAGGTTGCTACACAATGAGTTAGATATGTGACTACACATAAAATTATTATAAAAACCACCTCTTTATCCTCATTGCACAACGCTCCATAAACAACTGTTTATTAGCATGCACAGTGTAAGGATTTCCATCTTTGTGATTTAGTCACACAAAAGGAAGGACCAACCTGACTATGTACCTTTGACAAATGCAAGGCTTTTGTAATCAAATCCAGGTTTTTGGTTATTACACACAGCTTGATATTCATAGAGTGCATGTGTATAATGCAACACCAGAAGCAGGAGAGATGAGGGTGCATGAAACTGAATAGAGACCGGATTTTTTTTTTTCTTTTTTTTTCTTAGTTGCTTGATTAGATGCCCTTTAAATGAATGGGATTGATTTCCTAATGTATTATAGACCTCCTTCATTTTGAATAAAGCCATAATCATAAGTATTAAACTTTGACATAAGTGGTCTCACAATGTTTGTTCTACACAATTTCGTAGCAATTAGAATATTCACCTGTTGGATGATTAAAGAGGTGAAGAAATCCTGTAGACTTACATTGAAGAAGTTACCTAAGCCTTATCTAGAGACCAGAATATCCTAGAGACTTGGGGATCATCAAGAACATCAAAGAAGAACCATTAAGTACACCTTAGCAACACTATGGCAACACCCTGGCAACCACTCAAAAAAGAAATTTCTCCTTACGTTCATTTCAGTCATTTAAAAGTGGATATTAATTTGCCACCTGAATTTAAAGTTCTCAGTATTGTGGATGAATGTCACAGGACCTATTTTTATTGTGAAAAATATGCTGTTTTTCTTTTGTCAGTCAGCATTGTGAACCTTCTTTTCAAGGTTGCCTGACATCCTTTTACTGTCTGCATTTGACAGAATTTGCATTTCAGCTCAACATGCAGATAAGGATTGCTCTCGTCTGATCATGGCAGACATTTTAGCTAGAAAGATACAGAAGGTTAATTCCCCTCTCGCTAGACCTGATCAGCATTAAGGTTATTGCACAATTAAAATGTTCTGTCTCTCGTATTTGTTTCAGTGCAACCACAAGAAATATTATTTAAAATAATACATTGTGAAAATGTTTTGACTGTTAACCTGAGTTTTGATTTTAGACAAACATTTGTAAACATTGATATTATTATTATTATTATTATTATGAAAATGTCAATGCATTTGTTGGTTATTTGGTTAAAATGTATTTGCATTCATTTGATGCTCTTTAAAAGTGTAAATAATAATGTGGCTTTGTGGGTCTAACAGAATATTAGAATTTCTGTTTGTTTGAACATCCTGACCAGTCTCTTTAACATTAACATTGGCTTTCAACCAGTTGTGTAAGTTTGGGGCAGAACTATTAGTTTATCTGGCAGCTTGAAAACCTGTTTTTCCAGATTTCCATATTTTTGTGATATGAATAAAGTGTAATATGTAAGTCTGTAATAAAGTGAGGAATGACAGTATATGTTTTGCCAATGTATCATTCAACACTGATAGAATGGAATGTTGTACAAACAGGGTTATTAGAAATTCTCCTTTACAGGCATGTAACCCAAACCCCACTGGAAGGGAATATGTGATATTGATATGTCCATTTCCTCCTAAGGTTAAAGAGGTGAACTTCAAAATTTTAAATGAGATTTATTCAACAAACACATTCTTAAGAAGAATGATTAATTTTAACTTGATGTGAATAATTGTGTATTTCGTGAAACAATTTTTTTCTTGGAGAAATGCGTGGAGCTGTTATTAATTATGTAGGCTATTGTATGTATGTATGTATGTATTTATTTAGGAAAACAAGGATCTAGATTTTGTTATTAATTTCTTGCTGTTCCTTAGAAGGTTTAATACATAATTGCAGATGTTTGAAATCTAAATTGAAAGTTAAATTGAACCAGTTGGAGAATGAGGTTATGTTTAATTGTTGAGCAAATGTTTGAATCTTGTTAAAGACAAGAAAGTGGATTTCACGTTTGGATAAGTATAAGGTAATTTGAGAAAGCCCTTTTCTTGTTTGTTTGTTTATATAGACTAAAACAGAACAGGTGTTAACTAATTAATCACCATGAAGACTAACAAGGAACTAAGGACAATGGAAACACAGAAACTAAACAAAACAGTGCATACATGTGATACAGAGGTAATCAGGTGAGAAATAATATTCTCCACCTCTATTGTTCTGTTTGACCGCTAACCAATGACAGGAGACAGGAGGCACAGATTAAATGGATCACAAATCAGTTGAGAAGCTGTAGGAAAAGTAATTGGAAGGACAGAAGTGTGGGACTAATCAAAGCCATAAGGTTAAAGCGGTTAGCCGAGAGCATGTGTAGGAAGGGAAGGCAGAGCAAGTGCTGTCAAAAAGAATAATAGATTCCTGGTAATGACAAAATGACGTAGTAGGCCACAAAGTTTAATTTCCTTTTTTGTTACATGGCAAAAGGTGTACTCATATAGAGAGAGTGTTCTTTTTTATTTTACACATCATTGACTACAAATTGGATTTCTGCCCATCAATATTGTTAAAGGGTTAGTTCACCCAGAAATGAAAATTCTGTCATTAATTACTCACCCTCGTGTCGTTCCACACCAGTAAGACCTTCGTTCATCTTCGGAACACAAATTAAGATATTTTTGATGAAATTCGAGAGGTATATGACTCCTCCATAGTCAGTCAAGTCAAGTCAAGTCACCTTTATTTATATAGCGCTTTTTACAATGCAGATTGTGTCAAAGCAGCTTAACATTGATAACTGGTATATAATTTAGGCTGCACAGCAGCTCTTAAAGAATAGTATCAATGTTGGCAGATCAAAGCACTGTTGAATATCAAATGTCAAGTGTCCCCAACTAAGCAAGCCAAAGGCGACAGCGGCAAGGAACCCAAACTCCAACAGGTGACATCAGATGGCAAACAGGTGGCAAATAGACTTCTGTGTTAAAATGGAGAAAAAAACCTTGGGAGAAACCAGGCTTAGTCGGGGGCCAGTTCTCCTCTGGCGGACAGTGCTTTGTTACGATTCAGGTTGCTATCTTATGTCTGATAGGATCGCAACATTCAAAGTATTTATTCCAGTTCAGTCCAGTTGAGGATAGTATTCATCACACCGGTATGGACGGTTTGTTGAGGAGCTGTGTCACTGGCTGTTGTGTCGATGAGGCCTTCACAATGGATGATCTAGTTGACTCAATCTCTGCTGATACTTCAGGGCTACGTTGTGGTCGCGTCAAGGCGCCGGTCCTCGGTCTCACCTGGATACGGCCCGGATCTGGTTGACTACGGTAGACCTCGGGATAAACAGAAAGACTAATATTAGCGAGGATGCCATTCTTCTTCTGATGTAACGAGTACATCTGGTGTTATAGGAAGTGTTCCCGGTTCCAGCTGACCTAATTTATGCAGCCTAATAATCCTTTAACGGATTTGAAAATATAAATTGATAATGTGTTATGTGTATGCCAGGTTAAAGAGATGCGTTTTTAGTCTAGATTTAAACTGACAGAGTGTCTGCTTCCCGAACAATGCTTGGAAGATTGTTCCAGAGTTTAGGTGCCAGATAGGAGAAGGATCTACCACCTGCGGTTGATTTTGATATTCTAGGTATTATAGTCAGCAATTTAATCACCACTTTCAAGGTCCAGAAAAGCACTAAAGACATCGTTAAAAAAGTCTGACTGCAGTGATTCAACCATAATGTTATGAAAACAAAAATAATGGCCTCATTCAACAATATCTTCTTTTCTGTGTCATTCACGTATGCTCTTTACATTCAGCGCTTCCAGGTTCTACATCAGAACAGCAGCTCAGTATTCCTAACAAGGAACTAATGAAAATGGGAACAGAAATAAACACAAAACATCAGAATGGCAGCTCAGTTTTGGCTGACGCTGCTCACGTGAGCAGCACAACACATACGTGTGATTCTGACGCAGGAGCCAGCCAATACTGCGCTGGCGTTCTGACGTAGAACCTGGAAGCGCTGAATGTAAACAGGACCTTTCTGGACCTTGAAAGTGGTGGTTAAATTGCTGTCTATGAGGGAGTCATATACCTTTCGGATTTCATCAAAAATATCTTAATATGTGTTCCAAAGATGAACGAAGGTCTTACTGGTGTGGAATGACATAGGGGTGAGTAATTAATGACAGAATTTTGGGTGAACTAACCCTTTAAAAGTTTTGCAATTTAAAGCCACCGTGTGAAACTTTAAGGCATCATTAAGATACTGTATCAGCCTTTAAGTGTAATTACACTAACTTTTTTGCTTCATTGTTTGGATGGTATAAAGAGATGAATATGTCTTAATTTTATTCATCTTAATGAGTCAATGTCTGAAATGGTGGTCTTTGGCCCCTTCTAAATACTCAGTTGAGAAATCTTGGACAGATTTTTGATTCTGTGTTGAAATTTGATAAATTAATGCAGTGGTAAAAGGTTTTTTTAACTGAGGGCCATTGCTAAAATGAAAAGTTTTTTGTCTCTTAAATATATGGAAACTGTAATTCATGTCTCTTTATTCCAGTTCTTTTATCTGGGGCTGTCAAACAATTTGCTTACAGTTACTGCAAAATACAGTGCCCAGACTTCTTACTGGCACTAAGAGGTATCTCTCATGTAATGGCTTGTCTGCACTGGATTCCAGTGAATTTCAGAATTCAGTATAAGATATTGTTAATTGTTTTAAGCACTTAAATTGACTTGCACCAGAGTATATTTCTGGCGTTTTACATCATTATAAAATGGTGAAAACTTTAAAGTCCCCCTGTGGTGAAAATCAAGTATTTAATGTTGTTTATGTGGTATTTTAATATGCTTTAAGACAAACCATGTGCAAGTTCATAAGTCAACACCATTGCCGAGTATTTTCTCTTTAAAACTGCAGTGATCAACAGATCTCGCATTCAAAAATGCTTTTTTTTAAATCGCTGGTGTTTCTGACATCACAGAACTACCTTGTAACCAATCACATCAACGTGCCAGCGGGCTTTAACATATCATTAACTATGACCGATCTGAAGCAGGGGAGTCTCAAGAGAAGGTTATCCTGGTATATTTTTCTATTGATATGAAAAATCTGTAGATTTAGCAATATAGTGTGTGTATTATGTATATTACGATGTTATGATGAAAATGACTTTCTCCACAGGTGTTCAAAGCATTTTTAAGGATACTGATTTTTAGAAGACTTTTTGTCTTAAATGGGAACATGGTTTGTGTAATATTAGCAACACATTAGTAGCTGTTTGATAACATAGTAAAGCAAAAGGCTAATCATATTAATTACCGTTATGTGTCCGACGTTGTAAAAAGTGATACCATTGTGCAGTGTTTATCTTAGTAAGTTGACTGAGTGGATCTCTGAGCTCGTGTGACTGAGTGGAGGTGGGTCTAATTAGCATATTCATAGATCCGTGTATATTAAATGATGCAAGGGTGTAGAGTTACATTCAAGCTATTTTAAGGCATGAATAATTTTTTTTCACAGGAAACAAACATTTAAATATGTAATTTTGATGATCAAGGATGAGTTTTAAGGGATAAAATTATACAGGGGGACTTTAAGATCTCACAAACTCTCACTATTGGTTGAACAAGAAGTAGCACCACTAAAACAAACAAAGCAATGTTCTAAAAATGTGAAATTACTCAGAACCACAGTGTTATACTGATAAAAATGGTTGTTAACAAAGGATGTCACAATTACATTCATTTTAGTTTGTCTTAGTTTCACTTTCAAAGACTTTTAGTTTTCTCATTTATGTTTTCTGTTTCTTGTGTTCCTATGTTCCCGTTTGTCATCAGTTACCATGGTTATTCATCATTTGAATAATTAGCACACCTGTCTGTATGTGGTTCATCATCACTGTGTATTTAAGTTCCTCTTGGTATTGTTTGTGCATGGCACACTATTTCATTTGTGTTCTTTGATATTACATTGCCTGAGTTTACTTTATATTAATAAATCACGTTTATATTTGGATCTGCTTTGTCTACCTTCTTCATCCCTTGGATTAGGTGTTATAAGGGAAAATGTGATTGTTTCCTAAAAATATTATAGTCATTAATGTCAGGCTTTGACCCGCTTGTGCTGCTTCAATAAAGCTGAATAAAGAATTACTACCAGTAAACTGAAGTGCATTGCTAGCAGGTTATTTAACTTACCCAAATGCATATACTGTGTGAGATTAATCTATATACACAACATAAACGTAATATTACAGCTTGGATCTGCACAAAATGACACAAATGCGCAGCACAAGTGAACTAAACTAAATCACATGCTATACATAATATATAAATCATGCTCTTTCAGTAACAATGCACTAATAAAATGTGTAAACACGACTATTCATCTTTCCATTTTCCTAACTGCTTTTCCTAGTGGACAATCACAAGCTAAAGCATTAATAATTTAAAATATTGTATTTCAAAACTCATTACAATGTTATAATTTCAGGAGCCCAAAACAAGAAGTTTTTATAATGCTTTTAAGAAATTTTGATACATGTCTACATTAATGTTTGGTTTGTCTTGGTTTAATTTTTCATCAACTAAAATGTTAAATGCCATTTTAGTCAGAGTAAAACTAAACTATGTTTTATTAACAAAGTTCGGGAGGAAGCTTTCAGCTAATCAACTAACAACAAGAGGTATATATACTGCAGACTCACCTCTGTTCGTTGACAGTTCATCAGCATCCCTCCACCACCCCATCTCCTCACTTCTAGTTCTATCTATTATTACCACACTAATCCATCACACTCAGATCACATATTTAAATGTCACACAAATGAAAGAAAAGAAAATATGTTGAATTAGAACACACGAGAACAGACAAGACCTTGTAGAATAATCTTTTCTGCGTTTAATTGCAAGATACATTTCAGATAAATGGCATAAACTTTTACATTCTCACTAAGCAACAGTGGATTAAAGAAGGTGAATCTGTTGTCATCAGCAGCTTGCATTCTCCCCGTCCCAGAAGACCTACACCTCCCAGCATGGCCGATACACTCTTCCCACCATGCACCTCATGGTGTCCCTTTTGATGATGGCGATGCTCGTGCTCAAGTCTGAATCGACATCTCTGCGCTCTGTGCTGAGAAGGTTCTCAGGGAGACTGAGATGAGGCACTCCTTTGTTCAGAGACATCAGGGTCCTCAGCAGATTGGAGTCAGCCACCACGATGATCCTGGAGTTGCCTGGTGAAGATCTCAGAGAGTTCTCCTCCAAGCTCTCGCTCAAGCCTTGCAGATCTGGTTCCGTTTCATCAGCTTTGGTCATGGGAATGGCAGCGGTTCTGAAGTAGCACTCTGAAAAAAGTGCAACAGTGATGAGGACGGTCCCAACGGAGAGCTTCATTCTTGATCCCGAGTGTTTGCTTTAGTGGTTCAGCTGCTGTCTCTTGTCTTCTCTTGCAAACTGGTCTGATGTTAGTGGTGACTTGGTCCATTTTTATAGGCGTACATGGTCTTCAATGTGCCACGTTACCCCAGATTCATCATTGTCTTGGTTTCTCATGAGTACGTGGCTATTAACAAAAACACAAAAACTCATAGATAACCTGATGAGACCCCTGACAGAGCTCAAGTGTTTTGTTTGGTGGAAAGTTGATTAAGATCTCCTGAAACGTGGCTTGTGTTCAGTTGTGCAGACTGCAGGGTTCCTCTGAGTGGGCATCATAAGAGGGGATGTAATTCCAGAATCCTCACATTTTGAAACAATATGAGAGGATTACAGACCTGTTGAAGAGTCCAAGTGAATAATAACTGTTTAAACACAGACCATGACTGCCATTTTTTTATTAGAATCACAAGGCAAAGTTGTCAAAAGAGGCTATAGCCATAGTAGGCCAAAATAAAGATCAACACACAGCAGGAGTTTATTTGGTTTGGAAAAGCATTGCTCATTCATGATGGTGTTGCAGGTGCTTCAATTTGTATCAAGGATCATGTTGATGCAACCTGAATGGGGCTGCTACTGGTAAATGCTACTTGATATAGAGAAAGTCTATACATTCATCATACTCTGAATAAACTCAATGAAGTAATCCACATTAGTTTTAAATTGAAAATATGAAACCATGGAAAAGCAGGTGATGTGTGATGCTTTGGTTGTTATTCTTTACTATATATTTCACAACGTTTAGACTCCTGAAAACCTGTAAAAAAAATCTTACTAAACCAGGGCAATCAATATGATATACAATGTATTGGTAACACTTTAGTTTAGGGAGCACATATTCACTATTAACTATGACCTTTCCCTCAATAAACTCCCAATTTACTTCTTATTTTTAGCTGTTAAGCTTAGGTATTGGGTAGGATTAAGAATGTAGAATAAGGTCATGCAGAATAAGGCATTAATATGTGCTTAATAAGTACTAATAAACAGACAATATTCTTGTAATATGCATGCTAATAAGCAACTAGTTAAAAGACCCTAAAATAAAGAGTTGCCAAATACGAATAGGAGGAACTGCAAACTGCAATATGGTGGCTCTACAAAGTGACTACATGGGCTGAAATACGGGTTGTAAGTGGGTTTGTCCACGGGTTCCATGTTGACCCGATGCCAGTTGCCCATGTGGGTTTTATATAAGATTTCACTAGGCTTTAGGTGGAGCACAACTAGGCAAAACCCATCTGGGTTCCATCTTCAAATTCTATGTGGGTACATTACAAGTCTCTTTGTCCAGTTTCAGACACAAAAATGTGCTATGCAGGCCATTGATGACGACAACTGGGTTTCACCTGGTTTGCCTATACAGGGGCTCTTTAACTCCTAACTCCTGAACTCTTCAACAGTCCTGAAGAACAAGTGTCCTGCTGAGTTTCCTGCTAACTCTAACCAAACATGTCAAACAAGCTACACAGTGCTTGCAATTTAGAGAGAGGTGTGTTTAAGTAGGGTTGGAATTAAAGTCTGCTGGACACAGTTGAAGAGCCCTGGCATATATTGTAACCTACAAACATAGATCCCAGACCCATTGCCCACTCTGACCCCACATAATCTTCTTACCCAACACACCGATGTTTGGCTTGTGTTTGCCCATGTCTTGGTTTGGCCAAGTGGGCCCAGTATGTATTTGCCCATTCTGAACCCATATACAGATTACCTATTTGTGTACTACATTGGACCCATGTAGTCAGCCTATGTGGGACTGACTGTGTTTGCCCAGAACTAACCCAATTGTTAAACCCAAATGGGGCCCATTTGTTTTGCCCATTTTGAGGCAAATGCACACATTTCCCATTAGTGACCCAACTAGGACCCATATAGGGAGCCCAGCTGCATTTGCACCAAGCGGCAACCTCCCCCAGTTTCTCTTGAAGCCAGTACGGAAGTGACTTAAATTGCAATTCATCGACTGGCCACTAGGGACAGGCTCCAAAAGAGAGCAGAATCTCACTGAGTCCCATGTTAAAATGCCCAACTGCAGAAAAAAACATGTTTTACAGCTGGTACAAATTGTGGTTTTAGTCTAAACAGCTAATTTTGCCATTCATGACAACTCTGAGGGGGGTGAATTTTTTATAACGTATCCGTTTAAATTGTATTATGCCTTAAAGTTCTGCATAATTAAGGGCATGGCCACTTGAGTGACAGGTGAATTACCTTCTGTCTGTGAGCCGTCACTTTACCTCAATTTCAGCTGCTGAATTTGGCATCTCTGCCGTGTTTGTGCTTTTCTTGGAATTATTTTATACAATTATAAAATAATATGGCTTGCTGCGTTAATGGCCAAGACTCGAGACAGAGGAGGCGCCGGGCGTTCAGGGAGCCAGGGAGGAGCCAGCCGTTCAGGGAGCCATGGTGGTATAGGTAGCTCAGGGGGCCATGATTTAGTAGCACAGGAGATAACTTCAATGGAGAAGTTTCCATTGGCCATCGTGGCCAAGACGCAGGAGACTGAAGAACTGGAGATTCCATCGGTCACTCTGACCATGGCGAGGAGGCTAGTGGCGGTCATCCTGACCGCAAAATAGGAGCAGGTATGAAGGGATGTCTGGCTAGCCTTCGTGGCCGAGATGAAGGAACTTAAAACAGGAATGGCCACCTCAGCTTTGTGGGTATTTCCTTGTGGAGAAAGCCAGAGGTGTGTGTTGCCCAAACACACCCAATAGCAAGTGCCAGCAAATAAACGGCTGCAGTCTCTTGACTTGCTTCATGGGTTAGTGCAGATTCTTGACTGAGTGTGGGGTAAAAAAAAAATGGGCTCCTTGTAGAGTTCAGGAAGCTGTGAGTGGACTCTGGACTGAGTTCGGGGAAATGAGCGGACTCCGGGCTAAACTATGGCGCGGACTCATGGTTGAACTCTGGAGCGTGAGTGGGCTTTTGAGCTGACTCGTGGGTTAGAGCATACTCTGGAACGGACTCTTGGTCTGAGGAAAATTCTCGTACCCGAATCAAGGACTGAAGGGGAATTTAGAGCAGACTCACAGGTGGGTGCGGACTCTGGAGCAGACTCGGGAGTTAGAGCAGGCTCTGATGCAGGCTCAGGGATTAGAACGGGTTTGATACTGGACTCTGGGGCTGGAGCGGACTTGTTACTGAGGTCAGGGGCTGGAGCCATTACAGGACTTTGGTCAGGGGTTGAAGCCATTTCTGGAATGTACTCGGGTGCTGGGACCATCTCTAAGCTGTGTTTGGGGACTGGAGCTATCTCTGGGTTTAATTCGGGGACTATCAAGTCAAGCCATCTTCATTTATATAGCGCTTTTCACAATACATATTGTTTCAAAGCAGCTTCACAGTGACAATAGGAAGATTCTTATCAAGCTAAAGTTGGTTTTTCATTGAATCACTTCCATTGTAAAAATTGTTAATTATTACTTTAGGGGCTGCTTAAATGACACCTTTCATACTGAAAACCGAATACCTTTAATGCATTCTTGCCGTTCATTTACGTGTTTAGTCTATAGGTTTGCGTGTTTGAGTGTGTATGTGCACAGAAGTTTGGTCTTTTTAAAAAAGTGAGATTTGCCAAATTACTTTACTGGTCCACATAATACAGAGAAATTAGTTGTGTTCGCGGATCTATGCGAACTGGAATAATTTTGATAACATTTTATCTATACATAGGGAAAGGAAAGGCAAATGGGCCTTCGCAGGGGATAGTTTAGTTGAAACGTAAGGGCTGCGTTATCATCATGAATAGATGCAGGTCTTTCATCTCATCTGGATACGGCCTGGATCTGGCAGGCTGCTGCAAACCTCGGGATAAACAGAGAGAGACTAATATTAGCGTAGACGCCATTCTTCTTATGATGTAGCGAGTACATCAGGTGTTATGGGAAGTGTTCCCGGTTCCGGCTGACCTAATCTATGCAGCTTAACAATTTTTACATGATTTGAATTATAGAAGTAAATAATGGTTTATGTGTATGCAAGTTTAAACAGATGTGTTTTAGTCTAGACTTAAACTGACAGAGTGTGTCTGCTTCCCGATCAGTGATAGGAAGACTGTTCCAAAGTTTAAGGTGCTAAATAGGAAAAGGATCTACCGCCTGCAGTTGATTTTGATATTCTAGGTATTATCAACTGTCTAGAATTCTGAGGTTGCAATAGACGTGAAGGACTTCACTCAGACGTAAGAACTCACTCAGGTACTGGGGACCTAAACCATTTAAAGCTTTGTAGGTAAGTAGCAAGATTTTAAAATCTATATGATGTTTAATAGGGAGCCAATGCAGTTTTGACAGAACTGGGCTAATATGGTCATACTTCCTGGTCCTAGTAAGAACTCTAGCTGCTGCTGCTGCTGTTACATTCACCGTCTCGTCCTGTTTAGTTTTGACTGTCACGTGCTCCTTTGTTTTCTGTTCCCGCCACTCATCATTCACCATAGACACTGATTACACTTACAGCTGTTCGTCATTAGTATTGTGTATTTAAGTTCCTCCCTGTCTTCAGTCTAGCGTCCGGTATTGTTGTATGTTACCTGTGTTAGATGTGACCTGCCTATTCTTTGAGATTAAACTACGTTATCTTCCTTGAACCTGCCTTCCTCGTCTTCCTTGGAGCTACACTGTAACAGCTGCGTTTTGGACCAGCTGTAGTTTGTTTAACAGGCGAGCAGAACAACCACCCAGTAGAGCGTTACAGTAATCTAGCCTTGAGGTCATGAACGCATGAACTAACTGTTCTGCATTTGTCATTGAGAGCATATATCATAGTTTTGATATATTTTTAAGATGGAAGAATGCGGTTTTACAGATGCTAGAAACATGGCTTTCAAATGAGAGATTGGTATCAAAGAGCACACCCAGGTTCCTAACTGACGACAAAGACTTAACAGAGCAGCCATCAAGTGTTAGACAGTATTCTAGGTTATTACGTGAAGAAGTTTTTGGTCCAAAAATTTGAATCTCTGTTTTTTCTGAATTTAGTAGTAAGAAATTACTGGTCATCCAATTTTTTATGTCAGCTATGCATTTTTTGAATTTTTTTAATTTTGTGAATTGGTAAGTTTAGTCAGGGCACGAAGAAATATAGAGCTGAGTATCATCAGCGTAACAGTGAAAACTAATGCCACGCTTCCTAATGATATCTCCGAAGGGTAGCATGTACAGAGTGAAAAGCAACTGAGCCTTGCGGTACTCCATATTGAACTTGTGATCGATATGACATCTCTTCGTTTACTACTTCAAACTGATAACGGTCAAATAAGTAAGATTTGAACAATGCCAATGCAATTCCACTAATGCCAACATAATTTTCAAGTCTATTCAAAAGAATATTGTGGTCGATAGTGTCAAAAGCAGCACTGATATCTAGTAACACTAATAGAGAGATACAACCACAATCGGATGATAAGAGCAAATCATTTGTAACTAATGAGAGCAGTCTCAGTACTATTGTACGGTCTAAATCCTGACTGGAAATCCTCACAGATACCATTTCTTTCTAAAAAGCAACACAGTTGTGATGAAACTGCCTTTTCTAGTATTTTTGACAGAAAAGGTAGATTCGAGATCAGCCTGTAATTGACTAATTCTCTAGGATCAAGTTGTGTTTTTTTAATAAGAGGTTTAATAATAGCTTGCTTAAAAGTTTTTGGTATGTATCCTAGTGATAAAGATGAATTAATGATATTAAGAAGAGGATCTATGACCTCTGGAAGCATCTCTTTCAATAGCTTAGTTGACTCGGCATAGGGTCTAACATACATGCTGTTGATTTTGATGATTTAATAAGTTTAGAGAATTCTTCCTCTCCTATAGCAACGAATGAATGGTATTTTTCATCAGGGAGAAAACACTGCACTACAGTGCACTGTCTGACCCGATACTGTAGTAGACGGTTGCACGGTTATAATTTTCTCTCTAATATTGTCAATCTTGCAAGTAAAGAAGTTCATAAAGTCATTACTGCTGTGCTGTTTGGAAACATCAGAAGTTGAAGCTCTATTTCCTGTTAATTTAGCCGCTGTATCAAATAAATACCTAGGGTTGTGTTTGTTTTCTTCTAAGAGATTTAAAAAATAAGTAGATCTAGCATTTTTTAAGGCCTTTCTGTACTCAATCATTCTCTCTCTACTATAACAATTTCTGGGCTCCAGGGCATCCCCTCATACTCCACCAGTACTCCCAGGGGCACAGGTGCAGCGGCCATGACGGGACGAGACTCTGGAAGGGCGGCCATGATGGGACGAGACTCTGGAAGGGCGGCCATGACGGGATGAGACTCTGGAAGGACGGCCATGATGGGACGAGACTCTGGAAGGACGGCCATGACGGGACGAGACTCTGGAAGGACGGCCATGA
Source organism: Hypophthalmichthys molitrix (assembly GCA_037950675.1). NCBI lineage: Eukaryota > Metazoa > Chordata > Actinopteri > Cypriniformes > Xenocyprididae > Hypophthalmichthys > Hypophthalmichthys molitrix. The sequence continues at coordinate 33,882,885 of CM075496.1, read as the reverse complement.
CGGGACGAGACTCTGGATGGGCGGCCATGACGGGACGAGACTCTGGATGTGGAAACTGAGAGGGAAAGATTTCTTCAGGGCCTTCCTGATGGAAATAAATTCAGGATCAGCCACTTTCGCTCCCAGGTCAGCGCTGTTAGAAATCTAGCTCACTCTAGGGAAGACTGGAGACTCTGGTTTGGAGATTTTACACACTGGCATGGACTTTGGGACTGGAGTGGGCTTGATGGAATAAACCGCCGGTACCAGGAGGGCTGGAGTTGGTTGGAGTGGAAGCAACTGAATTGCGCTGCCGTCTTCATCAGCCTCGCCAACAGTGAAGGACAAACCACTCAACCACAGCACATGATCTATGTATTGTGCCAGAGTACCTGGGGTAGCACATGCTGGTACTTGGAGAAACAGCTGGTCATCCAGACCACTCCAGAAGACTGTTTTCATTTTTTCATCATTCCAAGGTACCTGGTGGGCGAATTGAAGGAATTCCTCAACATAGAACTCAATTGGGCGGCCATCTTGGGTTATGGAGAGAGGCGGGATCAAATGAAATAGAGCTCATGGTTGTTGTGCACTGTTACGGTCTGGTCTTCTGTCACAGACCACAGACTCAGGAGAACGGTGAATACAATGAAGAAACAGTTATCCAACAGGGTGAAATAATATAGCAAATGAAGCAAAATCACAACAACCAGTGTGGATGTGGATGTGGATAGAAACAGTCCAAACAGGTAAGTGCACCATCAAAAAAAAGTGAAACCATATTCTTTTTTTTAATACATCAAAATTCCAAAACCAAAACAAAAAATTAAAAGCATTTTAGTTGCACAGAAACAAGCATTTTTGTATTTTGATAACTCCTTTTGTGTTCTATGAAAAAAGTCAGATGAGTATTGAGAGTCATGGTTTATGTCTTCAGTTTAAAGCAAATGGATTGGACTGACCACATTTACACATGTGAATGTGTGATTTCTGCTACAGCGTTTTAGAAGTGAATTGATAAAACACTTTATTTGACCTACAACCTTTTTTGGAAGTTGCATTTAAATTCCCCTATCCTCAAAAATCTGCATGTGCACTCTGTAAGGATGTAATCTGTCATATCCAATTTACCCAGTCTTTTGTTTCTTCTATCTTCTGTTTTTTGGTCTACCTCCAAAACCCAAAGGATTTTTAAGACTACTATATCTAAATCCCTCATTTTAAAACACTATAGTCTCAGAATTGCTCTCAGTAGGATAATCATTTAATATGTCAGTTGAATTCCACTTTGTTTTTGAAAAAGATAGCAGACCTTCTTCCAGCCCTTTGACTGGCTTAGTCATTCTCTATAATCAAAGGCCATGTTACATTGTACTGTGCAAGCGGAAATGTCAAAAATAATTGGAAGCAAGACCTCTAATAGGACAACTAACAGAACAAGAGAATCTAAAGTAAGAGGTTATTCAGCAATGTCTCGGGCTCATCTCAGTGAGATGAAATAATACAAAATAATAAATATACATTTTTAAGGCAACTCCAGGACTACAGAAACAAACTATTAATATTACAGAACATATGTAAAGTAATATTTTTCTCCATAAATACCTCTTGCACATTTCAGGAAACTAAACAAATTTGCAGAGCACATGTATATTTAACATCTAGTGGCCAATTAATTATTCTTTTAAATGTACAGCGCCCTCCCCAATAATGAAATATGAAATATACAAAATTTATGTCTCCTATATAAACATTAAAGGTCTACTTGTGAATCATCCCTACTTGATTTCCTTACTCTTTAGTGTATCCACAGTATATTGTTTGATTATCTACCAAACGATCATTTCCACTGAGGTGAGCAGAAAGAGCAATGGTCAAACAATGATGTTTGGAACGGTGGGAATACTGCAATCACAGTTGGGATAAGAAAGTCTGATTTCAAACAAAATACCTAAAATAGGAAAACATTCTGGACTGTTTTAGTAATATGCAAACAAGCTCATCTGGTGAGTGTTATGCATCCAGGAACAAGGTGGGTGGATTTTACAACTGTATAGTCTGTGGGCTCTAAATGTTATTTCCTCTTGTTTTTGGGGATTTTGAACAAGGCTGGATTCCTTGTCACCACATTTTCTCTCCCTCTCCCTTCCGTGCATGGCAATATGATGAAATGAACTTCCTCAGTCAAATAAATGGAGAAAAAAAAATCCCTGCAGATTTGATTGATTGTGCAGATGTACAGTGAGGAGGAATTTAATTGACTGATTTGCTCTTTGTGGGATCATTTACAAAGATAATGCTATGGCCTTACTGGTCAAGATGCAGGAAACGCATTATTCTCTCGAAAATAATTCTAAAAAGGACAGTGTCTTTGATTCATCTGTAAATGCTATTTTAAAGAGCAGTGAGCCTAAGTAATAGGACAGATTTCGGCCTGGGAAAATCTTAGAGATTTACATTGAAGGAGTGCCAGAATATGGGGGGGATTTACTTTTTTGATCAAGAGACGGTCCAATACAAAAATAAAAATAAAAAATCATCATTTTTTTTTTCACCCTCATGTCATTCCAAACCTGTCTGATTTTCTTTCTTCACAGAACACATACACAGACACACACAAAACTGTTTTGGTTATCAAAAATATGTTCTTTTGTGTTAAGCAGAAAAAAGAAATGCATACAGGTTTGGACTTGTCACCAGCAGTTTCAAGGAACAGACAATGAAGATGAAGTATAACCTCTTTAAATAATCCACCAAGAAGTTAATCCCAAAACAAGATAAGCAAGCAAACCCAACTGCTATGCGTAAACATGACCAGACAAATGAACACTGAAAAGACTCCAACTAAATACAAAGTAAATGAGGGAAATAATGACAAACACCTGTGATGATTAATGAATCGCCATAGTAACTAAAAAGTGGGGGGAAACTGCATGTGACTGAAAAGCACAAACTAAAAGTCCATGAAAAGTCCATAAAAGTCCAGATTCATGTCTTTCATGATATACATTGGATTTTATATATGGATTTTATTGTTTCACCCTTGTTTGAAACCAACCAACAATTGTGACACTAAAAAAGTTTATTCAAAAGTTAGTGTACTTGGTTATCAAGGAGACAACAGTGTCAGTGAAGAGCATGCTTGCAATAAAAAGTCAAATAAAAATATCACACATGAACAGAATGTTTTTTTTTTTTTTTTTTTTTTTTTCTGCATCATTTTCAATCAAGCTGTAGAAGACTATAGAAACCAATCAAAACGCCCTACTTAAAAAAAGCTTTCATTAAACTTGTCTTTACTTATTATTATTATTCTTTACTTATTCTACTACTTTTTTAAATCCTGAAATACAGGCCAGTAATTTAGAAGCATTATTTCAAGTGCTATGTGTGTATAGTTTGTGCACAGATCTGGCGTTTGGGCACAGTTTTGTACAACCATTATTTTAAATTACTTCAGATCTAGACTGGATTACCCAGAGCTCAAAGGCAACTCTGATTCAAGTTAAAGTGGCAGATGTTGATTGCTGTGGGTCATGGGGATCCTGAGTAAAAAAATCCTCATAAAAATCTCTGTCCATTAACACTTGATTTGGCTCGAAAATAAACAGAAATCTTACTACGCACTCTATGACGCTCAGTGTGAACTCTGATTTAGTCCAGGTGATATGTGCACAATTCGAGGTGAAAGCATGAAATTTAGTACACTTGTACAGTTTGGGGCCCTGAACATTTTCAGAAATTGAGCCATCACAAAAATGCCTTGTGGTCGCCATGGCAACCAATTTACTTTCCACCATAACCCAATTATGTATTTTTTATCATATCTTCTGAATAAAGCATGATAACACAGAAAAGGTGATGTCTACCCCTATGTTTTGTTGGTCAAGGATTACAATGATACCATATAAATCCATATAAACATCATAAACTGTTCAGGTAAATAGTTAATGGTGAATTCAGTGACTCTGGACCACAGTCATAAGGGTCAAATTGGAATTGAAAGCTGAATAAATAAGCTTTCCATTGATGTATGGTTTGTTAGGATAGCACAATATTTAACCGAGATACAAGGGTGCAATCTGAGGGTGCAAAAAAATCAAAATATTGAGAAAATTTGGTTTTGAAAAAGATAGTAGACCTTCTTCCGGCCCTTTGACTGGCTTAGTCGTTCAAATTTGTTCAAATGAAGTCCTTAGCAATGCATATCCACTCACAAAAATAATTTTTTGATATATTTACAATAGGAAATTTACAAAATATCTTCATGGAACATGATCTTTACTTAAAATCCTAATGATTTTTGGCATAAAAGAAAAATCTATCATTTTGACCCATACAATGTATTGTTGGCTATTGCTACAAATATACCCGTGCGACTTATGACTGGTTTTGTGGTCCAGGGTCACATATCATGTCTGTTGCATGCATGTTGTGTAGAGTTTCAAAAGCTTAATCCTTTTGTTCATTAACCTTGACAATACTGTGACTGTAGAGACTATATTCAATATGACCTTAGCAACATAGCTTAAAAAAAAATCTACACTGCTCAAAAAAAGGGGGTACACTCAAATCATAAATTGTATCTCAATGAATGAAATATACCAATTTAAAAATCTTTATTCAAAATACTTCTGTAATTTGCAAAATTGTGACAACAATCAATGGAAACCATTTTTTAAATTCCAGTTGACTAACACAATAACGACCAATTACACTGGTCTTCAGTTTTTTAGAAGTCGTCTGCGTCAGAGACAAAATGTGCTATTTATTATGTATTTTGATGTGCTGAATTTAAATATGACAATTAAAACAACTGATTGGCTACTGTTTCTAAGATATTTAAGTTTTTACATTTTACCATCTATGTATATTGTGTAGATGCGTGTTGACTGTCCTGTTTATGTAACACTTTAAAAATCAGCAAAAGCATTATATCATTCACATTTATTATGAAACAAAAGGCAAAAAACTATTATGTACATAGTTTAGTTTTATTCAGTCTTCGCAGCACTTCTTCGCCTGTCTCTTGTATTAATTAAATGGAGCAACTTGTCACTGTACAACAATAGTCTACAAGCATTGATGGGCTCCATTTGAAGTTATCTCCATTCTTCACACAATTACAAGGCATCTCTGCTCACTTTGGCTAAACAGAAATGTGTCCCTTGGCAAAATCAAACACTGACAAATAAGAGAGCAAGACACTGTATGACAGGGGTGCAAAACTCATTTCCTGGAGGCTCCACAGCCCTGCAAGTTTAGCTTCAACACCAGTTAAACACACCTGATCCAGCTCATCAAGTCCTTCAGGCTTATTTGAAAACTACAGGTATGTGTGTTGGACCATGGTTGGAATTGAACTCTGCAGGGCTGTGGCCCTCCAGGAAATGAGTTTTGCACCCCTGCTGTATGATTTCTGTAGCTGATATAGCAGGGTGATGTAAGCTTCATTATGATTGCATCATCCATGACTTCATAACATGATGCAGTTCATATCATGTGCAATGCAATACTAGCTTCAGACTGTATCATTCATTGTTTGGCCTAAAAAAAAACAAGTACTGTCCAAACCCAGTCATAGATTAATTCATAGATCCAGTCAAAGATGTATTAAGTCATTTCTGGTTTAAATTGAGATCCCCTCCCTTTATAACTCACTTATTCTCCGCTATTCCCAAGTAAAGGGTCGTAATACTGACCGATAACATATCTTGAAAACTAGAGCCAATCAACAATTTTAAGCATCATTTTAATTCTCACTGACCCAGAATTAGTAAAGTTTAACTACATATATTTCAGAAGCATTTTGGCTGTAGACCCTTGTTATTATAACTCAAATATAAATAGATTTTTATCACCATCCAATGAGAAACACCTTAAAGGGATAGTTCACCCAAAAATGAAAATTCGGTCATCATTTATTCACCCTCATGTTGTTCCAAACCTGTATGCGTTTGAGTCTTCTGTTGAACACAAAAGGTATTTTAAAGAATGTTGGTAACCAGACAGTTGATGGAACCCATTGACTTTCATAGTATTTTTTTTTTTATTTCTTTTATGGAAGTCAATGGCTACCGTCAACTGTTTGATTACCAACATTCTTTAAAATATCTTCTTTTGTGTTCAACAGAGGAAATAAACTTGAGGTTGAGGTTAAGTAAGTAATGGTAAAAGTTTAATTTTTGGGTGAACTATCCCTTTAACATCGAGTTAGCCATTTAGGATGCAACTACAGACTTCCACTGAAGGAGGGAGCCATATCTAGAAAACAAGATATACTTGGGGTCGGCTTTTTTAACTAGCAACCACCCAGAACCTCCCAATGCCCTATTAATTATGGCAATGACCATGGCAATGACAAAAAAAATGGCTCATTTATGATTTATTTGTTGGTTGTGGAGGTTTACAGGAACTGACCCCTGTGTATCAAGGCATGCTATGGTTACTGTTGTCACAACAGCTTTCAGTATGTTTAAAAGAGTGTGTTTCTTTTGTGTGTGTGTCCTGGGCAGGTGTTTGTGGGTCGGTTTTTGGTTATTTGAGGACAGCTGCAGGCCATATGCTCATAACAGAACTGTTTCTACAACTATAAATTGAGGATGGAACAGTTGAAGAATTTTAACCATGCTCCGTTTGTGTTTATCCAACTGGAATGTAACCCTCCCTCCATTGAACATAACTGGAAGCAGGGCACTGTAATTTGTTTAGACATCAGAATCTCATGTTACTGACTATAATTTAGATTTTAAAGGTGAAGCGACACCAAACCATCATATTATGTTTATGCTTGTCTCTAACGTTGTCAAAAGTACCAACTTCGATACCAAGTCGATACTGAAATTTTAAAAATGTGACGCTTTGAGCACTGTTGAGCGGATTCATAAACACCTCTGATTGGCCATTGAGTTCACGCGCTTAACTGTGATTGGCTACAATGAACAATGCTTCAAAAACATGTAAATAGACATCAATGACTCTTCACCTAGCACTTACACAGATACACACAGGAGCCTTTCAAACGCTCCTGTACATTGTTCATTGTAGCCAATCACAGACATATATGTTGAGCGTGTGAACACAATGGCCAATCAGAGGTGTTTACAAATCCGCTCAACAGCGCTCAAAGCGTCATATTTTTAAAATTTCAGTATCGACTTGGTATCGAAGTCGATACTTTTGACATCACTACTTATCACCATCACAGTGATGCAACAACACATATGTACTTGCATAGAGTACTATATTTCTGGCATCAAACTAATACACAGCTATTTTTTAGGATTCAACCTTGATTCAAATGAAACAAATACCAGTTTGTCTTTCTCAGTTCTTTGCTTCTTTGCTTTCCCTGGCACCCTGAGCACTCGCTGACCGCAGCTAAAGGTGTTTGTGTGCTATAGAATCGCCCCGTTAACAGTCTTGCCACCACACCTCACCATCCCGACCAGAGAAAAGAGTCTCCGAGGTCGTAGTCTCTGCTCTGAAATGTGCACACCAGCTGATTATACCGGTAGCTGCCAAGCAAAACACAAGACCCAGGCTCAGGGGCTGGAGGAAAGGCAACTTACCCTCACTTGGAGAGGAGACAGTACTTCTCACATAACCTGAGCCACCACTCGGCCCACGACTGCAGAACTTTGTTAAAACAACATGAAGAAGCAGGCCGCACCATCGTCCGAGCTGAAGTGTTATTCCAGCTAGGTAAATAATAGAGCTCCCTTTTTAATGTGATGAATAGCACATATTAACAGCCACAAATTCAATTATGTTCCTGAGATTCTTGTACGGCAGTTTGCTAAAAGCCAATACAGATGGAAATGAGCAAACTCATTCTTTTATGTTCACATTTTATTCACTTTCTGATCATATCTGAAGACACAATAAGCAGCCGTGTCCTTCAAGGGTGAAAGAAAGTTATAATGTTTATAGGAGGTTTTGACAGCTCCTAGTAGTTTGCTGTCTTGGCTGGGTTAGGGACCACGTTTTTTGATACCTCAATAATATTTGTGACAGTTTTGACATTTCAAAAACTATAAATTTAATAGGAGCATAGCAATTCACATACTAATGTTCTGCCTGAGAAGGTACCACAGTGAAAGTAGTCAAATACTTTTCCAAGATTTAGGTTTTCCAGTTTGCTCAATAATGTTTGTGTAACCTTCATCGGTGGTATCCACAGACTCTAAAATCAAAAAGCAGGCATATTCCAAATAGAATTCATTCATATTTAATATTCCGTTCATACTGATGGAAGCTCAAATGTTCATCTGGATTTGGTTCATTTTACATTTGTCATCAATTGGACTACGAGACACTATGATAATTGTTTTTTATACAAATTTAAACCAAAAAAAAATAAAAGAAAAGAAAAAGAAAAAAACTTACCAGCTTAAGATGTATTTTCCATCCCAAAAAAATTTGAATATTCTATATGAACTGTGGATTTCGGTTAAACATTGTTATGGATGTAGTGCTCAAATAACAATCACAAGTAGAAAGCAACAGAATCATTCACATTACAGCTGTTCCATGAGTTGCGCTGCACTTGGGTGGGGGGCATGTCAACACTAAAATTTTTGGTTTTTGGAACCCAAACATATTTGAAATAAATATTCAATGCTGTAGGAAAGTCCAGCTTATTACAGTTTGAGTCCAGGCCGACACCTGAGAAGCTTGAGTTTGAGTCAAGATAGAGACCCGAAGAGGGTCTTATTTAATGATTCAGACAGTGTAAATATGCTTTCCTTTGTAGTGAATGAAGCCTAGTTTTATGTCAGTGTCACACAAAGCTTTGCAGAGTGTGCACACACACTCAGATACGTGATAGCACAGTGGATCATATGCACTAATCAAGTCCAAATGCTCGCATACTAAAGCACTGCAAAAATGTCAAGTCAAGTCACAATTATTTATAGCGTACAATACAGATTGTGTCAAAGCATCTCCAGAGTAATAAACAAGAAAATAACACTGTTCATGTTCCAGAATTCATCAGATATGGCAATGTTCAATGTTGATTAAGGTGTTGATCAATGTGTGTCAGTGTCAATGTTGCAAAGTTCATCAATTATGAAATTAAAATTCAATTCAGCTATAAGCATCTCTAAAGAAGGCAATAGTGTATAATAACATTGTCAGTGTTACAAAGTCAGTGCCATTATCCAGCTTAATTCAGTTCAAATTTTGTTCTCATCTGATATTGTCAGTGCAGTCCAATCAATAATATTATTGAATATTAATTGTTTTAAACCCCAACTGAGCAAACCAAAGGCTTTTGTGTAAAATTCCTGAAAGTCACTATCTATTAATTAATTTAGCATTGTTTCCACTCATTTTAATAGTGGTGCTTAATAAGTCGGTTACGCAACCACATACTGTAGAAACACCCTGGCAATCAACCACAAGTTACACACTAGTATCATGGTGGTGTGTTTTGAATGGATAAGCTCCACTAACAATATCTTCAGAAAATGAACCTAAAGATTTCTTGTTCTAAATTTAACCCATTATAACTTGCATATGTGTGGTTTTACAAAAGAAAAGCCAAACACTGCTTTACATACACAAAATAATTACAACCAGTGTGAGGAGTGTACATCATTATATATCTTCATGTGTGACACTTTGGTGCAAAAACACAGAGCATCTAACAGGTCATGGAAAAGAAGAGGGGGTCAGGTGATGAGCCAAAGACTCAATCAGCGTCTGACTCGCCTCTCCATAAAGCGAAGGAAGAATTAATTAAGGTTGGGTAAATCTGATCCCCAACCAAATCCTGCCAGCATGAATGACCACACATAAGACACACTGTGAATTCTGGGTGGGGAAATGTTGTTTTAAGCTCCTGGAGCAGTGAGTGTTAGAAATGGTGCCGTTTGAGAAGGTCTTGCACATACTCTTTGGCTAATAGACATGCTATTTTTAAACCAGGGAAAATAGTAATGGCATTGTGCTTTGGGAGAACCTTGTTGCTGGTTTAGGAGGACTGACGTTTTTGTAGCTGCTCATTGGCCTAGAGGTTGCTAGTGATTTGTTGACGGTTTTTGAGAACATGGCTTATAGAGTAGGCCTATGATAGATGTTTGAAAACTTGAAAAAGTTTGACATGTCTTGGAAGTACTTTCCATTACAACACATGAAGCTGCTAAAACTAGTCTGGATGTCTGCCATTACAATACATTGTCGGAGGTTTTACAGACATTTCTCCTTCTAGAAATCCTAGGTAAAAAAAAGGAATGCAAATGGAATTTTTAGATTAATTTGGAAACAACCCTAAAGAGATCAAATAAGAATCTGAAATTGTAGGATAATAAAAACAGAATTGTGCATATTGTTTTATCCAGTTTGACTTATCTGATCTTGTGTAGCTTCTCATGTGAAAGAAAAATAAAAAAAATGTCTTGTGTCTTGAATATCTGAAGCAAAGTTGATAAATGAAGCAAAAAATGATGTTTTATTAACAAAGTTTGGGAGGAGCACTTTCAGATAACATAATTAGCATGAGAGGAGGTATATATATATATATATATATATATATATATATATATATATATATATATATATATAGCCCACTTCTATCCCACAACAGTTTTCCAGCATCCCTCCACCACATCAATTCCTCACTCTTAACTATTTCTTAATTTCCTATCCCAACCAGTGATGGTGGGAGTACTCTGAGTTTGGGCCAAATTCCGAGCTCGGAGCCCTCCCCTCAGACAGCACGGCAAATATACATACTTTTTAATATATCCGATTATGTAAGAGTGAACTCTGAGAGTTCAATGAAGTCTACAGAGCAATGAAAGTGAAACCTATGAGCAATGTTCATTGGTATTGGCAGTAAATTATGTTAGAATTTACTTTAGCATTCCTTTAATATGTTTTGACTATATGGATGTCTTTGTTTTTGGTGTCTTATAGGTTGCGAATATTCTTATCCCACTATTTTAGGGGTATCAAACTCAAATTGGCTGGGGCCATTGCTGTGATTGACACCTCATAGGAGGGCCATTTTAACATTCAAGCACAAGAAAGTGCAAAATTTCTGAAAATTGACTTTCCTTTGCATTATTTCTCATTTACTTCAAATTTCATTATTAAAATATTTTTGCCATACTTAAAAAAAATGTAAACAGCAGTGTCTCTATCATTGTTACATACAGTATTCGTTTTTAACAGTTAGCTTAAATAACATCAAAATCTTGCACTGAACAACACTGTACTGAACAAATGCAATCCCTGAATACATTTGTACGCTATTCTATTTCTTGCCAGACACCTGGCAACGCTTCTGCTCACACAGCTGAGCCACATTTGCCCAAGATGCCGTTTGAGCATCGGTAACGTTTATTGGTAGCATCGGACGCGTTTCTGTGGTTTAAATCGACGTTCGCGCTTATAGTAGAAGCGACGCGATCGCGAAGCGCATGCGGCGCGCCTATGCCGCGGCGAGATGAAAACATCTCAACTTTTCAGAATGCCGCAAGCGCACAGGTCATGTGACAAGGACCAACAGATGAGTTTCGGCATTTGGCTCGTGGTTCCATAGCAACGGCAGATGCCACTGGAGCGAAAGCGCTTTGGAAAGAAGAAGAAAGCGGCACGGCCGCTTATGTGACGCGATATGTGAACGGCCTCTTAGAACTGCGACTTTTTCTTTGCATATAAGACAGGTAGCATTTCCATTAAACTTCACAAAAAATACTGCAATGTCCATCTTTCTTGAAACTGTCTGTTCCTCATTCGTAAATGGCCCGTGGGCCGGCAGTTTTAGACCACTGCACTTTTTTGTATGAAAGCCATATATCAGTCACTAGGGGTTAAATGAGGATACATTTGTGCTTTTCTGTCATGCTGAGTGAAGAGGTTTTTTATATCACAACAAAAAGACCTTTCTTAAGGCACAATATTGTTTCCTCCAGCTGGTAAACATATCTCTCACATTCTTCAAATGCATGATTTCGGGTAGAATCCAGCTACAAGTCTCTCTTTGGAACAACCTCTTTAGAGAGCAATAGACTCTTAAAACTGTGGACAAACACAGACAGTGTTTCTCAACTCAGGCACAGCAGGATCTGATTTTTCACATTATAATTGTGCCTTACAGGGAAAAGTCCAACTTTTACATTTGAACCCAACCGCCCTCCCCCACCCCCACCCCCTTCTTTCTTTGTCTGTCTTTCTTTTCTTTTTTCTTTTTTTTTTTTTTTAACCAAGCATGAGTCTTTGGTCACGTAATAAAACTCACTATTCTAACCTCAGTTCAACAGTCTGGAGCCCACTGGCTTGTGGGCTTCAGACGGTGACCGGGAGGGGACATGTTCGGTTCACTTAGTTTTGTCGTGGCCACGACATATAAACTCGGGGGAACGTGATAATATGTCGTGGCCGTGAGATATTAATTCGTGGGAACGTGATAATAAGTCGAGATCATTTTGTCGAGGTAAAGATATCCTTATGTCGTGGCCATACGATGTAAAGTCGTGGCCTCGAGATCATATGGTGAGGGAACAATATTTTTTTCTCATGGCCACGAGTTAAATGTGTAAACAACCTGCGCGAACATAGCAACCTGGAATTATCAGAAATGGATAAGACCATTATATGTGTGTGTGTGTGTGTGTGTGTGTGTGTGTTAAATTCTCCTAAATTAACTTCCTGTAAAATTCCCGTGTAACTACAGAAATAAAATAAAATCATAAATAAAGCTTCCAGGTTATATACAAATAATAAACAAAATATTCTTTTAACATAGGATATAGCCTATTAATAGTAACACATTTTTTTTTTTTACCTTAATTCGAATGCTGTCTCAGGCAGAGGGGCTACAAGTGAAAACAGACGCTGCTGTAGTCAGAAATAGGCTACAGAAATACAGTCATAAAGTCAAAACTTTATTGGCATGATCGAGCATTTACAGTTTTTACAGAGTACAAACTTTCAGTAACAAAGTACAGAATGTTAATTAGATAAAGAGATATGTGAAATGAAGCGGAAAATAAAGCAAAAAAATTAACTAATAGTAATATAAAAATATTAAATAAAAAATAAACTATCAGTGAATGGATTTAAAAGACTGTTGGATGGGATTAAAATGTACAACATTTAAACATTTGGGTCAGAATCATTATAAAGTGCCTTTGAGACCTCACAATTTCCAAAATAAAAAGCTGAGATTTTCCATTTAAATTCATATTTGTTGTATTAAGGAGACCTTAGGCTGTTAGAAATGCATTTTGGTCAAGCTCCAGCACTTTTTATAAATTAACTGCAAGCAGACAATGTACGAGCAAACCACAAAATATGACCACCCTGTCATGGACAAAATCAAAGTAGTTTAAATACATTTTCATTGCATAGTGATTATAAAATGTAGATTTTTAGTAAGATACTTGGTCCCTTTCTCAACAATACATTTTAATTAATCAGAAAATTCTTTTGATAATAATGAAACTACTGAAAAATATTTGTTTCCCTATAAAATATGCAATAGTTTCTTTTCTAAATAAGGTCTAACAACAAAGATATCTGGCCAAACTTGCAAGCAATATTAACTCTTTCCTTTATAAAAAAAAAAAAAAAAAACACAAAAGGTTTTGCTAACTTGTTAAAATAATTTGCTAATCTTCATAAAAGATGAAGATGACAGGGTGGACAATGACAGGGTGGACAACAAGATGACAGGGTGGACAAAGACTTTAATGGGTGAATAAAACGGGAATATCAGAGAAACAACAGGAACAAGAAGAAACCCTTAAGCAATACATGATATTCTAAGTATTAAACTAAAACTGCTCACTAGATTTGTTTAAAACCGTGGCTAATAAATCACCGCTTTGTGTTGCTCAGAGATGCACAGTGGTTCTGCTGTGGCTTTGTTTGTGACTATTTTTGTTGGCAAAATAGAACAAAAACAGACAATATTGACAAAATTTTGTTTATTAACTTCTTGTTTATTTGTATAAAATAAATATGACATTTTCAAATCGAGCAGATATTCAGGAAAACAGCACTTTTTCTTGTGTGATTGCTTAATTATATCATATGATAAAAATAAGACAAAAAAACATTCAGGGCATTTTTTATCCTCATATCTTGAATTTTTGGCACATTCTAGCTACTTTCTAACAGGCTGAGGGCAAGGTGCACTAAATGCGTTAATTTCAATGTGTTATTTTTTCCATAATTAATCGCACCAAATTAACATGTTAAATCAACAGCCCTAGTGAAAACATTATCAGAATGTGGCAAAAACTATGCACATGTCCACGCATAGTTTTTGCCACATAGAAGGCTTGATGACAGGGTGGACATTTTTGGCAAAAATTTAGCATTTAATGGACACATGGTGTACCTTCAGTTAGCAAAGTGATTAATTGTTGAAGCTGACTGTGTACTGTTTAAAATATATATTTAAAATTTCTGAAAAGTTTTTAATTAATATTTCACTATGACAGGGTGGACATGCTAAGCTTGACAACATCCAACTACAAACACAATATGATGAAAATTAGGAAATATAAGTGTAGATACTCGGTGTACTTGCAGCAGATGTTTTAACCTCCACTGAAGAAAGACCAAATGGGGATGGGGATGTCACTGACTACATCAGTTGGTTTCTTAAAGGGGTGTTTACCCCAAAATGACAGGGTAGACAGCAATTTCAGGGACACATGCAAAGTGCTTAATATTATTATGAAAATAGAATATAAATGATCAAAATGTCTTGTTTTATCAAAAAACTTGTTGAGGACAACAAAAACATTCAAAAAGATTTTTTAATTTTATGTCATTTACTCAGTTTTTACACTCACTGAAGTTAGCTGAGTAGTGTCTGGGACATGCCAAAATCGCATACATCCAATCAAAGAAAATGGTATAAAATGAGAAAAACACATTTCAAGAGACTCAAGTATCATTGTACTTGTATGTGTGTAAATGTTTGGCCATTTATAATAAAACCTCAAAACTTCATTATTTTGCATTATATTCATGATGACTGAACACCAAAAGGCACTTTATAATGATATTGACCCATTTATTGATAGACTTCATTTGAATGCTGTCTAAGCAACATTGCGCGCAATAGGCTACAATATAATATGCATGTTAATATAATAATTTATTAATATGTTAATAATTAATATGTTAATATAATAATTTCTTAATTCCGTTCTTTTTCTAAATTAAAAATAAATATTATTATAGTCATATAGCCAAAGTTACTAGCCACTTAGCATTTTTTTACTGGCCACAATTTTGCTGTTGGGAAATTACATTTTATATGATTAAAGTTGACTTTGACATGCTTAAGTTACTTGATTTTGAGTCATTTTACTTGATTTAGAAGATTTAAAACCCTTTCAAACTTTCAAATGCAAATTTTAAGTTTAAGTTAATTTTAAGTTTTTTTAGGCTATATAAAAGAACAAAGAAGCAAATTACAAAAACAATAGTAGATAATTTTTTTTTTTTTAGATACAGTAGGTTTATTTAACATGTATACATTTATTTAACATCTTTTGTTGTTTGATTAACATTAATGACAGACAGGTATTTAATTGGGCTGCTGAATGCATGGACGTAATATACTGACACATATCCAGTTTTTACCCAGCTGTTTACGTCCACTTAAGCCATAATCGACTGTATTCACGAGAGATACTCCACATGAAGGGCATTTTGACATCTATGTGTGTTTGGCTATTCAGGCGCAAGGAGAGCGCACGCGAGAGAGCACTTCTGTTGTGTGTCATTCAGCGCAATTCCGCCTATCCTGCCTTCACTAACAGCAAGTTAATCGATAAAGAATTGTAATTGAATTGTAATATTGTGATACGACGATCTTGGCATTTCATTTGGCTGTGAGCTGAAATTAAATTCAACGCGCTAATGGGAGTGGCTGTCTTACCCGCCACAGCTGAAATCTACCTGCATTTGGCGGGTGTTAATGTCAGGCCCTGCTCATGGGCATGACAAATAGATGTCGTTCCCTCAACATAATGAAGTCGTGGCCATGAGAAAAATCTATCGTTCCCTCACCATATGATCTCGAGGCCACGACTTCAGGTCGTCCTTACCTCGACAAAATGATCTCGTGGCCACGAGTTATCGCGTTCCCATAAATTAATATCTCGTGGCCACGACATATTATTACGTTCCCACAAGTTTATATGTTTTGGCCACAACAAAAAATGAAGCTCTAGCGCAAGTTCTGCGGGGAAGACTCAAATGTTATGTCACTTATTAGTTCAGATCTAACCAATCATTGGTGCTTTCACACCTGCCTCATTTAGTTCGGTTGAATCGCACTACAGTTCGTTATCCCCTTTGGTGCGGTTTGTTTGGGCAGGTGTGAACGCAGCAAACGCACTTGGGTGTGCACCAAAAGCAGACCAAACAAGCGTACCAAGACCTTGAAAAGGTGGTCTCAGTACGCTTTCAAACGAACTCTGGAGCAGTTCGCTTGAGATGTGAAAGCAATCTTAGGGGGCTTTCACACTGGGCTCGTTTGCCGCGGTCCAAACCCGGGCGCGATTGTTTCCGCTGCCCCCCGCAGCATTGGTCTGGTTTCACACTCAAATTGATTCTATCGAATCCTGGTGCGTTTGCATTCATCTTACGTCATCACAGACGTGCACGGCGCATGATAGAAAACTGAACGCGGGTCAATAAATTTTAATTTTTTTAATTCATTTGGTGCTATAATGTGCAGCAGAGTAAAGACACTTATGTTTACTGTATGTGCGCCGCACGTAGATGGTTTTCCGCTGCTTGCAAACAGACTATTTTGAGGAGACAGCTGATTGCCATTTATTTGCCACTCTGATTGCACTCGCAAAGCGCGAATACAATGCAGGCTCACTCCTGCTCGAATCCAAGGTAAATCATCAACACTATCATCTCTTACATGTGTTTTATTGAAGTAAATACATTATAATCGGCGAAAACGCATGCGCAGTTTACTTTACTTCCTGAACAAGTGCGCACCTGAGTATGTGTTGCTTTCATATTCACGCGACCCACGGCACAGTTTGAGTGCAACCGAACTCAGACCACCTCCTTCAGGTAGTCTCGGGTTCGCATGACAGCTTCTTTCACATTAGCAATTTTTTTTAATGCGAACCGTGCCCCGTTTCGAACTAAACTGCCAATGTGAAAGCCCCCTTACACATGTCTGAGTTCGCAGATGCAGACGCCAACCTTCACCTCCATCCTCCCCACCACCACCAGGATGGTCCTTGTTCATACTTCCCGGGGGTCAGCTACGCCCCTGCCTTCATCTTCAGGCAGGAAACGCAAAGTCCGCAGCCCTCAGGATGTGAGCTATAGTCGGGGCCTACGCCAAAAAACTTTATCTTATGATATATTGCTTGCTGATTGGTAATAAATATCATTGTTTCGTTATCTTGCCTCCCGAGTATTTCTAGTAGAACTAGTGAACCGAACATGTCCCCTCCCGGTCACTGAAAGAACCAGAACAGAATCCACCAGTTCAACTTTATCCAATTGATTCTAGATTCCTGGATGTCCTATCCATCCATCGTTTGGGGAAATGCCTGGTGACAGCCTCCTGTGTACTACCATCCCATTGAGTGATGTGAAAACTGATCCACCTATGATTACATTTCATACAAATGTAGGCTAGTGCATGTACATTATACAGACAGGCAGATAATGGACAGATGAGGACAGACAAATGTACAGTACAGTATACTGTAGTTTGACGAATAAGGAGAGGAATTACTTACAACTCTAATTTTTAATTGTATAACTAGCATTTTATGTATCATAATTAGACACAGTGAAATAATATTTTTGCACTTTTCATATAATTGTAACAAAATTATAGCTTAGTTTGAAATAAAACTCAGTAAAAATATTCTGTTCATATTTCAAGTGGGATTTACCTTAATATTTTTCCTTATTTTCTTTACCCATCACGTGTCATGTTTCATTCTAAGCTTTTTATTAATAAAGTCTAGTTAAGTGTTTTTGATAATACTTTATTAGAAGCAAAATTGTTGTGCGTGGTGCAAATGACACCACAACTGAGGGATAATTGTAATTTGTGTAAAATATATAATATATAGTAGACAACATTTGAAGTGGATCAAAACCTTTGATCAAAGTTGTCCTAAAACCTTCTTCTTAGGACAACTTTGATTAACTTTTTTGATCCACTTCAAATGTTGACTACTGAATATGTTGACTAAACAATTTTGCCTCTAATAAAGTTTTATCAAAAGCACTTAACTAGACAGTGTTCATAAAAAGCTACATATATAAACAATTATACAATCTTTCTAATATATATATATAACAATTAATAATATAATGTAAATGTATTTAAAGTGTAGGTAAGGAACAAGGGGAAAACTAATAAAGTATAGTATAAAATCATATAGAGTATAGTAAAGAATGAAATAATTTAAATAGATCATTTGAAAAGTAGCACAAATAAAGTATGAAGACAAGTTAAAACGCTTCCAATATTGTTTTGTGATCTTAATATTAAAAAAAAAAAAAAAAAAATGTTAATGTCTAATAGTGTCTGTTTCGTCGAAAGAATACAGACTACATTACAGACTAAATAACGTTACTTTGATACAGACCCAATGGAAAGCGAGATGGCAAAATGAGTTTGTTTGCGTTACCATGGTAACAGCCGTACTAGCAGCAGCGCTGGCAGGATCTGTGCTGAGAGGTGTAAAAATAAATAAATTCGAAAAGTGCAACAGTTACTGAAAGCCTTTGATTAACCCAGGTCGTTGCTTATCAAACAGCGTCGTATCGCAAACAAACATCAGTGCAATGACCTCAGAGGCTAATGCGGAAAATAAACCGGGTGGAAGGTGTTTACTGGGAAACTGGGTTGAGGAGGTGAGTTTCGACAATATCTATATCATATTGTTGCTTGTGATACTGCTATACTTGTCATGAACATATTTTCTGCTCATTTTATCTTATCACACTCCACCTAATCAATGACTGTTACACTTTCTTTCATGCGCTTCAGAGGGCTACTGCATTGCTAGACAGGACAGGGCCTAGATCATGTGTCCATAAGCACGGACACACAGGGATTCTTACCATGGACGTGGCTGCTAAAGTGCAGGGGATTAGTACATTCAAAGCGACTTTCAATGCTCCTAAAATCCTTGGGGTGCGACAAAAAGGTATATATTAACTGTTTTGTTTTTAATTTGCTTAAACTGCTGGAAATTATGCAGTTGTATTAACACTTTAATACGCCATGGCATATTGTTTTGTGTTTATACAAAATGATTCTGACAAAACCTCATCTAGCCAGAAAGTTTACCTTGATGACACGTGAAAATTAGCAGAATAACGTTAAATGCGTCAAAATTAAATGTTTACAATTGAAAAAAAAAAAAAAATATATATATATATATTGTATCATAGTTGCACTTTTTTTGTACTTTTTTATTTAAAAATGTATTTCATATTATTACATTCATTTGACTTATTAACATGAATGAATAAAGTTCCTTTGATTCTTCAGATTAGTCCAGAGAGCTCCTTTCAAATAAAAGCCCTCTGTTCTTTCTGCTGCATACATTTTTTTAATGAATTTCAATGTGGTTTTCATTTTAGGAAGACGAACTGAACTTTTGGAAAATGACCTCATCAAAACAATAAGGTAGCTAAATAAACAAGCATTTACTTTAAAGTTTAATGTTCAACGACTTCATCGTGTGTAAAACACAAATGACACTTTATTATCCTCCCACATTTCTTGTTTTATGCATGAATAGAGGAAACAGTGGGAGAGGAATGATGTAAGAATGTTTGTGTTAGATTCATAGTTCAGTTAAATCATTTTAATTTTTATTCATCATTCAACTTTCTGCTTCATTTTTGAATGTAACCTTGACAACAGGTCTCTGACCCCAGACAAGTGGTTGCAATATTGTTTTTAAATAAAAAAAAAATATATTCTGAAGTGAGACAGTACCTCATACCCATAGATTTGGTGTTGGCTGGTATGGAAAGCCAAATGTGGGCAATTCTACTTACCATTATCCTAAGAACTAGAAAATTTTCCATTATCAACAGGAAGTTCACATTGAACTATTTTAGCTAAATTGCTTCACTTTCTAGAGAATCAGTCAATGGATCTAAAGTTGAATGAGGTACACTGTACAGTTGCATTTACTGCTTTATTTATAAAAATTCTAACCATAATGTACAAGTATTTAATCTCGTTTTTGGCATCAGAATTAATTTCTTGTTTTTTTTAAAGAAATTGGCTGCTCTTCTATGTCAATTCACTGTCCCTGTGAATAAATACAAGACAGACGTGCCTAGGCATATCAATCTGTTTTCTTTCAACCATCTGTTGATTTGGAAAGATTCCTTCTGCTAGTCACGAGCTATTACCTCATCATCTTCAGACATTATAGCGACTCTAAAATTTGCAATATTTGAAGTAGATGAGCTTTTTTAAACATTTCAAATCAATACTAGAAAACTGACTGAGCGTGAACCAAAGGCACCATCCTTGTCGTGTACTTCCAGGTATGTCAGCTGAACAACTGCCATTCTGAGATGAATGGGAATGCTAACGATAGCTCTCTCTAGGTATATTATAAATCCCTGATTAAATTTATGAAAACAAATTAGCCACAGTTTTTTAGCTTAATATTTTAATCTGTTTTACAGTGATCAAATACATGCGGAGCTGAACACAGACCCTCCAGCCCCTGAGTTGTGCTCTGTGACCAAAGCAGACTTCAAAGTGGAGGGCTTCAAGTCTGCCCACGCACCACTGACCATGGTCAGTTTCTGTTCACCATAACCTTTAGGGAGTAATATTTTACAGTCTCTTGGGTAAAGCATTTCAGATTTAAGTGACAAAAAGGTCCTGTAAATCATTGTATTGGGGTATTGGGGTATGTGAGTTAATTTGCTTGTCTCTCACAGGATCATGATTACACAACCGAGCAAGCCATTACATTTTGGAGTGAAAACTATCAGAAGATTCAGGTCAGCATACAGTAAGATTTCAGTGAAGACATTTATTTATTGCAGTATTGGAGCGGTTTTATAACGTTAATAATGTTTTCTTTTCACAGGGCGTGACAGCAGTTAAAACTAAAGATAGTCCATTTAAAAGAAATGCCACCTTTAGTACACCAATCGGTGAACAACTAGATCAGCTAGATGACACAATGCTGTACCCATCAGAAAATGATGCTAATTTGTGAGATAATTTTTAAAATATCATCACTTGTTAATTTCATTATCTCCTGTTAAATGTCTTCATTTTAGTTAGTTTTGGGGTTTTTTTTAACCATGTTAAATCACTTAATAAACAGAAAATGCAAAAATGTAAACCTTTGGATTACACGGCTTTGCAAGTCTATACATGGCTGCTCACTTCACTCCTGTACTGTGACAAATCACAACCTCAGCTGCATCTTTATTTCTATTAATTTCTATTATAAATTATGGTTCTTTAATCAAGTAGGAATTTATAGGTCAAGTCAATGTCTTGTGTCTACCATCAGAGACAGCATGCCAAATCTATTTACCTTAATGTCACTGAAGGATTATAAGGGATTATATATATATATATATATATATATATATATATATATATATATATATATATATGTAAGTATATAAGTTACCTAAACAATGGTTTGATTTTTTTGCATGTTATCGGTTTTGCTACCTTTTATTTTTCATGAACTATTTTGTTTCATAATTGTTCTACAACTTAAATTTTGCTGAAAATTTCTCATTGTTCCTTGAGAAGGGGAACGAGACACTGCGTCTTGAATCGCTGCTATGGGGATGCTAACAAGGAGAACTGGGGCTTTAAGAACGGGGCAAGGGACCCTGCTTTAAACCTGCAATGGTTGGGAAGGGAACACCTCACTCAGCCCTAAGGCTCGAAAGGGCTGCTTGCCAGAGGGAGCCCATTTCCAGTGGCTACCATCTCTTATGTTGCTGCCTCTCCAAGGAGGAGACTTGCACAGGCGAGGCTCAACTTCAAGGGATTCTGAGGGAAGCGGAGAGATGTTACTTCTATTCTGAACTGCTTTCTATTAACCACTTCACTCAGCCAATCCCTCCACATCCACGTGGTTTGAATGATGGAATTGATGGATCCCTGAATTCCATGATTCCTCCTTTCTTCAGCATGGAGGTCAGGAAGGAAAAGGAAGGCTCATGGGGGAAGGGCGATTATGGCCTGACAGAAAGCACTTGTCCAACCTACCATGAGCGACTTCCCATTTCTCATGCCATAGGCCATGACGTCGAAAAATTCCCTGTATGTTGGGCTGGCAGGTTAAGAGGACTCAGTACAAATACTATCCTTGGTCTCTTCAACCTCCTCTTGGCTGGATGGCGCCAGCAACATGTTATCTGTTGGATCGGATGACTCAAGAGATACACATCCTCATCCAACAGATCGTTTGAGCCCGTGACCAAGGAGTGTGAAAGGCCATGCGTTTCTCAAACACCTCCATTAGCTTGACCTGCAATCCCTAGGCTGAGCCGCGAGGCGCAGATGCTTGTTCTAAGTCACTCAAGAATAAGGACAAATGCAAACAGAGCTTTTCCACTGAGAATTTCTCAATGAGCACATTCAGAACCTTCGAGAACTGAATGGGCATGCTCCTTGCCTAGACAATAAACTCACAGTTTGTGTGTACTCAGGTGTCAAATATCTGGGACATGGAGGCACCCATTTCCTAAAACACTTACTAGGGTCCGTTATGGATACTGCCTTCACCACATGCTAACAATACAAAAGGCTCCTGAAGACAAAAAAAAAAAAAAAAACTGATGACGTGTACTATGGGCATCCTCTTATACTTCTGGGCTCTTATACTTCAGCCTATGAAACTAGAGTGTATTCACATGTGTTTCAGACACTGGTCATGCTGATGGCATCCCCATAGCATCTATCTAAGACACAGTGTAGAGTTCCACTTCAAGAGGGAATCCAAGTTCCCTATAGTGTGACAACATGTCCTGTGTGTATTACATTTACTAGATCTTTTTTGTTGGCAAAGTTGTGTAACATGTTTAATGAAGAGCAAGTAAATACTTAATTCTTCTCTAATAAAACAAATTGACCATTGTCTTTGGACAAATGAGGAAAATGGTTATTTGGGTGCAGACAGCAGCCATCTGCCCTTTTTCACCATAAGAGAGGTTCGCTCTAGCCATTTGCTGAAAATCGACTGATGCTCCGTTTCTTTGGATCAGGGTGGCTTACTTTCTCACAGCTGTGCTGTCAATCAGAGAGCTGCTCTGTCGCTGCATTCCTCTTTCATGCTTTCAGCAGGGATTAACGTGGGGTAACTATGGCAACAAGTAATTTTAGACTTCATTAATTCAGTGTTTCCTTTTGTTTTCACAAAATTATTTTTCTCTGAGGAATTCGACAAAGTTTTTGAACTGGTTTGATTCCTAAACAATTTTATCTTGTTGCTTCAAGAAACTTTTCTAAAGTTGCTCATTTAGATCTGTTCTGTCATGTTTTGTGTGTCTAGCCACATCAATATTTGTATAGTCTTCTTAATTAATCAGACATCCCAAAGTCCTAATTTGAAACCAACATGGTGATTTTGACATCTAGTTAAGTTATTAACAACTTTCTGCTGCTTGTTTTGTAATGAACCATAATTATAAATTGAAAGCTGTGACTATATTTCATAAAGCCCTGGCCAAGAGTGTTTGTTACCAAGTATATCAGTGCAAAGCTTTGCAGGATGACCTCTTGGCAACAGGACTGACTGTGACAGAGCTGTTAGTGGGCGGTAATTAGGAATCATGGGGGCGAGGAGCAGCTGTGAACATGAGTATATACACACAGATGCAGTTTACTAAAGGCACAGATGCCAAATGGATTCTTAATGATCAGGCTATGATGTCATCCCTATTTACCACCAAACTGTTGAGTGAGCAGTAATGATCAGGGCTCTTCTTTAACGAGCAGACAGTGTATGATTTCAAAAAAAAGAGTGTAACACAATGCTTAATGATATGGAAATATTAATAATGTATTATTAGTATTATTATTTTAAACTGATGGATTTAATTCTACATCAGTTAATACAGTTTTTATATTAAATTTTATTTTTATAAAATTTTAATTTTTATATATATAAAAAAGTCTTATACTTACCTCAAACTTTTGAATGGTAAAGTATCAAAAATATTAAGCAGCACAAACCATTTTCACCATTGATCTATCACAGGAATAAATTTTAATTTTAAATCTTCCAGTCATTGATATGCAAGAACACTAGCCGACTATATAACGTGGCACTTGGCAGATTATTGCTGAAGTGAAAAAAGTTATAGTTATAAGTTTATTATTATGAAAAATGCATAAAAATACTATTTTTAAATTTTATATGAAATATATATTCAAAGCCATAAATCTAAAAAAAGTTGTTCCAGATTTGAAGTTAATATCTCAAAAAAATGAGCTTTCCTTTCAGAAAGATTTTGTTTGGGTGCAGTACCAAATGTTTCCAGTAGATGAAATTCGCTTCCATTTGTTTCCAATGCTGTCATTTTTGACCACGGACAGTATATGTGTGACTTTCAAGCATATTATCGTATAGCAGCATGCCCAAATCAGTTTTTTCTTCTTCAATTTTTCAGTCTGTTTTTTTTTATATATGCCATTTTTGTTGAAGCAGTGCTCACAGCAGCATATCATTGTATGTACTGGCAGTAGCAAGTTCCTGTACTTGCTCTGCAACAGCAATAATCAACAGATATATTCCGCCATGACCAAATACATTAACATTGTCATATAAGACTATGTAAGACTACAAGGGGCCCCTGGGCTTTACCTCTTGAGGGGGCCCTTCATCCACCGGAACTATAACCTACATTCACTCAATCTCCTTAATCACAAAATGCAAGTTATCAGCCTTTTATTTTGCATGAATAAATGCCATTACCAAAACATCCAAACCTATAGGTCTGTTATTAAATATAAATATCACTGCATGAGTTACATATTGGCACATAGTCTGAACTATTTGTACAGGCTAAGAAGTACTGCTTACATCAACTCCATCTTCCTATCAAATCAGCCTTTTGTTTTGCAGAAATAAATGCAATAAAGCTCTCATATACAACATTTCATTTGAAAATATACAAAAATGTTCCTTTCTGAACGCTTTTTTATCACGCTGAAAATGTAATCAGATCATGGGGGCTAACTTACAAAGGTTTGCTTAAGCTTTTTCAGGACACAAAATCCTTTATGACGTCGGAAAAGTTCTACTCCCTCACTATGACACTTTCAATTGACATGCGTGTCAGAATAAGTCTTTCTTCTGCCATTGCTGTTTTTTTTTTTGTTTTTGTTGTTGTTGTTTTTACTATGACTGCTTTGAAAAAGAACGTTCTACACATGTATTTCTGACTGGTAAAGTTTAAAAAGCTCATATATTTCATATTCTCGAGATGTTATTATGACATCAACTCGTCTATTATTAGGAATTCAACGCAAGGAGCTACGTCAGGTGAGTTCAACGGGCCAATCATTAGGGTGGATAGTAGGCACATTGAGATCAGGGTCAGTCTCTCTAAACCCCTCCTTTCCAAGAGTCTCCTCTGCTCTGATTGGTCAGATGGCCCAGTCTGTTGTGACTGGTCTACCGCTTACAGCGCATGTCGGAAACCAAACAAATGACCATATCTGAATTTCCAGAGGCTTCCTTAGCACTTGATACACGATAGCTGCGTCTCATTTCGAAGGCTGCATCCTCCGGAGGTCGCATTTGAAGGCTGCATCATTGAGGCTGGCTCATTTAAGAAAAATAACCGTTGGATTGCAAAGTAAGAAAGAAAATACAGCATTTTGCACCTCACGAGGAATAACCATCAATTTCATTATATGGTTACTTTTCTTAAATAATACATCCTTAATGACGTATGCAGCCTTCAAATGTGACCTCTGGAGGACGCAGCCTCTGAAATGAGACGCAGGCTAGTGATTTGAACAGTAACAATGGCGTCAGTTTTACCGTATCAATTCCAGCGTGAGTCCTTGTCTTTTGGAAGTGCATGCAAAGTGGATTTGCTTTTGCACCGTTAAAAAAAAAAAAAAAAAAAAAACAGATAAAAACTCTTCTCAACATGACAACAAAACAAACCAAACTCTTCCAGTCTCAGCTACAACAATGTTTGAAGGCGGGTCAAAATAGATGTTGTTCGTGAGCAACCAACGAAGACCATCGGCTGCCATTATGCAAATGTTTATATTGTTATGTAACAGGAAGTGAGACTGAAATTGCTGATGACTCGTTTCGGCAGTTCAGAATCAATTCATTCTTTAAGGAGAAAATTACTTTATTTATCCTGCACTTTGATCTTTATAACAATGTGACAAAAACACACACAAGTTCGACCCAAATATTTAATGTCATGATTGTTACCATCTATTTGCATTAGTTTATAACCAGCTGGCCGCTTTTATCGATTCGTTATGCAGCAAAGTTGCATATTTAAAGCTAATGTCATGAGAAAGCAAACTGTATTGTCATGCAGCAGACATAAATATATAAACAAATCAGAAATGCATTCAATTTCAGTTCTCTTTTATCATCACTGTAATACAATACAAATCTTATTTAAATAATAATCAGTGTTCTAAAAATGGAAGCAAATAAAGTATACATACATCCAGTATGTGTCTAATGTCAATGCTATGGCCTTTGTGTAGATATTTAAAGATGGTCATCTTTAAGCATGACTGTTTGGATTTATATATTGATTTATATATATTTCATATACGAAATGGTAACACTTTACAATAAGAGTCCATCTGTAACATCTGTAAGGTTGATAAAAGTATTGTTAATTTCAACATTTTAAGTACAGTACCTCATTGAACGTTTTCAGAAACTGTAAGCAAACTGTATGCAAAGCAATGATTTGTATTTTTATTGGACTTCAGACAGAACATTACTGACGACTGCAGGGTTCAGTGAGGTCGCATATCGGTCGAGAAGCGCAACACCGCACCACGTCTTTAAAATTCGAACACATTGTTTTCTTTGGTGCTGTTCACACAGAACGCGTTTTTCCATTCCAATGCGCTAATTTTTCATTGTTTTTCTACGTAAACATGCGCTAGAAGGACGTGCAGAACCGTTGCGCTCGCGTCTTTTGCAGCATCTCGCGCATAACATGGCGTTCTAAAGCCATGAATCAGTTCAGCTAAGTTAAAATCAGTTAAAAAAAAAGTTTAAAAAAGCGTCTCGAGACCTTGCGGTTTCCCCCATTTTTCAAAACAAAAACGCGTTTTGTGTGAACGAGCCCCATGAGTGTACGCACTCGGTCTGTCCGCGTTGTCCAGCTAATGTGAGTTGCTTGCTGTTAGACGCGGTGAGTCTTGACGCACTTCACGCGCAGGACTTGAAACACCCGCACATGTATTCAAAGCAAAGCGATGTTAAAGGGACAGTCATCACATTATAAAATGCGGTTATATTTTTTTCCGGCATCACCGGCACCCCTTAGCCCGGGGCCCTGGGCTTAAACCCAGGTAAGCCCGTGCATTAATGCGGCCCAGATTATCATGCTAAAATGTACTCTTTTGATCCTGTATTAAAAAGTAGTTTTAAAAAGTTTTGAGTACTTTTCATAGGTTTTACTTTTAGCATAGGTTGGGAATATTCTGAGGATCATATCATATTTAAAGTTTGGATAATGTATCAGATGACCTGAATAAGATAAAATACAAAGATGAGAAAAAAACTGGAGTATTTAGCTTGAGAGTTGCAGTTAATGGAGCTCTGAGGAAGTGTGAGATATTCAAGTGTGCAATTTTCTCTTTTATTCTGGTGATAATAAGCTGCAAAGCCCTTTGGGAAGGTGTGTTGAGTGGAAAAGCGCCCTTCAGGAAGGATTCATTAATATTCATAATTCTTTAGAACTATGAAGACTATATTTACAAGAACATTTCTAATAATGACATTATCAGAACCTACTTTTAATTCAGTTTATTGAACAAAATATCATACAATGTCTTGGATATACATATATACAAATATTACATTGATAAAACATCACTCAGTCCTCAGTCTTCCAAACCACTATTCGATGCGCTTTAACGCTTTAAGAAAATGTCAAATACACATCACCAGTTTTCAAAAATCTGAATATAGAAGCACAAAAAATAAGAATTTCACCTGGAAAGACATACTTTTCTCTCAGCACAAGAAAACTTCATTGATAAAAAAAACACAACTATACAAGTTTTTAAGCAGGTATGAAATATACCTGAATTGACCTCCCTCAAAAGGTATTATAATGTGTTGTTCTATGCAAGAGTGAGACACAGAACAAATATAAGAAGCAGTGGCTCTGATTCTGGTGACTTCCGTTCATCAACAGTGCTCTCAGATAACATAGACTTCTGTCTTCTCTCCCAGAAGCCAATACGTTCTCATTTTGCCTTTACCCTGAAAGAGAGGAACAGCACCGATCAATAGCATGCATCAATGAGCACTCAGACAGCTCACTGGAGGAACTAATCAACAATGGGCAATATGCTCTTTCTTAATGAAAAGACAGAGACATAGGCCAAATTTACTTTGCATGGTTCAAGTGACCCAATTCCGATTTTTTCCTCCCATGTGGCACAGATTGGATTTGACCCACAAACGTGTAAGCAGGAAAAAAAGCACATGGATTCCGATATTCTCAGATCAGTTTCAGGCCTCATTCATGGGAATAAATCTGATATGAATCGGATACATGCATTTGCCTTTGCCATGTAAGCAGACAGATTGGATATTCCTGTCAATGCGAGTCATACATCATTGAAAAAAATGACGGTGGCAAATGACGTCAACTCAGGTGGAAAACAATCGCGATTACATTACTCTTTTTAATGGTCTTCTCAACCCGATGTTTTGCTGACTTTTTAAGATGATGTGGAAAGCAAGAGCTTGTATTATCATTTTGTCTGTGTCCATTGCATATTGCTCCATTTTTTTTCCTTTTCAAGCCTAAACTTTTCTGGGTCAGTACGTCTACCTTGGGTTGTTAAGGTATGGTGTGAATGCAGATATCTGATATGGGTCACTTTTAAAAGATGCAAGCTGATTGTCTAAAAAATTGGGTATAGTCAACAAATCGGAATTGGGCATCAAGGCCCTGCAGTGTAAATGCGGCCATAGACTGAGCACTGAACTAAAGAATGCTGCACAGAAGGGTGGTGGAAGCTTGTCCACTCTGGTGATCCAGAGACTATATGAAATGAAAAGACATCAACACAATGAAGCATTGCTAAAAGTTCAGATTTCACAGGACTTAAGTAGCATTGAATGTAGTAGATATTTTGTCATTTGAAAATCTGGAAGTGATGGGATCAGATTAATAATAATAATAATAATAATAATTCCTTACATTTATATAGCGCTTTTCTGGGTACTCAAAGCGCTTTACATATTGAAGGGGGAATCTCCTCAACCACCACCAATGTGCAGCATCCAACTGGATGATGCGACGGCAGCCATATTGCGCCAGAACGCCCACCACACACCAGCTTATTGGTGGAGAGATTATTTATCATTATGATGTCTAACATAATACCTATTAAAAAAAATTATAAAAGATTTTCTACAGGGATTCCTATTGGAAGCATCGTTTGGAGCTAATCCTCAAGGATTCAAACAGAATTGAACAAAAATCCACTAAGAATCGAATAAAATTTGGATGCACTAAAATCCTGCAGGATTTAAAGGGGTCATATGATTATATTTTAAAAGTTCTTTGTTTTGATTATTGGGTGTAATAGAATAAGGCGACTTGAGCAGAACATTTCTCAGTGGTACAATGTGTGTCTTTGTATATAGCCTGA
The DNA here is from genome assembly GCA_037950675.1 of Hypophthalmichthys molitrix. Lineage (NCBI taxonomy): Eukaryota > Metazoa > Chordata > Actinopteri > Cypriniformes > Xenocyprididae > Hypophthalmichthys > Hypophthalmichthys molitrix. The sequence continues at coordinate 33,853,025 of CM075496.1, read as the reverse complement.
GTTGTACTCTTCCAGATTCAGGAAGCTGTCCTCTGTAAAATGCATTGTGCACAAGCAAACCGTTGGGGTTGTACTGCTCAGGAGCAGCTTAATAATTAAATTGTAACCTCTAATTAACCTCTGAAAGCAGAAAAGGTTTTGCTTTTGCATCCAAACACAGTGTCTTCACGACATGACGCATGTCACAATTTATTTTATTTTGCTATCCTCACTTACATAAATGAACTATAGTGTCCTGCACCCACTAGTAAAAATATATAAAAAATGTCTTAATAATTTTTGGTTTGACTAATTTATATATATATGTTATAATCACTTCTGAAAGCAAGCACAACTGGAGCTCCATACCTTCATCTCCACATCTCCTCGCAGCTGGAGTTCAAAGTAGCCGAACTCGTCCAGCACCTCTTTGGTGGCTGAGGACACATGTATCCTCAGAGCTGTGAAGGAAATGATAATCATAAATGAATAGTTAACCGAAGACGAAAATTATTTTATCATTAAGAAAACATTTTCGTTGTCTGTGGAACACACAAATATTTTGAAGAATGTAAAATCTGCACTTTTCCATACAACATAAGCATATAGTGACTATAGGGGCTGTCAAGCTCCAAAAAGGACATAGAAAATACCATATTTTTTTAGTCGTTATTTGCAAAAACATTTCCTTCTGTGGTAGTTCACATTCATAGAATTCGTACATTCGTAGATACACATTCGTAGAATCTCATTCATATTTGCACATACTCAAACTGAAAGTATTTTGATGTCATTATTAGCATCTCAATGCCCCAAGTTTTAATATGTTCAAGCACTGTGAGACTTGGGGTGAGATGAATAGTAGCTTAAATTTTACCACACAAAACTGTTTTATGAATTCAGAAGACTGTATGGATTACTTTTACAGTATGATACTTGTTTTTTCTTGACAGCCCCTGGTCACTATATGCTTTTTTCAAAAAATTCTGCCTATTCTCTATTAGAAAGAAAGTCATTTGAGTTTGAAATGAAATGAGGGTAAGCAAACAAAGACAGAATTTTCAATTTAGAGTGAACTATCCCTTTCAGAGTCACAGCCAATCACTGTAAGTGCACAGCTGTGAGTGAGAAATGACACCGTGCTTGATAAAAGATGATTCATCACACTTAAGTATGACGACAGACACTCTACACAAATGGAGCCCAAGTAATGGGCAATCTATCCTGTCCATAAGAGGAACAACATACAAGCTCCATAAGGTGTGGCCTTTAAGTCTGTGCATTAAGCTCCAACAAGCTATATACATGTTATAAATCAAAGTGGATACATGTTGAGTGTCCTTGTCACTAATTATTAATTATTAACGAAGCCCACCTCAGGAAGTGGACTGTGAGTCGATACATGTGGTGAGTCTCATGAACAACAGCTGTTACTTGTACATGGGTGAAACGCATATTAAATTTTTATTCAACACTACTGAGCAGCTCTGTTCCAAACACTAGCGAGCTGCCATCGCTGTCTACAGAGACAGCTACCTTTTAAGGCATCCTAACCATCACAGAAGTGACTGATTCTGTAAATTCTATATAGGGAGAAATTTTCATAATGATCATGCACATTCAAACTGCAAATGTCACATGAAGTGCATGAGAATATCAATTATTTTGGGGGATTCTAATAGAGTTTTCCGCTTGCATGTTTCTAAGCTAACAATGTGACACTAATAAGCACAACAATATACAACTCACAAATGCTGGATGCTATTTTTATCTTTACTTTTCAATATTGACTAAAATACACTGCTGTTAAGAAATGTTTTGAGCACCAAATCAGCATATTAGAATGATTTCTGAAGTCATATGACACTGATCTGAAGGGGGAAGCGGGGGATGGCATCCCCTTGTTGAAAAAAAAAAAGACAAAAAGCTTCCCCTCTGTAAAACCACCATCCCCATTAGATTAACAGTGTGGAGTATTATGTAAAACTAATCATGTAAATGAAATTTTAAAATTCTCTATATAATTAATGAACTATATAACAGCGATTGACCAATCAGAACTAAATATTGTAATGCGTTGCACATAGTCAAGCAAGGTTTTGTCATTTTCGCTCTTGTTTAACAAAGCCAGAAGAACGGTTCAAGCGCATCTTTTGACGTTCTTTAAAAAGAAGAGAACAGAAAGTACATTTCGTTGATTAGTGTTTAAGGACATTCCACAAATTGACATTTGGAACTCATTTATTGCCAATTAAAAAAATATATGTTGATAATGATTAAACACTTCAGTGCCCTTCCGAAGGCATAATTTTCGGTAGTTTGGCACGCAGGGATTGTGTGTGTCTATGTGTGTGTGTGTGTGTCTATGTGTGTGTGTGTGTGTGTGTGTGTGTGTGTGTGTGAGAGTGAGAGAGAGAGAGAGAGAGAGAGAGACTTGGCGTCCTCAGCATAAATGAGTACACCCCCTTTTGAAAATTAACATTTTAAACAATATCTCAATGAACACAAAAACAATTTCCAAAATGTTGACAAGACTAGTTTAATATAACATCTGTTTAACTTATAACATGTAAGTAAGGTTAATAATATAACTTAGATTACACATTTTTCAGTTTTACTCAAATTAGGGTGATGCAAAAATGAGTACACCCCACAACAAAAACTACTACATCTAGCAGTTTGTATGGCCTCCATGATTTTTAATGACAGCACCAAGTCTTCTAGGCATGGAATGAACAAGTTGGCGACATTTTGCAACATCCATCTTTTTCCATTCTTCAAGAATTACCTCTTTTCAAGACTGGATGCTGAATGGAGAGTGATGCTCAACTTGTCTCTTCAGAATTCCTCATAGGTATTCGAAAGGGTTCAGATCAGGAGCCACTAAATCACTTTCACCCTGTTCTTCTTCAGAAATCCAACAGTAGCCTTAGATGTGTGTTTAGGATCATTGTCATGTTGGAAAAGTGCACGACGACCAAGGGCACGGAGTGATGGTACCATCTTCTCTTTCAGTATAGAGCAGTACATCTGTGAATTCATGATGCCATCAATGAAATGCAGCTCCCCGACACCAGCAGCACTCATGCAGCCCCACATAAGAACACTGCCACCACCATGTTTCACTGCATTTTTCTTTGTATTCCTCACCTTTGCGACGCCATACAGTTTTGAAGCCATCAGTTCCAAAAACATTTATCTTGGTCTCATTACTCCAGAGTATAGAGTCCCAGTAGTCTTTATCTTTGTCAGCATGGGCCCTGGCAAACTCTAGGCGGGCTTTTTTGTGCCTGGGCTTTAGGAGAAGCTTCTTTCGTGGACGGCACCCATGCATGCCATTCCTCTGCAGTGTACGCCATATTGTGGCACAGGAAATAGTCATCCCAGTTTGGCTTTCTACTTCTTTAACAGATTCTAATTTTTGGACCAAAAACTTCTTCACGTAATAACCTAGAATACTGTCTAACACTTGATGGCTGCTCTGTTTCGTCATCAGTTAGGAACCTGGGTGTGCTCTTTGATACCAATCTTTCATTTGAAAGCCATGTTTCTAGAATCTGTAAAACCGCATTCTTCCATCTTAAAAATTTTCTTCAACCCTTCTCATCAAAAGACGCTCCTCTCAAGGTGTTAACTTCCGTGGACGACCTGGACGTCTCTGTGAGATGGTTACAGTTCCAGCTTTTTAAAATGTTTGTACCACTTTTGCTACAGTATCCTGACTGATAAGTAAAGCTTTGCTGATCTTCTTGTAGCCTTCAACTTTCTGGTGTAAAGAAATTATTTTCTTTCTCAGGTCTTGTGACATTTCTCTTCCATGTGGTGCCATTGCTGAGAACATGAAATGGGAAGGAGTTTTAACACCCTTTAATAACTGTCTGCTGGACACCTGTGTAATGAATAATTAGACTCACCTGTGGTTGAATTCTTGTTAAATTTGTAGTCTAAAATGTAGCTTTGCTCCAGAGACTTTCAGTGGGGTGTACTCATTTTTGCATCACCCTAATTTGAGTAAAACTGAAAATTTTGTTCTCTAAGTTATATTATTAACCTTACTTTCATGTTATAAGATAAACAGATGTTATATTAAACTTAGTCTTGTCAACATTTTGGATATTGTTTAAAATGTTACTTTTCAAAAGGGGTGTACTCATTTACGCTGAGCACTGTATATATATATATATATAAATCAAAATCACAAAACAAAGATGTTACAAAGATTAACAAAGATTAACTTCAGCCATTTTTCCACAGTTGGGCCAAACCATTTTCGTTGCTTAACCGTTCCATTACGTGCCGATCGGTGTACAGATATTTAATTTTCCGCTGTCGGGCTGATAACAGAGCTCTTTGGAAAGTAATAAAAAATTGTCAGTCGTTGCCTTGGTAATGCAAGAGTTTACAGACGTCAAGAGATGTAAACTGTGATTATGTTATGGAGGATGATCAGATATTTGTTTTAATTTTATTATTAACTTGTGTTAACTTCGTTCAAATAGTGCGCTTGGCCAGCAACAGAGAAACTGGTAGCCAGGCAACAGACAAGTGACCAATCCTGAGTGGCGACGTCACTACTAGAACTCTAACCAACCGGTCAGCCAGCTAATATTTCCAACCATGGAAATATAACTGGATCCGTTCCTAGAGCCGTTCTTAGAACCAGTTGGCCCGATGGTGAAAAAGTGGCTTTAGTCTCATGCTGCATTGTCTTAGTCTGGTAAAAAATCTGCATTCTGAACAAAGATCAAAAATGTATTTTTGTCACCAACCTTCCCCTGTAGACTCCATGCGGGATGCTGTGTTGACAGTATCTCCAAATAAACAGTACCGGGGCATCTTAAGACCCACTACACCAGCACAGACAGGCCCTGCTCAACACACACACACATGCAGCAGAGAGGATGATTAATTCACTGTAGGAATCCAGTAACTACTTATACAGAGTTCTAATGCTTCCTCGAAGGTTGAAAAAAATCAACTCTGAATGAGAGCAACAACCTGCAATCAGATACGTTCCTTGCATCTAAACTACACACACACACACACAGGTTAGTTTTGCTATCACTGTGAGGACATTGCATAGGTGTAATGGTTTTTATACTGTACAAACTGTACATTCTAGTGTGTACATTGCCATTTATATACATATATATACAGTATACTATATATCCTTTAATGGAAACATGAAGGAGCATTAACTGGGAAGACGACTAAGGTTTGACAGGGAGAAAGAAGTTTACAGAAAATATTAATTTATTAATTCTGTAAATATCTGTAAATGTGTGATTTTTTTCTCATATAAAATTTTCAATTTTAGGTGAAAAAGCAGAGACAAATTTGACAGCAACCTCTGAAAACTTTCTTATGAGTTACTTTACTAATATTCAAATTCATTTGTTTTACACAATAATTATCTGTCCTTAACTTGTCATGGTTTTCCTTAAAGCCAAAAAAGTATAAATAAATAAATAAACACATCAATGACATTAAGCTTAAAATGAATGAAATCTGTGAAACAGATACCTGTGTGGATTCCTATCCGCAGTCTTAGCTGATCGTTGGGTCTGTGTCTGATTTTGAAGGTTTTAACTTGTTCCAGTAAAGCCAAAGACATGCCAGCTATCTCACGTGCATGTAGCTTCCCATTCCGAACAGGCAGACCTGACACCACCATGTATGCATCCCCGATTGTCTCCACCTAAAATGACAAGAACATGCACAAAGCCATCTGCAAAAAGTTTTTGCACACACACACATATATATATAATATATATATTTTTTCCTATTGTCACTGTGAAGCTGCTTTGAAACAATATGTATTGTGAAAAGCGCTATATAAATGAAGATGACTTGACTTCACTATATATGAGAGAGAGAGAGAGAGACTATATACTATACTAGACTATATACTGTATATAGTGCATTATAAAGGTATTCATCTTTATGCATTAATATGATCAAAAGCACATTCCACATCTTATTGTGTTTGAGTTCATGCTTTTGAAGGGTATAACCATAAATAGATAATAAATATAATGTATAGTAAATGTGGTAACAATTATTTATGAAAAGATATAATGACTGCACTGTGAATTTAAAGACGCTCACCTTATATACATCAAAATTATCAATGATGGCATCGAAGCATGTGTAGAGATCATTCAACAATGTCACCACCTGAAGAGAGTCACAGGACACTGTTAAGAGCAGCATTAAGTTGTGACTGACATTAGTATGACAACATGATAAAATAATGAAGGCTTTTGTAACAGATCATATTTCTTGATCTTCAAGATGTTTCATAAAGCAATAAGCCATGAGAGGCTGTGTGTTATAGTGTTAGTACTTTTTTTAAGCTTTATTGCATTAAATTACCAAAAAAATCAATCAATCAAATAAAGAATATATATGTATGTGTATAATATATAAACACTACCAGTCAAAAGTTTGGACACGGTAAGATTTTTAATGTTTTTAAAAGAAGTTTCGTCTGCTTACCAAGGCTGCATTTATTTAATTAAAAATACAGTAAAAACAGTAATATTGTGAAATATTATTACAATTTAAAATAACTGTTTTCTGTTTGAATATATTTTATAAAGTAATTTATTCCTGTAATCAAAGCTGAATTTTCAGCATCATTACTCCAGTCTTCAGTGTCACATGATCCTTCAGAAATCATTCTAATATGCTGATCTGCTGCTCAAGAAACATTTATTGTGTACAATTGTACAAAATATTTGTGTACAGTATTTTTTTTCAGGATTCTTTGATGAATAGAATGTTCAAAAGAACAGCATTTATTTGAAATATAATCTTTTGTAACATTATAAATGTCTTTACTGTCACTTTTGATCGATTTAATGCATCCTTGCTGAATAAAAGTATTAATTTCTTTAACTTCTTTTCAAAAAAATAAACATAAAAATTCTTACTGACCCCAAACTTTTGAACGGTAGTGTATAATGTTACAAAAGCTTTGTATTTCAGATAAATGCTGTTCTTTTAAACTTTCTATTCATCAAGGAATCCTGTTTTCAACATTGATAATAATCATAAATGTTTCTTGAGCAGCAAATCATCATATTAGAATGATTTCTGAAGGATCATGTGACACTGAAGACTGGAGTAATGATGCTGAAAATTTAGCTTTGCCATCACAGGAATAAATTACAGTATTTAAATTAAAATTACAATATAATATATAACATATAAATTACAATAATTTACAGTTATTTTAAATTGTAATAATATTTCACAATATTACTGTTTTTACTGTATTTTTAATTAAATAAATGGTGAGCAGACAAACTTAATTTAAAAACATTAAAAATCTTACCGTGTCCAAACTTTTGACTGGTAGTGTATATATATATATATATATATATATATATATATATATATATATATATATATATATATATGTATGTGTGAGTGTGTGTGTATATATATATATATATATATATATATATATATATATATATATATATATATAGGTGCTGGTCATATAATTAGAATATCATCAAAAAGTTGATTTATTTCACTAATTCCATTCAAAAAGTGAAACTTGTATATTATATTAATTCATTACACACAGACTATATTTTAAGTGTTTATTTCTTTTAATTTTGATGATTATATCTGACAACTAAGGAAAATCCCAAATTCAGTATCTCAGAAAATTAGAATATTGTGAAAAGGTTCAATATTGAAGACACCTGGTGCCACACTCTAATCAGCTAATAAACTCAAAACACCTGCAAAGGCCTTTAAATGGTCTCTCAGTCTAGTTCTGTAGGCTACACAATCATGGGGAAGACTGCTGACTTGACAGTTGTCCAAAAGACGACCATTGACACCTTGCACAAGGAGGGCAAGACACAAAAGGTCATTGCAAAAGAGGCTGGTTGTTCACAGAGCTCTGTGTCCAAGCACATTAATAGAGAGGCGAAGGGAATTAAAAGATGTGGTAGAAAAAAGTGTACAAGCAATAGGGATAACCGCACCCTGGAGAGGATTGTGAAACAAAACCTATTCAAAAATGTGTGGGAGATTCACAAAGAGTGGACTGCAACTGGAGTCAGTGCTTCAAGAACCACTACGCACAGACGTATGCAAGACATGGGTTTCAGCTGTCGCATTCCTTGTGTCAAGCCACTCTTGAACAACAGACAGCGTCTCGCCTGGGCTAAAGACAAAAAGGACTGGACTGCTGCTGAGTGGTCCAAAGTTATGTTCTCTGATGAAAGTAAATTTTGCATTTCCTTTGGAAATCAGGGTCCCAGAGTCTGGAGGAAGAGAGGAGAGGCACACAATCCACGTTGCTTGAGGTCCAGTGTAAAGTTTCCACAGTCAGTGATGGTTTGGGGTGCCATGTCATCTGCTGGTGTTGGTCCACTGTGTTTTCTGAGGTCCAAGGTCAACGCAGCCGTATACCAGGAAGTTATAGAGCACTTCATGCTTCCTGCTGCTGACCAACTTTATGGAGATGCAGATTTCATTTTCCAACAGGACTTGGCACCTGCACACAGTGCCAAAGCTACCAGTACCTGGTTTAAGGACCATGGTATCCCTGTTCTTAATTGGCCAGCAAACTCGCCTGACCTTAACCCCATAGAAAATCTATGGGGTATTGTGAAGAGGAAGTTGCGATATGCCAGACCCAACAATGCAGAAGAGCTGAAGGCCACTATCAGAGCAACCTGGGCTCTTATAACACCTGAGCAGTGCCACAAACTGATCGACTCCATACCACGCCGCATTGCTGCAGTAATTCAGGCGAAAGGAGCCCCAACTAAGTATTGAGTGCTGTACATGCTCATACTTTTCATGTTCATACTTTTTAGTTGGCCAAGATTTCTAAAAATCCTTTCTTTGTATTGGTCTTAAGTAATATTCTAATTTTCTGAGATACTGAATTTGGGATTTTCCTTAGTTGTCAGTTATAATCATCAAAATTAAAAGAAATAAACATTTGAAATATATCAATCTGTGTGTAATGAATGAATATAATATACAAGTTTCACTTTTTGAATGGAATTAGTGAAATAAATCAACTTTTTGATGATATTCTAATTATATGACCAGCACCTGTATATATATATATATATATATATATATATATATATATATATATATATAATTGTTTTGTAATTTAAAACAATTATAATAAACAATTTAATGTTTTCATGTTAAAACCACTAACCCGCTATATATATAATTAAAATCCAAAGTACTTTAAAGTATTTGCATAATAATAGAGGTGCCGTCCTTTGAAATCAGCCAAGATACTCTGTTGTACTATTCAGACTATTCAGGATTTGACTATTCAGACGAGACTTCCTCCAATTCCAAAGTTTTTTTTTTTCCCGCACCTTTTTAGGTGTGATGAGAACCTGACAGAAATAGTTCTGCATCTGTGCTCCCAAAACTCATTTCAAACAGAATGCATAATAAAAGTCTATTGTGTCTGCAGCTCTGCCATGTCTCATAGAAGTTGAGTGAGAAATGACTGCTGTGATGTGTTTCTGCTTGAACTCTCTATGGTTCCCTCAAATTAAAATACTTTCTGCCCTCCACCCCAAACCTCTCCTCCCATCCCATCCCTCTGGATGTATGCCCAGAAAGAGGCCTTACAGAGAGATAAATTTGCATACATAGAACAGAAAAGATGATAAATTAAACATGGAAGCCAACTTCATTATGAGGCTGTCATGCTATAACCTTAATCACTGAAACATTGCTGGATTTTACTACTGCATCCTTGAACAGCTGTTGAACTGCAATGTGATCCTAACATTATGACGGTTCAGTGTTGTTGTCTGCATTTGATCTAATTTCAGATTAACTGAAAACTCAGTTGGTCTACGAGTTCAGAAAAAAAAAAATAAATAAATAAATAAATAAATAAAAATCAACAATGGCCTCAAATGTCTCATAATTTAAAGGAGCCTGCAAATTTTTCCACTTAGGTTTACCCCCCAAAAAATTAATACTTTTGAGAAACATATTTAAAATCATGTTTTATTTATAAGTATATTCTACATGGTGAATCGAGTTTGCATAGCTATAATCATTTGCTATAAACATTTGCTATAATCATGTTTATTTCAATAATGTTTCTGAACTTAATCTCACCTCTCACACCGATTCCAGAAACCATGTTTTAGGCTAAATAATTTTATATATATACAGTGCCCTCCACAAATATTGGCACCCTTAGTAAATATGAGCAAAGGCGGCTGTAAAAATAAATCTGCATTGTTTATCCTTTTGATCTTTCATTCAAAAAATTCACCAAATTCTAACCTTTCATCGAATTAAAACAATTGAAAGTGGGGGGAAACTCACATTATAAAATAAATAATTTTCTCCAATACATGTTGGCCACAATTATTGACACCCCTAGAAATTATATAAGTATATTCCCATTCATATTTACATTTTTTTAGCGCACCAGGGTGACTAGGAGCATGAAATTGTCCAACCATGACTTCCTGTTCCACAGGAGTACAAATATGTATAAACACAAAGGCCAAATTCCCTTAATCATTCATCACAATGAGTAAAACCAAAGAATATAATTCTGATGTGCAACAAAAGATTGAAAATCCCATTTCCACTATCAGGGCAATAATTAAGAAGTTCCAATCAACTAAAGATGTTACAAATCTGCCTGGAAGAGGACATGTGTCTAAATCATCCTAATGCGTGGTGAGGAGGAAAGTTTGAGTGGCCAAAGACTCTCCAAGGATCACAGCTGGAGAATTACAGAAATTAGTTGAGACTCGGGGTCAGAAAGCCTAAAAAAAATTACTAAACAGCACCTACATCACCAAAAGTTGTTTGGGAAGGTTTCAAGAAAAATCCTCTGCTCTCATCCAGAAACAATCTCCAGCATATTCAGTTGTCAGACAAGACTGGAACTTCAAAAGGAACCGGCTTCTATGGCCAGATGAAACTAAAAAAAGAGCTTTTTGGCAGCAAACCCACCAGATGGGTTTGGTGCACACATGGATAAAAAGTACCCCATGGCCACGGTTAAATATACTGCTGGATCTTTAATGTTGTGGGCCTATTTTTCTGCTGGAGGTCCTGGACATCTTGTCCAGATACATGGTATCATGGATTCTATCAAATACTAAAAGATAAAAATCAAAACCTGACCGCTTCTGCTAGAAATCTTATAATGGCCATGGCTGGATCTTCCATCAGGACAATGATCCAAAACAAACATCAAAATCAACACAAAAATGTGTCATTGAGCACAAAATGAAGCTTCTGCCATGGCCATCCCAGTCCCCTGACCTGAACCCTAAATAAAATGAGTGGAGTGAACTGAAGAGAAGAAGCACCAACAAGAAGAAGCTGGGAATCTGAAGGATCTGGAGAGATTCTGTATGGAGGAATGGTCTCTGATCTCTTGTGTTCTCCAAATTCATCAGGCATTATAGAAGAAGACTCAGAGCTGTTATCTTGGGAAAAGGACAGTGCAATAATTGGGTGCCAATAATTGTGGCCAACGTGAACTAGAGAAAAACATTTATTTCATAATGAGCTTCTTCCCTCATTTTCAATTGTTTTACTTAAATGAAAGATTAGAATTTTGTGATTTTTTTAAATGAAAGATCAAAAGGATAAACAATGCAGATTTATTGTCACAGCCACCTTTGCTCATATTTACCAAGGGTGCCAATATTAGTGGAGGGCATAGATAGATAGATAGATAGATAGATAGATAGATAGATAGAGTATCTCACAGAAGTGAGTACACCCCTTACATTTTTGTAAATATTTTATTATATCTTTTCATGTGACAACACTGAAGAAAATGACACTTTGCTACAATGTAAAGTAGTGAGTGTACAGCTTGTATAACAGTGTAAATTTGCTGTCCCCTCAAAATAACTCAACACACAGCCATTAATGTCTAAACCGCTGGCCACAAAAGTGAGTACACCCCTAAGTGAAAATGTCCAAATTGGGCCCAATTAGCCATTTTCTCTCCCTGGTGTCATGTAACTCGTTAGTGTTACAAGGTCTCAGGTGTGAATGGGGAGCAGGTGTATTAAATTTGGTGTTATCGCTCTCACTGTCTCATACTGGTCACTGGAAGTTCAACATGGCACCTCATGGCAAAGAACTCTCTGAGGATCTGAAAAAAAGAATTGTTGCTCTACATAAAGATGCCGTAGGCTATAAGAAGATTGCCAAGACCCTGAAACTGAGCTGCTGCACGGTGGCAAAGACCATACAGCAGTTTAACCGGACAGGTTCCACTCAGAATAGGCCTCGCCATGGTCGACCAAAGAAGTTGAGTGCACGTGCTCAGCGTCATATCCAGAGGTTATGTTTGGGAAATAGACGTATGAGTGCTGCCAGCATTTCTGCAAAGGTTGAAGGGGTGGGGGGTCAGCCTGTCAGTGCTCAGACCATACGCCGCACACTGCATCAAACTGGTCTGCATGGTTGTCATCCCAGAAGGAAGCCTCTTCTGAAGATGATGCACAAAAAAGCCCGCAAACAGTTTGCTGAAACAAGCAGACTAAGGACATGGATTACTGGAACCATGTCCTGTGGTCTGATGAGACCAAGGTAAACTTATTTGGTTCAGATGGTGTCAAGCGTGTGTGGTGGCAACCAGGTGAGGAGTACAAAGACAAGTGTGTCTTGCCTGCAGTCAAGTATGGTGGTGGGAGTGTCATGGTCTGGGGCTGCATGAGTGCTGCCGGCACTGGGGAGCTACAGTTCATTGAGGGAACCATGAATGAGCAGAGCATGATCCCCTCCCTTCGGAGACTGGGTCGCAGGGCAGTATTCCAACATGATAACGACCCCAAACACACCTCCAAGATGACCACTGCCTTGCTAAAGAAGCTGAGGGTAAAGGTGATGGACTGGCCAAGCATGTTTCCAGACCTAAACCCTACTGAGCATCTGTGGGGCATCCTCAAACAGAAGGTGGAGGAGCGCAAGGTCTCTAACATCCACCAGCTCCGTGACGTCGAGTGGAAGAGGACTCCAGTGGCAACCTGTGAAGATGCCATGCCCAAGAGGCAGTGCTGTAAAATAATGGTGGCCACACAAAATATTGATACTTTGGGCCCAATTTGGACATTTTCACTTAGGTGTGTACTGACTTTTGTGGCCAGAGGTTTAGACATTAATGGCTGTGTGTTGAGTTATTTTGAGGGGACAGCAAATTTACACTGTTATACAAGCTGTACACTCACTACTTTACATTGTAGCAAAGTGTCATTTTCTTCAGTGTTGTCACATGAAAAGATATAATAAAATATTTACAAAAATGTGAGGGGTGTACTCACTGCTGTGAGATACTGTAGATAGATAGATAGATAGATAGATAGATAGAATTAAATCCTCTTCTTTGCAAAACATTATGGAATGTCTGGCACATATATATTAATACTCAAGCATTAAAGGAGAATACATGACCATCTTGGGGCAAAACTCTGCAACCTCTCGTCAAAAAGAGATCATTGTGTCAAAATACATGAGAATGCGAAGGAAGGAATGCCTTTTCTGTAACTCAGACCAGAGAATGCGACAGTCTATATCTCTGTTTGACATTATGAAGGTCAGATTTGTTGATTGCAATAGCAGCGATGCATAGTGGTTGCATAATCATAAAATACTGCAGGATAGTTACAGACTAAATATGGTTATATTCAGTCCAATCACAGATAAACAGATTAGACAAAATATGAAATATGTGCATTGATCATTCATTTTGTTTTTATTGAGTAAACATTCCCTGTGAAATATGCCAGATCACAGTAGTCTAATGCATCTTACACAACCTAGCCCACTGTTTATTTAAACATATTATATTTATTAGAATAGTTACACAGAGTTTTTATCTAAAAATTAATGTGCAGACCTGTAATGGTGTACTCTCAGCAGACATTGATGTGAAGCCCACTATGTCGCTGAAATAGATGGTGACGCTGTCAAAGGCTTCCGCTTGTACGGTCTCTCCTCGCTTGAGCTGCTCCGCCACTGAACTGTGGGGAGAATTAGGTTACGATCAAGTGAACCATAAAATTATTTTCCATACACAAGTCCAAGTACAATAGCAGACATGCAGTAGCAAACAATCAGTTAGTTCAACAATCCACAGTTGAAAGCAGAAAATAATTTTGTTTAATAAATCCTTATCTAGAAACAAAACAAAGGTATAAATAAATCTGAAATTATTTACAGCATGTTGAAATATGGGAGCTTTGTCCAGCTGAGACTCTCAGACTTTCTGTTAATAAGACCCAAGATCACTTTCGAGATCAATTAGTGATAATTCATTTAATTAAACAATGAAAGACCTTGGTTAATTCCTAGCTATTCTTTTAGAGAGTTCATAATAATTAGTCTGCTTCATCTTAAGCCGATCTTAAAAGTTCTCACCACTTTTAATGACTTTTAATAATCATTTTTAGATGAGACAAAACAATATGGTAGAAGTTACGTGACATGCAAGTTATGTAGTAATAAGAGAACTCTTGAACTAATAGCTGTCCTTTCTCAATCTCCAATTAAAAGTTTGGAAATTGCATAAGAAAATATTACATAACATGTTTCTTACTGTGGAAGAATTTGGTAAAGAAGATTTTCGGCTTTGCGTTTCTCTTCGAGGTAGGCCTGTGTTCGCTCCTCTACCAAGTTCTCCAGGTTATTGGCATACTGTTCCATTCTGGAGAGCAGGTTACTGAGAATACTGGTGCTGCCTTCTCTGCCAAAAAAAAAAAAAAAAAAAAACATTAGACACCTGGTTCCACATCTGATGTGTAATTATAGCAGATATAGATGATTATAATTACACCAGACAGATTACAGTAGAAGATTACAATTATGTGAGATCACTGGCTAGTAACCCATGAATAATTCAGCAAGATGAATTGGAGATATCAAAGCATATGACTGGTTATGAAACAAGCATGAGAATAGTGCTGAAAAGAGGAAACAGGAATATGTACTCAGTTCTACAGTCACAAGCTATAATACAGTGTATGTCAGAAGGAGCATGGCGGTAAAACGCAGTTCTGATGAAGTGTGGTCGATTCTGGTTGAATCATGTACTGCTGGTGTGTGGTTTGCTGAATCATATTGTTCTATTTAGGGGTCAGATCTCACTCCTACATTCAAAAAATAGAATTATTATTATTTATTTATTTTTACAAAATAATACAAGATACCCCTACAACAATAAAATGTTGAGAATAAACAAACACAATAAAGTAATACAAGTAATAAGGCTTATTTCCATTGTGGTCCTCTATGAGCTTTAAAAAATGAGAACACAAGTGAAAGAAGCTAACTGTAACATACATAAATGATATTAACACCATTTTAAAACTCCACTCTGCCTTAGTAAAAAAGCAGTTTAAATATTTTGCACTTCTCTAATCATTATACTACTCTACTCAAGTACTCTTTTTTCATCTTATGATACTAATATTGCTGAATCACCTGCTTAAAAGGGAAAGCTAATTAAGGACTGTCCAGGCTATTGATTTAAATAAAAGTAACAAGAGTATTACATTTTATTAATTCCTAATATTACAGTCATATTATAGCTACAGTGCAAAAAGTATAAGCAATGTAGCAAATTCTCCAGAGCACTCATAGATCTACAGTGATTTTCAAGTACAACCTAAGTTACTACACTTTTGGGGAACAGCCTGTAATACACAATCTACTTAGGCTTACAATGATTTTGGGAAACACTGCCCTGATCTATACGTAGATATCTGATTTATTTAAACTTTCTCATATGTCAACAAGATGCATTTATATAATGAAGACTAGGCTGTAAGGTCCCCTTTTTCGTGAAACATATCAGGCATTTTAGCAAGTTTGTCAACATCTGTCAACTATGACTTAAGTGCCCCTTTGGGGAATTAACAAGGAAAGCTTTCACTCACATCAATATAGGCTGTTTATCAATGAGCTGTCAGCTCTAGGACAGATGCTGCATTCTGTTCAAAGATACAATGCTGCTTCTACTTCAAGCAGTAAAACACAGTCTGTGTGGTTTGTTATATCAAGGCCCGGTTTCACAGACAGGGCTTATAAGCTAAGCCAAGATTAGGCCTTATTTCAATTAGGGTATTTTAGTAGCTTTTATAAACATAAAAAAAACATTACTGGTGTGTATCTTGAGACAAAACAATGGCTCTGAAATATTTTAAGATATGTTAGTGCAAGTTGCTTTCAGTTAAAACAGCTCAAACATGCAACCTTTTTTAGTCTAGGACTAGCTTAAGCCTTGTCTGTGAAACCAGGGGGAAAAGTGTTTCTTTTTGAGATGATATTGACTGCATATCCATGTAAATCCTGGGTCTTTCATTTGTGTGTTTAATTGTGTGAAGGTGAATTTGTCAACTGGTCAAAACAATGCAACAGTGAGTCATTTCAGAAAAAAGAGAGAGCAGCATTTGTGTTATTGGTCTGTTGTAATGAAGGTGAGGATTTATTTTGAAAGTAGTGATGCATAGATTCCTTAAACATTAAAAAAACAAAAAAAAAACAGCTGATGGCCAGCAATTATTTCCCATCAACCATTAGGGGCGGAAAAAGGTGTCGGACTACAAACAGCTTGACTGTCCACATCATGAACTTATAATATAGAACTGATATAGAAATTAGGGCTGTCAAAATTAACATGTTAACGCTTGCGATTAATGTTTTCAGTTTAACGCGTATATTTCTGTCATCCTTTAGCTAGCCTTACATTATATGATCATGCAAATGCTTTTTGCATGAATAACTATTCAAGACACAAAAGAGAACTCAGTGGCACGCTGTCTGTGAATCTCCTGTCTGTGTGACAGACACACACAATTTCAGACAGCCCACCGGCCGCATTGAGTTCTCTTTTGCTCTTAAAAAAAAAAACCCACACAAAATTATGCCATTTTGTCAAGTATCAGTTTGAGTTAGAGAAGTTACAGTGAGAACAGCCTAATAAACCTGCTGCAGTCTGCCATTAAGGTTAATCAAGCAACAAAAGAAAAAGAGAAAATCACTCATTGCTCTTGACTGAATAACTTTTAAAGCTTTAATAAAGATTAGTCTATATTTAATTTATAATTTAAGCAGTGAAGACTGTAAAGTGTTTGATAACTGTATTCAATTTCCTACCTGTTAGACAAAATATTTAAAATATACTGTCTTTATGTTATTTCTACACTAATTTGGAGATTAAATGTGAAATTATTACAATATAAAAATATATTAAAAACTTGAATGTTAGGTGCAATAAATCTTGATTAATCATAAAAAAACATGTGATTAATTAGTTTTTTTTTAATCGATTGACAGCACTAATAGAAATATATAACAATGTGGATAGAAATACAGTTAATATATTGGAATTATCTAATTGAGTCTATTTTAAAAAATTATGAATATACATATTGCCCTACATTAAACAATTTTTGACTCATTGGTTAACTATCCTTGTTTGTCGAGGCATATATGAAAATGTAACAAATGTAAGTGCTGTGTAGCAGGGTGCAGTGCTTACTTGTTAAATTTTGCAATGAAGATCTTGATGTGGCTGAAATCAGGCCGTTCTGCAGGGTCTTCAGCCCAACAGCCTTCCATTAAGATGGTCAACTCCTCACAGTGCAGGCTGTTATCTTTGGTAGGCCTGAAGTATGGCTTCTGACCATTCCGCACCTTTTGGATTATCTCTGTAACAAAACAAACAAACAAACAAACAAAAAAATGCTTGTCATTGGTGTACAACAAATTAGTTTTAATGTTCTTGACCTTTGGGGATGTTACCTTTGGGACTAAGATCCATGCCTTCAACATAAAATGGGCCGTTCCTTAGTGCTATCTCCTGTAGTATGATCCCAAAACTGTACACATCTCCTTTCTGGGTTCCTTGGGGTGGATGCCTATCATATATTAGCAACTCTGGAGCTGTCCATAGCTTTTCTGAAAAATCAGTTCAGTAAGCAGTCACAAAATCTTTTATCAGCACTGGACAACAATCAATTGATGTTTCATGCGTCAAGACAAAAGAAAATCTTAACAGATTCTTACTTGCATACAGTGCATGTGAGTCTTCATTTTCACAGGATGAACGGAAGCTTGCCAGACCATAATCTGTGATTTTCAAAACGAAGCGGCTATCCACCACACAATTAGATGATTTCAGATTGCCATGGGAGCCAATGTAACTGTTGTGCAGATAATTCATTCCCTGGCAGCACAAACATTAAAACAAACATTATGTCTTTGCCCACAGTTTATGGGGCAAATAGAGCAGAATACACATGAACCACTGAAAAACATTCTGTAGCATATAATTGTTTCATGAGAAAGTAGGACATGTAAAACAATGAACATTAAACGTGTGTATTGCATATTGTAATTCTTACTAATACTTCCTTCTATGCACAAATCATTAAGAAAATTACTGGGTCGACAGAAGCCAAAGAACATATTTCATAATTACCTTTGCTAGACATAATACAGAAATTACAATAAAAGGTTATTGTCTTTTCCATTAAACAGTAACTGTATTTAACACTCAGGATCAGGATCAACTCAAGGTGATTCTGTTAGTCAATCTTAAATTAGGCAGCCTTGGCCCAATAAATTCATTCTGACAGACAAGTGCTATTTTAAAAACAAACAATGCTTTTTTAAGCAATCTTCCATCTTAAAAGCAAAAATATGTTTCGTGCACTTAAGCGTTCACTTTATTGTAGGAGCCAAATGCTTTTATGTGGCTGGGCTCTTAAGTACCTTTGACATTGAACAAAAGATTGGTTTACATTAATGGAGAGAGAAATAGAGACATTATTTTCATATGTGTTTTCCAGAAACAATGTCTTGCTATCTTTGATGCCAGTCCATTTTCTTTACTAATGGGGCTTCTCTAAGTAAAGCAAATAATCAAACCAACATTGCTTTATGATTTGGTTTTTCTCTCTGGCTTTTTCAACAATAGATTAGACATTTTAATAGGCACACCGTATTTACTAGGTTTCAAAAGCCATATCAACAAGGAAAGTATTAAAGTATTCTATGTTGTTTTTAAATTATTATGTTTTTAATATGTGTGATAAAATAGGGTTCATATACAGTATGTTCTGTATTTTCTTTCTGTTTTCTCACAAACCTTCACAATGTCATTGATCAGTGAGTATCGGAACATCCAGTCCAGGTTGATGCTCTCATTTTCAAGGATGTCCTGTAAAATAGAACAAACTGTAATTCAACACTGCAAAACATCTAGATGCACAGACTTTGTTTTTTACAAGCAAATTTTAAGCCTATAATTCAAACAACACACAATTATGAACATTAACATAAACAAACAAGGTCATTAATATTTTAATGAAGGAACTGTAATAACAATGTAATAGAGACTCAGTTACTGTATAGTTACCAACTACTTCCCTGAAATGGGCAGAATAAAATGCATTATAACATTAGCAATACAAATGTCATCCTTTCAAAAACCATTCACACTGCCTGTGAACACAGAATAATATGAATAAATGGTTAACAATAATGTTATTAGTTATTAACATGTTTACCTGTAGACTGCCCCTGGGGCAATACTCTGTCACAATGCAGATGTTTGGTGGATCGATACAAGCGCCAATAAACCTCGTCAAATGGTTGAACTGCACATCTCTCATCTATATATAACAACAAAGTTTTGAATTATAAACTATATGATGCTGACAATTAGTATGATTTCCACTTATTCTGAAAATCTCAATGACCATGGCTAATAATAAAAATAAAATAATACAGTAAAATACAATAAAATAAAAGTTTTCTCTAAAGTTTGTTTTTTTGTTTATGACAGCTTGGCAAATCATTTACCATAAGTCATGGAGCTACAGTGAGTGGCAAAATCTCTATGAGGCCATATACACTTTACTTACAGTAGCATATGCTCTGACCTACATAACAGTAAGGGCAAATGTCAATAGAAACAAAGAAGATTTGTCCCCCACCCTCCCCCCTCCAATCTGTTTGGTCTTTCATTTCACTCTGGCCTGACTCGACAGCTAATCAGACCCCCAGGGCTACTGTCTGATGTTTCAGACTTACTTCTTACTTCATGTGCAAAAAGCAAGTTAGAATTGGCCACAAGTCAGCTAATCTTATCAGCTTTCCCTCGGGATAAGGCCATCAAAATAAACTTAGGCTTCAAATAAGACTGTTATGGGAAGCTTGGATTCACTTCATGTTTTTCATGCTCAGCCTCAATCATGGTGGTCTCAGATGATAGACAGAGAAAACAGATTTGGGATGTGACTAGAATAGCATACTACAATATCATTCTTACTATCTCTGCCTTATGTACATTGTGCATAGCATGTGAATTTCTGTATGCACAAAATACAGATGACCTACGACATTTGCCAAAATAGTGTAGTATATAACAGAGCACTATTACAGAGTACTGAGCAAAAAGTACTGTATCCCACAATGCAATGCACTCGACTTTCCATTGAACTTCCATTTCCAGTGTGACAAAATAATTTTAAAGGGTTAGTTCACTCAAAAATGAAAATTCTGTCATTAATTACTCACCCTCATGTTGTTCCAAACCTGCAAGACTTTTGTTCATCTTGGGAACACAAATGAAATTCTTTTTGATGAAATCTGAGAGCTTTCTGTCCCTTCATTGACTGCCTACACAACTACCACTTTTAAGCCCTAGAAAGGTAGTAAAGACATCATTAAAGTAATCCATGTGACCCAACTGGGTTAACCTCAATTTTATGAAGCGACGCAAGTGCTTTGTTTGCACAAAAAAAAATATACATATATATTTTTACTCTATTTAAAATGAGCGATCACGCAACAACGTCTGCTCTCGTGTCAACACAACACACATGCATCGTGGTGCTCATGTGAACGCACAGTTTTGGTACAGTTACAGTGTTTTGGAGATTGAGGTTAAACCACTGGAGTCACATGGATTACTTTAATGATGTCTTTCTGAGGCTTGAAAGTGGCAGTTGTGTAGGCTGTAAATGGAGGGACAGAAAGCTCTCAGATTTCATTAAAAAGATCTTCATTTGTGTTCTGAATATAAATGAAAGTCTTACGGGTTTGGAATATGAGGGAGAGTAATTAATGACAGAATTTTCATTTTTGAGTGAACTAACCCCTTTAAGCAATGATGTTTTGTGGTGGGTCAGAAAATAGATTTAAATTGGACAATTACATATTTTTTTATTTTTCTATTAATATAAATAAATTTTTAAATCCTACTATATTTGTCTTGGAAGGGTGTTTACATGAAACTTGTTCTGGCATTCAGAAACAAAATGCAGAGGTCTTGAGATGAGTTTTAAAAGTTGCACAATTTTTAACTTGACATGTGGCATCTTACAACGCTTGAAGTGAAAACATGAAGTGATGACCAAAGACATCTGTGTGAATGTGTATTAGTGTAGCAGTGATGCTTTAAAGGGGACACATTTTTAAAAAGAAATGGCTAAAATATTTAAAAAAGAAAATAGATACAAATAAATATCACCCTAATGTCGCCTTCTTCCACTTCATTTCTTTAACATCCATTTCATGACAATGTTCTCTGTCTGAAGTCAGAATTTCCTTTCCAAAACACCTTGTAAAAATCCAGCCACACCGCTGGCCCTTCGACCTCAGTGTCTACAACCTCATATTGGCTTCCCAGCCCCCCTCCAAAGAATGCATGTGTGTGCGTGTTTATATGTGTAGAAAAGGGCAGGGGGGGTGTTTTAACCACCTTGGGCAGCAAGGCTGTCCACTGGGGTCATAAACGATGGTCTAAACACACACATAACATGCATACCTTGTCTTCTCTTCCCAGATATAGACACAGATGGATGCAAACACAGATTAAATAAAAATGCAGGCAAAACCTCTATCTTGTGATTAAATGCATTCTCTTACATGCTTTAGTTCAAACAGCACTTGTCTGGTGAGCTCGATCCTCTTCTTGTTCACGTGCTTGATAGCCACCAGGTTTCCCTGTTGTGAAAAGAAGCAAGTGTTAAAAGGATCAGATCTATTGAGCCGCCACTAAAAGACAGACTGGAGCTGTCATGGTGGGAAATTGATTTAATTTTTATCTTCCTTGAGTCATATAGCTGGATGAATTAACATCCCAAATTGTATTGCTCAGATGTGCTTTTTTGTAGCTCATGAGTCAAAATTAAGTTTTATTAAAGTAATTTAAGTAATTACAATTTATTTATTTCTGCACTTTAGTAGAAACAAAGAAACTGAGATATCTATTACTGTAAGTCTCCAGAGATATTCAGCTGGCTCAGTGGACATTTGATGCCTTAGTGTCCTTTTCAGCTTACACTGTGGGACAAAGAGGTGACAGTGACTTCTTTGTTTATTCAAATTACATACATCAAATTTTCTCGTAATTAAAGCTTTCAGAGAAGTCCTCTAAGAGTTCTTGGTGGGTGACCAAAATAAAATTTTACTTTGGTTTAGATATGGGCTGTGTCCAAAAACTAGTGTGCTGGCTATCTAGACCTAAATATATTTGGGTTTAAGGCATCACAGACACATTCCAAACAAGCAGGCAACAAAAATATGCTGCCTTATTACCTTGCTCAATCACAAATATGCAGTCTTCATTTTTCTATAGTGACACTTGACTGCATAAATGACCATTGTCCTAAGCAACTTGAATTATATTCTTATATAGCTATGCTAGTTTTATGTATTTTGTACTACTCTGTGGTCTCCTTCCCACCTAATAAAACAATTCAAATCAATATTTCATGCCCATAAATTTCATTTATTTATTTCATAAGTAGTCATGTAATAAGCAGGATAATGTAGTCAGTTGGTCATTATCACAAAAAATTAAAACAGAAAGGAAGATACAATCCCAATGCTTCTACTGCTTTGGACAAAATCTTAAGCAGCAAAAAATGGGTCTTTTGTGCGCAAGTCAATTCCAGAGTGCATTGCAAAACGGCTCTGTATTTATAACTGAAATCTGTAGCTAGAAAACAATTTCATCTTATTAAAAATGAACTATGTCATCAATTTTTGTGTGCTATGTATCTTATTTAGTTATCATATTGGTGAAACAGATTTGGCAAATGCTCCAGTGTGTTTTTTTTTTGTTGTTGTTGTTTGCACGTCAGATGTTTCAATTTACAACGTGTTTTTGCAGCGGTGAGAAATGTAGCCAATCACAGTCATGTTTGTTGATCTCTTGAAAACAATGGCCAATCAGAGGTGTTTAATTTAGTCAGAATCCACTTACCGTTTAAAACGTTGGAGTTTTTGTCCAAGTACTGAGTTCTGCACGCTCGCAAATCCTCTCATTAACAAACAAAGTGTAGACACAATGTAAGTAAGAGATTCATTGTGCAGTGTAGACAGCTTCACTGATTATAATGGCAATTTGTGAGATCATGATGAAGTGAGTGACATCTTTTCAGTGATTATACAGAAAGCGGTCTTTGCATGCATTTTCGAGGCTTTATATAATCCATTAAATAAAAGTTTTGTTCATGCTGCTAAGAGGACCGATGGCCAGTTACATGCTGTAAAATTTCATAAGTGACATCTACATATAAATGCCGGATTCACTCTTGAAATTGCAATTGACATGATATAGCATGGGATAAAAATATGGCACGTCAAAATATATACACGCAATGTAAATGCAGACTAATAGATTAAAAGAAAATGTATCAATACATTTTCGATTTTCCATTCTAGTTATTTGTAAAAGTAATGACTTAAATAATCTTAAATGTCTCACTGTACATTGCTATTCTTGTTGTGGTGGAGCCGTACACATTACATCTGCACTTTACTACAGCACCCTCACTAATTTCAGATGCTCAGTAATTTGATTCTTAATTTTCCATCACATCATGCCCAAGCAACAGTTTTGAGAGAATCTTGCAAAGCAAGTTACTTAAAGGCGACATTTATAGCTATCTACATGAATAATAGCTCATCCGTTTAATAGCTTGAAACTCTATCACTCTTACTCAGTTTCGTTCCAGCTTTAGCAATGCAAGAGTGTACATTAAAGTGCTCCTATTATGCTATTTTAAACTCTCTAATTTTGTTTTGGAGGACTCATACAATATGTCTCATGTAGCAGACTGACGGCAGAAGGTCTGGACTCCGTAGCAGCTTTCATCGGCCAAGAACTGTCTGACTGACATGTAAAGCAACCAATCAGCGTCAGTCTATGCTGTGAACTTCGCATACTTTTGAAAATCCAGCATTTAGTTCATCCAAGCGCTCGTTAGTGTATTTTTTTAAGTGATTGTATTAGGGGTGTCCTCGACTACGGATTTTCATAGTCGAATCAGATTCGAATCAGATTGCCTATAGTCGACTGACAGTCGAATCATATATATGTATGTGTGTGTGTGTGTGTGTGTGTGTGTGTGTGTGTGTGTGTGTGTTGGGTGGGGGGGGGGGGGGGGTGGGGTGGACTTTTTCCACGCACGAACTCTTTCCTCGCTCAAGGCCAAAGGAGAATAGGCTACTTTGAAAGGCTGTGCACGAGATGGAGCGGGGCGCGGAAAATGAAGTAAGGCCTATACCCGCGCCGCACAGAGATACACACACTGTCAAGTGATAGACAACACTGACAACGATTTTTTTTTTTTTTTTAAACTGAAATGAAAGGCAATGTGGATAAACATTCACAACCACTACAGAACACCACACAAACATAGAAAATGAATAAAAACATTTTGGATTATAAAATATATATGCCTTTATAACTGCAGAAAGGCCACACTGCAGATAGATATGCATTTCACATGATGGCAATTCAAATTAAATTGGCTAAATTCCCTTTGCGAGCAAGCTTAACTCTATAGCGCAACATCGATGCACCGAAAAACAATAAAAAATTAATTTACAGAATTTAATTAGAACAGAATATACCGTTCTAATAAATAATAATAATAATAATGATGATAAATGAAATAGTCATAATCAAGTCACAAGTGCAAAATGCCTAAAGTGCAGGGGAACATCAAAACACAAGCCACAAATAGTTAAATTAGATAACCCAGAGTGATCAATAAATAAATTAAAATTATTAAATTATTAAACTAACGAAAATATAGCCAGAATTGTCAACTTTGTCTTTTTAACTGTAGAGACAATATATTGTTTATAAACGCTAAACTGGAGTGGCAGTCTTTTTAGCTAAACATTCACAGCATCCAAAAATCAAATTAGAACCAGCTGAAATGTTTTGAAATCCCCCTACCTGATTGAGAGAAAAAATCCAGTCTTTCACGCGATCTGCCTGTGTCCGTTTGAGTCTTTTCAAATAGTGCGCTAGTCAGCTAACATTAGTCAGGTCGTTAAAACGTTGGCCGGCAGAAGTGCGCCGCACTTTTTTGGATCATCTTTTACCATTCCAAAGTGCATCCAATTCTACACTTTAGATTTTCTTATCCCAGACATTGTTAAAGATTTAATCCCTGCCGCCAAGATACTCCTCTGTCGGTCACGATCATGGAAGTGAAACTTAAATCTGTCACAGGGTGGTTGGATTTATTCACGCACATTAAAAATATTTATTAACAGATTCTTTCTTTTCACATGTTTTATTTATAGCATTATCATAATAG
This sequence comes from Hypophthalmichthys molitrix, assembly GCA_037950675.1. Lineage (NCBI taxonomy): Eukaryota > Metazoa > Chordata > Actinopteri > Cypriniformes > Xenocyprididae > Hypophthalmichthys > Hypophthalmichthys molitrix. The sequence continues at coordinate 33,827,412 of CM075496.1, read as the reverse complement.
GTTGTATATTAACTTATTAGGGAAAACTGGTAGGTCCGTCTATCAGATATTGAGCACCCCCATATCTCGTCTCATAACACCTATGCGGAGATTCGACTGTGAGATTGGTAGTCGAATCAGGCTCCTCCTATCGAAGCTTCGAATCGTCGACTATTCAGGGTCACCCCTAGAGTGTATTTGTTTTTAGCTATGTTTACATCCAGTTGCAAATGTAACTTTGCAAAATTGGAATATCACATAAATCATTTGTGAATAAAGTGTTTAAGAGAACAAAATTATCAAAAATATGTAGATGGAAACAAAGTGTCACAGTTGTAAACATCACAGCTTTCTTTTTCCATGAGGGGTTTTGGGGTCACAGCAGGTTTGTTTCCAGGTGGATTGTTAAAGAACACAACACACACCATATATACCGTATTTGTACTATATGCATCAGACGTTCATTCTCATAATATACATTGCACATCACCTCTTTTCTCTCAGTGTCTAAAATGGCTCGATAAGGGATTCAATCTCTCTAAACCCCTCCTTTCCCAGAGCCTGCTCTGCTCTGATTGGCCAGATGGCCCAGTTTGTTGTGATTGGTTTACCGCTTACAGTGTGTGTCGGAAACGAAAAGGCCATTACCGCATCTGAATTTCAGCTCAGGCTGACGACTCGTTTCAGCTGTTCAGAATCTATTCTTTCTTTTAGGAGACAATAACTTTATTTGTTATACTCTTTAATATTTAAAACTTTGCAGACCTTGTATATTCACAAACAGCTGTATTACACACTGCATAAACATTAGGGCTGGGACAATAAATCGTTGAATCGGGAATCAAGAAATGATTCTGGATCAATTCTGAGATTTTCCGAATCCATCGCTATTCTCTCTCAAATCGATTCTGAGCTTAGTTTTCAACAGCAGAAGGCACTGCATGCTTTAGAAACAGCCGTACTCTGCTCTCTTCCAATTCCTTACACACACCGCTTGAAACTTCAAGAAAATTATCATTCATAAAGTTTGAAAAGGTTGGAGTAAATTGTTTACATTAATCTCTCATCATAAAAGCATTCTCAAGTGCAAGTACATAGCTGAACGCACGAGCGCTCTTCTTTGTCAGCATTTGAGCATTTGAAAAACTGCTGTTAAAAACTAAGCTCAGAATCTATTCAAAAGAGAATCGTGATGCATTCGGAAAATCTCAGAAACAATCCACGAATCGAGATGAATCTATTTATTCTCCCAGCCCTAATGAATATATTTAAAAAAACGTAACAGGGAACTTTAAATATGTTCAACAGGACATCACATTTGCAATTAATTTGTGTCCACACAAAGTATGTTTCTGGCCTTTTTTTAGCTTAGCAACATGCTAACTTCTGACTCTATGGAATGAACCCCTAACTTAGTTGCTGCCATTGAAGAACATTTAAATTGACTTCTGAGGTTCCAGATTGCTGTCTTAGTAGCTACTGTATGTAGACAGTGAGGAGGTTCACTAGAGTTTGGAATCGAGCCATATAGTCAACAAAGATGTCATGAAGCGTAATTACAAAAAAAATCTAGGAATAATACACCTTTATACTGCAAGATCTTTTCCCCTCCAGATTACGTTATTGGCATTTTGAGATTTGTGATCCAATTATCATGGCGTAGCACAGATAGCATTGTGGATCGACTTAAGGAGCTGAAAAAGCTGCATTAAAGTGTGATCTTAAAGCAACACATTGAGCTGGTAGTGCACCCACTCTCCATTTCTCCACTGAATACGCATGTGTGTGGGTGTGCAGCAGAGGGAGGATGTCAGAAGAACTCAGTCTCACCTTAAAATAGCCTGTTTTTGCAAATAGCTGATATTTTCCATGAGTTGTTATCAAGGATCCATAGCTGGAACCTCTCTGGAAAGGAAACACAGAGAAAATACAACACTTACCACCATTCAAGACAAAGCAGTTTCATTATGCACGTCAGAAAAGAAAAGATGGATACTGTAGAGTCCAAAAGTCGGAGACAACCATTTCTATTATTTAAATTTGATACAAAATAGTCTAATTTAAATTAAACAGTGTCACAAATTTAATTAATCTAAAAAGTGTGTGTCTAGTGTAGAAATATTTTCTGTCATTTTACATCAAAATTTATATTAAATTTTAACTTCAAAAGTTTAATTTTAAAAAAAAATTCCAGGACTTCAATGTGACACCTTTGGACCCCACTATATTTTTAATTGACTAAAAGATACAAGAAAGATCAGATATCTGATTTGCTTCACACAAAAAAAGGCTTTCCTCCAAAGGCTAATGAAACTAACCTTAGCTTGATTGAGTCAAAGTGGCAAACCAATTATTAATAATCAAAATAAAAAAGAAACATGTCTTGAATATTTAGGAATTAGAAATTATTGTATGGGAAGAAAAGCATTAGTTTCAGTTAAATAACATCAGTGGAGTAGAATGAATCATACATTCAGTTCAATTATGTGGAACATACTGGAAAGGGATTCCAAAATGTGTAATACTGTATATGGCAGCCTGGAAAATGCATTGGCCTTCAAAACACATGTTCCAAGTATGAGGCCAAAAAACCCTAATAAAATCCACTGTATATGTATATGTGTGTTTATATGTGTATGTGTGTGTGTGTGTGTATATGGCATGATGAATCCTAAATCATAATGGCACAGTGTTTATTCATTGGCCAGAGGAGGACTGGCCCCCTGACTGAGCCTGGTTTCTCCCAAGGTTTTTTCTCCATTCTGTCACCTGACGTAGTTCTTGCCACTGTCGCCTCTGGCTTGCTTAGTTGGGGACACTTAATATTTAACAATATTATTGATCTGACTATACTAGCACTATTGTATGAGAATGGAACTGAGCTGGATGATGTTAATTTTTGCAGAACTGCTTTATAGATGAAATGAACTGGTTCAGGTATTCCCTACGTTGGCAATGATGTTTCGTTGAAAATAGGGAAATAGGGGGAATAGAATAGGGAATAGAATATACAGTTTGTACAGTATAAAAATCATGTCTATGGAACATTCCCATCATGATTTGATTAGGAGACCAGATGGCCAAGACTGTAGCTTATTTTAACAATTGGTTAATATGAGTCTGCTACTGTAAAACTGTTTTCTTGTGGACTGTTTCTCTGTTACCGTTGGACTGTTTATTCCCTGTGATTCTCTGCTGCCTGCCCCGATCCTTGCCTGTTTACTGGACTGTGTTTGCTAGCCGCCTGCCCTGATCTCTGCCTGTGACTCGACTCTGTCTGTTTACCGCCAGCCTCGACCGTTGCCTGTCCCTGTTTATGGTTCTGCTCTTGCCCCTGTCTGTATTGGTGATTATCTTAATAAAAGCTGCAAATGGATCTCCACTCTGTCGACCCATCATTACAGAAGACTTCGCCAACTAGCGATCCAGCAGCACTCATGCAGATCTCCACCGAGCTGTCCGCCCAGGCCAACCAGCTCGCGGTTCATTAACATCAATTGAATCGTTTGACTTCTCTTACCAAGGAGCTGGTAAAGACCCTGCAGAGTCTTTGCTTCGACGCCGCCGAGGCCGCCACGCCGCCGCCCGCGGCTCCCGCCAAACAGGCCTTCACTGCCGCTCCTGCTGTTAACCCACGTCTCGCCCTCCCGGAGAAGTTTGATGGTACCCCCGCGAAATGTAAGGGATTCCTTCTCCAATGTTCTCTCCTCGTCAACCAGCAACCATCTCTCTATCCCACCGAGTCCAGTCGGATTTCCTTTGTATGCTCCTTGTTAACTGGTAAAGCGCTGGATTGAGCCACGGCTGTATGGAGAGAGGATAGTTCGGGGTTCCCCACCTTTTCTGCTTTCCTGCACAGCTTCAAAGAGGTCTTCGAGCATCCGGAGGGTGGCAGGAGCACTGGGGATCAACTACTGTCGTTGAGTCAAGATAAAACCACAGCTGCTGAAGATCGCTTAACGAATTCATTGAACTAGCCATTCACATTGACAATCTTCTTCGTTCACGTCGCCCTGTACGTCAAACCACCCTGACTAACTCCACAACAGAACCCATGCAGCTCGGATACACTCCGCTTCGTCCAGAGGTGAGAGAGAGGAGGCGACAACTTCATTTGTGCTTGTACTGCGGTCAAGCCGGCCACATCAAGATCAACTGCCCCATCCGACCTAATCCGAATAACCCGAAGGCGGTGAGTTCCCCACTTTCTACCGATTATTCCACCAACTGCCTCAAAATTCCCATCCAGATAACAGTGAATGATCAAAGCATAACCACGCATGCACTTTTGGACTCTGGGGCAGCGGGCAATTTCATGTCAGATACATTTATCAGAGAACACAACATTACACTAACGGACTGTAACTCTCCATTGGCAGTGGAAGCGCTAGATGGGAGACCCATCGGAGGAGGGAGAGTGGCGCACATCACCTCTGAACTCGCTCTGCAAGTAGGAGTTCTCCATCAAGAGCGCATTCGATTCTACGTAATTCATTCACCTAATAACCCAGTCATTCTTGGTCTTCCGTGGCTCACAACCCGCTTATTTCCTGAAAGGAAGGCCAGATTGTTCAGTGGGATACCGCCTGTCATGAATGTTGTCTAAGACAAATCACTCCCATACCAGTTCAAACCGTTTCAGTTCACGAGACCAACATCGACGAACCCGACATACCCGCTGAGTATGCTGATCTGGCGATCGCTTTCAGTAAAAGCAAGTCCACTGAATTACCTCCTCACCGCCCCAGTGACTGCGCTATAGACCTTTTGCCTGGCACCACGCCCCCCAAGGGCAGAATATTTCCTCTATCACAGCCGGAGTCGGCAGCTATGAAAGCGTACATCGAGGAGGAGTTGGCCAAAGGATTTATCCGACCATCTACATCCCCGGCGGCATCTGGTTTCTTCTTTGTCAAGAAGAAGGACGGCAGTCTTCGGCCCTGCATAGACTATCGCGGATTAAACGACATTACAGTTAAATTCCGCTACCCACTACCATTGGTCCCCGCAGCTCTAGAGCAGCTAAGGCAAGCCAAATATTTCACCAAGCTGGACCTCCGGTGTGCCTATAATCTGATCCGTATCAGAGAGGGTGACAGTGGAAGACGGCTTTTTCAACCGCTACTGGCCACTACGAGACCCTTGTTATGCCGTTCTGGCTATCCAATAGTCCCTCCGTCTTTCAGTCATTCATTAACGACGTCTTTTGGGACATGCTTAATCGCTGGGTCATAGTCTACATTGACGACATTCTCATTTATTCCAAAAATTTCGAAGAACACGTCCAACATGTCCGGTCCGTGCTACTACATCTCATTCAACACAAGCTGTATGCCAAGGCGGAGAAATGTGAGTTTCATCGTACTTCTACATCATTCCTGGGTTATGTCATCAGTCAGGAGGGAGTAGCTATGGACGACAGTAAAGTGAGGGCGGTGCTTGAATGGCCTCAGCCACGCACGCTGAAAGAACTACAGCGATTTCTGGGGTTTGCCAACTTCTACAGGCGGTTCATAAGAAACTTCAGTGGCATTGCAGCGCCATTAACGTCCATGACTAAGCGACAATCTACACGCCTTTCCTGGTCCCACGAGGCGGTGCACGCCTTTCAAGAACTGAAAGAACGATTCACCACAGCACCCATTCTCCGCCATCCAGACCCAGAACTCCCTTTCATAGTCGAGGTCGACGCTTCCAGTACAGGAATTGGGGCCATACTCTCACAGCGCCAAGGTAATCCAGCTAAAACGTTCCCTTGTGCATTCTACTCTAGAAAGTTGTCAGCTGCAGAACGCAACTACGACGTAGGCAATCGGGAACTACTGGCAATGAAAGCGGCATTGGAGGAGTGGCGCCATTGGCTGGAGGGAGCGCAACATCCGTTCACTATCCTCACTGATCACAAAAACCTGGAATACCTCCGATCTGCAAAACGTTTGAATCCCTGGCAAGCTAGATGGGCCATGTTCTTTACCCGTTTCCAGTTCACGGTAACCTACAGACCCGGTTCAAAGAATGTCAAGGCGGACGCTCTATCTCGTCAGTCAGAGGAGGTGGAATGGTCAGAGAACGAAGAAAATATTATTCCCATCAAACTCCTGCTCGCTCCGGTTCAGTGGGACGTCATGACTGAAATCACTCAGGCAAACGAACAAACTACACCACCGCCAGACTGCCCACCAAACCGCACTTTCGTTCCCGACCACCTCCGCGACAAATTCATGATTTTCCCAGCTCTGGCCATCCAGGCATCACAGCCACATTACATCTTCTACAGAACCGCCCAATTCGTTTACAACTGCACAGCCTGTCAAACCTCCAAAACATCCCATCAAGCTCCAGCGGGTCTGCTGCAACCGCTGCCCATTCCTCACATATCGCCATTGACTTTGTCACAGATCTCCCCGAATCCCGTGGTCACACCACTATCCTTACAGTAATTGACCGATTCTCGAAGACATGCCGACTCATACCACTACCCAAGTTACCCACCGTGTTTGAAGCTGCAGAAATGTGTTTCGATTCTATGGTCTTCCAGAGGACATTGTATCTGACAGGGGTCCACGGTTCACGTCCTGGGTCTGGTCAGCTTTCTTCAAGCAACTAAACGTCAACGTCAGCCTCACCTCTGGGTACCATCCCGAATCCAATGGCCAAACCGAACGCATGAACCAAGAACTTACCAGATTCTTGCGCACATACTGTCAACAAAACCAATCGGAGTGGAGTCGCTACTTGATGTGGGCAGAATATGCTCAAAATTCTCTACAGAAACCTGCCACTGGTGTCACTCCCTTCCAATGCGTTCTGGGATTTCAACCACCACTATTTCCCTGGTCCGGGGAACCATCTAACCTACCATCAGTGACCGAGTGGATGCAACAGAGTGAGGAAACCTGGGATCTGGCCCATCATCACCTACAGCGCGCTGTGAGAAGGCAGGAGACCCAGGCCAATCGACATCGTCGCCCCAATCCTGAATACGCTGTGGGACAATGGGTCTGGTTATCCACAAGGGATCTGTGTCTCAGACTTCCATGCAGAAAGCTCAGTCCCAGGTTTGTAGGGCCTTTCCAAATTCTTAAACAAATTACACCAGTGTCATTTCGGTTAGATTTGCCTGCTAATTACCGTGTCTCTCCCACTTTCCATGTGTCGCTGCTGAAACCCTCTGGTGGTCCGAGAGGAGATGCGGAGGGAGCCGTGGCCCGCAACCCCCCATCCTTGATGATCGAAGGCGAGGAAGCTTATCAGGTTCGAGAGCTGCTCGATTCCAGACGCCGGGGTAGGAGACTACAGTATCTGGTCGACTGGGAGGGGTACGGCCCGGAGGAGCGATCCTGGGTTAATGCGGATGATATCCTGGACCCATCTCTCTTAGAGGAGTTTCATCGGACGCATCCGGAGAGACCGGCCCCTCGACCCCGTGGTAGACCCCGGCGCCTGCTTCCTCGCGTCTGGAGCCGCTCGCAGGGGGGGGTTCTGTCACGAAAGTGGCTCCCGCGCCTCCTCCTCCGCACCACCGGAGGGAGCCGTCACCTGAATATTGACTGTTTCCCATTCGGACTACGTTTCCCATAGGCCCTCATTCCTGGGACTGATTACGCACACACACCTGCACCTCATTACACTCACTCTATTTAAGTCACACACACACACACACACACACATTGCGAAGTCTTGATTTGCCCTGGTGATCATTTCTGAGCGTTTTCTTGTGGACTGTTTCTCTGTTACCGTTGGACTGTTTATTCCCTGTGATTCTCTGCTGCCTGCCCCGATCCTTGCCTGTTTACTGGACTGTGTTTGCTAGCCGCCTGCCCTGATCTCTGCCTGTGACTCGACTCTGTCTGTTTGCCGCCAGCCTCGACCGTTGCCTGTCCCTGTTTATGGTTCTGCTCTTGCCCCTGTCTGTATTGGTGATTATCTTAATAAAAGCTGCAAATGGATCTCCACTCTGTCGACCCATCATTACAGAAGACTTCAACAAACTAACTAGACAATAGTCAAGAATGTATAAACTATAATTATTCTTATAATTTCTGTGTTAGTTTCTTCCATTTATCCTATATAACCTCAGTGAAATCTTACACAGGGTGGGACTTGTATCCATTCTGAACTATTCTGGCATTTGAACAGACCAAAATTTGTAAATAGGAGCAAACGTCTGAGCTTGTTATGAATTTGTATTTTCTCTAATTTAAAGACAATTCAGTTTAACAAAATCAAGCTACCTTTTCTGACCAGCTAACTGACTAAACCATCATTGTAATTCCCAAGGAACGCAGTTTTAAATGGACATTGAAAAACAGTGCCAGGAATTACAGCCAAGTCCAAAAAGGCATTTTTATGAGATAAATTAAAACCATATGGACTGAAACAGGAGGAAACCTCTTTTATTCAGTGTTGTTTATACAAAAACAGAAACAAAGACAAAGACAAAGATTTCATCTTTGAAATATAGATTTGATCCTTGCACTTTTAAAATTAATTTTAGATCTGGCATAGAGGTAGCCAACTGGAAAACACATCAGTTTTATGCAACTTTATCCAAGATATGAAAATGCCAGCGAACGCTTATACCTGGGAAAGAGTGAGGCGGCTACCCGCACGTTTGTGATATTTGTTGGGACTTTCAAATTGCAGTTCCTCCCAACGTATCCTCCAAAGCATCCCAGCTAACTCCTTCTCCAACTTCAGTTTCCTATAAAAGAGCAGATCAGATTTAAGAGTTTTTTAGTGTTGTTATGTGGTTGCTATTATATTCGAAGTGGTTGCAAAGGCAGTGCTAGGATGTTGCTAGAGTGTTCTTGATGGTTGATTATTGTTAAAACCAAACAATCCCACCCTGCGTTCCATTTGGAAGGGCTCATCCCTATGCCCTAATCCCTTCAAAGGGTTTACCCTCCGGAGTGAGAGCTTCAAAGAGATTAAGGGTGTAGGGGTCAAAAAAACTTTTTTTGGAACGCACTTCTGCGTTATTTTAATGAGACAATCAAGGAGGTGCCTTTGTCTTTTTTCCCCTGGTGTACTCTTTGTAATAATACACATTCATTTACAGCAGTAACATTATAAGCTACTGCTGGTCTTTTACGTTAAATATAATGTATATTGTGTCTATGTGTTTGAAAAATTTGAATGGACTGATAAAGGTAGCTGTAAAGTATTTTTGTTTAAGTACAATGTCATTTTGACAATAACAATGTACCAAATCTAACTCGTATAAATATTACAGTAGTATAGAAAAATACTATTCATACATTTATAGGTAAAATCGAACTCCGAGCCTCCTGTACCCATTCTGTGACGTCAAACAACTTCCCTGTGCAAAGGATCATGGGGGCACGAAGTGTCCATCAGTTGTACCCCTTGAAATCCTTCATTCCGATAGGGCCCTTTGAAGTGGCCAGTTTTGAGCACTTCAGTTTAGAACGACCCTTCAATATGGCGGCCATGATTGTTGTTGCTCCGAAGTGCCCTTCAGAGGGTGATATATCCCATTTGGAATGCACCGCCAGTCTCAGGTCTCTATGATATTATGGTCTCTAGATGTCCTTCCCTTAATATCTATGGGATTTTTTTCAGTGACGGCGCTACACCGGGGGGCTAGGGGGGACTAGGGGGGGCTAGGGGGGGCTGTAGCCCTGTCAGAATTTTGAATACCCCTGTTTAGCCCCCCAAGCAGTTGAGATGATAAAGAAGACAAGAGTGCAGGTAGGAAACCCTGTCTCTGAGGGGGCCAAAGAAGGAGAACTGAAAGAGGAGTCAGAAAGAGAAAAGTCTGAGAGAGAAACTCCTGAGCCAAGAGATGAGGCACAGCAGGAGCAGTGGACCAGCTGATCATAGCTGTACAGGACGGGTTTTTATTTCTCATCTTCATAAATATATCTAGTAGTAGAGCTAATGCAAGGGATAGAAATTCATTTATCCTTTGCTGAAACTTCTTCATAGGCAACGGCAGACACCACTGGAGCGCAAGCTCCCGAGCGCTTTTGAAAAGATGAGATGGTGTCGTGGCCAGCGTTTTCCACACTTTTTTAGATGCAACATGTGAATATTTAATCACTTTCCAGTGCTGAAGTCTTTCACCTTTGCATGTAAAAGTTTTTTGTCGTTGTCTTGTGGCCACTTGTATTAAGCTTAGGCCTATTTATTTTTATTTATTTTTTTTTAATATGAATTAGCCAAATATAATTTTAAACTACACTTCTGTTGTGTGTACCATAGCTGTTTTTATGAAAAACAAAAACAAAAAACAACAATTTCTTTATGAAGTAACTCTTATGTCATGAATATCGATTATTTTCTTAGCACCCCCATATCAGAATCAGAATCCACTTTTATTGCCAAGTACAACATGTACAAGGAATATGCTTTGGTATGCAGGTGCTTTAAAAACAATTAAGAATATTAAGAATATGTAATACATATGAAGCAGTATTAATAAGACCAGCAGCAACTGGAAAAAAAAAACTGTTTTTGTGGTGTGAGGTTTTTGTCTTTATAGACCGCAGTCTTCTGCCCGAAGGGAGAACCTCAAAAAGTTTATGTCCAGGTGAGAGTGATCGGCCACGATCTTAACTGCCCTCCTTAGAGTCCTTGAAGTATACAAGTCATGGAGAGATGGCAAACTACAGCCAATCACCTTCTCTACCGAGTGAATAACACGCTGCAATCTGCCTTTATCCTTAGCAGTGGCAGCAGCATACCAGATGGTAATAGAGGAGGTTAATATTGACTCAATGATGGAAGTATAAAAGTGCACCATCATTGTCCTCAGCAGATTAAGCTTCCTCAACTGCCGCAGGAAGTACATCCGTTGGTGAGCTCTTTTGATCACGGAGTTGATGTTTAAGTCCCACTTTAGATCCCGGGTAATGATAGTTCCCAAGAAGCGGAAAGAGTCCACACTCTCAACTGGGATATTTAATACATAATGGTCTAGCCCCCCCTTAGCACCGGTAGAGAAAAAATTCTGGCGCCGTGCATGATTTTTTTGTTTGTTTTATTGTAAACTGCTGGATTTGAGGTATTATTCTTGTCTGTATATCATAAACAGTGCAGGATGAGTGATGGGCTAAAGTGTAATACTTTGGGTTAAGCGTTTTGAAAAACTATAGCAAGAGTAATATGTGCCTTTGTAAGCACCACGAAAATATTTTAGCACAATTAGTTTAAATAACCCTTAGACTAAAGGTTCATCGCCATGTAAGATTAAACTAAGGTGGAAACAATTTTTGCAGGAGGCTGAGTTGAAGTTTGATTGGGCGATAAAATGTGAGCCAATGTTAGGGTCACTGATGCTGTGCCCTTTCCAGCATATTATTTTTAAACGCAAGTAAACCAAGCAGTCCAGCCAGCCATGTGGATACATACATGGGAAACTTCCAAGTGAATCAACACATCTGGAGGAGCTCTCTGAGGACCTGCTATTTCTCAACAGCTTCTATTCACAGCAAAGATTGCTTTTTCATTTCAAATCAATCTCTGAATGTTTCACTGATGTGGTCTGAGAGTTGCGAAAGGAGGATATCAATGAAGAGAAGCGTAATTACGTTTCAGAGCACTCAAAACAAAGTATGAAAAAATAAAGCAACCCCCACACATTCCACTACAATCTAAAAGGTGTAAAACACTTCCAGATGGCAGAATGTAAGTACTGCAGCGTCTGCATTTCAACAGGGTTTTACTCGATTTTAGAGCCACCCTGGTAAGCCCCAAAACAAGCACCTTTATTTGTTTTTGTAGACCAGATTTTGGAGGCAGAGAGATGGAAAAAAACTCGGCAGGGTCTTCGAATTAAAGAGCCAGGTTCAAAAATTTATGCTCAGCTGTTTGCCAAAGGGAAAATCCTTGTTCTAAAATGTCGAAATTCTATGAAGCTTTGACTGAAGGGAACATCATAGATTGGAAACTGTTTGATTGAATGGCAAGGAGTTTACAGCACAGCAGTAGAAATATCCTGAATAAACCATACAAATAAAGCATGGGAAAATGCATACTTCTATTTTGAAAGCTTGCTGGCGTTGCTCCATAATAATTGTGGTCAGAGTGTGCTAGCTCTTATTAATATTACATTTTCACAATGAAGTTGTTTTCCGACCAATGTCACTCACTGCAAGTGTATATGTGGCAGTTTTTCACTAAAAAGAATAGTTCATCTATAAAAATGTATGCTGTTTAAAATCTTTAAAAGGGCTTTCTTTCTTCCATGAAACACAAAAAAAGACGTTTAGCAGAATGTGCATGCTGCTTTTTTGGACAGTGATTAGAACCAAGGGCTGTCAAGCTCCAAAAATGACAAAAAGCACCACAAAAGTAGTCCATCTCACTTTTATGCTACATTTTAACTCGTGTTAATGTATTTCTTAAAAAATACTTAAACATAGCACAGAAATATAGCACACAAATCATATTCATTCAGTTCATTTGTGGTTTTTGAACCACTCTGGTCTCCATTCAATTGAATTGTAAAAAAACAGTATTTGTATTTTTATTTTATTGTATTGTATTTATTTATCTGAGTGTCTATTTACATTAAGTGCAAATAGTGTCCCTTGTTGGCAAACGCTATTTACACTAGCTCCGGCCACCAATGTCTGGTTGGGCCACTCAAGTTTTAAAAAAGACGCCTAGAATTCAACAGCTTCAGTGGTGCAGCAGTAGCGAGTAAGGCTTGCAGACCTTGCTTTTAACGCGATCGACGAGGGTCCGAATCCGCCTTTTGCCGAGCTCGCATTTATTTTTAATAAAAATTAGAATAATGTTCTAAAAGTGGAAATAAACTGTGAATAAGTGTTTAATCATATTAAAAGTGCTTATTGGGTAGGGTTAGGGGAAGGTGTAGGGAGGGTTTTATTCTCCCAATTAGGCAGCATCCATTTAATAATTTTAATAAATATAATTATTTACACTCCATGATATTATTGCATCCTGTTAATGTACAAAAATACTGAGGTGCAAATAGTATATATATATATAGCATCTAATTACTATTTACTAAAGAAGAACTGAAACTTTTACTTCGTGTAAATAGTATCTATCGCTATTTTTACCTAGTGTAAATAGAATATTGCTAAGAAAATGCTGCTATTGTCACTTAGTGTAAATATTCATTTACAAATACAATACAATACAGTGTGTACATCCTATGTCTACAATTTTATTTTTAATATATTAACATATTTCTATTTTAACTTTTAAAAGAACTTTCTCTTTAACATTTTGTTGTCAAGACCCTCAGTGATGACAAGATTTATGTTATATTAGCCTAATATATAAAAATGTATAGCATTATAGGTAATATTTACCTATAATAATTAATCATAATAATTAATAGAACTAATATGTTACATCAAAATATATTTTCAGGCAAAGGCAATAAGTCATATTAATTGCAAGACTCTACACGAGTCCTGTTTGGTCATGATTTCCATGTTAAAAAACCATCAATGGTTCCTCTTATTTGCACAGCATGGCGGTGTTCCTTTTAAATGTTACATTCTCAGTTATATCCATAGCCTTGCCAACAGTAACTACTGTAGCACCAATATTATTCAATGTTTCATTAAAAATACAATCTTGTAGCTCAATCTTGTAGCTCAAATAAAACATGATATAAATGTCAAGGTCATAAATTTGATTCCCAGAAAACACACATACAAATTCAATTTGTATGCAATGAATGTTACTTCTGAGAAAATAATCTGCCAAATGTGTCAATGTAAGGTTAACATCTATGATGTTTCCTTTTAAAGAATCAACTGGACAATTCAAAAGAGCAGTTCCTCTTAGCTGAAACACTTAATCATAGCAAAATGATAGTGATCAGCTTATATTCTTGTTTCTTGATACGTTTCGTTCCTGCTGTGTGAAATAAATGTGTGAGTGTGTACTGTATGTCTAAGTGGGTATTCTTATACATAATTTCCATTTTAGAGTCATTTATTTTAAACCAAATTTAGATGAGTGAATGACAAGTCCAAGAATAAGTCTACCTCTGCTGCAACTGCAATATTTATTCTAGTAGCCATGAGGAGCTAACATCAATATTTGTCTATACTGGAATTGAGCCCATTTATATAAACCCATGAGTCAACTTCTACAATTCCATTTTCCACAAGATGTCGTTCCAGACTATTCAATAGTATCCTCTATGATTTTAATAAAAAAAAAAAAAAAAAAAAAAAAAAAAAAGGAAACACTAAATTTGTAGACTGTTTTACCAGACCTTAAAGAGTCAAGTAAATATGCATTGTCTCATGCGCTTCATTGCTTATTAACTCCTGACAGATACCACAATATGTATAAGACTTCACAAAAAATATTTGATCTGCCTGATATCAGTGCAGACATATGCATGCAAACATCAAGTGGAGCAATCACACCTGAAGAGCATTACTTAAACAACAACAAAAATTTTGCTTGAAACATCATGTTTGCGTTTATTTAAATTCAAATTTGTAGACCTAAATTACTTTTGTAAATGCTAAATGTAGGCATCACAACATTATAACAACATTATCACAACATATAAAAATGAATATCACTTTCTTGTAAAGTAAAGAATACTTTACAAGAAAGTGATATTCATTTTTATATTGGCTGAAGATTATAATAAACCGTGTTAAATTATTAGTATTTTAAAAAAAATTAGGTTTAAGTAAGTATTAAATGATGGCAAATAGGAGAAATCAGCATGAATTATATATTTAGTATTTGTTGACAATCAATATGGTAGTGATATAACGTGCATCCCTGTTATTATTATTATTATTTTCATAATTGTCTTATCTTGTATAACTTATATATTATATTTCATGCAGAACTGGAGTGCTATCATTTAAATGTGTAAACATAAAATTGTACACATCCTTTCTACCTCATGTGTTAGTTGTGCCTAATTTTATTATGCTTTAAAATACTGAAAATATTATAGAACTCTCAGTACCATTTCAAATTCTATTCCATACAATTGCACGGATTTGTTCCCAAAATCAGCTTGGAAAATGCAATGTCCACAGATTCCGTCTGGGTCTAGTAATAATTGAGGCAATGAGGTCAACAGCACAGCCTAAAATTTGTTGAAAATATCAGCTGACCAAGTGTAACATGCAGTGAAATATTTAGACTATCTGCATTTGTCTCAGAAACAGACATACTTTCCAGTTTTCACTCAAACAACTGCTGAGCGGTTGCTCTGGCAACAATCATGTAAATTCCACTCTGGCACCTATAGAAGCTTTTCCCGTAAATCCTCTGAAAAAAGAAACAGCTGCAAGTTCCAGCATGTCTTCTTCCTGTGAACCCTTAAATAACACCTCTCTTGGGTATTCCACATGTCATTAATCTGAAGATGAAATTACTGTAAACTTTGTAGTAAAAAAAGAATGTACCTGTAGATAAGAAAACTGGAGATCCCGAAAATGATGAGGGCCAGTCCAGACCCAACTGCCACTATTCCAAGGACAGGAAGATTATCTGGGGAAATTAAAATAACAATTATATAAAACTAAACTCAGTAACTAACTTTTTGGGTACATTGAGGGAGACTTCACAAAGAATGAATCGGGCCCGCTGATAGCATTTATTTGCGCAAACTGCATGCATTTAAGTGCTTGACTCACTAAATAAATTATGCAAATCATTTAACAAAATCTGTGGTGAACACAGCTAGCACAGCACAATTCCTGATCTTGCGGGTCTGTTCTGAGAGCCAGGTTATGGAGGATGCAGCAGATTAAATCTATCAGGCTTTACTTTACTGGGACTGCTCAGCCTCACTCCAACACTGCTATCTAGGCACTTTAATCAGCCTTTTGAAATGCTGAAAGTGAGCTCATCGACAGTGTGCATCTGGATATATGCCAAGTTTACCACTCTTCTCCACCATTTGATGAATCACTGCTGTTACAATGAATAGAAAAGGTACACAAAAATGTTTTTTCAACACGTCTAAAAAGTAAGTCAGGGGACCTGTTACCACAACTTAGAGCGTTAGTTCACCCAAAAATGAAAATTCTGTCATTAATTACTCACCCTCATGTCGTTCCATGCCTGTAAGACTTTCGTTCATCTTCGGAACACAAATGAAGGTCTTTTTAATAAAATCTGAGAGCTTTCTGTCCCTCTATTGAAAGCCTACACAACTACCACTTTCAAGCCCCAGAAAGGTAGTAAAGACATCATCAAAGTAATCCATGTGACCCAAGCGGCTTAACCTCAATTTTCTGAACGGCGTGAGTGCTTTGTTTGCGCAAAAAAAAAAACTTTATTTACAAAATATTTGTCTATAACGCGCATTTATGCAACAACGTGGCGCTCTCGTGAACGTGCGCATGCGTGTTGTGTTAATATGCAAGTCTGCTCTCGTGTCGATACAACATCACAGTGATTTCATTAAAAAGATGAACAAAGGTCTTACTGGTTTGGAACAACATGAGGGTCAGTAATTAATAACGGAATTTTCATTAAGTGTGAACTAACCCTTTAAATAAATTCATGGTTGCAAGCTGAAAATTACAATTTATTGACTTAATTAAACATTTTAAGTTGCAAACATTATATTTTGTTGAGTTCTGTTGACGTAATAATGTTGATCATTACATTAACGTAATATTGTATGCAATTTAAACTCAAATTCCTGTGTTAATTGATTTTTGTTAAAAAAATTATAATAGCTTAATGAAATTATCTTGATAACTTGGCAGTGGATTTCAGCATGCTTTGCATAGGACTGGATAAGGAGAATAAATGTTGACATTAAGTGTTATTTTATTTGTTTTTAATGAAGGGAAACACCTGTTAGTGATTAATGCTGTTACTGTGTGTTTGACATTTAAAAAATGTTCTGTAATGTTAAGGATTTTTTAGTTACTATTGTGCAGAAGCGTATACATAAAATTAAACACTACATTGACTCTATAAGCAAGCAATGACTGAGCTAATGCCAGTGACAAGTAATATCTTAATTGTTCATTAAATTCACATGCTAAATAAGTTATATTTAGCATGTGCTATGATAGCTGTGTGTTCTAACTAAAATAGATAAGATTAATTGATTCCAGGGCTACAACTCGAATAGTTGGAGCGAAATAATTTTTTTTAAAATAATCAACTTAAAAATTTGTTCATGCCACAAATTAAGTTTCTTTAACTCAGTGCAGTTTGTTGGTTGAACGTAATTTCATTAGAAGTTGTTATAACTCAAAAAAAAAAAAAAGAAAATTATGCAAACTCTTGGATTCTTTTTTTTTTTTTGTTGAGCCAAAATATTATTTTTTAGAGTGAAAAAATAAATAATTGTGCAAACAGCAATAGAGTTTTGCACTACAATCTACAATGAGTCTGATTAACACTGAAAACGTCCACAAATGACAGATTTTAGTCAGTCAAAAATAAAACCAAACTAAAAACATTAAATGTAAATAAAAACTTGAATAAAACTGAATAAATGGTCACCTTACAGTAATATGCAACTGGCAAAATCATGCTGTGGCCTGTTCCTCACTTTAAGTGGTCAGATGTGAGTTTACACTAAAAAGGTCCCTACCTTCCTTGCATGGTGAGAATCCACACGGTGGGTAGTCCAGAGGTGGGACACCTTTTGGCCACTGAATCCGCTCTGTTGGGGACCACAAGATTTCTTTACTGGTCCCATTGTAGTGACCAACAATCTGTGTAACAAGAAATAATCATAAACATATTTGATTTACAATAAGCAAAAAATCATTTCAGATAAGAAAACAACATACTGTATAAGACATCAAAAGAAAGATACATACTATGGCCTACCAATGAGACTATTTTTTTTTTATTTTTAAGTCAATGATCTCTGGTGGAAATTTATTTATTAAAACATATGAGATGATGTTTTTCTGCACATGATTCACAGTATGTGTACACGCAATACTGTCTACTCTCTAACCAGATGAAAAGAAAGTCTGAATATATCGGTGGCATAAGGGGTAACTATGGCAACAATGCACGGTATCACTTTGTTACCAGCTAAATAACCATTAATTTATTTTCTTTTCTTTTCTTTTCTTTTTTGTTGCGATAGGCCTCTCTAAATCAAACAAGACTCCCAGGACATTTATGAATGAACAAGTCAAACTGAAAAATGAACACAATGCTTACAAGCTCATGAACACATGCTTTCGATTAGGACAGAAGGGCAAGTAAAGGATTTGATTTTTAAGCAACACATTATTTGGTATGTCGAGCCGTCCAACCACGGACGCATTTACTGTAATTATGGAGAATGTGGCATGTGGGTTAAATTAGACTGTTGTTCTACATATGCTCGACTCGTTAACCATTGTTATTTATTGTCACCGTGTCTATCAAAAGCATTTTCACTATGGAAACATTCTGCAGGAAAGCTACATCATTCATAATGTTATTTCTGTGTTTGCTAAGGAAGAAATCACAATTACTATTGCTCATACGCAGGTGCTCTGAAGAGACCTTTGGATTCCAGTAGTAAACTATATTGCTACAGTAAAAAAAAAAAAAAAAAAAAAAAAAAAAATATATATATATATATATACACTACCAGTCAAAAGTTTGGACACAGTAAGATTTTTAATGTTTTTAAAAGACGTTTCGTCTGCTCACCAAGGCTGCATTTATTTAATTAAAAATACAGTAAAAACAGTAATATTGTGAAATATTATTACAATTTAAAATAACTGTTTTCTGTTAGACTATATTTTATAAAGTAATTTATTCCTGTGATCAAAGCTGAATCTTCAGCATCATTACTTCAGTCTTCAGTGTCACATGATCCTTCAGAAATCATTCTAATATGCTGATCTGCTGCTCAAGAAACATTTATTGTGTACAACTGTACAAAATATTTGTGTACATTATTTTTTTTTTCTCAGGATTCTTTGATGAATAGAAAGTTCAAAAGAACAGCATTTATTTGAAATATAATCTTTTGTAACATTATAAATGTCTTTACTGTCACTTTTGATCGATTTAATGCATCCTTGCTGAATAAAAAAAAATTTCATTTAAAAAAAATAAAAATAAAAATTCTTACTGACCCTAAACTTTTGAACGGTAGTGTATAATGTTACAAAAGCTTTGTATTTCAGATAAATGCTGTTCTTTTGAACTTTCTATTCATCAAGGAATCCTGAAAAAAAGTACACAACTGTTTTCAACATTGATAATAATCATAAATGTTTCTAGAGCAGCAAATCAGCATATTAGAATGATTTCTGAAGGATCACGTGACACTGAAGACTGGAGTAATGATGCTGAAAATTCAGCTTTGCCATCACAGGAAAATAATAATAATAATAAATTACTTTATAAAATATATTCAAACAGAAAACAGTTATTTTAAATTGTAATAATATTTCACAATATTACTGTTTTTACTGTATTTTTAATTAAATAAATGCAGCCTTGATGAGCAGATGAAACTTCTTTTAAAAACATTAAAAATCTTACCAATTCCAGACTTTTGACTGGTAGTGTATATATATATATATATATATATATATATATTTTAATGACATTTGAAAAATTGGTGATTCCAACAACTTTACTTGTATTTCTCTGAGTTTGTCATTCTTATTTATGTATGAATAAGAATCCATGTTCTGTATTTATGAGTTGGCTGAATTTGTGGACATTCTACTTACTGCGTATTGCCCAGTTTTCAGGTTAGTCATTCCCCAAAGGCTAAAGTCTGTGTATCTGGCATTTTTCCGATCTGTGCTCACAAGGCCAGTCACCCCTGTGATGAACAAACACAAGGCCAGGGATCAAATAATCATTTTTTTTTATCTGAGTGTTGCTTTCAAAGCTGTAAAGTAAAAAGACACATATTGTTTCTCTTTGTTAGCCACCAATCATTTTTAGGACTCACAGACAAAATGTATTAATGAGAGAGGAAGAGCTCTCAGGTTACTTATTAGGATAATTATGATTTTTCTTTTCTATGATGTCACTATTACATACATATGAAACGTATGATTCCCTGCTATATTTCTAAAGCTAAATGTAATCACAGTGTTTGTAAAACTACATTTTATTTATGGACAGAAAAATGCAACTCCACCAGTTAATGTTCTTAATCATTACATTTTCAGTAAAAATATCTAAACAGCCTTAAAAACAAGATAAAAATGAAAAAAATATAACAAAATATATATATAAAGACTTGTTAATTATTAGAACAATATATCTTGAATATATCTTGATTTTTTTATTTAATTTTCTCACTAAAAAAATGAAAAAATATGAAGCCCTGCACATGACATGGGGGGTGGGGGCAAGACTGAAAACAAAATCAATTAAGTTGAGAAGCAAAATAGGGAATAGAATATATCTTGAATTGCATGTTTTTATGGACTCCCACACGATATGACCACATGCTCACGTTTTATTAATTTGTTCCCTCTGTTTTGTTACATTATGGCAATGCTGTACTACTGCATTCCTTCATTTTAGTTACATCATGTTTAGGCTTCTCTCTAAATTTATCTTATTTTCAGTATGTTTAAATATTTTTACTGAAAATAAGACAAAAATATTGATTAAGAAAAGTACTTTTTGCAGTGCATTCAGTATTCTGCCTGGTTCCTATATGTGTTTGGCACAGTGTGTGTAGTTTCCTTCAGGGAGAGGGCTCAGCAGATGGGTTGTGTATTAGAAACAGATTTTCCATCCACAAGCTAGTTGGGACATGCTTTAAATCAAGGACTCTGACCTCTACACTCCCTGCAAGAGAGGCTGAGAGTTTACCAACATCGACCTCAAAAGAGCTCTTACAAGCCCTCCGCTCATTTTAAAAAGAATCTGAGCGAAGCTGCCAAAACACTCCAGCTTGACACTGCAGCTAAAAACCAGATACTTGTCATCACATACTTAAACTATGAATAGATTAAATGTTGTAATCTGTGGCCATCCTATTGAAATGAATGTCAACGCATCATAGGATCATATTGTGAATGCTTTTATAAAACATATATCTTAAACCGAGACCATTCAACACACCCCAGATTCTGCGGTTTCGCATTCTCATAGTTATGTTGATTCCATTATTCTGAGACACGCCGTCTGCTAACGCTTCACTGAGGGCTTTTGCATATAGCACAAAACCATCATGGAAACAGCCGGCAATAAAATCCATCTGAGAAAAAAAGACAAAACAGAGCTTTAATACAGGGAAACATCAAGAAATCTAAAACTACATGTCATTCTGTACAGACATGGGGAGAGTAGGATAAGATCTGCCAGTTGTCCTCTAGGGAAGAAAAAAATGAGGTGAGGAACAGCGCTGTCCATTGATGAAAAATGTAATTGAATTAATTATTAATTTGGCAGACCTAATTTCAATATGGCTCATCAGCTGATTTTACAAGAAAGCATCTAAAACATAGAAACGTGATATATATATATATATATATATATATATATATATATATATATATATATATATATATATATAATTACCATTATTAATTAATAAAGAACAATTGCTAATGCATCATCAAATGTTCACTACCACATACAGACCCTAAATAGTTGGAGTTAGTTAGCTCTACCATCAGTTGTATGCAGAAGTCACTTGCTTTCATATTTTTTTAATACAATGACATTCCAGTAGTGTAGTTTAAGTGTAGTTTAAGTGTTCAAATTCATTTTGGAGCCACTGTAAACATCTTTACAATGGATGATAGACTAGATAGTAATGATATAATTAGTATAATTATTGTAAGCAGAAATTTGAATCATAACTTTCTCAAAATTACAATCCATTTTAGTATGTACTCAAAGGCTTTAAGAAATAATTTCCTGAATGTTTTCATTTGGCAGCTACGTGTGAATCTAGGGTTTCGGGGAGTTGTTTCCTACTTTTGTCAAAGGGTACAGCTGATTCAGGAAAATGGGACTGACATGAGGAAGCGAAACATATGATTCAAGCACTTTTAAGTGTCATATCTGATCTTGTGGTAAAACGAAACACCGTTTAGCTCCTGAAAGCCTATAGAGCTGAACAGAATGTTCAATATTTTCAAGACAGTGATAGAAAGCCAAAAAAGAACTATGTAGTCTGTGCAAATGTTCTGATTAAATCTGATGTGACAGATGGCTCTGCATATATGCCAAAACCTGATCTTGTTTATGAGCAACTCACCAGTGAGGGTTCCAATTTTACATTAAAGTCCTGCATTGCTCTCTTGTGGAGTTCTTTGCAAAAAGCGGTATACTCAGGGCTGTCTGGCTCCCGGTACGTTACAATGAACACAGACTAGAGAGATTGGGGGGAAAAAAAACAAAAACAGTCAAATAGCTAAGTGTCAGAAAAAGAACATAATGTGATCTGACCATCTGTAGGCAAAAATTCAATTCCTGACACAAGAAGTCACTGAGAATTGTTTAAGGCATTCAGTAACTTAGTCTGCAGAACAGACTCAATTTTATGTCATTATTCACCGATAATCTTCACTTCCAGAAGTGATCATTGAGTCAGTGAACTAATCATTCAGAGTGGAACCTAATCAACTGATTCAAAAAATGAATTACATATTTAACAACTTAAAGGGATAGTTCACCCCCAAATTGTCATTACTTACTCACCCTCAAGCTGTTTCAAACCTGTATGAGTTTCTTTCTTCTGTTGAACATAAAAGAAGATATTTTAAAGAATGTTGGTAACCAGACAGTTGACGGTATCCATTGACTTCCTTAGCAGGAAAAAAAAATACTATGGAAGTCAATGGCTACCGACAACTTCCTAATTACCAGCATTCTTTAAAATATCTTCTTTTGTGTTCAGCAGAACAAAGAAATCATACAGGTTTGGAACAGCTTGAGGGTGAGTAAATGATGACAAATATTTCATTTTTGGGTGAACTATCCCTTTAAATTTCAGTCTGTTTTTCACACTAAGCTATTGTATTTCTTCAGAACACTTATATATATATATATATATATATATATATATATATATATATATATATATATATAACACACAACACTTTTTTTCTTCAAAATTTGAAAGCTTTGGCCCTTTTCTATTGTAATTGCATTTAAAGTACGTACTTCAAAATTTCTCCTTTTGTCTTCTAATGCGTATTTCATCTAGTCATACTTGCCGTGTATTACTGTTCTGATCCCTGATTTTAAGTGTTACATAATGTGAAGGTGTTTCCCTACTAATGCCAGAGTTATCTGATATTAATAATCTTATCTTTTGGTTTGAGTCCATTCAGTCAAACAAATAAAGTTAGGTGTGAGATATAAAATTACTCATGATGTGATATAAGATTTTGGTCATTCCACCCACCCTATTCTTCACTGCATTATGACACTGACACATTGACACTACATATACAAAGTCACTGTCTTTTCATACTTAACTTTAAGTTGTCAGTGTCAACAGTGGAATATTTGAAAACGTAAGACACTTTGAAATTGTCAGGCTTATGTTCTGTTTTATGGACTTTTAGTTTGTATTTCCTTGTTTCCTAGGTCTGTTTATGCCCTTGTTTGTTGCCATGGTTACTGATTGTTTTGTGCACCTGTTTCTTGTTCAGTTTATTTTCTCCTGTGTATTTAAGCCCTCAGTTTAGTTCTACTCGCGGTCCAGAATTGTGTTTTCTTTAGTGAAGCTGTTACATTGATTCCTACCTTCAGGATTGCCTTAGTCTTTGTTTTTTTTAAATAAACTAAAGCTGCTGTAATTAAGATCCTCTATTCCTCTTCCCTTGCCTGCACCGTGACAAAAATTAGTCATTCCGGAAGATAAGATTCACACATGTGAATGCTCAACATTGATGACAAATATTGGCAATATCAATAAACAGAAACGTTCATTGAAAAATAAAATTTTGGTCATCAATTACTCACGCTCATGTCATAAGACTTTTGTTAATCTTCAGAACACATATTGAAGATATTTTTAATATTTTCTCATCGAAGTTTAATGTAACCTGTACCTATTAATTGACTAAAACTGTGGAATGCTAATTGGTCCTCACTATTTAAAACAATGAAAGTCTGTTTAATAAATGTCTAGCATGTTTAATAAATGTCTAGCAGTATTCTATCCAAAAAACCTGTTATAACTTTTCACATTAGGATGTTGGGTCACACTTTATATTAGGTGTCTTTAACTACCCTGTACTTACACAAAAAGATAATTTTTAGGTACAATGTGTTGTGTTCATGTTGTATTGCAAAACAATTGCTGGTATTGGGGTGGGATACGGGTTGATTAGGATTAAGGACTGTTTAAGTTGTAAGGGAAGGGTCAACAGTAAAATTATAGATGTAATTACAGAAATTAATTACAGCTGTATAAGTACAATGTAAAAACGTGTATATACACAATAGGTGCATGGTGTCGAATGATTCATTTAAATGTTAGTATATAGTAGTTAAAAGACATTTAATATAAAGTGTGACCAAATGTTGTGTAATGCACATTAAACTGCCAAAAGGAACAGCTCCAAATCAAGTTTCTCTAAAGTACACTCTAAATGGTTTCTAAGCTGTTTGACTCAATTATCTGTAACTAAAAATATTATACAGACTGATTTTAAAAAGCATGACAAGAAAGGGTACATTTATTGACACAAAGCGATTTTGATGGAAACTTTGAAGTTGGTTTAAGAAAAAAAGGCAAAAAAGCCTTTTAACAATTAAAAAAAAAAACAATCAATAAATGTGGTGCTGATGTTTACATTTACACCCAACAACACATACAGATATACATTCCCTGTCGATTATGACACTTATGTGCAATTTGAAGAAAAATAAGTTAATTAATCAAACATTAATCATAATTAAAGTAACTACAATGTTATATCTTTCATTGTCAATTAAAGTAAGATAAGCTAGGGGCGATGAGGGGTGGGGGGGCCCAAATGAAGTGTGTCTAAGGGCCTCACTGAACCACCCTAGCCTTCTGCCCTTCCTTATTAGAAAAAGTAACTCACTTTTATTGTGTACATTCTATTTAAATTGTTACTTCCAAATGTAATTTCTTTTATATAACATGCAAATCTTTTTTTTTTTTCAGTGTAGCTGCATTAATTAGCCTTAAGAGAAATGACTGCAAAAGCACTCGTTTAAGTAAATGGAAGCCTAATGGATTATTCTCAATCAAAGCAACCAGGAAGGCTTTCAAACTAAGTGAATATTAGTCATATTAATAAAACCTGTCTAAACAACTTCAAATTTAATTTGGCATTCCAGAAGCACGTTAAATGAAAAAACTCACTGAAATTATACAAAACTTTGAATAACAATGTAAGGTAGAAGACAATTCAAAGTGTTAAGCAACTTCTTGACTGATCTCAAAAAAGCAAAAGCAGACAAATGTCAATGATGAGGTTATGGCTGAAGCAAAGCTCTGTAGTAATTATGGGTATTATTAATGATACCTGAAATAGCTTGATGGGGTCATTCCACTGTATCGCTGAACCCTGCCAGGGCATCGGAACATCGCCACTTAAACTCTCTGCAAACAAATCAAGGTAGAAGATGGCATAGTCCTCTGGATTCTTCACCTCATCCTCAAATAGCTTCATTATTTGGAAAAACGTCTGTAGAGGCCCACATATATGCACGACTATGGTAGAAAAAAAAGAAGAACAACAAAAAAAAAACTTTAGATAGAAACTAAATTTTTACAATCATACAGTAATGATTTTAGTAAACTCTAAAAACTAGAAATACTCAGGACTAGAAAACCATAAACAGAACAACCGTATAAAGATGACGAGAACAGACAATGAACAGAAAGAAACACAGAGCTTAAACACCAAAGAAAACTAATCAACAAAATAAACAGCAGGTGCAACTGATAATCAAATCAATAGAAAACCATAGAAACATACTTAAAACTAGTAAACAAAACTAAAAACCCACCCAAAACAAACATAAACACAGATTAAGTCCATGATATTTTTGGTGCCCATTTCATTGCTAGCTAAGGGGAAAATTGTCAAAGTCTGATGAAAAAAAAAAAAAAAATTAACTGGTAAATCACCAGGTCAGGTCAGATGCCAACACTGAATCAACATACAACTGCCAGATTTTTTATATATTCACAAATTTGGATAACTGATTTAATGAGCTCATTGTTTCTGCTTAAAATTAATACATGATGTTAGCTAACTGCATGATTTGTATTATCTTAGAACTGTACATTTCTAACATTTGAACATTATTCTGACACAGCCACTTCTGAAAACGGAGTACTCTAAATTGTAATGTAGAAACATGCATTTTCTGTAAAGCTGCTTTGAAATGATATGTACTGTGAAAAGCGCTACGCAAATAAATGTGAACTGACCTGAATTTAAATCCAACAAGGTCATTCCGTGTCAAATCTACCAAATTTCTGAAAGTTCCCCAGCTTAAACTGAAAAGAAATATTTATGGCACTCAGACAGGTATGTTCTGTGCAACTGAGTTGATAGTAAAACACGAGACAAATTTCTAGTTTTAACATTATTTGTTCTTTAGATATTCCTCTTTAAAAGAAAAAAAAGTATCAGCTGTATGCAAATGTAACCACATTTGGGATTTTGTCACTGAAAATGTGTACAATTTACTTGTTTACTCATGGAGCCGCATTAAGATATCCATATCTCTGGGACTGAACCATTGAAGGCCTTTAAAATAAAGATACCAAAAGGGTTACAGGCTTGCAAACTTAAGACAAAAAAACACAAGAAGTGCATTTTGCCATTTCTGAATGGTCATTGTTTGCATATAATGAAACAAAGATTTCTAAAGTCAACAGAATTTACTAATAGACCTACCAATCTCTGTGTAAAAATAAACCCCTCTAATTTGGCTCCAAATCTCAGGTGAAAATTGTCATTTTGACCCCCCTCTATAAAATAGTGGATTACTCAGTAAATATATATCTGTGACATTTAATATTTTGGCGTTCATCACTATTTATGTTTGTCTTTCTCCAGAAAAAATTGATTTTGCTGGGGACCTTTGGTTGTGTTGACACAGAATTACACAACAGCCCTTTTCTGCTGAATTAGCAAGGCCGCAATGCTATCATGCAAACAAGTGCAAAACACCATCATGATAACACACAACACTAATATAATGCAATAAACATAAATTAATCAACATAAGTTGTAAAATAAAACTCTAATATACATAACTGATAACAAAAAGTATTAAGAAACAATTATTTAAATGAAATACCATCAAATGTTAAGTGTCACACAGGGAATTCTGGGAATGTCAGTTTACTTTTTTTTTCACTGTAAATTATAAGAATACTTGTTATTTTTTTATATCTAGAAACAGTTAAAATAGCTTTTACTGTAAAATTACATGAAATATAAGGTTTGACAGTTTGAAGGAAACCATTAACCAACTAACAGGTTTTTACTGTAGCATTGTTACAATCTTTCACAGTTAAAATTATAATCATTTTTACAATGCAGAGATTTTTAGTGGCAAATAACACTAAAAACTGCTGGATTCACAAAATGAATCTGGGGTTTCTCCTGCCTCTTAAGAAGATGCATCAAATAATAGAGTTGTACTCTTCCATGCTGCATGGCACCATATTGATGCACACGTGAAATCTCGCATTTGTGTGTGTGTGTGTTTTCCTTGGCATCTATATGCTATGGGCATTATTTCCATTAGCAGTGTCTTTCAGTATTGCATCTGCCAGCTCAGGAGCCAGACTCCCAGTTAGCAGACATTTCCTTAAGTGTCAGACCAAAGCCGGCCCCTGTCTGCCTCTCAGCCCCCAAATTCTAAGCTCTTCCAGCGTAGCGTAGACAAACGCATGCCAAGTAGTCCTGCTGTCTCCTGGATGCGCTCCAAGACAAATGTACAAAAAGGCAAGGAAAATGTTCAACGGTGTTATAGAATTTATAAGGATCTGCCTGAGCCTGGCTGATACAAAGCCCATGAAAAATTTTTGAGAACATTTTGTTTCAAAAGAGTCTATGATGAGATTCTGATGTGCTTGGGGTTTTTGAGATTTTTTTGCACGTTTGCACTACGTCGTTTTTGTTAGTTGCGCCAAAGTCATTTGTTTGTTTTGTGAACTGCACAAAAGATGCTCTGCTGTGTTTTGTTTATTAAAAAAAATGTCACAACTGGTCTTTGAAAAGGACTTTAAAAATAATTTGATATCAACTGAAGAAAAATAAAAGATGTAATTGATTCACTCTATCATCTCAAGACATGTCTGAATTTGATATGCCGCGAGTCATTTTTTGAAAGGATCGTATAGTTCCCTTAATTGCAGTCTTTACAGGAGTGAAACACACTCCGGACCATTATTGGTGCGATTGGTGTGTGTTCAGAGTGTGTGTAGTGCCCCGCATCTGCAATAGATCGTTCAAGCGTTTGAGAGAGCTAATGCTTGCTCTTTCATATACACACACATAAACACAGCTTGGTCTCCTATTCAGCTATTTGACATTTGGTTTTAATCTGCTTCCATTCATTTGAGAGGCAAAAAGATGTAGGATTGAAAAATTTTACCTTTAGAAAATCTGAAATCTGAAAAAGGCTTTCAGTGATTTCTGACATCTAATTGTTTGCTTGAACACCTTCTGTCATTATAAAAATAACGTTTAAATTATGATTCAGTAACAGATTAATCAAGGAAGCATCCCTATAACTATTGCTCATACTTCAGGTTTTTGAACGTTTAAATTACTGAACGAGTGGATTTGAGTCTGGTGTGTGATGAATGATACACCAAATTGTGTGCCCTTTTGCTTTCTGATGAGGGATTTTTCAACTTGAGCCAGTAAACAACCAAAACAACCCAGCAACAGCATATAGTAATGTGCTAAAAACACTCAGAACACACTAGCAACCACAACCAATACAACCATCCTTGCAAGCTTTGCGCAAACCAGACCTGCTCACACGTTCTTAAAAAACAAAACAAAAAAATCATTAGTAATAGTGGTTACACTTTATTTTAAGGTGACATAGTTACATTGTACTTACTCAAATAAGTACTGAATAATATTAATTAACTACATGTCCTTACTTAGGGTTTGGTTTAGGGTTAGTTACTTGCACCATAAAAAGATCATAAATGTAATCAATTTGATTCTTGTACTGTAATTAAAATTTTCAGAATCCATATGATTGTAGTGAACAGACCTAAATTCAGCGATCTTCATCTACAACTTCAGTAGTGAACACCAGGGCTGGGCATTGACACAAATTTTACGATTCGATTAAATTTCAATTCACAAGCTTGTGATTTGATTTTGATTTGATTCAATATTGATTAGATAATTGGGGCATATCAGTACATGGAAAATTTCCTCAAGGAAAAGCATATCTCTCAATGTTGCAAACTATACAGGGATCCCCAGTTGGTACATCACTATAATATTAAAGGTTAAAATTAACTGATTTATAGGCTACATACATTTAAATTACACATAAGGAAGGTTTTATAATAATAATGTTATAATAATAATTTAAACATAAACATTTAAATGGTGGCTGCCATAAAAAGGAATAGAGATTTGAATAAATTAAGGATTTATTCAAACACACATTAAATATTGAAGTTCATTTTATAGCTGACTAATTTTTCTTTTTTTTTGACTATAGTTTTTGCAAACTGAATGGCTTTTCTGAGGTAAATGTAACATCATGTGACATTTTTTTTTTTTTTTTTTACAAGCTGTTTTATCGACGTCTTTCTACGGTTGAAACACTGATTGAGCGATTACATGTGACATGATATGGATTTCTGTATACTGTCTTTTACAGGGATACCTAAAAGCAAAGTTTGATTTAGGGATATCTAAACCAAAAGAAAGTGAAAAGGTGTTATTTTATGTGTTCTGACACAATGAACTGTGGTTCTCAGGTGGGCAATAAGAGTTTAAGTCCAGCTTGCAACATTTTCTGGTCCCACTTCCCTATCATTTCCTGTCTCATTTCTGTGTGTCTAACCAATAAAGAGGCTAAAAGTTAGGAGAAAAGGTTTGTGATGATATTTCACAGCCTCAGGGACAATTTCAACAATGCATGGAATGTAAGTTCACAAACTGAACAAGCCCAAACAACAACAACCAATGAAGACAATTAATCTGACCTCAGGGTCATAGCAACTGAACTCGTTTAGGAAACAGAGATAGACATTCTGACGTCTCTGGACGTTAAACACTGTGTTATTTTGAGATGCCTTTGCAATTCATTTCACAGGGCTTTTTACAATATGCTTTAAGATTGCCAGCACATCAAATAGGATTAGACTGTGAAATGCTGTATTAGTGAAAGAATAAATCATCATCCCCCTACTGAAGGTTATACACATCTAAAATGGTTTATGCATCTATGTATGAAATGTATATAAGATCAATATATATATATATAAAAAAACAACCATTTAAGGCTGAGCTACAGTGATTTTACCACAGGTGGTGTGTGTTACAGTGAACAGCAGTGTAGCAACATGGTGTTTGTTACAGTGTTTTTACAGTGGCAGTACTTTCATAAAACACCACGATGCCAATATATAAATACTTTTCAGTTATGTTCAGTAAAAAGCTAATTTATTAATAATAATCAGAATAAACAATCCACCAAGTAAAACAGTTACCGTTCTACATGTTCTAAAAGCTGTGCAGGTGAAGGAATGCATTTACCAACTTACAAAAATTCATTAGCACTATTCAATATCCAATTTTAAATATGTTTTTGTAAATGTCTGCTGTGTTTATATTTTTTTCTTGGACATGTTTGTGGGGGGATGCATGTGTTCAGGTTGATAAATGATTTTTATATTTTCTGTTTAATTTGAGAGATGGGTAGAGGAGGTAGAGTAGGATGGGGCATGAAATAAATTGAACCGTATGTCCGCATTAGTATGGTGTTTTATGTGTCGCAAATACTTCCACTACCTTAATATTCAGCAATGTTATTGATTTGCCTTATTTTATTACAACAATTTTTTAAAAGCTTGTTTCAAATTCATTACCTTATAGCATTACTGAAGTTAAATCCAGCTCAAAAGGTTGTACATATCACCGCCTAACTCTTTACTTGCAATATGTTAATAAATGCATCTTACGAGTGAGTGGCTAATCAGGATCTGTAAGCAGCCAATCAAGCTAACAGTAAAACAGCAACTGCAAGCAATTAGCCATAAAAGTACTCTAAATGTTCACACACTATAACAGGGTAGTTAAATGTCAGAACAATCTAGACATGTTGAACGGCTCCCAAAGGCTACTAAAAGATAAGGTAAATATTACCAGATAAATGTCATGTGCTGATGCTATCACAAATTTTAGTGACGTACTACAGTAAACACACGCTACGCCGCTGATAAAACCAAACATGACAGAGCAAGGTTATGATAAGAGCAGAAATCTTGGGGCAATCTAGCAACAGTATAAAATTAAACTGATCATACATCACCGTAATTCAACCTCCTTTCATTTTATATTTATTGATGTTGAAGGAGCATTCTGTAAGTATTCTTTATCAAGCAATGTCAAAGACATGGCTGTAAATGAGCGTTAAAGTCTTTGTGCAATGCTGTAAGCAACATGGGGCTTTCCTTTGCCTTGCGTGTTCAAAGGAGACACTGGGAGAAATGGATTTGTGTTGCCATGGCAGTGTGGATTTAGCAACGAAAACCATTGATCTGACTTGTTTAGACTGAGGGATGAATACTTACCCAAAATCACATAAATATACTACACTTCTGATAAAGACACTTTGGCATAGTATATCTGAAAAAAATGTTCTTATTATGATTGGATTTGTCATATTATAATGACTAAACTTAGACAATCATGTATGCTGTGCAAACCTAGTTCATAAACTATGAAGAATTCCAAATCATCAATCATTCAGACATTTTAAAACAACTAAGCTTCAAGTTCATGAGTAGTCTGCGGTTGTTTAGGTCAGTGCAATCAGGCTGCGTAATGCAATTCCTACATCTGATATTTCATGAAAAATGACTTAAATGTTGCAAATACAATGTAGTCAGTCCATTATTTACAAAACTCCATATATAAGGCACCAGAAATACAAAATTGGGAAACAGTGGGAACATCTAACCAATAAATGCGGTCTGACCATACTGAATGGGCTGCATCTGGCCTGCCAGCTGCAGATGTTTTCAGCCCCCAACCAGACATAATCCTCTATTGATTTTATGTGTCACCGAAATACAAAAAGAGCTGCACTGCAGGGATAACAAACTTATCAACATGAAATATATTGTGCTAATGTCAGTGACTAAATATGTCCTCTGTTCAACCATGAATTGGTTTTATTTAACAAACATTTTCATCACATGCAACATTGGTGCCCCCTCAAAAAATGCTCAATCTTATCAGTAATAATGGTCTTAAAAATGTAATAAAAAACATAATGATATTTTTATAAAATAATTACTTTAAAGTGAAAACTATCCAAGCAAATTTTTGTGTGTATATTTAGAAAGAGAAAACAATAAAGACATATAAAAATCTAAATGTGAAAATCTGTTTATTTGTTGCCACACTACTTTAATATCGAGCGTTTCTTCCTCTGTCTGAGAGCAC
This sequence comes from Hypophthalmichthys molitrix, assembly GCA_037950675.1. Lineage (NCBI taxonomy): Eukaryota > Metazoa > Chordata > Actinopteri > Cypriniformes > Xenocyprididae > Hypophthalmichthys > Hypophthalmichthys molitrix. The sequence continues at coordinate 33,794,869 of CM075496.1, read as the reverse complement.
AGTACTCTACAATATTTTAGGGATAAAGAAAAAAAAGGGTGAGAGAACAAACAAACAAACTAACATTGTTCTCTTGAGTTATTTAACTCTGCTTTCATCATTTTGGAGTAATGGCATTTCTCCACATCCTGATATAAACAACAAAATCTAGAAATCTGGACTAAACGCATCATATACTTTAGCATCATTATGTAATTAGTGTTGAAACATTGTGCATTAGTACATTGAAACTCAGTGACCAGCTGTGTGTACTCTCTAATTTACTATAATCTATTCTAATTAATGAAATAAAAATACATTAAATTGTGCTGCGTGAATCTTAAGGGAATTAAATCAAAAATAAGACACTAATATGCTAGGTGATGACACAAAGACCTCAGTGACATTATGTGTTCTCCTCATTCCATGTATTATTTCAGTCATGGCACAATAATTGTGTTTGACAGCTCAGGGGGTTATGAGAATGTCAAGCACCGTAACAAAGCAAGGAATCAAGCTAAAATAATGAATTTGAAGGGTATCCTGGAGCACCTTAATAAGCTCAACAAAGAACTATGTTTTTATCAAGAATAATTTATTTAAATTAACATAAAAGAGCATAAAAGTTCAGTGTATTTGTTTCTGGGGTCTTTGAAACACCAGGTCATTTGTAGTTTTGTAAGGAATTTTAAAAAATAAAAAGTTCTTAAGTTATTCTGTTGCTCAAGATATCTAAATATTTTCTGTTGAATTATATCTTTTAAAATCAGCCTACACATTTTCAATAGAACTTTTAAAGAACTGTAAAAAGAAGTGTTTTGTGGATAACTGAACACAAGTTGTCCATAGATGTTGACTACATTGCTTTATTAACAGTGAATAGGGTGCATGCCCTCCTGTTTTAGTGGTACTGTAAATAACTTGCACAGGGCACCACAGGTCCAAAAATACAGCCTGGGGGAACACAGGTGGTGTCAGTCCTAAACCAAAGCTATCAATGCCTCATTGTAGTCTTCAGATTTTAGATGTAATGAACCAAGAATATCAGTGTGGGTGCCATGGAGGGATGCTTTATGTAATAACACAAACTTGCTTGCTTTATTGATTAAAGAAGGTAAATTTTCTGTGGGTGGGAGGGGGACAGTGACCAAACCAGATGGTAGGGACGTGGTATTTTGATATATGGTATTTTCCAAAGTACATGATAGTACTATTTCTTTTAAACCATTACCATTACCATAGAATATGAATACGCAAATTTACTTATATTTTCCACACTGTCTTTTATGTGATGTTTGCTTTCTAACAGAAAGTTTAGAGATTTCTATATCCTTCTATATATGGAAGGATGCCTCATAGAATTCTGAATGTTACATTCTACAAAATATATTGTCATGTAACATGAAAATGTGGTAATGTCTATGTCTAAATCAAAAAAATTACTGACTAAATTAGCCTGAATATGTTACACTAGGTTACACTTATTAAAGTCATTTCCTAAAGGTCAATTCAGGTAGAAATATGTTAAATATATGTGTTGTGTAATATGTATTGTGTAGATGTACTTAACATTTCAGTGGGGTACCAATGGATAGTGATGCATCAGATGGCAATGTTTACTGTATTCACGTACCATGGTATTTCAATTCTTTTTTTTTTTTTTTTTTTTTACATTGCTGTTGTATTCTTTAAAATACATTGATTTATGTTAGCCTACATGTAAACACACGAGTTCTATTCATTGCAAGGCTACTAACAAAAAAGAACGTTGATGTTGCAGTGTTTTTGCATCTATTTTCCAGCTATTCTTTTTAGTACCTTGGAGTAACGTAAATACCATGGTATATGAATTTAGTAATCAATCAGTACAATGGAATATACCAAAGGACCGTGACACTTTCTTTTTAGTGGCTAAAACCTAGCAGAATCTTTGTTGAACTGAATCTAAACTTACTTCTCCCGCTGTCCTTTATAAATGTGATGATGTCTTTATAATTGAAAGTTTGCGGATCTTCGTAAGGGAAAGCCTCCACGGTGATGTTTTCCTCTCGCAGAATCATGTAAATGCCCTCGGAGAGGAAGTAATGCGGCCGGTCGTCTTGTTTTAGGTCGTGGAAGATCATCAGCGCGCGACTGCTCCAGTTAAAATACGCGTGCAGATAACTGACAAAGTGTCCGAGTTTCGTGGTGGTCGGGCCCGTCCTGACAATAGTTTTAAACTCTTCAGACCTATCAAAACCATACGCTGGTCCTCCCGCGGTTATCAGGGGGAGGTTCCAGTGGGACGCGAACCGTCCGACCGATGCGACCGAATACGTGCAGCCGGGTCCGAAGAACGCATCTGGTTTGTTGTAAAGTTTTGTGTCCACTGCGATAGTCTGTGCCTCGTTTTCCGAGCAAGAACCAGAGGAATCCTCTGTGCTAAAATTAAGGAGGTTGATGGTGTGTCCCCTTAAAAGTCCGCTCTTCAGAATTTTCTCTTGCGCCATACGTATCGCGGGGAGGACGCGCGGCAATGCCCACGAATACTTCAGATTGTCGGGCAGCATCACCGCTACTGTAATATTCGTCTTTTCTGTTCTGCATTCCGGTATGAGTACGTGAATAAGCAGCACAATGAAAAAACTATATCCCATCCTAAATCCCGGTCTTAAGTTGACAAACAAATCCTCGTTTGAGCGCGCCAGGTAAGAGCATTTAATCTTCTCAAATCAAACTTAAATCAGAAATATCCTCTTTTAAATGAAGAGAACAATCCATTAGTGACGTCTTTCTTCCTTGTAGGCCAACTAAATTGCTTGACAGAGTCTCCTGGTGCTTTATATGATGGACTTCTCGAGTCCAACTCCACAGTGAGATTCTGTGTGCGTGTGTGTGAATATCCAGATGAGCGCAACTTCACCGCGCGCGGCCCTTTGCACAGCCCCTACACGTCATGACAGCTACTAACCGATACACTAGTTAACGGCTCCCTCTGTCTGCAGGTCAATTAACCGCACTCCTACATGGAGTTGGGATAAATTTCATGGGATTTTAAACGGTAGTCGTTTCATACTAAATTCCTAACTAGTGTAGCCTAATCATTTGAAAGCCAAATATAGCTACATAGCTTTGTCATTTATTTCGACTATCAGTTAGCCAGAGGAAAAGATTAAATCCATCAATTTTTTTTAAATCAAATGTTTCAAATTTTATTTAAAATGTATACCATTTTGAAATAAAATGCTTAAAATTTAATCGAGGTGACTTAGGATTGTGATGGGCGATGTTTGGGACAGGTAAATTTGATTACCACAGTTAATTCATACAGAAAATTTAAACTTATGTTCATGTTTTATATAGCCTAAGTGTTACCCCGCTACCCAGAATGTTTCGAAAAATGAGGGTTCTAGGAACGTTCTAGGTTGTTACCATAAACAGGGAGGTTTAATGTGACAACCTAACAAGAATCTAGGCCGAACTATGTTGTAGGATATAAATATAGGAATATTATATCAAAGTTTGAGACAGAGCACAACAGAAGTTAAAGATGTTGAAGCAAAATGTGTTACAGTATAACACTAGCCCATCTGTTTTCCCTATTATATTCTAAATACTTTTATGTATAGTCACTCAGATTAATACTCTGCATTATGCATGTTTTGTGCATTATGTTTATATGGCAAATGATAAATTACAAAATAAGTTGTTGAGAGCATATCGGATCAGTTGCATTTGTATATATGGTGATGTGACAACTTCTGACAACACATTTGCTGGTCTGATTTACAGTTTTGTTTTAAGTATGTTTTAGTGATTCATTTTTTTTAAATCAAATGGTGGCAGTGAGGAAGATACTTCTTTTGAAACAGTGAGAGCAAGAGTGTGCAACAAAACCAGTTGAAATCCCTGTTGAACAGTGAACAGTAGAATTGCCATTATATAAGTTGCCATTAGAGGTCAGACAAGTTTGTATTTGTAACTACAGTAGGAGGACAACTGTCACCACCACCAATAAATAAATAGGAAAAACAAATCTCAAAAATAGTAAACTACACTGAAAAATGATCACTATTTCAAAGTCAGTGTTCATGGAGGGATTAGACACTTCACATAATTTGTGTTTTAAAGAATTAAAACAGCACCTCTGTGATCCAGAATAAACAAAAACTTCACTGTGCTCCACAGAGCTGGAAACTACAGTGTGGTTGCCATGAATCCACTTTCATCCAAGGCCAACACAGATGCATAACCTGGTGTCAAGAGCTTAATCTTGGACCCTGAGCAATGGAAAAAGCAGTGTGATCTGATGAGTCAGCTCTCATTCTATTTCACACTGTATGTTCGGGGAAAGTCAAAAGAGGCCTTCAGTTGACCATCTACTATGCTGCCCCTAAAGTGGGCACATTAAAACATTTGAACCTTTAAGGCAACTTTTGGAGAAATGAGTGCAGAACAGATGTCCACCTTTCTTTCCTCAAAGAACTCTGGTTTCACTCTGAACATAAAGTAGTGACACAATCCAACACCACATTTTCATGCCACTCAAAAACTGCTGTCATTAAAGCAAAAGAGGGACAACCCCAATATACATTTTTTTCACTTAACTTTTCACTCAAATTGTTAAAGGGTTAGTTCACCCAAAAATGAAATTTCTGTCATTAAGTACTCACCCTCATGTCGTTCCACACCCGTAAGACCTTCGTTCATCTTCCAAACACAAATTAAGATATTTTTGATGAAATCCGAGGGTATCTGATCCACACATAAGCAGTAACATCATTGCACCTTTTTACGTCCAGAAAGGTAGTTGAAAACATGGTTAAAATAGTCAACGTGACTATAGTGGTTCAACCTTAATGTTATGAAGCGACGAGAATACTTCTTGTGTGCAAAAACAATAATAACGACTTTATTGAACAATTTGAACCGTCGTCATACGTAGTGAACTCAGTGAACTCGACTCATTATTGGCCGGACCGTGTGTCAGCATCACATGCATGCACCATGTTGCTCATGTGTTCAGCTTCGGCCAATACTGAGTTGGCGTTCGGATATAAACAAGGAAGCCTGCACTGAGTTCACTACGTATGACAACAGTTCAAATTATTGAATAAAGTCGTTACTTTTGTTTTGTTTTTGCTCACAAAAATGTTATGAAGTGACGAGAATACTTTTTGTGCGCAAAAACAAAACAAAAGTAACGACTTTATTCAATAATTTGAACTGTTGTCATACGTCATACGGTTCAAATTGTTCAATAAAGTCGTTATTATTGTTTTTGCACACAAGAAGTATTCTCGTCACTTCATAACATTAAGGTTGAACCACTATAGTCACGTTGACCATTTTAAACATGTATTTAACTACCTTTCTGGACGTCAAAAGGTGCAATGACGTTGCTGCCTATGTGTGGATTAGATACCCTTGGATTTCATCAAAAATATCTTAATTTGTGTTCGGAAGATGAACGGTCTTACGGGTGTGGAACAACATGAGGGTGAGTAATTAATGACAGAACGTTTATTTTTGGGTGAGCTAACCCTTTTAAGCTGATAATTTGTATTTTAAAAAAAGTATGTACTGAATTTGAATTTGTATTTAAATTCAAAAACACAATCTCAGAAGCATTTTCACTGGTGCCCCAGACCCTACTGCATTTTACAAATCAACAAAAGATTGCAACAAGAGATTACAAATGTTAATTTTATTATTTTGCAGAATGAAGAATTTGTGTCTTTGACATGAGATAATAAAGTTCATTATCTCCACTTAGAGTCATTTTTGACTATTGAGTGGTCTTGGGTAATCTGTAGACACCAGTGGACACAATAAGCTGGTGGGCTCTGACTTTCCTCTGCAGGAAGGCCTGCAGCTCATTCACATCCATCTCAGTGACTCCAGGCCCAGCAGCCACAAACATTCGAAGCATGGAGTGGATCCTCTCCAAAGTCATGCTCTCCAGGTTAGTCAGCATGGCCTGAATGTAGGCCCAGAACAGCTGAGAAACAACAAGGAAAAACAGTTTATCATTAACAGCATTATTTGGCAAGTAAGGTCCTGAGCAGTGTTATGACAAGTGTTGGAAGTGTATAAATAACCTGTAGTTTCTCTTCTCTCTGTTCAGACTGTGTTGCGGTGTTGGAGTCTCCCTCCTCATCACTTTCTATAAGCATGACACCTCTGTCAGATCTCTCTCTGCAAGAGCTTGTCTCCTGCACAATATATCGACCTCCAGCTTCCTCCCTCAGCACGCCCTGCTGCTGCCACAGCGCCAACTTCCTGCGCACCATCTCTTGTGGCACACCCAGGACACCACTCAGCTCTTCCAAGGTCCATGTGCCTAATATTCAGAAAACATAGAATAATGGGACTTCAGGCCCACAAATAATCAAGATGATGCCATTTAGTAGTGTGCATGCTCATAACACTTTAGAGCCACAGAGTGGTGCAGGGACGATGTATATTTGTAAGCCAAAACATGGAAACAAGTTAGCATTTCTCAACTTCCAGTTCCATCGTCCTGAAATCAGTGGGAAGTTAACTGCCTAAAATAAGGTCTGTGGTTAACACAAGCTTAAGATATTTTCGCATTTTATTCTACAACATGAAATACATCAGTAATACCCACTTGTGATTTTTACAAAACATTTTACTTGTCTTGAAAAAGGCAGTTGCTAACAAATGTCTAAACGGGACAACAGATGTTGTTGGGATCATTAAACATCATCACACCGAACAGGAAAACTACTATATATGCTTATTAGTCCACTTTCACAGCCTTGTTGTGTTTAATGCAAACTATTCTAGCTGTTCCATTTACACTTGTCCACATAAATATGTCTCCACAAAACTTCCATCCGATCTTCAATTCTCAAGCTATATGCAAAGCTAACTGAGTTCACATCAGCGAAAGCAACAGATAGGAGCTGCATTTTATTTATTAACAACTATGATCAAAGACCGAAATAGGAGAGAGAGCGGCATCACCGCTGAAAAGATAATTTAGTCTCACTACTTGAAGATGACAGTGTGTTGAGCTTCAGCATGCAATGCCAAACTTTCAGTTTGCAAGTAGGCTTGCTGAAGAGATACTCACCTGCGGCGGACCATACTGTGTGTGGCGATGCGTGTTGCAGTAGCGCTGTCATATCTGGCTACTGGGAGCCGGTACCCTATAACATGCACTCACATGTTTGTTTGTTTTTTTTACCATTACGGGAGGGGTAAAATTGACATATGTGGCTTCAACAACCAGAAGCATTTACACTTGTCCAGTTTAGTTTGGAAAGCGCCTCACACCACCCCCTGAAGTGGTTTGAGTGATCCGATTTAAATTCATCTCGAATGCATTTTGGAGGGCATTTACACTTGATCTTTTCATGATCGGATAGCTATCCTATCAGAGAAAACCAATGAAGTAAACAGGTGTAAACAGACCCCGTTTTATTGCTCAACCAAACTGAAAATTCTATCAGACTTTTTAAAGATTTCAGTGATTATATACTTTCAGTCTGTCCCTCAAAACAAAACTACCATATGATTATAGAAAGCTTGAAATATTTTGCCTGTCATACTACTTTAATAGTGCTTTTTTTTTGTCATTTTTGGAGCTTGACAGCCAGAGTTGCTTTTTATTTTATGTAGAAAACCACAGCCATTTTGCTAAATATGTTATTTTGTGTTCCACAAAAGAAAGCTATACAGGGGTGCAGTACCAAAAGCATCGTTAGCCAACTACGGTCACAAGTTCCATTGAATTCTATTGGTAACGACGGAACTTGCGATGATGGTTGGCTTTAGGAAACGCACCCCAGGTTTGAAATGACATATGGGTGTAGAAATGATTTTTGGGTGAACTAATTCTCCACACCTTTGTCCTGGAAGTGTAAAATAATGGCAGCATGGATAGGAGTCACTGTGAGGTTTGCGATGGTTCTATCCTCCAGCTCCACATCCAGCGTAACAGATCCCAGGTGAGGTTTCCACCTCAGAGTCCTCATGGCCTACACAAAAAAAAAAGAGAGAGAGAAAATATATTGCTTAAGATATTTTTAACATAACACTGAAAACATAGGCCCTGTTAACACCTGGTATTAAAGGGTTAGTTCACCCAAAAATGAAAATTCTGTCATTAATTACTCACCCTCATGTCGTTCTACACCCGTAAGACCTTCGTTCATCTTCGTAACACAAATTAAGATATTTTTGATTAAATCCGATGGCTCAGTGAGGCCTCCATTGCCAGCAAGATATTTAACACTTTCAAATGTCCAAAGCTACTAAAGACATATTTAAAACAGTTCATGTGACTACAGTGGTTCAGCCTTAATGTTATGAAGCGACGAGAATACTTTTTGTGCGCCAAAAAAAACCAACACAAAATAACGACTTTATTCAACAATATCTAGTAACGGGCGATTTCAAAACATGAAGCTTCATGAAGCATCGAAGCTTTCTGAACCACTGAAATTTCAAAACACTCATGACGTAACGAAGCCTCGTTTACTGAAATCACGTGACTTTGGCAGTTTGTTACACGCTCCAAACCACTGATTTGAAACAAAAGATTTGTAAAGCTTCGAAGCTTCATGAAGCAGTGTTTTGAAATCGCCCATCACTAGATACAGTTTTTTTGGTGCACAAAATGTATTCTCGTCGCTTCATAACATTAAGGTTAAACCACTGTAGTCACATGAACTGTTTTAAATATGTCTTTAGTAGCTTTCTCGGCATCTGAAAGTGTTAATTATCTTGCTGGCAATGGAGGCCTCACTGAGCCATCGAATTTTATCAAAAATATCTTAATTTGTATTCTGAAGATGAATGAAGGACTTACGGGTGTGGAGTGACATGAGGGTGAGTAATTAATGACAGAATTTTTATTTTTGGGTGAATTAAGCCTTTAAGATATGTTTTGGTTGATCAGATCACAAGTGGACGACACTATACAGATGTACAGATGTAAACGGGGTGTAAAATGTTTTGAGTTTGTCCACTTTTGACCACTTCTAGAGGTATTCTTTTGTAGTGTAGACGCTCAAGTGGTCAAATGTGATCGAACAGCCACAAAAGACCGCCCTCTCTCTGTCTACTGACTTAATGCTTTTAAACTTTGTCGACAGAAGACCCAAGTTTGGTTTGAAGAAAAACATACCAAGCACAATGTTCTCTCACGATTCCAGATTTGTAACACTCACTCACTGTGTTCGACGTGGTCTTGTGGCTATCAGAGCAGAAACGAAAGCTGTGTGAAACCTGCGTGTTCATATGTAAATTGCTCTAGCTTATCTTGTCCATTTTGTCCAAAGGACCTGAAAAAACCCTTTAGACCCCATAGACCCTCCCCTTGAAGAAATCAGGACAGAAGTGGTTGAAAGTGACGGATTAAAACACCAGGTGAAAACGGGTATGTGTCTGCCTCATCTACTTGTGATCTGATTGACCAAAATGCATCTTAAGTGTAAACAGGGCCATAAAGACAAATCAGGTGAGACATACTGTATAATCATAAAGAACTAAAGAATCTAATCAAACTCTTGGTACTGTGTTGGGTCAACACTTGATGTCCAATGTAAAATCTGGGTCCTAAAACAAAACTGGTTGAGAACCTCTAAACTGGAGTACCTTGAGTTTCTCAAAGCGGTGTGTGTAGTCCTCCATGGCTTTAGAAGCAACTGCAGGCAGTTCCATCTTCTCCTCCTTCAGCTGGGGCCAGAACTCAGAGGAGATGATCATGGCAGACAGCGGTAATGTAGCCTGCTCTTCTATAGGAAGACGACTCTCCTCTTCTCGTATATTAGTGTTGATGCGCCGGGAGTCTGCTACATCCTGCAGAGAAAGACAGACACTTTCAATATAAAAAGCACACATAATGGAAGTAAATCCCTTTGAGGTGGGGTCACCCAGAGAAGTGAATTTGTGGACCAGAGCTGAGAAGCGAGTGGAGTGGAGGGCATACCTTTAGCATCACCTCGCAGTAATGCATGTGGGACTCGCCAAACCTCAGTTTCAGCAGCTCAACGTTGCGAATCTCTCTATAAACAAACACAGAGAGAATTTAAAGTCAGCGTGCAAAGAAAATTACGATAGTCCTTTCTTCCATTGTGACACTGTGACGATTATACACTGAAAACATAAAATAAACCACTCAAAACATCAGAAAAAATTGTAACTAGGTTGTAAAAAAAATTGAAACTAGGTTGTAAAAAATCTGTTCCCTGATTATGCAGTTCTCACAGTTGAATAGACTTATATTTATGGAGATTATTTTATCTAAAGTGACAGTGCATTTAAGTTACATTTTTATACAGACAATGCCCTTTCCTTGGGAATTTGAACACATGCACTCATGACCACCCACATGACCATGTCTACAACACCTACTTTTATTCCTCATTTTAATTAAATTAAATTTCCAAACTTCAAATATGTGTGACCCTGGACCAGAAAACCAGTCATAAGGGTCAGTTTTTTGAAATTGAGATTTATACATCATCTGAAAGCTGAATAAATAACTTCCCATTGATGTATGGTTTGTTAGGATAGGGCAATATTTGCCAGAGATACAACTATTTCAAAATCTGAAATCTGAGGGTGCAAAAATTGAGAAAATCGCCTTTAAAATTGTCCAAATGAAATAATTAGCAAAGCATATCCTCTCACAAAAATAATTTTTTATATATTTACGGTTGGAAATTTACAAAATATTTTCATTGAACATGATATTTACTTAATAGCCTAATGATTTTTGGCATAAAATAAAATAATTTTGACCCATACAATGTATTGTTGGCTATTTCTACAAATATACCCGTGTGACTTATGTCTGGTTTTGTGGTCCAGGGTCACATATTTATAATAAAAATAAATAAATCTATAAAAAGAGAGCATATCAAAAGTCTAGACAGCCTATCGAAAGTCATTCAAATTGTCAAAAAAAAAGGTAGCTAGTCTTTACTCAATGATTTCAAAAAAATTATTTGAAATATATTCCATATATATTTTAATTTCATTTGTATTTATATTATTTGTGTATTGTATTTATTCCATTTATGTGGATAATACTGTTTGTAATGTGAAAACACATTGCAAAGCTTTGCAAAGAGGCTGTTGAAGGATTATATTACCTGGCTGTGTTGTAGTTGAGCTGATGAAGAAGTCGGTCGGCCAGTACAGTCTTGTACTCATTAATGAAGATCTCTTTACTGCCGTAAATGCTGACCAGCAGACTGATAATGTCAGAAGAACGCCGTTTAGAGCCAGTTTTATCTACAGAAAGACAGACAAGAGAGAGAGAGCTGAAATGTGGACTACCTGTTAGGACCCATATTTCTGTGACTGCAGCTTGTATTGACTTTTCTACACACAGGCCATTGGCTGGTGAATTTGAGAAAAACATACCACCATGAATATATTATCCTGGCCATGAAACTGCATTTAGCATTACATACTTTAGATATTAATATTTTTCATTATTAATATATTAATTTATACTTTTGTTCAGAAAAGAATCCTGAAAAAATTAGGCAGCAAAACTGTTTTAAAACATTGATAATAAGAAGAAATGTTTCTTGAGAACCAAATCAGCATGTTAGAAGTATCATGTAAATTCAGCTTTGCCCATCACAGGAATAAATTACGTTTCAAAATATATTAAAAAAGAATTTTTTTTTTTTTAAATTGTAATTATTATGCGGCGTACAGTAAATATGGCAATTGTTCCTTTCATTTGGGGCTTGAAATATTTATGTCGGTCTGTGTTGGCTGTTAACACTAACCTGAGAGAGCATCGGTAGGATCTGGGGTCCAGTCCTCTGGATCACTTCCCTCATCTTCACTATCCTGTGTCTCCAAGGTAACAGGGTCAGCTCGAGAAAGCTCATTGGCAAGATCAGAACAACCCTCCGCATCACCTGTCAGACTGCCCACTATCTGGCGCACAGTGTCCTCACGGGTTCTGTAATTTCCAATATTACAAAAAAGATTAACCACTTCAGTACTGAAACTGGTTTAAAAAAGCACATCTTCCTTGAGACAGACGGCACCAATGCAGTAGACAAACCTGAGATACTTGCGAATGGGTTGGCAGGCCACTTGCAAGATGACCATGGAGGGGTCGAGCTCTCTTAGAGCTTTGATGGCTGAGATGTAAACAGTGAGAATGTCAGATGTATGGACTCCTGAAGTGGGAAAAGAAAGCACTGTAAATGTCAGAACATTTTTACACATGAGTTTAGTATTTCGAGAGTGTGAAAATGGTCTGAATTACTGACCTGGATGCAGCAGTCGCGTTTCAAAGGCTGATTTGAGAGAGGCCAGAAGCTGCTGTCTCTGATTGGTCCTTTCCAGACAGAACTTAAGATCCTCAATGGCAGGAATAGACTCTGGAAAATCTGCAACAATTAAGCAGAGAAAAATACATGAAAACAACCAAGATGAGATTACAAAGCAGAAATATATATATATAAAAATATTCCTAGCGTTAGCCCGCTCATTTGAAGGGTCTGCTTCATCGGAATTATCCTCGTACACACATTGGATTTGGCATAGGTTTTATGCTGGATACCCTTCCTGACGCAACCCAGCACTGAGTTGTGCTGTGGGACACACTCCTACGGCCAATTTGGTATGTCCAATCCACCTAACCTGCATGTCTTTGGACTGTGTGGGGGAAAACGGAGCAACCAGAGGAAACCCATGCTGACACAGGGAGAACATGCACACAGAAAGGACTCCTGGCTCAGCCGAGGCTCAAACCGGGGACATTTTTGCTGTGAGACGACAGTGCTATCCACTAAGCCTACCCACTGAGACAATGTTACCCATTACAAGCAGTATGCTACACAAATGGAGTTTCTTTCTCACCTCGTATGATGCTGAAGAGTTCCTCGATCCTCATGTTTACATAGATACGGCAGAAGAACTGGTGCATGTGACAGTGCCAGCGCTGGAGGAGAGCACTTGTTGGTTGACCCGTCTTGCCATCTGTGGGTGTGGCGTCACTGCCCGCCTCTTCCACCTTACTGGCGAACACCCTGCTCAGCCATCCTAAAACCTGCCCCAACCACTGGAAACGCAGAGATTAATTAGGCACTTTAACCTTGAATATTAAAATGTAAAAAAGAAAGCTTCTGTTCACAAATGAAACAAAAAATGACTAAGAAGATTTAATCAATTTCAGTTATGATTCTAATAACACTTTACTTTACATTTGTGTTCTGCAGGTACAATAACTGGGTAACTAGGTAATAACCCTGAACCTGACTTTAACCTATGTAGTTACCTTATATTACTCAGTATTACTGGCTCTTAATGCATCATGTTTCCTTCTGGAGCATCAGTGAATGTTTGCAGCAATAGAGTTGTGTATGAGTCCCTCAATTGTCCTCAGTGTGAAAAGAAGGATCTCAAAATTATACAGTCACTGCTGGATAGGGTTCAAATATGAAAAAGATGCTGAAAAACAAAAGAATTTGCAGGACCTGGAGGATTTTTCTGAAGAATAGCGGGCAGTTTAACTGTTCAGGACAAACAAGGGACTCATGAACAACGTGGATCATTTGTGGATCATCTACGTAATGACAAACGTTATTATTACATACTGAGAATCAAGTGTATGTAAACTTTTGAATGGGGTCATTTTTATAAATCCAGCTGTTATTTTGTCTTGTGGATTATATGTACAGTAAACATTTTTTTTTTTTACATAAAGATATCTTATTCAGGACAGCACTAAATAAAAAATAATCCTATAATCCAATTATATGTAAACTTTTGATGTAATTTTTTAACCAGTTGACCATTTTGAATAGAAATTGTCTCACTAATTTGTGTTATGGAATAATGAAACTGAATATTATTAACTTATTTGATCGAGACATGCACCACCTTTTATTATTAGTGGTATTTGTTAAAGCAAGCATAACTACTACTGCTCAGACTTAAAGTCATGTAGCTGCTGAATATCTTCAAACCCTTAATATTAAACTTCAGTTTATAATCCATATTGTGGATCTGTGGCAGTGAGTTTTTCACAGGAGAGAACTACAAACATTTTCTCTAGAAAATGTAAAAATCTAGTGGGTTTTACTCATATGTTCTTTTCCTAAATTTAAAATATCAAAAGTTTGTGTAGTGATATAAATTATCACACATCAGAATTTGTACACGCTGATGTTGGCTGAGATTTTGTGTTGACAAATGCACCTCATTTTAAAACTACATGCATCAAGTGACACAAGTTTGAATATCAACATGGTTAATGTTTCTTCATATAAAATAAAATGATGTTTTCTGCAGTGTAACTGAATGAAAGTTGTTTACATCATTGAAGTCTGTGAGAAAAGAGCTCTCGTATTCTCCCCTGCAGCGCTGCTCCATCCTCTGTTCTATCAGCTTGTGCAGGATGCTGGTCACGGCCTCCGAGCTCACGCGTTCTAACAGCTGTAGTCTAGAGCTGAAATCACCAAACACATTTATGAAGGTGTTCTATAAGTCACATTGGTATATTTGGAAATAAACACAACTATACTACTCCTACTACTTTTAAAGTACATATCACGGAATATACTAATTTTCTGTATACGTGGAATAATGTAATGCAATGAGATCAACAATCATGACCTTCCATGACTAGTGTGATGAATAAGCCAGAAGTAATATCACTCATGACTTGCAACATCTGCTTCTTAAATCATTTGATCAGTCTACCATAAGCCAAGTTATGTGATGTGACCTATATGAATGCAATTGGAATTCCGTCAGTATTAAAGATATGCCCCTGTATGAATTGTTGATATATTTATATCATATATTATATTATTAAGCAATATCACACAAGCAAGATTGATGCTTTTCCTGAATATGAGCATTATTGCAAATGTGATATTGATTTATACAATAGCTCAATAAATAAGTTAATATTTTGAGTTATATTTTAGACAGAAGAGTACTGTTTATAACATAGGTTTTTGCTCACCAGCAAAAATAGTTTTGAACAGAACTAACAGAACCGTTGTGCGTCTTCAAGCAACACACAACAGTGTTTCAGCTTCTTTTTTTTTTTTTTTTTGCTTTTTTTTAAATATTAGGCGAGTCAAAGATTCAATGACCCATTCTTAAGGACACTTGCTTCATTCTCGAATGAATCAGCCATTTAAACAAATTGGTTGAATGAAAATATCGAGATCTCATTTTCGTCAATATCGCACACTCCTAATTAAAGGTTCAAAATAATGTGCCAAATGCAACATACTACATAACATCTGTAGTTTAATCAGAATGGTAGTACGGTACTTCTCTTAAACTCACAGTATGTGGCTGAGCTCTTGAAGCTGCTCTAGAGCTTCCTGACACCAACACAGGTGAAGGAGGGCAGCACAGCCTGGACACAAACCGCCTTCATCATGTTCCGTTGTGCCCTCCTCAGCCTCCACAGCTTCCCCTGCCTGACTCATGTGCACAGAGAATGTGCGGCTGTAAAACTCCAACACACGCTCCTGCAGCACAGGTGGAGGGGAGAACAGGAGAATGGCACGAATGACAGAGAAAGCTCTCTCAGTCAGCCCACAGGCTCCTGGACCACACAGACCCCCACGGCTCTCATCCTTCCATGAGCCCAGTCTCTCAAGGCCACCTTGAAAGAAAGAAAAAAGTGAGAGTAAGATTAACACAGTAGACCCAAGAAACACTCGAGTTAAATCTCACAAAGAAACATTTGGGTCACATGTCCCACAAAATCAAAAGTAAAAAAATAGAAAATTAATAAAGCCATTAGAGCTATTCAGATTTTGCATTATGGCAATTAAAGGGGTCATATTATGCCACTTTTACAAGATAAAATGAGTCTCTGATATCCCCAGAGTGTGCATGTGAAGTTTTAGCTCAAAATACCCCACAGATAATTTTTTTATAGCATGTTAAATTTGTCACTTTTTGAGGGTGAGCCAAAACACTCCGTTTTTGTGTCCCTTTAAATGCAAATGAGCTGCTGCTCCTACGAAGAGGGCGGAGTTTCAAGAGCTTGTGTTAGCAGTGCCGATTACCTCACGCAGACTCACTGAAAATGTCAGAAACTGTTCAGCCTTTTATGTTCAAACCGAAGTCGGACAATGATGGAGAGGCTCAAGAAGAAGTGACAACATGTAGAATGCAACAGGACGTTTCTGAATGGTTAGTTGATGAATTTATGTAGCTTATGTAGAGTTAACTATCTTAGTTATTGATTGCATATTCTGTCATGATAATCTATAAATCGCTCGTGTGGGAACTGTTGTAAGATGCTTACAGAGCCAGAGAATATATTCTTGCATGAAGATAGAACAGGTATAGTTTCGTTTACTTAATACGGATATAATTTGTCATGTTGTCGTCTTGCTTTTATGACATGCTATTGCATTTGTGTTATGTACTGTATTGCAATAACATGGCCTCACCCCTTTGTTGCGGGTTCTCGGAGGCGGGGTTTATGTAAATTTTAGGGATAGTGATGTCACTAACCCAGGAAGAAGCTCGCTGTAGTCCCTACCAGCCGTTTGTTGTAGTCCTTAAACAGAGAATTCTTTAAAAGAAAGTATCTCAATTTGCTTTGAACTTTGAGCATCATAACTTTGCAGACGTTGTTTATGCTCTAACAGCAACATTACACACCAACTAAAATTAAAAAAAGTGAAATCGCAATGCCCCACCCCTTTAATAAAATGTCTCTCCAAAAATCACATTGTATTGCAAAAAACTCAAATCAGCATAAAAAAAGTCTCATATTTTGTACATAACATACACATACACACACATTGGGGGCCACAGATTTACTTAAAATTCTTAAAATTATTGTTAGCAATTAATATTTATTATTATTCATATTCATATATTAAAACAAACTTATCTAACTTATTATTTTTTATTTTTTTTTAAAAAGCATAAAATCAGGATACGTAAACTAAAATCAGATTTCTTTTTTTACCCCTTAATAACTACTGTTCTTATTGAAGAACATACAGTTTGTGAAACTTTAAATGAATTTTAGCTAATTTGCCTATATCAACACTATAGTCACACTTCTGACACCATTGAAGTAATATAAAGTATTACAAATATAATAAAGTAATCTTGATTTTGGGGTGTAAATAATATAACTCAAACACATTCTTGACAGATTTAATGAGCTGCAACCATCAACAAACAAGTACAATTTATATAGTTTGATGTTTCCTAATAAAAATTGTCAATGGGTCAGCAAAAATATGCAAACCCTATACCCGTCTAATGCCAAAAACACATAGGCTAAGCTAAAATATAATTGTCACCGAGTAGGGTGTGACATACCGAGGAAAGGTTCCAGCTGTTGCAGAAGGTTTCTGAAGGCTTTAAGTAAAGCACTTGCCCTGTCCCTCTCCTGAGACTCCCCCTCTGGCTGCTTGAGTTCCGTCCAGAACTCTGGAGCAACAGATGTAGTCAAACGCACCTGTAGAGTCTCCAGCAGCCAACCTTCCACATACTGACCGAGTCCATGGTCACCCAGCAGGGCCAAGGCATCAGAGAGAACCTCATCTGTCGAAGCATTGGGTGCCACAGGAGACACCTAAAGAGTCATGATTGGGTTAAAGCTTTTGGCACTCAAAGGTACTTCAGCAAAACCATGCTATAACCATGTTCTTGTCCAAAAACATGGTAGTCATGGTAGATGATTTTTTTTTTTTTTTTTGATGTAGTTACCACCAGAAGCTGGCTTTAACTGGAATTTTCTGAAGCAATTTCAGCATTCGCTAAGTTTAGTTAGTTACAAAGCAGTATATTTGACACTTACCAGTGCAGATGTCACCGTGTCCCAGGCTGCTGACAGTCCCTGCGGCATTGACTGCACCTCGTTCATTCCCACTCAGATTGTAAACAATAGTCATGTATCATGGGTTAAAAGTATATTTTTCGGTGCCGTTACCATACGTGCATATGCATTTTACTCCGTGACTATTTAGTCCCAAATTAATATGATCAAAACCATTCAAAAGACCGTCAACAGTTATTCCTGTTGAAATTGTAGCGCTCTTCTTCAAACTCCTGTCGCGCGTTGATGACGACATTGATGTTGCCGGATGTTGCTGGATAATCGTCTAAAATAATCAGAAACCAAAGAAAATTATTTTTAGAAAATTATTTGTTTTCTATTAAGGACAGTAAAAAAAAAAAAAAAAAACTGTTAAAACCGTTAATTTATTTAATACATTTAAGATTTTGTGAAATATCAAAGCCTTTTATTGTTTATTTGGTTTATTTAGTTTAGTTTTTATTTACTTTCTCGTTTGGTTGATATGTATTTTATATTTTTGTATCTTTAACCCTGGTATTTTTTTCTGTTTCTGTTTTGTAATTCAAGCATCAGTAATAACAAAAAATAATAATAATCGTCTAAAATGGCAATGTTGTTAATAATAATAATAATAATAATAATAATAATAATAATATTCTACTAATAATAATAAATCTACTACTACTACTACTAATAATAATAATAGTAACTGTTAATAATAATATATTAACAAATGATCGGTACGGGTAGTGTGCAAACATTATAATAATGAAACCATTTTTAATACAACTCTATTCTAAATTCTAAAATAAAAGTCCACGGAAACTGTCGTAATGACGCTTCTTGAGAGTTCCCATGGAAACAGGAGGGAGACTTGACTTAGCGGCTTCTGGAATGTTTTCTTTAAAGTTACTCCTCTCGCAGAGTTGCACTATTTAACGCCCGGTAAAGTGTGTGGCTTGCGTATTCCAGCAACAGTTTAAATCAGAAGGTGCAACTAACTAACTGATTTCACTGCATGAAACACTTTTAGTGATAAAACGAGTGTAGGCAGGCCTTTTCTTGTAGTTAGCGAGCTAACCTGCTAATCAGAATGACCCAGCAAGGAGCTGCCCTGCAAACTTACAACAACGAGCTTGTCAAATGTAAGTAACCATCGACCCAAATGTATAATTTTGCTGTCAGGGGAACATAAATTGTATTTTCCATATTGCTTTCTAGTTGTATACTCGTGATGGGTAGAAGGAACTTGAATGCAGCTGGTCTCAGCTGACATTTGTAGTCATTATACTAGCTTAGAAGTGATTAAAAGACTAGTGTGACTCCTGTATTTTCAACCTGTGCCTTTGTCCTTTCCCTGATAGAATAACTGTTTGCTTTTAGCAAAGAAGACCTCTGAGCGTTTGTGAGAGAGATTAATATGATCTCATTTGAAGCTTATGGAGATACAGAATATATTAAATTACATTTAGTAGCCTTAAAAAGTATTTGTACAGCTGTACTACTGTATGTTAGTTTCAAAATATCAAACCACTGGTATGAAGTCAGTTCTCCTCAGTTTACACAAGTGTCCAGCAGAGGAACCACAGGTGTAGTTCATCACATGAAGAACATGATTCACCAACATTTAACAAGCAGAAAGATCCACATCTTTTTTTTTTTTTTTTTTTTTAAACCGTTTATCTGTTGTAGTTTAATGATTTAAACTCAATTTGCTAAATGTATTTTTTTTATTTTTATGTGGTACTTAATGTCCAAATACTTTTTGGGGCAACTGTACCCACCTAAAACACAATCATTTCATTTCATTTTGCTCAAAAGTTCAGTATTTGTATTTTTAATATTGTTATGTCTATGCCTATTAACTTTTCGTTTCAGATTTGTGTTGTAGTTTTAAACTTTTTGGTTTTAGAATTTAGAATTCACGTGACCGGACTGTTTGATTTAGTGTTTGATAAAATCCTGCTCTTTATTGCACAAATCAGCAGGAAGAACTGCTGAGCAAGCCCTCGTCAGCAACTTATACACACTCCCTCTCAGTTATCACAACATGAATGTAAAGAAATGCAAGTAAAACACTGATGAAACATATTTTAGGTGTGCCTGGAGCTGCCTTTTTTTTTTTTTTAATTAAAAGAACTGGTCCTTTTCATCCTCCTTATCTTTCCCAGGTATAGAGGAGCTGTGTTCTAAAAGAGAAGACCTGAACCGGCTGATCCAGCAGGAGGAAGCAGAGAAAACTCGTCTGCAGCATGACATCCGTGTGCTGACAGAGAAGCTGAGTCGCGTGAACGAGAGCCTGGCACGCCGCCTCAGTGCCCGCGCTGACTTTGACCGCACCATCGCGGAGACAGAGGCTGCATACATGAAGGTAAGAACACAATCAACCTGTTTTTAAAAGGTTAGTTCACCCAAAGAAAATTCTGTCATTTATTACTCACCCTCATGTATTTCCAAACCCGTAAGACTTTTGTTCATCTTTGGAACGCAAATGAAGATCTTTTTGCTTTCTGTCCTTCCATAGACAGCCTAGGCAATTGAAACTCAAAAATTTCATAAAGAGGTCGGAAAACTAATCCATATGAATTGAGTGGTTTAGTCCAAATTTTCTGAAGAGACTCAATTGCTTTTTATGATGAAAAAATTTAATTTAGGCTTCTACCCAAATATAAACGTTGATCAACGAACATAAACAGAAGCTCAACCGAACCTGAATGAAGCGCGAGAACAAACCTCTTCCGAAAGCTCAAATGTGCTGTTCATTCTCATGTGTCACGCAGCACTTTTGAGCTTCCGGAAGAGATTTGTTCTTGTGCATCATTCATGTTCGGTTGGGCTTCTGTTTATGTTATTATATTATATTTATGTTATGTTATGTTATTAATGAGAGTGAGAAATGAATGACAGAATTTTCATTTTTGGGTGAACTAACCCTTTAATGTCATGTTGTCTTCATGAAGAGTGACCATAAAAAATCAACAACTAGCTTTATTAATGTTGCACAGGTAAGAACTTCAGTGTTTTTTGTTTTGTTTTTTTGTTGACCAATGCTTTTGCCAAGCCCAGTGCCAATATCTTAAATGAAACTTACACAACATTTATAAAATTAATATATCTGATAAATCTGATATCTAGCAGGATTGCTGATAAAATTAGTCTTGTACTAATTTACAAGTTTAATATATTTATATATACACTAAGTTTTGGATGAGTAAGCCTTTTTTTTTTTTTTTTTTTTTTTTTTTCTTCATGTACTCAGTCAGAAAACAATGAAAAGTGACAAAACATTTAATTTGTTACAAAATCTATTTCAAACTTTATATTCATGAAAATTCTAAAATTGTATCATGAAAATATGATATGACTGATAAGAATGTCCAATTTTAACATTTATAATACCGAAATGTTTCTTGAGCTCCAAATCAACCAATTTTGAGCGTAGTATATAATGCTAATACATTTTCTTTATAAATGCATTATCTGTAATTTGCCTGAATTTGGTTGGCTCTTTTTTTTCTGAGGGTTTCTGCAGGTTTTACCTTAAAAGTGTCTTAAATCAGAGCAGAAAGCCTTACATGCATAAAGTTATAGCATTAAATGTTGCATGCATTGCAAAAATAAAACCTCTTCCTCAGTATTTTTCCTATTTTCCAATACAAATATCTAAACATATTTGATACATTTACTTGAGATGTAAATGTAAAATGAAGTCTTGAAAAAATCATTGAATTTATGCTTAAAACAAGAGTTATGAAAACTTCCCTTTGAATTAAGTCCCTTGGTAGATATTTCTTCTTGTTTTAAGCAGATACTCACTGCTTTTTAATTTTTATAAAGACTTCATATTTTATGTAATTTTGTATCTCCAGTAAATTGCATCTTAATTTAAGAATCCTTAGATAATTGTACTGGAAAACAAGACAAAAATACTGAGGAAGAACTTTTTGTAGTGTGATCAGAAGATACAGTAAAATATTCTAGTGATTGAGAATATGGTTGAGTACTTTTTTTTTTTTTTTTCTCTAAAATGAATTTAAAAGTAATGGATATCTGTAGAAAGTTGTATTTTCAAACTATGTGTTGCTAATACAACTTATTGTGTTTCTTCTTAGACATTTACATTTAGAGAACCTACTGACCTATTGTATTCCCTTTTTAAATACACAAAAAATGTCAAAATGCTGTTCTTGCCGAGTTTATTTACTGCCATTTACCATATTTACTTTTATTTACTACCATTTATTTACTTGGTATAAAAAAAGGTCTTGAAAAAGCCATACTTGCTAATACAAATTTACCTTCATAAAACCTGAATAAGCCCTGTTTTTTTTTTTTTTAAGCTGTACAAGTGTTTTTAAATAATGATGTCAGTGTACAGCCACCACATTTTAGGCTAATTAATCTGATACAGCTGTGCTAACCAAAGTAGGGCAACATGCAGAGGTTAGTTAGTTAATTCCCTTTCAGCCACACTGGACATCACATCAGAACGTACTGATGAATTGGGTTCCCCACCTTCAGGGAACGAGGGTTACATACGCAAACAAGACGTTATACAAAGCAAATTTATGTGTGTTTTATGGTCTGAATAAATCCTTTCTCTGTCTTTCTCAGATTCTTGAAAGCTCTCAGACACTGTTGAGCGTTTTGAAGAAGGAAACGGGGAATCTGACCAAAGCCACTGAACCAAGAAGCAGCAAAGATCATTGATTAATATTGAATGTTCCCATTCAGTCTTTTCATTTGTCTATATTCCATTCATCTCCTCTCTTCCTTCTTCTTTCATCTTTACCAGCATTCCCTTTTAATCACCACACATCAGAATGTAACTTCTCATTCCTATCAGGAAGCTGTGTATGTAAAGTGTATAGATTTGTAATGTTTTGATATGATTAGTGTTTAATGTAATGCTTTTATTTAAATCTAATGTTTTAATAAAGATAACTTGTTAATTTGATTTTTGATGTTTTTTTAAAAGGCTATAAAGGGAATTTCTGTATGTGAATAAATGTAAGTAAATAGCATCCCAAGATAAAGTGTGAAAACTCCTTAGCCTTCATCTCTTTATTGAACATTTCCTTGTGTTTGACATTTTTTTGTCCCCCCTCCAAGTTCATCAAAACCAAATTGTACATTTAATATTCTCTTGATGCAGAAAACAGAAAGAATGAG
This sequence comes from Hypophthalmichthys molitrix, assembly GCA_037950675.1. Classification (NCBI taxonomy): domain Eukaryota; kingdom Metazoa; phylum Chordata; class Actinopteri; order Cypriniformes; family Xenocyprididae; genus Hypophthalmichthys; species Hypophthalmichthys molitrix. The sequence continues at coordinate 33,771,933 of CM075496.1, read as the reverse complement.
AAAAAGATTTGACAAACAGTACATTAACCACCAGAGCAATGAGCAGCTTGATTGGAGTTACAGGAACTAATGAAACACTTGAAGTTGCATTACATTTTGTAAGACACAAAAGAAATAGTTCCCAACCCTCTAAATGTCTAATATACATCCCTCAAGATATATTTCATGTTTGCTAAGAAGATCTGGAGGATCTACTGTAGACTGGGATGGTAGAGTGCTAAAGTGACATACTGCAGAATTAGAATGTAAGATTTGGTTGAATTCTAACTAAAAAGCCTTATTTCAGTTTTTCTCTTAAAAAAAATTTACCTTCAATTGTGATGTATGAAAAATCATGGGTTTAAAGGTTTTGTTTAGACAGGCAGCATAAATCTGATTTAAGTATCTGACTCAAATACACTACCATTCTACCAAGTCTGGGGTCAGTAAGATTTTTAAATTTTGTTGAAAGAAATCTCATGCTCTGCAAGGCTGCATTTATTTGATTAAAAATACAGAAAAAAAACTAATATTGTGAAATATCATTGCAACTTAAAATGATCATTTTCTATTTTAATATATTTTAAAATGTAATTTATTCCTGTGATGGCAAAGCTAAATTTTCAGCAGCCATTATTCCAGTCTTCAGTGTCACATCATCCTTTAGAAATCTTTCTAATATGCAGATTTTTTTTTTTTTTTTTTTTTGTAACAATGTATAAGTCTTTACTGTTACTTCTGATCAATTTGATGCATCCTTGCTAAATAAAAGTTTTACATTCTTTAAAAATACTATTGACCCCCTAACGTTTGAACGATAGTGTTTAGTTGTTTGTAGTCAATGTTATGACCCAGTGGACACAGATTATAATTTTTATAAAATAAATTACAATATGAAAGTGATTTTAGATTCCTAAAAGGCATTATTCCAACCAAGAGAGAAGCTTCTGGTTCTCACTTGACTGCATCAGGTGCAAAATAAAGCAAAAACAAAGACAGTGCAAATGAATGAATACAAAAGCATAGGACTAAGATGTAAGCTGTCTTATCAACACTAATGTCATTTTGTACATGATGACAAATTATCAAAATAATTATCCTGAAGCACCTCAGTTTGCCCCTTTGACTAAAAATATGAAAAAGTGGTAAAAGTGATTAAATAAATTATGAAAACCTCATCCTGGAGTGTACAAACTATACATCAATACTGGTCGGAAAGGCTTAAAGACACGTGAGCAGATACGCTGAAGCCATTTAACAGACATGACACACTCAAGTCAGTTGGCATTGTGTGTATGTAGTCTTCATGTTTCGCACACACACGTGGCCCATGCTTACAGCGTGTCCACTCACAAACCCACAAAATAATGTTTTCTTCATGACTAAAACTGACCGCTCCCATTTGTACTGCAAGAATGTCCAGTTCAGAATACATAAGGATATAAACTTAAGCATGATTTTTGATAAACTGATACATTAGTCGGTAACAATGTGCTTAAAATGGCATACTAAAACTGTAGGTCAATGCCACTTCAAATTGTCAGATCATAAATCAAGAACATTTCCAGGTCATATTTCATCCCAAAATGAAAAAAATAAATAAATAAATAGATATATAAGAAACATATAATTAGGTATATCCAGTCCCACCGAAATTGTCATTACCGTAACGTGAACATTTAATAATACAATAAAAAAAAATTATTTCAATGATATATTGCAGTGTTTTTTTACTGTAATGCAGTAAAAATACTTAATTATGATCACCATTGAGAATAATAATAAAGAAAAAAAAAAAACATGTATTACGGTAAAGAGAATTCAGGAAGAAAATGTACGTAAATGTCATGGAAATAATGTCAAGATGGTCCTAAAAACAGGCATCATTTTAATATTTTTGTCTTTTTTTAAATATTTTTTATTTTGGGGTCAAATGTAACCTGGGCCTGTCTTCACAAGATTGACCTGAATTTATGATTGCATTTGTGATCCAAATCATGACCAAGAGTTTTTTTGTGTATATTTGTGTAATCAATCGATTCTTTTACCATGAAAAAGCAAAACAAAATGAATGTACTTACCAGCTCACTCAGGTCACCAATTAAGAGCTGCTCTTAAAAGAAACTGATCTAGAATCACTAACTCAACACTAACATGTTGTTAGTACTTCAGCTGTATAGTATATCGGTCTGTGCATCAGAAATGTCTACTTTGAAACACAGACAACATGAAACTAAAGTGGATGAATTCTATAGTTTGGGAGTCAATACAGACCTACACATGCACATACAAAAACATCACAAAGAACAAGGATTGTGGCACCCTTTCACCAGTCATACATAAACAAGTCACTTATTTCATTTTTTGTTGCTTACTGTCCTCTTTCTTGAGTCCTGTTACACACACTCTGTTTAAAGGACAGTCTTTCATCTTTCCCTCTTTTAGAAATTTGGTCACTTTCATGAGGTGAGTATTACATACGTAGAGCAAGTATGTGATGGAAGAGTGAAATTCAAGAGCAGAATGGCTATTCAAGCCATTTTGCATGTTAACAGAGTCCATCACAATCACAATCGGTGGCAACAAGAAGTCAGATGTGTGCGACACATCCGCTACATGGATCAGCGATGAGGAAAGTCCTGCTGTTTGACGCTGATGGCGTACGGCCACAGAATACGAAATGTATGTTTACGTGCTGGTTGCTACTGGTCCCATTGTTCTGGAAGTTGTTTCTTTGCGTCCCGGCTGGTGCTGACAGGCAGTGGTTGGTCCCGTATCTTCCCGATGTCTGGAAGGTTTAGAAGTAGAGGGCTGGTTCACTGCTGAAGTCTGACAGAGAGGAGCTATCAGCAGGTGTCAGCTGGTGAACAACAACAACAAAAGACAAGTTAATAAATAAGTTTATTTCCATAGGTGCCTTGAGTGTATTATAGGTGTAAATATTTGTTCTGACAATGATTTGATTACCGTTATTTACTAAATGAAGCAATGCATAATGAAATCTGAAATCTGGTCAGAATTTGATTCTTTACATCAGAATTAGGTTCTTTACAGGTTTTACTGTTGCTCAGGGGTGTGTTTCATTTTAAACATATTTCAGGATTCTTTGATGAATACATTTAAAAGAACAGCATTTATGTGAAACAGAAATCTAATGTAACATTATAAATGTCACTTTTGCTGAATGTAATGCATCATTGCTAAATAAAACTCAGGGTTATGTTCTACTCCTAAACCTACAGTAAGTATTAGACTTTGGTGTGTAACTTGTCTCGCACGGTTTGTCCTTCAAACATGCAGTAAAAAATACCTCAAGCCATGTTTTTTTGAAAAGAGATATGCTCTTCCTTTTACAAGCGATCCGAAGCTGATAAAATAGTAATACATCTCTGATCACTAATCAAAATTTGATCTAAATCCAGAAGAAATGTGGCAACATCTCTAAGATGCTCGAAGAAACCTAACTGTCCCAGTACTGTGAAAAGTTTTAGGCACTTGTGTAAAAATGCTGTAAAGTGAGGATGCTTTCAAAAATACTGTCATAAATAGATTTTATTTATCAATTAACGTCTATTAACTAAGTCAAATCGATATTTGGTGTGACCACCCTTAGTGTTTAAAATGGCTTTTGTCCAGGTACACTTGCACATAGTTTAGAGGTAGGTTTCTTTAAGCGTCTTATGGATTCTTATGGATTTACTCTGTTTCAGTTTTTTTATGTTTCTTTATGTAATCCCAGATGAACTCGATGATGGTGAGATCAGATCTCTGTGTGGAGCATACCGACTCCATGTACATAGAAAAATCTCACTGGATTATTACAATTAATTGCAAAAGGAATGTTTGGAAATGTAAACTGATATTTCCTTATGACACACTACAGCAAAAGATAAAAATCACTGGCTTAAAACCATGTTTTTAGTGTGAAAATACTAACGTGCCTGAGACTTTTGCACAGCACTATAAATATATATATAAAAATCTGTCCCTTAGCTTTTGAACAGTAGTGTGTTTCTTGTTTGCAGTTGTGCCTAAATGTTTCTATGGTTATTTCTGTCACAATAGGTGACTCCTGTATTCCATAGACACACAGAACAACAATTTATGGGACTCACTCATGCATTTTAATGCAGTTGTCATTACCATAGAGGCCACAGAAAATTGAGAGATCTATTTTCACTTGGGCCAGTGATAAACCACCCAGAATGATCAAGCAATTAGCAAGCAATGCCATAGAGAACACTGAACACCCTCGTTTTACATGAACAGGCACCTTTCTACTCATTTTACGCTGCAACTGTATATGATCTTTTTTTATTCTATTTATTTTTTTACCATGACCTCTTCTGTACTCTGTGAAGTATCTTCCCCCCGGTGAGCAGACTCATCCAGCTTGTGTTCTTGCCAGGCGTTAAACTCCACTGAGTGTTTGGGTGTATAATTAGACAGATCTGAGGACATGAGAAGAAAGATATTAATCAAAGTCAATCCAGACTGAAAAATCATCACAGAAACTACACTTCATCTAAAAATATTTCTAAAATTATATATAATTACAGTTATATAAATGTTAACCTTATATTTGTACATACACTTTCCATTCTACATTTATGTTAACCTCTTAAATGTTAAAAATTGTTGTGCCCTTATTTGTCAACTACCCAAATGTAACACATGTGACTGACCAGCAGGGGTCAACACTGTTCAAATGTGATGAAGGTGGGCTGTTCTAACCACCAAGAGATCAGCCTCACAAATCATCGTTACCTCATTAATTTCATCAAGCACCAGATTTAACTGACCCCACTTCCTTTAAGACCACATGAAACAGGTCCCAATTTGCATCCTATTTATCACTCCAAGAGTTGCATCCAAAAGACATATAGGACAAAAAGTGTGGATAAAAATAGTATGTGAACTGAATCCATTTCCTGTTCAACTCATCCATGGTTTCTGTGCCTTCCTCTCATTCTATCCATTTCCTGTCATTCTTCTTAACTTACTAACCCGTGGTGTTGTTGGAGTGAGTGGGTGAGCTGGTGTAGCTGGCACGAGGAATGCTTATCCTCCCTGCAATGATCCCTCCATCATCTTCTTCTCTTTTTTCCTCCCCTTCTTCCTCTTCCTCTCCGCTGTCCCACACGCTGTTCTCAGACGGGTATTCAAATGTGCTCTGTAGGCTGGACTCGTTGAAGGATATTTTTAACTGTGGTGGAGTCAGAGGACAGTTTGTTAGGTTCCAGACCTGCACGGAATCTGCAAATGCAGAATTCCAAAAAATGCTCTGCAGAGTACGAGCGTCCAGCATATTTCGATACAATTTAAATGTATCCTAGTTTGTACCTCATGACATTGTTTGAGAGAAGCCCAGAGTGCTCAGAGCTGTGTGATGACTTTGAAAAGGTAAAATATAGAATAGTTTTGATTTGAGTTATTTTTTGGTCACTACATAAGTATCACAATTCCAAATTGTACTATTTTGTAGTTTTGAGGGCTTTAAAATTATTCGAAAATGCAATAATGAAACCTAAAATTACATTATTAGAAATAACGAAGTATGAGGTGTGTCCAAACTATTTGTTTAGCAAAACTTTACCAGGCCTGTGCACTTGATATTTATCTACACCAAGGATCTATGGTAACAAATGGAGGCATTTTTTGACTATGCACATAATGCAAACGAAAGGGAAATGATGGTTCAAAAATTAAGCATTAACAGACAACATAGTTTCCTTATTGCTTTATTTGTTACTCACTCCATATGATTTATTTAAGCTTGTCTGATAATCTGAGTCAGCCATGGTCATAAATGTTGACACGCAAATAGATTGGGAAACTCAAATGAACTAAGGGCACATTTTCGGAAGTGGAGTGACATCATAGTTCTTTGAAATATAACGTGCCATTGAATGATTATTACCATATCATACATTCATACAATTGCACTTATTGTGTACATTTTAAATTGTACTTATATTTAAAAATACTTGCATGTAATTACATCTGTAACTAATTTCTGTAGTAACATCAGTAATTACACTGTTGACCTTACCTCGGCCCTAACCCTTAACCCACCCTTAAAACTAACCATACGAAACTTGCCCCTAACTTTACCCATATCCTACCTCCATAGCAGCAAAACTGGTCTGCAATACAACATGAACACAAGAATGTAATACAGAGTTGAGGGTTGGCTCCTTTAAAAACCACCAAGAGCACCTTATCATTCACATAGCAACACTCTGGTAACCACTCACAACACCTTAACCTTATGTTAATCTTATTAAGGACTTATCAGACAAATAAATACTGATTCAAACTCAATGTGACGGGCCACTAAAATAAATTATACCGTAGTATGTAGGCCTATGTAGTGTCCAAAGCACCCTAGTGACAGTCACCTGGTCAACGTCTGTGCCCTGGCCCGTGTGTGTCAGCGCTGTCCTAAATCTACTCTAATCTCAATCACATGTCTTTAATCAACTACAGTACATATAAGCAAGCTTAATTTACAAAGGATGTGAACATGGCCTTACATGGCACGCCTATCAAAACGACCGGGCAAAGGCCACATATAATTGGGTGATGTTTATTTGGTGTAATAAACATTGCCTTATATACCCTCTAATATACATTGTTAACCATCATGTGTCAATGAGATTACCTTCCCTTTTTTAGTTTTTTGGTCGTAGAAGTGCTGTATGTTTAACAATAATGTGTGTTTTCCTTCAAAAGTTTGGTGCGAGTACATTTTTTGTTTAGAAACAAAAAATTAATACTTTTATTCATAGGACATTAAAAATAACAGTAAAGACTTTTATACGTTACAAAAAATCATTTTTTTCCCCCCAAAATAAATAAATAAATAATTAATAATTATTTTTTTAAATGCTGTTCTTTTGAACTTTATATTCATCAAAGAATCCTAAAAAAAGGATCACGGTCTCCACAAAAATATTAAGCAGTACGACTGTTTTCAAATCAGCATATTAAAATGATTTCTGAAAAATCATGTGACACTGAATACTGGAATGGCTTCTGAAAAAAATTCACATGAATAAATTACATTTTCAAATATATTCAAGTAAAAAAATTGTTATTTTACATTTTTATAATATTTCACAGTATTACTGTATTTTTGTACATGTGGCCACTTTCAGACAACAAACATGATACGAGGTATGTTTAGCTTCATGTTAAGATTAAATATTTAAGATTCTTCATACAGTATGTATGTTTGTGTACACCTTTCAGAGGTGCTTTGCTCTCTTTTAGTAACTTAGTGTTGACAAATCTATTGTGGTTACATAACACAATGGACAGACTGGGTGTGTAGTCAAATCTGTCTCTCTTTTTTAAAAAAAAACATTATACAAACATGATACCTAAAGGATTAACTCGTGGCATTATACATGCTGTGCTTCCTGAAATAAAAGACATTCAGCACCTTCAGAAAGTATCCACCCTCTTTTCATCTTTTGTTTCTGTTAAATATCTAAAAACACAAATCATTTTTAAATCTGTACACTCACTTTATTATTAGGTACACCTGTTCAACTGCACGTTAATGCAAATATCTAATCAGTTAATCACATGGCAGCAAATCAATACATGTAGACGATCTGCTTAAGTTCAAACTAAGCAACAAGAACAAGACACACCGGGTGCCACTCCTGTCAGCTAAGAACAGAAAACTGAGGATATAATTTGCATGGGCTTACCAAAATTGGAAGATTGTAAAAACATTGCCTGGTCTGATGAGTCTCGATTTCTGCTGTGACATTCAGATGCTAGGGTCAGAATTTGGCATGAAAAACATTAAAGCATGGATGCATCTGCTGCTGCTGGTGGTGTAATGGTGTGGAGTTATTTTTTTGGCACATTTTGAGCCCCTTAGTACTTATTGATCATTGTTTAAATGCCACAGCCTATCTGAGTATTGTTGCTGACCATGTCCATCCCTTAAGCTCGGGATACACTGCATGATTTTAGCAGTCCTATAAGATCATTACTTTATCACACTGTGCAACATGGATCTACTAAACTTGGGCACGACAATGCATGCAGACGATGACACCTGTTGACCCGTAGGCTACGATGCAAGTTTCTATAGAAGAATAAAACGTCATCAGCATGCGCTAGTGGTAAACAAAAAAACATGTTTAATCACACTTTGGCAGTTGTAGTTTTTATGTGCGCTGGGGAAAAAAAGGAAGCGGTGAAAGAAGAAGGGAAAAGAGCTTGAGGTAAGCAGTTTTCCATTTTAGCACCATGTCGCGTTGATTTCATGTCGCATTTTTATTGGCTGGTCAGTAGACGTAGGTTGTAGCAGCAAAGACATTGTGCTTTGATCGAGCTGAATTTCTGACACTGTCAGAAAATGATCGTAGGCTATCTTTGGTCGCAAGACTAGGAAAATGGCCATCTTTGAACCTCTCTCACTGTACGACATAGGACCACCGATTAAGAGCCAGGATCACCGAAATTGCCACGACTGTTTCACGATAGCAATCTTTCGTCTGGGACAGCCAAAAATCGTGCAGTGTATCCCGGGCTTTAGTGTACCCATCTTCTGATGGCAGCAGGATAACGAGCCATGTCACAAAGGTCAAATCATCTCAAACTGGTTTCTTGAACAAAACAATGAGTTCAATATACTCAAATGGCCTCCACAGTCACCAGATCTCAATCCAAATGAGCACGGGTTTCCAAACCTGTCCTGGAGCACTACACATTTTGTATGTCTCCCTCATCTAACATACCTGATTCAACTCATCAGCTCATTATAGAGACTGCAAGACCTGAATTGTGTGTGTCAGATAAGGGAGACTTACAAAATAACCCCTGCAATAGAGCTCCTTTGGAATGCAGTGGAGCGGGAGATTTGCATTATGGACGTGCAGCTGACAAATCCACAGCAAATGTGTGATCCTATCATGTCAATATGGACCAAAATTTCTGAACAATGTTTACAATGCAATAAAGAATTAAGGCAGCTCTGAAGGCAAAAGGGGCTCCAACTCTGCACTAGAATATATATATATATATATATATGTGTGTGTGTGTGTGTGTGTGTGTGTGTGTGTGATAAATTAAAGACTTTTATTATTATTATTATTATTATTTGGCAGTCAATAATTTTGTTCATTGTCCTTTAGCAGGAATTACAGCCTAGAATTTTCTTGGGTTTGAGTTCTGCACATTTAAAGTTTTGCCTAATCCTAAATGCAAATTTGTTCCAGCTCCAAAGTAGACACTGCATATCAGTGGACTGCAATTTTCAGATCATACTACTGATTCTCAATTAGAATTGGGTCTAGGCTTTTTCATAATGCTAACTTTTTGCAACCCATTCTTTCACAGCCTTAGCTGTGTGTTCTGGATCATTGCCCTGCTGGAAAATTAATCTCCACCCAAAGTTAATATCTCTAGCTGACTGAATCTAGTTTTCTTTACAGATTTGCATGTGTCCAAGTTGCCCATGAAAACAACAACCTTTTCAATTTCCTCTACTAGAATACAACTTCAAATCATGATGCTGCCACTACCATATTTGACAGCAGGGTATTATTTGGGTGTTGGGATGTATTTGTTTCGCATCAAACATATGCAATAGTCTTTCAGGTCAATTTTTTGTGGTTTTGGTTTGCTACTTACTGTGTCACATTCTCATTCCAGAAATGAAATTTGGCATTTATCAAAAGAGACATCTTATGTAGCCATGCCCAAATAGGCTGAATCTAAAGTGCTATCAATAGGGATGTCAAAACATCACTAACTTTCCACCGTTTCCACTGAACAACATCTTGATATTCTGGCACGTCATGATGATAAGATTTTTAATTTAAGGTTGTTAAAATCTTAGAATTTTTTTTTTTTTTTTCACTTTCTGAAGAAAATGTGAGTGGTGCTTGGCAGTGCAAAACCCACTGCAACAATATTCTGCCTCTGTTTCAAAAGTAAATGTTCCAAGCCAAAAGTCTATTCTCAAAATGCTGCATAATCTGAACTATCATGCATATTGTGCAAGTTTAATTCTTTGCGCAAACCTCTAGGTAACAGCAATACTAAAATTGGAAAAATCCAATGTATTATTTGACTTTGCACTTTTGCATATTAAATCGTCTGACACCTTGCATTTATTTTTTCACTGAGCTCATCTCAAGGCATTCTGTGCTGATCTTCAAAAAAGTATTTTATGCTGCCTCAGAACTGGTCGAGACAAGGTATCTTAGAGAAGACAGAATTAAGATGACTAGCTTTTGAAACTTTTTGTGTCTGGAGCATCTATGTGTTCTTAAAATGTAGTGGGCATCTCACTATAGGTTTTGGAACAGAGCAATTACACCAGATTTACATAAATATGTAGAAATTCAGCGCCAGCCTTAGCATTAAACAACACTTGCGACCATAGCCATTTTCCCACTCGACTACTGTAGTTTCTTTAACCTACTGCTTTCTGAGGCACGATTTACCCAAACTCTGAATAAGTCACTGGCAGTAACAGGCAAAGTTTCCAGTGTGGAGTTATTTGGTCATTCTTGGCTCATGCTGACATATTTCCTGACTATTCAGCCAATGTTAGAAATGTGAGCACAGCGTGATATGTTGGCAGTTTCAACCATTTCCTATCGCAATTCACCAGCACAATTTGAACAAATATTTTAAAAAATATGTTCTTTGGCGTGAGAAAAAAAGTCAAATTCCTTTCAAGCAGATCAATCATTATATAGAAATATTTTCAGAGCGCTCATCTAACACATTCTTGATGAAGAGATTGGAAGCAGCACCAACGGAAAGGATTCTTCATATTCATTCCATATTTTGTTCTCTACGCCTATTAAAGGGATAGTTCACCCAAAAATGAAAATTTTGTCATTACTTACTCATGCTCACGTTGTTCCAAACCGGTAAACCGGGAGTAAGTGCAGAGGTGTTGTGTGCACTGTGTAAACCCCAAAATGAAAATTACACCCCTTCATGTTGTTCCAAACCTGTATGAGTTTCTTTCTTCTGTTGAACACAAAAGAAGGTATTTTAAAGAATGTTGGTAATTAAACAGTTGAGGATAGCCACTGACTTCTATTGTAGGAAAAAAAAAAAAAAAAATACTATAGAAGTCATTGGGTGACGTCAACTGTTTGGTTACCAACATTCTTTTAAATATCTTCTTTTGTGTTCAACAGCAGAATGAAACTCATACAAGTTTGGAACAACATGAGGTCGAGTAATTTTCATTTTTGGAAACAACGAGAGTTGTCAGTCAATAAATGGGAAAACAAAGTAACCTGCGTTACTTATTTGAAAAAAATAACTTTTATAAAATAACTGTTATTTTGTTGTAAATTTAAACGTAATGCATTAATTTACTTGTTACTTGAAAAAAGTAATCTGATTACGTAACTCGCGTTACTTGTAATGCGTTACCCCCAACACTGGTTGTAGGTGAGTCACATGTCAATATAGCAGCTCAACTCATCCTGAATGTCTGGATCATCACAGAGCTTTGTACATAATGTGGATGAGTAGTCAAATATGTTTTTCCACAACTAGAGATATTCATTTTCAAGAATTTCGATAATCGATAGCAATTTCAATTACTAATCAATTAATCAAAACCCTGCAAAATGCATGTTAAAGACTCCAAAGTGCATGAGGTCAAGGGTGGCACCACTACTCCAAAAGTGGTGGGGCAAAATTTTATGATTTTACTGTGTATAACTGTGACTTAATGATCTTGCGATTTTAAACACTTTATAACAAGGTTGTAAACATTACCATTTGCACAGTTAACATATACTACATTCTAAATTATGTATCATAAATTTTGTTCATCTTGTTAGTGTAAATTTTTTAAAATATTTTTGCCCATTATCTCATGTTAGTTCTTTCTTAATGATGTTACATCATTTCATTTTAATATTAAAATGAATTGGTATGTGTAGAAATTTACACAAGCCAATTTAATTGTCTCATTCTATTCTATTTACTTGTCTTATCTATTGTTATGCTAGTAACTGATTCAACTTTCAGGCTAATCTGATTGACAGATAAACAGCACGCTCATGTTGTTAATGTTGAGGTTATTTCAGCAAACAGTTTGATTTGTATATTCAGTTAAACAGCATTAAGTTAAAGAGGGCAGCTTTATCATTCAACTGAATTGTGTACATGCATTCTAGACACTGTTCTTGCTCCGTCCATGCAATAAATGCACATCCTTGAATGAGTGGGGTGTTCTAGCGTACTTTATTTACTTTAACAGCTTAAGTAATGTCAATGGTATGACCCATGTTAGGGGCGGCAAAAATTTCCATTTAAAATCAGAATATGAGCATAGCTTACTTACATTCACTGAAAATATTGAAACATTAGCGATACGGATTTAACCCAATTATTAAATTATTGAGTTTAACCCACTTTGTATTGTTACAACATATATTAAAAAAATGCAAATATATTTAACATTTGCAAGTATTGGTAAGTATTTCCTCTTAATAAATGTATTATTGTTAATTTAGTATAATAATAATAAAAAAAATAATAGTTTAACGTTTTTAAAATACAGATACAACTTTTCCCCGTAAAACTGAGTAAACATGTTTAGCAGAACTATCAGGGCAGAATTTACAAGAGAGGCTATCCTTATTTGAACCAGGTTGAGACTTCATGTAAACACACACACACACCCCTACACACTCACACACTCACACACACACACACACATCATGGGGGTTTCTCTCTGAATTACAACCTTAGGTTGGCAGCACACTGTGAAGCAGAAGCTGTCTAGCAAACACTGAATCTTTTTGTCAGTCTGATTGTGTGTGAGGGGAAAGATTGTTACGGCCTCTCACTGATGTGTAAGGCAGACTGAGCAGATGCCTGATTAGAGCTAATCTGCTGCCAGGGTGTTTAATATTAGAAATCCCTCAGCACAGTACAGCTGGTAAGACCTACACAACAAACACACACACGTATGATTTCATAAGTGTGTAATGTGGGCAAACCAGTAACAGACGTGTGTATTCTTGCATAATCTAGGGGATTAGAATATTTCAGACACGTCAGACATTTTCAGACACGTCTGGATCATTTCACTTGCAATATAGGGCTTCCATTACTGTAATATTGAAGGTTAAAATGAACAACTGATTTTAGTATAAACATTTAAATTTCACATTCTCAATTTTTATCTAAAAAAAAAAAAATCACAATTCAGTTTTGTCTTATAGCAGTAGGACACATACATGTAAACAAGAGTGATAATGATAATACATTTTTTAAAATCACAATCTCAATTTTTATCTAAAAAAAAAAAAAAAAAATCACAATTCAGTTTTGTCTTATAGCAGTAGGACACATACATGTAAACATATACATGTGATTATTTGATTATTAACCTAGAAATACTGTAGAATAATAATAATACATTTTTAAAAATCACAATCTCAATTTTTATCTGAAAAAAAAAAAAAAATCACAATTCAATTTTGTCTTGTAGCAGTAGGACACATACATGTAAACATATACATGTGATTATTTGATTATTAACCTAGAAATACTGCAGAAATTAGAACTTCCATTTAAAGGGTTAGTTCACCCCAAAATCATTAATTACTCACCCTCAAGTTGTTCCACACCCTTAAGACTTTCTTTCATCTTCAGAACACAAACGAAGATCTTTTTGATGACAGAATGCTGTCAGTAACTACCACTTTGACGCTTTAAAAAAATTCCATAAAGAGATTGGAAAACTAAGCCATATGAATCGAGTGGTTTAGTCCAAATTTTCTGAAGAGAATCAATTGCTTGTTATGACGAAAATATTTAATTTAGGCTTTTACCCGCATGTAAACATTGATCAGCGAATATAAGCAGAAGCTCAACCAAACCTGCTACACGCGTGAGAACAAACCTATTCCGGAAGCTTAAGCGTGCTTTGCGTAACCAATGAGGTTAATTCTCGTGTGTTACACAGCACGTTTGAGCTTCCGGAAGAGGTTTGCTATCGTGCATGTAGCAGATTTGATTGAGCTTCTGCTTATGTCATAAATTTTTTTTTTATTTTCAGGTAAGAAATAACTTAGAAATTTGAACCTCACTGTGCACAATAAATGAAAATTTTAAATTAGACTAACATGTTATAGATTACAAAAATATGCACACATGGATTTTCCCTCACAATCAGCATAGAAAATGTGAAAACAGATTTCATGTGGGCCTAGATTTAATGCTCTCATTTATAGAAAGTTTTGAAATATTAATCAAGCCTATAAGCACTGAACAACACTGTGTAAAGGTGTGTAACGCTGCCTGATCTGGGTTTTGATAAATCATTGGCAAGTATAGGGCAGAAGGAGGGAAGGAAGTGTTTTGGAAACAAAAAGGCACAGATACCTAATTTAGGATTTCTAATGACAGGATAGAAAAGCTGTGGTCTCTGTTGCTCAGCGACAGGATCCATGGCTATTTTTAGAGAAAAGAGCAGAGGAGGAACTACAGCAAGAGCAAAACAGTAACCAAACAGTGAAAACACAAGTATGCTATACTCTCATTGGAAAACAGGCAGGAGAGACAGAGAAAGATTCCTATCAACAGGCTTATCACAGAAAACCAGGGCAGGAAAACACATGGCTGCCCGTATCATGACATACATAAACACAGTCATATCATTCTTTCTGTGATGACCTACAGTGGTCATTTGGTATTTTTGAGCAGCTTGAGCTTATGGCTTATTTGAATAAGATTTGCATCGACTATTTCAAGCCTGACTCTTAAACAACAAATTAGCATATGTGCAAATCATTAGCATTAGCATATGTTAGTCAGCACGAGCACAAATATTTCACACAAATGTTTGTCATTCAGTTTGTGTCATTTAAAAGAATATTCAGGGTTAAGATTAATTCAAGGAATAGGTCATCCATAAAATGAAATGGTCATCATTTACTTATTACAACTCTTTACGTATTCCAATAGCTTAGTGTAAGGAACAGGCTGAAATTTATTTTGCTAGTCACATAATTGTTCAGTTTGTCAAATCTCATTCTTGTTTTAAATCAAATATGGCAGTTTTCAGCAATTCTGGCCAGGTCTGAGACAAGCGGCATTCTTGCATGTTACAATGCTGCGCTGTCTGAATATGAGGGAAAGTGTTTGACTTTTGAGATTGAACTCTCATGTGACTTCTAAATGTATTCTTTTTTCTTCTTTTTTTTAAATCTAAAATTAACTTAAATGCAAATGAATATGGGAATCACTACATTATAAAAATACAGAATGGATATTTATTTTAAAAATTATATTTAACCGTGTTCATATAATCATTAAAATGATAAAATTTTTTTGAAGAAATGAGTAATGTTTTAAAAGATTGTGAGTGTTAGATGACAGCAAAGGTAATCTAAATGTAAAAACAGGGGAAATAATAATCATGCACAATAAGAGTGCATGCACATGAGTTCACAACTCCACACCATGTTGGAATTACCGCAATTACGATAAATTCCGACTTGTAAAAAGCATTCACATTCTCATAGAACTCGTAACTACAACTTGTAAACTCTGAATTTTTTGGGAGCACCATCTTGTATCACGTGTACACCTGATTGCGGCAGATTCATTTTGGTGTTGATAGTGTTGCAAAACGCATGATTCAGAGTCCGAGGACCTGTCAAGTGATCCTTCATTCAAATATGCTGATTAAGTAACATTTCTTATTATTATCAATGTTGAAAACAGCTGTGCTGCTTAATATTTTTTTGGAAACCATGCTATATTTTTTCAGGATTCTTTTGATGAATGGAAACAGCATTTATTTGAAATAGAAATCTTTAGTAATATTATAAATGTCTTTACTGTCAACCAGTTTCACTCATTGCTACTGCAAGGAAAAGAAAACACAATACAGTATTCAAAATGTGTTCCATAGAAAACTAATAGCATATGGGTTTGGAATGATATGAGGGTGAGTAAATGTTAATTTTTATTTTTGGGTAAACTGTTTCTTTAAGGAAATAATTAATTTAAAAAGCAACAATGAGACTGCTGAAACACTCTCACATTCACGCTGACTATAACTTTCTCTCCCTCTCTCTCTCTCTCTCTCACTACAGCTCTCTATGATCCTCTCTGTCTCTCACACACATGCTGGAGTGACTCTTGAATTAAACATGACAGTGACAGTGGCGCTTTGCAGTCTGAATTCTAATTACATCGACTCTATTGTAGACACTGCGGCCATGTGACAGGCGCACACACACTCTCACACACACAGAAGTGGTCCATATGGGATTACACAATGGCGTCAAAATTGTAGGACACATCACTAAATTATCTGAACTTCAAAGTCCAAACACAATAATGCATACCAAAGGCAAAGTAAACGCACAAATACACAGCTGCTGAAGAGCCAGTGTCTGTCTCTGCCTGTAAGGAGAACTTCCTGGAGGACACCAGTAAGGTTAAGAGAAGGGAGGCAGGGGGAGGGGGAGGAGTAAGTCAGGATAAGGAGAGAGAGAGGTGTGGTGCATCATGGAGGAGACGGCATTCTGACTGGTCAATAATTAAACATGGTGGACTTTCATACTCGTAGCAGGACATACTGGAGAAGAGGAGGGTTTCCATCCGCCTCCTTGTGTGTTTGTAAGGATCACATCATAAAATTAGACATTTTACAGACAGAAATACATTTTGAAAGCTCAAAGAATCTGCAACCAGAGGTGTATCCTCTCATGTGGAAGGGAAATTATGCATTAAAAAGTTAACATAGTACAGGAAAGTAAAAGATGACCAAACAAAAAGATGTCTGAAACTTTAGGTCCATTACAAATAAAATATACAATATATTTTTTCTATACATATTCACTATAAATATTTCTATAAGTATACACTCTAAAAAACGCTGGGTTATTTTTTCTACCCAAATGCTGGGTTGAGCTTGTTGGTTATTTTTTCTTTTTTTTTTTAAGTTATTTTTTCCATGGTTGGGTAGATTTTGTGTTACCCAGCCATTGGGTTAGTGGTCGGTCAATCTCACTGACAGTTGAAACAATACACCCCTCCCCGACCTGCACTCCGACACAACAACCCAGCAACGGAGGTACTACAACAACCCGGCTGTTGAGTTACACAGTGCTGGCTTTTTGCATCCTTGTCAGAAGATTTTAACAACACACCACTGCGATTATGAGAGGAATATATGTGGAAAATAGAAGAAAACTAATCGAAGCAGAGAGGAGAGAGAATTTTGAAAGTGACTGCAGCGAGGAACATGTTCTTTTAAAACTGGAAGATTTCGTCGGACTGTTTTCTTTTCTCAAACATCCAAATCACATAAGCAGGCTTTCAGTCTGTTTTATGGCTGCACTCATCCTGATGGTTTTGGCCGTAGTGTTATTGGTGTGTTCAATGGTGGGACAAAAATAAGTGAAATATGGTCAAATTTGTTCTTAAAAGTTATTAAATACTACACTTTTAAAAAGCAATTTCGTTTAACTGTATAACTGTTAAATTGTCACTCTTTTCTACACTTTTTCTCAGATACACATGTACATGTTGTTTTTACTCTTGCCTATATTTTTGTCCATTCCTGGGTGTTCTTGCTTACTAATAAATGTTCACATTTATTTTGGGTTCATTTTATTCCAGCAATATAGTAATTTTTAAACAATTGTTGAATTAAATAAAACAGCCCAGCATGTTGGGTCAAACATTTAACCCAACGTCTGAGTCAATACAACCCAGTGCTGAGTTCCCAAAATGATTGCATTTTTTTAGAGTTTATACATCTTAAAGGATTAGTTCACTTCAGAATGACCCCCCATGTCATCCAAGATGTTTATGTCTTTCTTTCTTCAGTCAAAAAGAAATTAAGGTTTTTGAGGAAAACATTCCAGGATTTTTCTCCATATAGTGGACTTCAATGGCTACCAAAGGGTTGAAGGTCCAAACTGCAGTTTCAATGCAGCTTTAAACGGCTCTACACGATCCCAGCTGAGGAATAAGGGTCTTATCTAGTGAAGCAATCGGTCATTTTCTAAAAAAAAAAAATGTTAAATTACACACTTTTTACCCACAAATGCTCGTCTTGCACTAGCTCTGTGATGCACCACACATTACATAATCAGGTTGGAAAGGTCACGCATGACATAGGCAGAAGTACCGGGGAAGTGTTCACAAAGCAAATGTGCAAAGACTTAGTCAAACGGCATTTACAAAAAAAAAACAATGGTAAAACGATGTCAGACGATTTTGAAGTTGGAGGAGTTGGAGGAGTACTTCTGCCTACGTCACGTGTGACCTTTCCAACTTGATTACATAATGCGTAGCGCATTGCAGAGCTAGTGCAAGACATTTGTGGTTAAAAAGTATATTAATTTCTTTCTTTTTTTTATAGAAAATGACTGATCATTTCACTAGGTTATTCCTCGGCTGGGATCGTGTAGAGCCCTTTGAAGCTGCATTGAAACTCCTGGAAAATCCTAGAATGTTTTACCTCAAAACCATTCTTTTCAACTGAAGAAAGAAAAACATAAACATCTTGGATGACATGGGGGTTAGTAAATTATCATGAAATTTTAATTCTGAAGTGAACTAATCCTTTATTTCTCACTATTTAAAAAAAAGTTTTAAAAATATTTTACAAGATAAAAAGTGTTTTTACAAATATCATGAATTATAAATTCATAAATGTTATTACATTTGGGGGGATTTGTGCCATAAGACATTTAACAACCTGAACTAACCTTGCCTTGTCATAAAAAGGTCAAATTATCTGACATTTTAAGAGATGTCCTTAATGTCCTTCCTTGACATCTGGTCTGCAGGGTCCTCTCTTTATATTAAAGAGCATTATGACAAACTACTTATGCCAAAAAGTTTTCTTTTCAAGAATTAATTTGAAGAAGGAGGCATTTTTTCTTCATTGTAATATCAGAACAGTTGTACGCTGAAACTTCTGTCTCTATGTGCCCCCAAAAACAAGTAATCTTGCTTGACATGCAAGAAACCTCACTGGTGGAATAAATCGTTCAATTCATATGGATTTCATTTACAATGTCTTAATGAACATTTTGAATCTTCACAGTAAAAATACCTTCATTTGTCTTTCGAAGTTGAATAATGAGTGTGGGTGAATGATGACAGAAGAAGTCTGATTGCATAGAAAAGTAAACTCATATCTTTCCTTTCACAATTTAAAAAATGTTATTCATGCTTTATGCTAACAAATATTGCGGGAAGTGTGGCAAAATATAACATTTAGGGATGTTTAAATCTCTAACCTTAATCATGTATGAGAAGTAATAACAGTAAATACTACATAACCACTATTAAACAGGTGGGATTTTCACTCTTGTACAGCAAGGCTGAGAATGATACAAGAACTCCCAGTGAGTAATACACTAATAAAACTACTCTCAACAGCCTCAAAGACAAACAGACAAGAGCACCTGCGTAAAGCCCCCGCACACTTTCTAAAGCTGGGCCATGTCAAATTAAACCTTTAGTGGTTCATTAAAACACTCCCTCTTCAAACGCTTCAGAATGAGCAGCAGAGACATAAAAGCTAATTTTAAACCATGACGAAAGTCCTCTGACATAGTCTGCCTAAAGCTTTTAATAGTATTGACTTTCTATAAACACACCACAGACATGAGCATTTTCATGTTCAGAACAAAGATCTAGTT
Source organism: Hypophthalmichthys molitrix (assembly GCA_037950675.1). NCBI lineage: Eukaryota > Metazoa > Chordata > Actinopteri > Cypriniformes > Xenocyprididae > Hypophthalmichthys > Hypophthalmichthys molitrix. The sequence continues at coordinate 33,752,263 of CM075496.1, read as the reverse complement.
ATTAGGACTCCGTGATTAACTGAATTTTAGTTTCGTTTTGGCTTCCAACGATTATGAAAACATGATAAAAGTAAATAAAAAATTTTTTTGCATACATGCCTAAATTGTAAAATACACAAAAATATGTCAGCTGGGCTTGGCGAGTTGTCACGTAAACAGTTGTGCTGCATCCCAATTCTCACACTATCTGCCCTAAATAGTATTCAAAATTAGAATTAGTGTGTCCCAAATCGTAGTATGTTGAAATGAATATTCCAAAGATACCCAGATGGTCTACAAACACACAACGTGTCACACGTGTAATTTAGAAGCGGGGTTTTTGCAGTGTTAACCCCGCTTTGCAGTGCCAAACTTGTACAGTGTGAAACAATGCAGTGTTTAATTGTTACAGCTAGACGCTTAGCAACAGACAACCAATCACGTAAAATGTGAAGCAAGATAACCCAGGACTTTGACAAGATGATTGACAAGGCAGTTTAAACGGTGACAGGATGAACGTAACTAACTGACAGAGCTGTCCGTTAAAGACGCAATTATGATGAAGTAATATGTCCCAAAGCCACTCTTCTCCTACACACTCAAAAGTATGTCGTTTTATGAAAAAAGTCAAATCATGTAACGTTAGTGTCATGATATAAAGTCGGACATGCATGATACTAAAAAAAAGTTTTGAGCTGCAAACGAGACGCTGTTCTCCAGGCGGTTTTCTGTGTGCGCGATCCAAGATGGAGTGAAACACGAACAAGTATAGGCTACATTGGCCTTCAGCCGTGTGCTTAAACAGACAAATACACACAAAAATAAGTCAAAATGTCCATCTTGGCAAGTTTTCAGTTAAACCCAGTCAGTTATGTCTTAAGTGAACATAAACAATTGGGAAAGTAAACGAATACTTGTCAGTATTAGATCTTTGCATTTGCTCTTAAAGTGACAGCAGCAAATAAACCTTAATCAAGTATTTGTTTTGTACTTTTGCACTGTATTTCACTGTTACTGAATACAAAAGAATGTTAATCAAACAACAAAAGAAAACAAGAAAAAAATAACTCACTGCTCTTGAATGAATGACCTTTGTAGATATAATAAAAAAAGCAACTTTAATTCTGTTTCATTTTACATTAGATTATTCAATTTCTGCAGTAGGCTGTTAGTTGAATACTTATAGACTTGCACTGTTTATTTCACTTGCATCTTTTTTTATTGTATTTGTCCTATTGTTGTCTTACTTGTCTTTAATAATTTTTGAGAATTTTGTTGCTTACATTAATTATATTATTCTGCTGTGGTATTGAAATTTGTATTGAGAATTGTAAAAATTTCACTGGTATCTAAAATGTAGATATCATATCAAAATTATTTCCAGCAAATATATATTTAAATATTGCTATTATTAAATAAATGACTCGTATAAGATTTTGGTCATATGGTCATAACTGTGTTAAATAATCGTGATTAAAATATCGACCAAAATAACTGTGATCCTGATTTCATCATAATCAAGCAGCCCTACTAGTTATAAATGTTCCATGCATGCTGACTGGAACGCTGTAATGTAATATTAGTAACACTTTACAAAAAGGTCTCATTCATTAACATTAGTTAATGTATTAACCAATATGAAATAACAATGAGCAATACATTTGTTACAGTATTTAGCTATTAATCTTTGTTAATGTTAGTTAGAAAAAAAATCCAGTTGTTCATTGTTTGTTCATGTTAGTTCACAGTGCATTAACTAATGTTAACAAATACAACTTTTGATTTTAATAATGTATTAGTAAATGCTGAAATTAACATTAACTAAGAATAGTAAATGCTGTAGAAGTATTGTTCATGTTCATGTTAACTAAAGTAGTTAACTAATGTTAACTAAAGAAACCTTATTATAAAGTGTTACTGTAATATTTAATGAACAGAGCAGTATTTCAAGTAGACATTGTCAGACAAATTGCTATTTTATTATTACATCTCAACAATCCGCACATCTTTTAAGGCCATCATCTCCTATTCTATGTTGCTTCTGCTATACCATAATTGCAGAGTAAATATGACATCTCAAATACCTCATGATCTTTCCCAAGAAATCAGACCTAACGAAGCTACACGCATACTTCTACTTACAAAAACATCAGATCTTTTAGTCTGTAACTAAAACCACTTATATTAATTATATGTATTTTTACAATGGTTAGGCACAGACTTGGGTCTGTAGAGGTGTTCTTGAACTAAATCACTCTCATTGCTCTATTCTCAGTAGGGGTGTAACCTCAAGGCACATGCAAAATTAAAGGTCATACCATAATCACGATTATCCTACACAACAACAGGATTCAGTCAAGCCCCAGAGCACAATGAGCCGACCCTGGGCAGACAATATGCTAAGAGCATTGGTGAGATTTTAGCCCAACCCCCTCAACCACAGTTCATACAAGACCCCAAGAGAAAAGAAGAAAGAAGAATCAATCATTCTAGGGTGATTTTGTTGGGGAGTATATCTGGATATATAAAAAAAAAAAAAAAAAAAAAAAAAAAAAAAAAGTAAAAACCTGAATTTTTTTTTAATCTGAAAATGTTTTTTTTGAGTGTAAACCATTCTTTTAGGGCTAAGCAATTTGGGAAAAACGTAACAAATTTGGGTGTTCGGTTTGCACTTGGATAAACTTTACAATAACCAACGCAAACCTCTTTCAGTAACTAAAAACTGAAGAGTTTTTTTTGTTGATGTTGTTGTTGTTTTGCTTTGTTTGTTTGTTTTTTCTACTCTCTTTGAGAAATCTCTTTCCACTTGAGTCTCATATGCCACTGTTTTTGACTCATTCAATATGACAATAAAATAATAATTATTGTTGTCATTTTTATTGTGATTATTATTATTAAATACAAATATTAAACAAAATATTGTAATACTGTTGTACTGTGAAATAAAAAGGAAGTATTTAATAAAAATAAAAGTAATATTTTATAGTACAACTTTAAAATTACGATACTAATATTTACACTTTAATTTCATTAAATATTTCTTTTTTTCTTTTTTTTTTTTTTTTTTGGTAGTTTCACCATCTTGATCGATTTGATTTGAACATATTGTGCAGTCCTAATAAGTGGTGCTTGCCAAGGCCAGAAGATCCTAGAAGATAATAATCAACACCTATCCAACCAACTACAGCATAACAATGCCCTAGCAGCCAGTAATAACACCCTAACAACTACATAGCAACGCCCTAGCAACCATCCATAAGACCTTGGCAAGTGCAAAGCAAAAATCTAGTTACCACTTATAACACCTTATAACTGTGTAGCATCACCCTAGTAACCACCCAAAAACATCCTAGCAACCACTACCAAAAAAAGTAACATCCTGAAAATCATACCATCATAGAATTATGGCATTGAGTTTTGCATGGGAAACCAATTACATTTGTTTAGAAATATAAAAATGTATTTGGAAAAAAAAAAAATAATGGTAAAAAAATTGCCAAAGCCTAACACAGCCCTGCCCTCAAGAATTTGAAGAGCTTTTGGAGTAAGTAGGCCATAAAGACTCTCCTCTCAGTGCAAAGACTGTGAACCCACAGAGACCAACCACAGAGAGAGAGAGAAAGAGAGTGAGATGCACATTGACAAAGTAAATTCCAAACAAATGACATGCCCTTGATGTTGCCATAATTGCTGCTTCCTGTCTAAGCTCTGAACCAGGAAGAGCTTCATTGAAAACTCTAAAACCCAACAAAACAAAAGGTGTGGCATGAGACAATCCTCAATCACGAACATCACCCTCAAACACAACAGAGTACAAGAACAAAAGCAGCACTTAACCTAACCCAACCTGGGCCTGGCCGGCTGGATGCTTCACAAAGGTGAGGCAACAACACTGTTACATGAAATCAAAAATTTCTGTCAATGATCAACTTGGCCGGTAAATTCCATTAGGAATTTAAATGTACACAAAAAAATCTGTAGCCTTTCTACCTTGTGAAGTGTACAAATGTACCGACAAATGCATTTCACAATGTAGTTCAAGAAAATGTGAGTTGACGTCTACCTTATGTCTGAGCCCTGTATAGTTAGAATGATTTAAAGAGTTAGTTCACCCAAAAATGAACTTTCTGTCATTAATTACTCATGTCGTTCCAAACCCGTAAGACCTTCGTTCATCTTCAGAACACAAATTAAGATATTTTTGATGAAATCAAAACCACCCATAGGAAGCAACATCATTGCAACTTTCAAGGCCCAGAAAGGTAGAAAAAACATTGTTAAAATAGTCCATGTAAATACAGTGGTTCAACCTTAATGTTATGAAGTGTGGTTCAGAAACCTTTCGGATTACATCAAAAATATCTTAATTTGTGTTCCAAAGATGAACAAAGGTCTTATGGGTTTGGAATGACATGAGGGTGAGTCATTAATAACAGAAATTTCATTTTTGGGTGAACTATCCCTTTAAGGCCTGTTCACACCAAGCCAAATAACTATGAAGATAACTATAAAGATAGCTACAGTTGTGTCCACACCAGCTGATGATACCGTTCTGTTTCTTGCAGTTATGTCGTCTGCCAATTTAAATGCTTGTTTTTTAAGGAGAGTTCACACATGAAATGCTCTTATATTTAACAGAATCATGCAACAGAATGGAACAGAAAAGTTGAACTACTTTTAACATTATATGGTGTCTTAAAAACAGACCTCAGGGTGCAAGACTTTAACATCACAAAACTAGTCATCATAGTACACAAATTATGACTGAAACCAATAACAGGAAAGTCAGACATTTTCTTTACTTTTTTTTTTAGTACAAAAGTGCTGCTTTGGCAGTAGTGGTGATGCTTATCAGAGAGAATTTACTGTGACGACAATCTAACACAACTACTGTAGCTGTCAGCAAGCTAAAATCCTCGCAGAGAAATAGTGTCTCTAAATTCATTTCCATTAGCATTACTGCTGAAAGAATAAAGCTAAAACAAAAATTTGAAGAAAAAAAAAGTTATATAAATGTATTATGGATCTAAATCTAGTTTGATAAACCTAGTTTACAGCACCACTGTGTAGAGGAAGTGAAACAGATCATTGGTGCTTGTTTGGTTTCCTGTTTTGAGATTGATTTTAACTGTGAATAGCAGCATGTTATGTAACAAGTCAAACAAAAATCAAGTATGGCTTTGTAAAAAAAATTGTGAATAGGTATCAGTTCTATAAATACAAATCCTACTTTGTAAATAGAATTCTTGACAGTAATGAGATGGCAAAAAACAAAGACATCAAACGTCACCTTTTAGCAAAATGCCAAAAATAGTTTTTGAAAGGGAGAATAAACCGGTTTCCGAATGTTTGCAGTTTCACATTCCCTTCAAGATTCACTGATAAACCTAAGAGATCTTTATTAGATCTCACTAAATCCTAGACTTAACTCCAAACAGAACACATGACTCTTTTTTCACCATAAATCACCTGACCTCCTTCAGCAAGTTCTTTACTGCTGTTTACATTTGATTATAAATTAAAGTCACAATGTGAGCATATAGGCTGTCTTTAACATGGCACATTTTCTGAATTATTTGCAAATAGCATTTTTATATTGTTTTCTATAGTTTTGTACTCTAAGTTGCCCTTTGAAATGTTTAGTGTTAAGTGTCCAAATTAGTTTCACTGTATAGCACAGAATCTCCCTTAGACTTTTTTAAACTGATGTCTAGCAGGAGGTATCTCAGTGTAACTGCATGTGGCATGAACACCTCAAAATCCACAAGTTTGTGTGGAACATCTTAACAACTTTTCAAGATCAAAATACTCAGGCTAACAGGTCAGTGACATTCTAGTACAAGAAAACCCAATCAAGTACAGCACTATGATGACACATCTTGAGTTATGCAGTGGTAAAGAATACAGTAAACCTTTGAACAGTCATAAACACCTAACAACTATGTCTGAAAAAATATCATTAAAGCCTTTTTTGAACATTTGAATGTGTATTTGCACAGATTTCACAGCTATTTTTTTATGTTCTTAAGTCATTAAGAACATAAAAAGTGATTTAATAAACACTTTCCTATAAATTATTCTTAAATGATTGTTATAAATTCTTCTTAAATGATGTTATAAATTCTTCTTAAATGATTAATTCACTCAAAATTAAAAGTTCTGTCACTATTTACTTCACCCTTATGTGGTGCCAAAAACCCATATGACTTTTTTTCTTTAGTGGAACACAAAAGAGGGCTAACAGAATAAAAATAAATGATGACTGCAGGTGCCTAATATTTCCTTTTGTGCCCCACAAAATAAAGAAAGTGATACAGGTTTTGAATGAAATGAGGGTGAGTAAATTTGTTTTTGGGTGAACCATCATTTTAAGCCGCTTCTTAAAGACATCAAATTTCTTTAATACATGTCTAGTGAGTGAAAACTCATCAGATATTATGTTAAATATAATATATTTACCTTTTTTCCTGTTGAGCCAGTCTTCGAGAGGCAGGATCGCCCAAGGGAAAGGTAGCCCCCAATGACCTCTATCTCTTCTGCAGCAGGGTAACGCTTTTTAATCAGGGTGCCTAGATGGGCATAAGGGGCTTGTGGCGTGCTTGGAGATTCAGTGACAACCTCTGGGGTCTCAGAAGGGTCAGACTGGGCCTCGGGCCTCCGTTTTGGAACAACTGTAAATGTATTCCCTTTGCGCCTCTGCACTGCAGGGCTCAAGATGGGCGGCATGGACTCCACGACTACGTCATCAATGTTCGTGATGGGCAGCTTATCAGATGGAGGTTCCTCCGGAGGTGAGATTGATTTGACAGGTGAGCCAATTGAGGGTGGAGAAGCTGGAGTTGGGGAGGTGGGTGTGGCAGGTGGGGTGTGCTGCGGAGACCCTATTTTGGCTTCTACGGTCACCTTCTCTGTAAGCTTTGGTCCGAGGGGTGTGAAAGAAGTAGGTAAGGGGGTTGGCACAGCGGGCTCTGAAGTTGCCACACCCACCAGGGGTCGTGGGGATGGGGGGGAAAAGACAGGGCTGGACGGGGCGGTGCTGCCAGGTGACGAGATGGCCGCACGACTCTTGGGAATGACGGTGAAAGAATTGCGAGACTGAAGACGCAAGTTGGCGAGCGCACGGGCCTGTAGATCACCGGCCGGAAGGAGAGAAAGATCCGGCCGAGGGGATGGACGGATCTCAAAGCTGGGCGATAACGGGGGTGACGTGGGGCTAGGAGTACAGTCGGCACGGGCACGGTGGCTCTCCGGGGAGCATGGCACCTTGGCTTTGGAGGCCCCATCTGTGCTGTCCCAGTCCCGTTCTCGAACAGGCTTGGACGGGGACATCTCAGCGTCCTCCTTGGGATGCACAGTGACACTTCGTCCCCCACTCCCCTCAAAACGTCTACGTGCAGAAGACACTAACTGAGGGGATCCGGAAACAGGCGTACTGCTCCCTGAGTCACAAGGAGAGGCAAGATGATTGACTACGGTAGATTGGGCGTTTTGGAAGACTTTGCTGGATGGAGAGCCGGGTTGCGGAGACACTGGGTATTTTGGCACCACATCTGGCTTGGGTCTGGAGCTTGGCCTGACAGGAGTAGGGTCCAAGTCCAGGAGGTTTTCTGTGCTGCGCGACTTGGGCTGCAACTTGCCATAATTCCTGTCAAATTTCTGTAGCATGCGACTCACCCTCCCTTGCCCCTCTAGCGGAGCGGAAGCCGGTCGTCCCAGCGTGCTGAGGTTTTCCTCGCTTTTACTAAGCGCAGTATCATAAATTACCACTTCCTTTGCACGTATCTCCGTAACCGGACTACCTCTTCGATCTAAAAGGTCATTGAGAGAGCTATATCCACTCACCGTGCCGTTCTGCTGCAGTTTCGATGTGTGCTTCAAACCACATCCTTCCGGAAAGTACTCAGGGTCGGATTCAATGATGATGATATTCTCAGCGCGTATAGTCCGTATCCCGGGAACGCTGCCATATAACTCGAGGATGTGCTGAACGGGTCGCGCGGCGTTCTCTTGGCTCTGACGCTTCTTGCGTTCTTTCTCCAGTTTAATGAATGGGTTTTCCTGCAGAGGACCCAAGCTCTCTTGCAGCACCAAGCTCTCTTGCCCTCCGCTGTCTCTTGCTGTTCTCTCCTCCGAGTCGTACGAGTCCGCGGATGGCCAGTGCTCTTTTGTTTTCACCGGTGACAGATCCGGGCTTTTGGTCGCGCGCTTGGCAGCAGCAATGGTATAGTTCCTGCTAGAATGTGCGCTGGTAATATCATCCTTGCTTTTGCTGGCCGTTACCTCGCCGTTAAGTCGAGATGCGACGGACTCGGCACCTGCTCCGGACCCGCCGCCCTTCGCCTTTCTCCGCTCAAGGATCTCGCGTTTCCAGGCCGGCATCCTCGGGCTCTCCTGCCCTGGCTCTTGGCGAAGAACGCGAAGATCCCCGCCCGACATTATGGGAGAAACAGGGTTTATGGGGAAACGTGTGAAACAGAATAATATCTCGCTGTACCTGCAGCGCCTTTTCTTATTCGTCCTCGTACATCATTGCAGCCGCAACAATGTATCCTGCATGATGATGATGTGCCAGTCTTCCGACACGACCCCGCCCTCGGAAAGTGACGTCACCCTTTCGTATCAGGGTGGACACCTCATTTGGTCATTTTGACTTGAGGCACACCTTTTGTTTTAACATATGCCCCGCCCACCTACCCTCTACTACTGTGAATATTAAAGCCAGCCCTGTCAATCAAACAAAGTGAGACCCGCCCATTTCATAGCTTTAACCCTTTCCGCATTTTTTCGGAATTTACGTCATGAATGGACAAAACTGCAAACTGTTTGGAGCAATACAATACGAAAGATAACTTGAGTAAGTGAAAAATTAAATACTTCCTTGTGTGTTTGTGCACACTTGGTGAATAAAACTCGTTTTGATTATAATAAATGATCTATTATCTGTTTATAATAAATAATATCTAAACTGCAAAGAATTATACTATATGCTACTGTTTTTCGAAGGAAATATAATAAGCAATTCATTTTTTTTTTTAAATTTTGTAAGGGTGAACTTATTGAAAGTTCAGTGATTAGTTGTATGACTATATAGTTACATTACTAGCTTTTTATTTTTATAATTCAGTTATATTACTAAATTACCAAACATTTTAAAACTCTGTATTAATAATACTATTTTTTTGGGGGGATAAAAACTGTATGTTTAATTAAATCTAATAAAAAGTACAGCAATGCCATGTGATGACGTGGTACACCTACTGTCCTCGTCATAATCCACTTTTAAGATTAAATGGAACATAAATAAAGATTATAGAAAGACATCATAAGTACAGCGCGTCAAGCTATTTATAGACCAGTTTATCCAAATAAATGGCTGTAGCCTATTATGCACCTAGGCTGTGAATTTAGATGACCTCAAAATCATTTTGAAGACAGGAAGAGGACAGGAAAACATGTTCATTTAAGATATGGGTGTGCGACCTTTAATACAATTGTTGCCATTTACAGCCACAATGGGTTACAATAAGCACTGCATGTCCAGTTTGGCAATTAATTTTTAAAAAATGCCTAAACCCATGTTCAAGGAAATATTTGATGCATTATAAGTGCATAAAAGTGCAAAGATCAAGAATAACACGACTTATTTAACACAGCCCTTGCTAACAGGACATAAATAGAAATGCTTTTTGGGCCTCTATTATATATATATATATATATATATATATATATATATATATATATATAACCTAAATGGTAAAGGACATCTAATGCAAAAAAAAAAAAAAAAAAAAAAAACACTACTGTTACTTCTACAGTTTACTTCTACAGAGAAATTGTGACGTGTTGATTAAAGCTACAGTGCCATCTAGTGATTATTATACGATTATTATACGATATTATAAAATATGTATTTTAATGCATCAACTCTGTTTTCTTTTCTTTCCCAACATAAACATCAAACAACCAAAAAAAAAGTTAATAAATCTTTCAAAAATAAACTTTTTTGGGACTTAATGACTAAAAATTAGGTCACTTCAAGGCATGGTCATAAACCAAGGAGGAAGATCAAGGGAACAGTGGGTGTTTGAATGTTGATGGTTTATTTACAATTGTACAAACAACAATAAAAGGTAATAACACAGATAAAGCATAAATTTACAGTATTCAGAGAAAATCCATACCAAATCTCTCATAGCACTTGAGGACAATAATAATAATCAAAAATTGCACATTATTTTAAGCATTGTTTAAAATGACATGTTTACATGCTTGAGCCAGAAATTCAGCGGAATACATTAAAAAAAAAAAAAAAAAAAAAGGTCACAATGATTTTGCAGTTTACAATGATTCATTCCTCTTGGTTTGAATGACACCTGCAGGAGTCCATTTCATTCACATAAGTCCATTGGCATGTGTGCAGACCATTTGTCCTTTAATTGACACGACAAGCACGAATCATGAGCAGCTGCAGAAGGATGAAAAGCGGGGAAACAATAAGCCCGAACCACAAATCACGTGCCTGATCCTGTTCAGCCAATTTCTGGCATAGCAGCACCTCACACACCAGCTTGAGGCTGAGCACGGTCAGCACCCACAGCAAGCGCAGCACTGCCAGCCGCTTCTCTCCTTCTTGATAGAGGCGGATGGATACAATGGCAGTGAAGTAAGTGCTGAGGCCATCAGCAGCAAATAATGGTGAGAAGACAAGCCACCAGCTCATCTCAAGAGTCTGCTTGTCCACGTCCATGTGCAGGGCAACCAGTACGCTGAAGACCAGCAGCGCACCCAAGTGGAGGAACAGCTCGAATGTGGCAAAGCCCAGCCATTGCACCAGCTCTCGCAGAGAGAACAGCATTATTAATGGGGTAACACAGAGCGTTGTTTACTTGGGATACTAAAGTCAAACACTAGCCTAAGAAACTGGAAGTGAAGCGAAGCATTAAAATAAGTTAATGGGTATTCAAGTCTATGAAGAATCCTCCACTTAAAGAGTGTTTCACTATTTTGGCAGCATCATGCTTCTTTTGAGATGGATCAGGTCCACCTTCTGACTTCTGATTCATTTGACTGCTCTATCAAAACCTGAAGGAAAAAAATAAGGGAAAAAGACTTCATTATCAAGATGCAACTATAAAAAATGCAACTAAAATTCAAGTTTCTAATTGTATGCAAAACATTGGTACCATGATACACAGATAGAGTCAAATAGCTATTCTAATGTAAATAATGGTAGTGAATTATTATTATATTAGCCTACCATAGTATTTGCATGGGATTTACTACCATGTCCAAAAATATGGTTGACTGTGTTCTGTGGCTATATGAATAACATTTAAATCATCAATACAACCTTCAATAAAGATTATTTAACCATCCTTAAAATCATAGTATTCTAAATATACATTATAATCTAGGTTAACAATGTGCAGATAAATATGTTATTAGTAAATTAACGTCCATCATTTTGCGGAATTTAATTTGTAAGTCTAAACAGGCGAGCTGTCAGTTAGCATATGATGACGAGTACTAAATGTGTCAATGATATATTGAAAAAACCTTTTACCTTACATGTATCGCTCGCAGTGATGGTTGAAGGCAAACAAATAATGACCTACATTTTTAAATTGTCGTTAATGAGCGGATGGGTTGACAGCGGTGGATAAGCAGCTGTAATGAACACAAGCTAGCTGAGATGAGCTATTTACCTTCCAATAGGAGCCAGGGGAAACATCGCGAGATTTCACATACGAACCACAAGAAATATCGCGAAACCTTGAAACTGGATATTTTCTACGGAGGCCGAGAGGCAGCAAGACTAATGAAATCACAGAAAAACGGGATAAGCGCCAGAATGACAACTAACATGAAAAGGAGAGTTAATACAACGGGCGGGGCTTATAGCCCCCAGTCTCTTCAGCATTACTATAAGCATACATTTTCCTATTTTAACTCTGTATTTTCTATTGTATGGCTGAATGGTTTGTAAGAAGCATTATTCAAGTTACCGCTAAAATAAAACTAAGCCAGCGCTATCAAGTGATACCTGTTACTTTTCTTTGCGCTGTTTAGGATGGATCAATCAGTCGTTTGATGATTACATGATAAGTTTCAGAAATTTTGTAAAGCTTAAAGGAACATATTTACTTTTATATCTCATGTACAAGAGCCTGGTATTTATATATTTACAAGATTATACTTCTTGTAGTGCTGATGCCCCCAATAAGACAAAAACGTACTGAAATTTGACTGTGGCTAAATGGAGAATTTGCCATTCTGAGCCATTAAGCGCCACCTATAGGAAGACAAGTTTTGTCTAACAGGAAATAGTTGACAGATAGCAACATTTTCCTCTCAGAATGAAACGCACACTTACATGCAGTTTGAGGTAGAAGGAGCAACACTTCAGTTAGCAAGATCTGGGTCATTTACTGTTTCCCATCCTAAACACAAAGTAAGTTCATCTCAATTGCATATAACGTTACTGACATGCTTTCTGATATTTATGAAATGCTTGAATTGTTACGCCTTTTGAAAGTTTGAAGTCTCCGTAACATTTACATTATACAGTATTATGAAGTATTAAGTATGGTCACAATTAGCTTCTAAAACCTGTAAACATCAGTATCCGCTGTGCACATCTGCCTCTCAGGTGTTTACCAGATTTTAGAGTGTGTAATGTAAGGACTGCTTTTGAAAGTTTTTCATTACATTAAATCTCAAAATGGCTTGTCTGCCAGTATTTCTGCATGCCTGCTTCAGATGTATGGCAGGCAGGAATGTGTCAGAATCACTCATTGCTCATTCGTTTAGAAGATTTATTTTCATAAAATCAGTGGACAGAATAACATAATTACCCCCAAGTTCCCAACCACTCAGGATGTGTTCATGCAATTGAGATCATTTTTTAAATGTTTTTTTTTTTCTTTTTAAAACATATATTTAAGTCATTTTTATTACGATTATCATTTTTATTTTTAATAATGTAAATGTCAAAATAAAACTAAACAAGACAACAAAACTAATCTTTTTTTTTTCTGCAGTGTATGTAACTATGATTCATAATTTTGCAGTTACATCACATGTGGAACAGATTGTGTAAGTGTTTGTCTTCCATTTGAATCTACAGGACGATGACACAGCCGGCAGACTCCATTCTACACAGCGGTTACTTTCACCCCACTCTCCGATACTGGCAGACCTGTGCTGCAGACCTTAGACCAGATAACCTCATATATCCTATTTTCATTACGTAATGTCTTCCCCCTCATATTTGTTTTTTGATGGTATATAGGTTAAGGAGTTAAAAGCTTGTTTAAAGTTATTTAAAGTTGCTTCTTTAAAAGTACTGTTGTACATTTGTTTGATTGAAGACAAATAGTTATGTCTCTCTCCAACTGATTTTAACAGTGACCGTCCTGATGCAGTGGAACCAATTGCAAGTCTACCTGGTCAAGCGAGGTATCATCTTCATTTCTTAACTGTTACCAAAGTAACAAGTATCATTGAATTGTCATTGGATTAAAGAATTTAATGGATTACTAATGGAATTTAACATGAAGCTAGACTGTTATGATCAGTTTTAAACATTTAAAGGAAAACTGGCACTTGACATTAATGAAGTTCCTAATAGTGTGTTGTTGTTTTTAAACAAAGTGTAAAGTCTTTAACCTTCAGAAAGTGTTGTTTATCTTGCTCAGGACCTCAACCCTGTTATAAAAGTTTGGGACAAGGATGAATACTTTTTAAACCCCTGAAAAAATGTGTACAGTTTAGCCTGAATTAAGCTGTCATTCAATAGGGGTACCTAGTTTGGGACTAGAGGTTGATTTGTAGTTGCCTATTTTATTATTAATTAATATATTAATTTTAAAATCAGTTTAGTTATCTTTGCAATCATAGCAAGTATCCATTAAAGACCTCACACAACTGGTTTTCTGCACAGTCTCAAATGACCCAGATGGGACTCAGTGTTTAGATGGTAGTCCATTCTGAGAGGTGTTTAGATGGTAGCGCATTCTCCAAAGTGTAACGCCTTATTGCTGCGCTAGAATATTACTTTTATGCAACCCAGATATGACTCAAACTCACAATACACTTTTAGAAGAAAGATATTTCTTGGAAATAATTTTAAAGTTGAAGCAGAGACAATCATCTGTACCTTTGGCACTGTACACAAATCCTCACAGAAACTATCAATTAAAGATTGGAGACCTCACACAACTGGTTTTCTGCACAGTCTTAAATGACCCAGATGGGATTCGAACCCACAATCCTCAGCTCCAAAGGTTGATGCCTTATCCATTAGGCCACTTGGCCACAACTGCAAGTTATTTTAATTGGTACTGCTGCTCTAGAATATTACTTTCATAGCATTACATAATATTTTTAAAAATTAGGACTCTTGAATAAGGTTTTTGATGAGCAAGATGTGAGTCAATCGCACAATACTTAGCCCCAAAATCTGGTACCGCACGTGCAATTTCACTACAGTGGACCTGATGTATTAGAGTAGTAATGTCATTCCAAAGAATTAGCATTACATTGTAGGCACTCCCCAAGAGAAAGAAACTTTTATGCAACCCAGATATGACTCAAAGCCATAATCTTCAGCTCCGAAGGCTGATGCCTTATCAGTTAGGCCACTGGGCCACAATTGCAAGTTAACTAAATTGGTACTGCTGCTCCAGAATATTACTTTCATAACGTTACATAATATTCTTGTGTTTTGGATAAGACTTGCATAAGAGACTCTAGAATGACTATGGGCAAAAAAAAAATGAAATATACCATATGTATATAGTTGATATAACAAAGATGGAGTCTGCATGTAAAGTTTGGGCTGGTGGTCTGAGATAAGATTCATGCAGGGTGGAGCTGGAGGTAGCCAACAAAGGACAAAGATAAGCAAAGGATCCGTTTATTCTGGGTGGTTAAGTCTTCTTGTTGCTTTTGTAGTCAAAGTGAGGTCTGGTTACATAGTCATGTAATATAGACTGCATTCAAAAATGAATACTAAGCTATGCCGGTTGCTGCTTTCTTTAGAAAAAAAAAAAAACGTTATGTGAAAAAAGCACATTATGCATCAGTTAACATTTAGTAATAAACAGTATTATGCATTGTTATCAAATGACCTAATGGGACATTATGTTGCATGTTTCATTCAGAGTTAGATGTCTAGTTATCTCAGACTTAGAAACATTACATTTTGTGTAAAAAAATGTCTTAACTATTTGAAATCTGATCAAATAATTTGCTAAATAGCAATGATAGTTCACTTATGTTACTATAAATGGGAGACATTTGCAATATAAAGGAAGCTCTAATAAAGTAAGTCCTGTCTTCTAAATAAAATTGACAGTCATTGTGTCATTGCAGCTGCTGTTAGAAAAAACTGCTAGTGTCATGTAACTCAGGACTACAGATACGATGTGTAGTGTTAGTGTGTCATATAAACAAAAATGAATGACATTGTATTGTTAAGAAATCTTTAAGACATATAATGTTTATTCTGTTCATTTCAGATATGGCGTTAATAAGATAGAGGGTTTACTTCGTCCCCTTGTGGATAAAGGCCTGAAGTGTGTGCTGATTTTTGGAGTTCCAGCAAATGTTGCGAAGGTCATAGAGAAGTTAAATGGTTTCAGTAATATTGCTGTCATTAATTTAAGTCATAGAATTTTATGAGGGAGTTGATTAAATATTGTTTCCTTGTCTTCTCATTTGCTGTCCCAGGATGAGAGGGGCTCAGGTGCAGACACAAATGACACTCCTGCAGTCCTGGCTGTGAAGAAACTGAGGAGCACATTCCCTGATCTTGTGTTGGCCTGTGATGTGTGCCTTTGCCCCTACACCTCTCATGGCCACTGTGGTTAGTTTCCGTATTGGATATGTTTACATAATTTTTTTGATTGTTTTCATGTTTAGTTTTGGGGGCTAATGCATTACAAGTAGCGAGTAAAGTAACTCATTACTTTTAAATTTAAATCTAAGTTTTCACATTTATTGAGTGACACCTCTCCTGTACCTATGTTGAGAGAAATCTGGAGTAAATGCAGAGACGTTGTGTGCACTGTGTGTACTTATAGACTAAATGTGAGCATGCATTTAATCATCTCACTTGCACAAAAACACATTTAGTATTGCTCACAATGAATAAAAACAGTGGAATGCAAGCTCTGAATACTATGCAAGCCTGCAATAATGAAATATGTTAAATCACACAAATATACTTTATGTATTTAATCTCACTTTATTAACCAATGTCTTTGCTGCTGACCTCCGATGATCCAATTCAACCATACGAAAAAGCAAAAATGACTTTACATTTGTTTCTTTTTTTGTGTGTGTTTATTGCTTAAAGGCAGGGTAGGTGATTAGCTTCAAAAACATTTTTTTGTTATGCTGGTTGAAAGTCTCGTCACATCCCGATAGCAATCACTAAGTTAAGCATTCTAAATGTATTTATTTGTATTTATATCATCTGCGGAAGGCGTATCGGTCCGAGGCATAAGATAGGATGTCCTACCTGCCTGTCAATGTATGTTTTTACATACCCTCATGCATCCTGTTCGCGCAGACCTCACACGTCATCAGCGCATTTCATGCTATTCAGAGTTAAGACAGATGCCAGTCACAAGCACTGCAACCAAAACAGCAGCCACATTTTAGAGTTCCTTCTGAATTAAAACAATGACTTTTTGCTGTATTCACGCCATAACTACCAAAATTTGGAAACCTGTGACATTATACTTGGAGTGGGTCGTGACTCGAATTTATGCATTTTAATGAATCTGCAACAGTCAGGTGGTACAGGTCAGTGCTCTTTAAGTTGTTTGTGTTCATTATTATTGTAATGTTACGTGCTTTGAGACATGAGATAGTTTAACGCCATCTCTCATGACGCTTTTGCTCCCTGCTGTACGCGTTCATGTGTTTTGGAGGAGGCGTGGCTTTGGAGACTCTCTGAAGGGAGGGTGGGATCTTTTGCTTTCATAGCTAGATTGCTATTGCTAGCCTCTCCGAAAATGACCTAGCCTGCCTTTAAGTAAGAGTGTTGAACTTTCTTCTGGGCAGGAGTGAATTTGCATTTCCTTCTACCTAAAGCCCCGGGAATACTTCGGTTTTTTTTACACACAGTCGAATGCAACAGCCTTGCAAAGTATACTTCACTTGACTCGTATGCGTACACAGGTGTTCGATGCATGCGCAGTTTTGAGCAGTCTCTCGCCACGAGTTACAACCCATGTAAATATATTTGTATTCTTTCATTCTAGAGTTGTACAAATGAGTAAGTACTTTCTAACCTCTTCACACAATCTGTCATCTATGTATGAATCCATTGTCGCTGTAGCTTGCATGCTTTCCGGTCTGTTCTGTTTATGCAGGTTTTATTCGAGTACTTTATGAATTGATGCCCCCAGGGCACAGTTGTCACCTTGTGGATAAACTAATTAATAATAATAATAAAAAAAAAAAATTAAAAGCGCATGTGCGACCGATTTACAAAAATCCGGCATTGCACGTACAGTACACGCATGCTCTTCTGATGACGAAATTCGCTTTGGAGTAGATTTACGCTGACCCTCGCGTACGTGTAAAACGTGAAGTATACTTTGGGCTTTAGGCTTATTCATTTCACTTTTGGTGTGAAAGGGCCTTTACATTTGCTAAAAATAGAACTTTGCTAATAATTACTTTCCCCAACACTGTTCATGTAATGGCTCATAACCAAGAAATGGATGATATTAAAATTCTATTAAATTAAAAATTAAATATTAAAAATAAAAGAGCAAAATATATTGTGTATTCAGGCACATTTACATAATGTACTGTATGAAAAATGGATATTGGAAAATTGACACATAACATTTTTTAAATATATTTGTATATATGAGAAGACGACCCCTCATAGAGGATCCTGTGTTGAGTCACATGACCATCTGAGTACTACTCACTTATAATTTCATATTTTCTATTTTATTCACAATGACGTTTTTAACCAGATATCTATGATTTGGCATGATGCTGCATCCATGCTGATAAGTGTCAGTATAAATCCCAAGAACACTGTTATATCGAACAGTAAAACAACAGAGCTTTGAACACCTTTGTACATGTACAAATAATAACTGAATGCTCCTTTAATCATAAACAGAGGTGGGACGACTACTATCTTAGACACCTTTAGTCTTGTCTTTTATCAATCCTGTGCAATTTTTTTTTATCTGGTATTTTTAAATGAACCTTTTACAGTGAAACTACCATAGTGTGTGGGTTTTTTTTTTTTATATATACTTTCTCTGTGGCACCTTTAAGGAATCCTGCGTAAAGATGGCAGCTTGGACAATGCTGCAAGCTGTTTGAGGTTGGCTGAAGTAGCTCTGGCTTATGCTCGAGCAGGTTAGTCCAAAATTATATTAATTTATAGTCAATTACACATAATATTTGAATTTTTGAATAATAGGTCACACTTTTTCTCCCCTTAGGCTGCCACATCATCGCCCCTTCAGATATGATGGATGGACGAATTGCAGCCATTAAGCAAGCACTAATCGCTAATGATCTTGGCAACAAGGTAGAGAAAACTCGCTTCTGTGTCACACAATATAGTTAAATAGAATATAGCAAATACAGACTCAAGCTCTTTCCCCTTTCTTAGGTGTCAGTGCTGAGCTACAGTGCTAAATTTGCCTCTTGCTACTATGGACCATTCAGGTAGTGTACAAATATTCTCTTTACCAAATTTCTTCTAATACATTTTTATTAGATGAGAATACCAGGATGTGTTTATTCTTTGTAAACCAAAATTAAAAAATGTCTCTGAACTTTCCTTACTTTTTAAAGGGATGCTGCCCAGTCAAAACCTGCTTTTGGAGACAGACGATGCTATCAGCTGCCCCCTGGTGCCAGAGGACTAGCACTTCGGGCCTGTGTAAGAGAACGTTGAATCTGAACTACTTAAACAGCAATGATATAGCAATCCAGGACACTGAAGCAAATTTTGGCCACATTGACAAGACATGTGTTTTTTTTTCCTATTGTATGGGATACTGCATGTGAAGTAAAAGTATAAGAAAAGCACCTTTTTTTTTTTTTTTGCTGGTAGGACCGGGATGTGAAAGAAGGTGCTGACATGCTGATGGTGAAACCTGGATTACCATACCTTGACATTGTGAGAGAGGTCAAGAATAAGGTAATAATTGTAGAGTCAGTGTATGATTATATTTATGAATTTTGAATCCTTTTCTGATGCCTCATGTTACATTTCAGCTTGAAAATTTTATCTTACGTTGTAGAAATTTACAGTAGTCCCAAAACTGTATTTGGACACTTAAAGGGATAGTTCACCCAAAAATGAAAATTATCACATAATTTACTCACCCTCAAGCCATCCTAGATGTATATGACTTCTTCAGCTGAACACAATCATATATAAAAATTCTCTCCATATGGCTGAGCTTGTAGATTTCCATTGTATCTTAAAATTTTTCCCCCAGTTGTCATTTGAGATATTCAGATTTCCCTCCCTCCTCCATTTGTCTTTAACAAATCATATTATCAGGCACTGCTTGGAGAAATCCTTTGTATAATTTTGAAATAATCTTACTACATGATTCAGCCTTACTTACTGCTAAGAATACCTTTAATATTCCTGACTCTGCCATTTCTAATACTGGTCTTATATTACAATCAATATAATGTCTTACTTGAAGGTATATATAAAAATATTTTGATTAAGCCCATATTTTACCTTTAATGATTCAAAACTTTGGATTTTACTTTTACTAAAGAAAGAGTAATAATTAGAAATCCCTTGCTTAACCCAATTCAGAATCTATTGTCTACTCTGTTTGGGACAAATCTCTGTTGTATTTGCTCTAAATTATTATGTATCTCCCCTGTTTGAGGGTCCCTAATTCTATTAACAGCCCTATCCACTTGTTGTTTCTTTAATCTATATGATAATAATTTAAATGACCCCCCCCCCCCCTATTTTATAATAACTTCGTTTAAAGAACAAGAGCTTTTTTGTTGTTCTTTAGAGTATATTTCCTCAATCTCTTTAACTGTTTTCTTAATATCTTACATTACCTCATGATTCATTGTAGCCCTGTGTTCCTCAAGTAACCTTTTTAATTTAATTTCAAGGTCTTGTAATTTCTGCCTTTTCTGCCTTCTAAGTGTCTTTCATCATGCTATGATTTTACCTCTCTTACTACTTCCTTAAGAGCATCCCAAAAAGTCGACGGAGACACCTCTCCATTGTCATTTATCTCCAAATATGACTTAATCTCTTTCTTTTTTTCTTCTTGATTTGAGAATTATTCAAGATATATGAATTAATTCTCCAAACTGTTGACCTTGATTTCCTGTTTAAACCCAAGTTTATACATCTAGAACTATGGTCAAAAATATCCATTGTTCCCAAATAACAGTTATCAAATGCAGCTTCTTTTTAAAGATAAAAAAATAGTCTATTCTAGGATATGTCATAAGAAGATGAGAATAGTGGGTATAGTCACGACTTTTGGGATGTAATTCTCTCCATACATCTATGATTCCTTTCTCTTTTAACAAACCATTCACCTTATTACTTAATGGTTTTACTTCCATATTACTTCTAGAACAGTCTAACTTGGAGTTTAAACGCATGTTAAAGTCACCTCCACATATTAGTAACCATTAAGTCAAATACTTTACTGTAGACATTCCAATCACACTAAAAACAAACCAAGTTGGGTTGAAAATGGACAAACCCAGCGGTTGGGTTAAATGTTTGCCCAACATGCTGGGCAGTTTTTATTTAACCCAACTATTGTTTAAAACTTACTATTTGGCTGGCTTAAAATGAACCCAAAATATGTTGGAAATTAAATATTAGACATAATTGCTAGAGGCAATAATAATAATTAAATGGTGAACATTTATTAATTAACAATTTAATAAATGTTTAATTATTATTCATTAAACTTATAAATAAATGTTCGTTTATTAAACATATTAATAAATGTTAATTTCCAACATATCTACGTAACAATATCTTAGCATATAGCTTCCCCTTTAACTGAACAAACATTAAAAACCCAACAATCAGAAATCAAGAAATTTGAAATGTTAATTAATCATATAAAGAACATCAGAAGCAAATTGTTTCAAAGTGACCCAAACAGTTGTAAAGGTGCTGTATGTCGTTTTTTATATATACTAAAGCATAAATATACCATAGTAGCTCCAATACCATTTGCTCCAATATCAAAATTTATGATAACGTTTAGGGCTGCAACAACTATTCGATAAAATCGATAATAATCGATAATAATCGATAATAATCGATAATGAAAATCATCAACTGTGATTCTCATTATCGATTAGTTGGGTCTGCCCACCATGCACTGAAAACATCTGACAGTCGCGTCAAATTACAGCACTGAATAACGCATTTCTATGGACAAAAATGCATCTAAAAATGTTGAAGGAAACAGATTGAGCAACTGCTATGAGCAACTGCTGTAAAGCACTTTTTTTTTTTTTTCATTTTTAAAATTTTTTTTGTCAAAAAAATTAAAATAAATAAAATGAGGATTTTTATCCGATTAATCGAAAAAATAATCGGCCAACTAATTGATTATCATAATAATCTGTTTCCATGACTTCCCGAAAGAGGGAAAAAATATAGAGATTGATTGCAGCAGTCAGGAGAGAGATGTGAAATTTGCCGTCACTCCCTAAATACATTTGGTTTACATATTCAACCAGCTTTTATTTTTCATTAGAAACACTCTCACAGTGGTGTTAATTTGTTTTTATTATTATTATTATTTTACTGCCAATTTACTGCCAAGGTAATATCACACAAAGTGTAGCATAAAAAATAGAAAATATGAAAAACTTTACTAGATTTGTGATGTAGATAACTGTGAAAATGCATTATCACAGTCTTCCTGTTCTGTCTTCCATCAGCACCCTACTTATCCGCTGGCAGTGTACAACGTATCAGGTGAATTTGCCATGTTGTGGCATGGAGCTGAAGCTGGAGCTTTTGAGCTGCGCACTGCAGTTATGGAGGCTATGAGTGCCTTCCGTCGAGCAGGTGAGAAGGGGGACACGGAAGATAAAGTAAATGATCTGAATCTGTTGAGGCCAGTTTCTTCGAAATTGTATAAAATGAATGAATGCAGTGCCTTTGGGCAGGAGTCATTTTTAAGTAATTTTTCAATGTATTCTTATTTTCAGGAGCTGACATCATTATCACCTACTACACTCCACAATTGCTCACATGGTTAACAGAATAATCTGTCGGTTCTCCTATGTGAATAAACTTGGATTAAAGGAAATCTACTGTCTCTCCCTGAGAGTGACACTTAGGATTAGAAATAAAACTCACAAGCAAATATTAGTATCTGAATCAGCCTTTTCACAAGATTTTTTTTTTTATATATGATTTATGTATTTAGTTAGAAACGCATTCAACCAGCTTTGATTTTTGTAGTTTTCAAATTTTGGCAAGTTTAGTGTATTTCGTAAAAAATGAGTTTTCATTAAGATGTAAGTGTAAACCTCAAATCATAGAGTGCACTGTCTCACTTCAGCAGCTCTGAACAAAATACCCAGCCAGCTTTTCCAGCCACTGTGGAACATCAGGTGTTTTAATATGAAGTTCCATATATCAAGAGCAATGATGTAAATGACACTGTAAACCATGCATTAAATAGAGTTTTTTTATATGTTACTTTGTTGATAAACCAGTTGATGGCTCACCACTATAAGAAATGGAGCCAAGAAAAGAGAAACTGGAGAGAACAAGAAGAGGATGAGTTAATAAAAATTAAAGACTTAACGAAGGTGTAAGAGAAAATGAGAGTTTTGACTGAGATTGTTAGATGTTCTCTGGCATCTCTGCTTTGTTGTCTATACCAATAAAGTCTACATTTTGGCATCTGGAACTCCGTGGCTCGAGTGATTTCTTACAAAGAAGAGAGAACTTTTTCCATGACTGAAGCATTTTTGTAGCATACAGATGTTATAATGGTTTATGGGCATTTATCTGTGAGTACATCACAATTTGTTTTCATTTTAATATCAAGTCGTATCCTTTATTTATATAGCACTTTTTACAATGCAGATTGTTTCAAAGCAGCTTTACAGTGATAGCAGGAAACATAATTTTGGCTGTATCTGCATTGAAAATAGATATCAGGTTTGTAATCACAGCTGTTAAGTTCTCAAATTAATGTACTGATAATCACAATAATGGAAGTCCATTTGCCATCTCCATTTTAAGCTTTACATTGTTTCATGTAGTTCATATGCAAAATGTTTCTGTATATAACCAAAAAGATAAGAATAATGCTAGAGCCATGTTAACCATTATTTGTTTTTATTATAGGGTCATATAGGAACATTGTATTTGTACTATATATATTGACCACCCAGTTTTGTATTATACTTTATGCACTGAACAGGTTATCAGAAATGCCCATCCCCTTAACAGAGTTTACAGGCAGTTCATCATTGCTGTCAGTATAGGAAAAATATTTATGATTAGTGCTTTCATTCCTGATTATTAAAAATGCTCTTTTATATAGGAACCACACTGAATGAGGAGTGGTCACTTGATAGAGGTGCCCTTGAGACTGACCAAACTTGCTGTCCTGCAGGAGAAGAAATAAGAATTTCAAATTTAGTGCCTACAATCTAAGCTGAATCCTTATTAAATCCTTTTTTTTTTTTTTTTTTTTTGCATTAATTACTTACTGTTGGCATGTCACCCTGTGTTTGTGACTCTTTTTGAAGATGTAAGACATGAAGCCAACCTCTCAGCCAAGTAAGACAGTCCTAAAACCAAAAATAACATTTCACATTACTAAACACTTGTACAGCATCTCCTGCCTGCTCGCATTAGCACTACCTCAAGTTCACCTACATTGGTACATAAGTAACTTGCATACAGCAACCCTGACTTCTCACAACAAAATAAACAAATAAATGAACAAATACTGAACTACTATCTAAATGAATATGTACAGAAATATTTTATCATAATTTGGAATAACTCTTAATGGACATTATACAGTATAAAGGACGATATACAATAAGTATAGTGGGGTTATGATAAATATGACGCAATATCTTTTCGGAAAATTAGAAATTACAATAGGAATTCACATTCTCTTAAGGTTTTTTCTTTGACCTTTAAAGAACTTGCTCATGTAATGTGATATGACCAGAGTCAGTTTTCTTATCCACAGCCATTAACCTAAATTTGAGCCATTATCTTACATTTTTAAAATAAAACATCAATTAAGCTCTTAATAGTTTGTTTACATATTCACTATGTGTACTCCCTTGTTATAACTGCGTTTAATTCCAAAGAGCAAAATTCTGTTTCTAATAATTAAATAGATTTTTAAAAAAAAAAAACATTATTAAAGAGCTAATTTTTGCGTTAAACTTACCTCTCATAATCAATCATAGTAACATTGCTGCCTGTCTTTGTCTCATCCAAAGAGGTGCTCTAAAACTCAACCTGAGACATCCTACGACACACCAGATGTAAACATTTTCTGCGATCGACTTTTTTACCTGAGCTATTCCAGCACGTATTGCATCGGAGTTCGATTTTTGTAGACTGGGGATTGTGCTAGTCGTTTAACCGGAGCTGAAACAAATTGAGAATGATATATTTTCCTTGCCTGTAAACCAGCTATTTATTCCATAGGTTGTGACCTTTGGCAGGTAATGTAAAAATTTATTAAACATTTATCTGAAATATAGTTTCACAAAGCATGTCCAGTGGATATTTGTTTGTCTTGAGCTTTGGTAATGAGATTAGCTTGTGTTATTAGCTGCTTTAGCTGCTAACGAAAAATAACAATTAACAGCGATATATCGGTATTATATCGGGCGTATTATGTGCGTTCAAGCAGTATATTCTTGTTCTGTGCCAGGTTGCAAAAGAAAATCATCATAATATCATAATGTTTTTATACTTTTTTTTTTTTTTTTTAACGCTTGTATAAAGAAAATTAAATACTGGAGCTTAAATTGAGTTTGAGTTTAGTTTAAGACAGACAGGACAGTACAGATGTTCAATATCTGCCATAATATTAAAACATCAAAACTTGTTACCAAATTTGTATGTGGGTGGGTGCACTGCTTGAAATAATTTTAATATACCCTATCTTATAAATCTAACCTGATTTGGACGTTCTGGGATAGTCATAAATAAAAATCAATTATATTGGTTGGTAACCCAGAATGTCTATATCCTTGCATGCCTACAAAAATAACGTAGTTATTTTTATCTTATGTATATTTCATGCTTTCCTGTTTATCTAGTTTGTTGTATAAATTGACTAAATTGTAGATTTGAACTTTAGTGTGAATGCTGTTTTTTCCCATAAAACAACAATATAGACAATATAGATTTATGCCATCGTATCAGTTCTCAATAATAACAAAAAATAATGATCATAATTTCTACATTAATACTTCCCTAGAACACAGAATATTTTAGCTTTCCTAATCATTTTGTAGTTAAATGGTATGCATAATCATTTATTCACAGAAACTTCTCTTTATGTGCAAATAAAGTTTTCTTTATTTGCTAAATGCTATTAGATCAGTTGATTATCATTAAGAAGGTGTTCAAAATAATTTCTACATAGTTTCCTTTCCTAACTCTTTACCTCTAAAAATAAACATATGGGTGGAGATGGTGAGACTCTGTTACTAATAATTCACAGCTGTCAGATCTTAAATTAGAACAGAAAAATGAGATGGGTGAACCTCAATTTTTTTACCCGTTAAAGTGGATGGATTTGCAGGTAGAGGGTGTCAAAAGCAATTCTTTGAAAGATAAGCTTCCAAACTTGCTAGAGATGGACATTGTCTGTTATGTGTAAAATCACATTATTTCTTTGTTTTATTATTTATTTTAAACATTTTCTAGCTAATTGGTGTGATTAACTACGTATTGGTGGTATTTTTATGTTATTTGTTTTAACCACTGCGGCTGACTTTGCGTCATGTTGGCACACAATAAATTTGGGTTATACAGGTGTTTATGGAAACCTTAATATCTCATTCTCAGCTCGCTGATCTCTAGAGCACATGGTACATGGACGTATATTAACACTTTCTTGTTCTTTACACTTAGACACCTAAGACTTGAGTCCAAATGTAATGATGATTAAGATGTTCCACTTTTAGGGGCAATTTATAAAGGGAAGGGTTTTTCAGTTCAGTTCAAGGGTAGTGTGGCTGCAGAACATTTCCGGTTTGAGACTTCTGAGTTGTTTCTTACGTGTTTGGATTGATAATCATTGTTAATGTTATGTTCTCTCAGGATGTCAGGATGGCAAGTGGCCCTGGCTTGCCGGACAGCCTGGTGCTGGAAATCTTCTTGCATCTCCCTCATAAGGCGGTGCTGAGCGCTGGGTTTACCTGTCGTCAGTGGTTTGCCGTGTCGCGGGATGAGTTCCTCTGGAAGGAGCTCTTCTACAGCTACTACCGCATCCCACGCTCTGTACCTCGCCACCCAGGTACTGCAGCTGCACCACAGTTAATGAATTCATGTGCAAAATATAGTAGCACACACCTACACATCTGTGAAGATCAACTAAAGTGGAATGTGTACATATGGCCTTTAATAATCCAGTTAGTAGTAAAATATATGTGACCGTGTCTAAAGTTTGCCACTTTTTTACTCTCTTTGTCATGTATGAATGCCACACTGTGGCGGTACAAAGTAACAATGCAATTCCTGCATGTGTGCAGCGGCTGTGTCATGGTACAGGGAGTTCAAGCGGCTGTATGACTGCATCCCCTGTGTGGAGGTTCAGGTTTTAAAGGAACATCATGATCAGGTCCTGCATTTGGCCTTCTCTCACCGTGGACATCGCTTCTCTTCCTGCTCCAAAGACTGTACTGTTAAGGTAAGACTGCCTACTGCAGTTCCTCTCAGGCAAGTCATTTCACTCTGCGGCCATCTTTGAAATGCCTCTCGGGCAGCTATTTCAGTCTTGCAAGTGTAGCTCTTATCTCTTTGAATGGGGAAACATCAAATTCTCTAAAGCTGTTCACTAAGCTTGCGATTAAATTTCATTTTTGAAATCGCCAATAAAATCGCCAACTACTGTCTCATAAATTTTGTTTCAAAATGCTCAAATCATGACAAAAACTTGCTTTTTTCAGGCTGGACCAGCAAATGCACGTTTCAAATGTTTACCTAATTTTCATGATTTATAATAAGCAAATAAATGTCTGAATAAAAAAAATTATTTGATTTGCCAGTTATTAATATATAGTATCTTTGGTTATATTTATATAAAAAAGGGACATCTGGGCAGTTGTCATGGCATGGCATGTCTAAAATGTTTTATAATCATATTTTTTGTTTATTATTAATTAAAATAATAATTTATTAAATAATAATTTCATGTTCTTAGAGCAAATGATATAGGACAAGTTATGAATTTTATACTTTTGCAAATCAAATAACAGCAAGTATGAAGGTCAATGACATGATGCTTTTTTGTCGAGATGTATTTATAAATTCTAAACGTATAATGACTTGAAAACTTCTGATATCATAGTGAAGAAAATAAGCCTCAATAAAAGAATGAAATTCTTGGAAACAAAACCATGTACAGTTGTTCAGCATAATCTTTTATCAAATATTAACACAAAAAAAAAAAATTTGACAAACCTTTGTCCACCAAATCAGTCACGTGTTTTGACCAACATGCATGAAAAAAAATATATGAAGAGGATGTTAATATCATAAAAGGACTGTGTCAGGGCCAAAAATATCATATAATTTGACATTTTTATGACAGGCAAGGTAAGTTTAGGTGATAAAATGTCATGTGTTGCCACACCAAAACATTTAATGATATTTTTGAAAAAAATACTTCTTACGCCAGGGACACACTTAATGACTGAAAGGCCGATTATGAATGTAATTTGATACTACTGATCATGCCCAAACGCACCGAGTCAGAGCCAGTTGCGTTCAGTCGGTGTTTACAGTCGGTGTTAAAATTCATGTATGTAGTGTGCGGTGTCTACAGATGCTAGTCTTAGAATTTAAGAACCATTTGTTGCCAGTCATCCTTACAAAGATTTTATCATAATATTTGCGACTGGCGTCAGTGATTATGCTGAGGATTAGCATTCCCTGTCAAACATCATTCTTGTAATTTTATCAAACACATCTTCTTTTTGATGTTTCTTTTGTATTATTTCATAAGTTAACAATTTTTATTTTGTTCTGCAGAAAAGTGAAACTGTATTCTGTAAAAATTCAGAATAAGCTGTGATTTTTGCATATTTTAAAAATACCATTAAGGGCATTTTTACACTGGCAGTTGTTCAAAACAATTCGCATGAAAAATTGAAGAAATGTGAAAGCTGTCATGGGTGCGCACCAAGGTACCGAACACGAGACTACCTGGAGGAGGTGTTGTGAGTTTGGTTGCATTCGACCTGTGCCGCGATTCACGTGAATGTGAAAGCGACATGGACTAGGGTGCGCACTTGTTCAGGAAGTATATGTTAATTTAAATAGTCTAATGAATAAAAAAAAATACAAACATGACATTTGTAAATAAAATCATTTTATATATATATATACACTAATTATATCTAGTAGCCTATATTTGAGGAAATATGATGAGGTAAAAGTTCCCTGAATATCTGCATCTCTTCTATCAAATGAAGCCATTCTTTCAGTGTTTCCAGTGTTGTCAGTCACGTTAAATAGTTTTGGGATCGTTGTACATTTACTTTAGACTGATAAAATGAAAATTAAAATAACATTTTGAATGACTCCTGTTTTGGAATAAATAAAGCAGTATTTTATTTCGTTCTAACCGGTAACTGGTAACTCTGGAAACGAAACTCCAGAACGAAAAAATAGCCCACCGTTTTCGCTCAGAACGAACCAATTCGTTTTTAATACCTGATTTGAGAATAACAGTGTATAGTATTGCTTGATTATAGGTTTAAATATAGCTCTAGAAATGTTGTAATTAATGAAATTAATAAGGAAAAGCATAATGAAATATGTCTACTCAGGCAATAAAGACAAAATAAAACTTGATAGAGAAAAACAGGGCTTTGTGAATTTTTTTAATTCAAGTTATGTTTGACGTTTCATAAATAAAACCACTAGTGTTGGCAGGGTTTTTTTCTGCATATCTAAAGCAAGACAATCCTTACCTTCATCTCTGACACTTTTGTCATTGTTCCACAAGCAATGGTAACAGTGATGCTTGCTTTAGCAATCACCAATAAATATACTTCCTTTTAGTTCCTTTTAAGCACTACCAGTTAAAAGTTTGGACACGGTAAGATTTTTAATGTTTTTAAAGGAAGTTTTGTCTGCTCACCAAGGCTGCATTTATTTAATTAAAACTACAGTAAAAACAGTAATATTGTGAAATATTATTACAATTTAAAATAACTGTTTTTTGTTTAAATATATTTTATAAAGTAATTTATTCCTGTGATCAAAGCTGAATTTTCAGCATCATTACTCCAGTCTTTAGTGTCACATGAACCTTCAGAAATCATTCTAATATGCTGATCTGCTGCTCAAGAAACATTTGTGTACAATTGTACAAAATATTTGTGTACAATATTTGTTTTTTCAGGATTCTTTGATGAATAGAAAGTTCAAAAGAACAGCATTTATTTGAAATATAATCTTTTGTAACATTATAAATGTCTTTACTGTCACTTTTGATCAATTTAATGCATCCTTGCTGAATAAAAGTATTAATTTCTTTCATTTCTTTTCAAAAAAATACAAATTCTTACTGACCCCAAACTTTTGAACAGTAGTGTATAATGTTACAAAAGCTTTGTATTTCAGATAAATGCTGTTCTTTTGAACTTTCTATTCATCAAGGAATCCTGAAAAAAAAACTGTTTTCAACATTGATAATAATCATAAATGTTTCTTGAGCAGCAAATCAGCATATTAGAATGATTTCTGAAGGATCATGTGACACTGACGACTGGAGTAATGATGCTTTGCCATCACAGGAATAAATTACTTTATAAAATATATTCAAACAGAAAACAGTTATTTTAAATTGTAATATTTCACAATATTACTGTTTTTACTGTATTTTTAATTAAATAAATGCAGCCTTGGTGAGCAGACAAACTTCTTTTAAAAACATTAAAAATCTTACAGTGTCCAAACTTTTAAGTGGTAGTGTATAAATAACATGTAAACTAATATCTTAATGTTGAAAATAAAGTGTTTGTGTTTGTTACTGCTTTGTTATTCACTGAATAGTATGTTTGGTGTTTTTACAGATTTGGGACACAGAGAAACCAGATGGCACCATCTCTTTGGTTCACAGCTACAGTATGCGACAGTTTAACTGGGGCTACACTCAGTTCTCCCAGTTTAATGCGGATGACACACTCCTGCTGGTGTCAGGGGTCTACCTGGGCCCACATCACTCCTCCTCTGGAGAGATTGCAGTCTTCAGTTTGGGTAGAGACTGTTGTTATATACGTCGACTGCACACACCCACAGTCACTTTAAGTTGAGTTTTGATTGATATTGTTGTTTTGGATCCGTAGAGAACTACACTCTGTTGTCTCGCGTGAGAAATAAGCCCTATGACGTGTTCGGCTGCTGGCTGAATGAGACCCACCTTATCTCTGGTAACCTGCACTGGATTGGCAACATGACCTCCTGCTCTGTTCTCTGGCTCAACAAAGCCTTTCAGGTCCAGATGTGTTCAGTTCTTGTATGGTCTCAAAGTGATGTGCTGGGTCCAAAATTAACTGTAGTTGATGAATTGAGAAAATGTTGCCTACTGGCTTTTTACCCAGTGATAAAACAGTGGTTTCCATTGTGTCATTCCATAGTCTTTCTCACAAAAAAAAAGAAATGTTAATTGTGATCTTTGACATATTTTCATTGTGGTGCTTTATTAAATATCTGTAACCACATTAAGTTTTAACAATAAAAAAACTAATCATCTAATGTTTATGAAGTTATGTAGCTGTAGACAATATAGACAAAGTTTGTGTCCTAACTACTCAAGTGTTACTCCTATCCATGTTTAGGACATTGAGTCAGAAAACGTGAATGTGGTGAAGCGCCTCTTTAAGATCCAGAACATCAATGCCAGCACTATCCGCACAGTGATGGTGGCCCACTGCCGTCGGCACGACTCTCCTGACCTCCTGCTGGATTATGAAGCTCAGTCACAGGCACAAGCTCAGCGGACACAGCAGCACCAGCCTCTCTTCTTTGATATAGGAAACACAGACAGTGAAGAGGACGAGGAGGAAGAAGATGATGAGGGCGAGGAGGATGCGGAGCGAGGAGAAAAAAGAGTGTCAGCACATCTGCCCACATTTAACCCATCTGGGCTGCAGCATGTAATACATGTAAGATCTCGAAATCACTAGCATCTCATGTGAAACATGATCCCAGTGATATCATGAAGAAAGCCTAGAATGCTAAATTAATAAATGTAAATTTGGAAAACTTTGGCATAAAGAGCAGCGTACGCAGAAAATGATTAGTGTTCAATTGGATTTAATTGTACCTTTCTGCAGTCATTATATTGTGGTTGAAATTCAAATGTAAAATTCTATTGAAATTAGTTAGATGTGCACATACAATGTGCTGCATAATTGCAAATATGCATTTTAATGTTTGTTTGCATCAAATTTCAAATGCAGGAACAGTTCTTTAAGTTTACACCACCAGTTACAACAGCCTTGTAGGATATTGGCAATTCCCTCATGCTTGTAAAGATACAGAATACATAGATGGAAAAAGTCTTCTTTGAAAATGGGAAATTTGTAGTATAACTACGTGTTCCTGAATTTTGTTTTAATTTTATAAAAAATCCTTCAGCAACAAAACTATGAATTCAAAAGCAGTGATTATAATGCAATATAGAATCACTTATGCCTGACATAGACCAAAATATTTTTGGTTCCTCATTTATAGATTCCTGTAAATAACCTGTCAGTTTTCCATTTGTTGAAAAAAAAAAAAAAAAGTGACCTTTCAATAGTGAAAATTAACATTGCATTGAAATTTCAATGCATGCAAAAAAAATTTGCAGTATTTGATACATGTTCGAGGCCTAATTGTGAATTACTCATTTGTCCTTGTTATTCCAAAGAAAAAACTAGATTTGTTTTTTTATAATACTTTCCTTTTCCCTTTTTTTTTTTTAATTTTCCCCTTTTCCAAGTATACATATTTTTTCCTCTGAAGTGCATCACATTATGGAAGTAAAACGGACTAGGAATGCAGTTTCCTGTTGAAGTGTATTTTCTCAACCGAACAGACCCTAGCAAAAGATCAACTATGACGGAAAACTGTTTAATGAACCGTGCATTGAGAGCACTCCTCTTTAACTTGTATGTTGTCAGTTATGTGTGCTGTATTTGCTGCCGTTAGGGATGTCAGAGCATAGCTGCTCGTGATCGAGAGTTGGAGACAAAGGTGGCCAGGCTGATGGGCAGCAGACGCACCAAAGCTCCTGATCCAAACCTGGTGTCTCCCTCAGCTCCTGGAGAAGGAGAGGACAAGACCTACCTCCTCTTCACCACTGGCAGCCTTACCTACTCGCCTCACCAAATAGGTGAGCCTGCATTTGTGTTTTGGATGGGACACTGTACGAATGATTACTTAGTCTGCTAATTCTATACAGTACATGTCTGGATGGTAAATTCATGTGTTTATGTGCGTTTCAGGTATCAAGCGGATAATGCCTGATCAAATGACGACGTGTGGTCCTGTGTTAGGAGAGGAGCGCAGTACAGAGGAATTCTTTGACTCGCTGGATCATGTGATCGACATACATGGCCACATTATCGGCATGGGTCTGTCACCTGACCATAGGTGTGTGTGCTGAGCAGCAGTAGATGACTAACATACATGAGCTTTTAATTGACTTTGGACTAATGCAGTTTACTCAGCAAGTTCATTTGGCCAGCGAAATTTAATCAAGAGAACAAATTTGTGGAATTTGTGTAGAATATTATCTGTCTAAATTTACCTTGCAAATCATGCAACCAGGGTGCTGTAAGAGTGTGAGCCAGGATGTTGCTGTTGTGTTTCTATGGGATACAAAACCACAAAGTTTTCCTTCAGGGGGCGCAAGCAGGCTTAGAAAGCTGAATTCTGTGCTGTGTTCAAATTTAAAGGATTAGTTCACTTTCAAATGAAAATTACCCCAAGCTTTACTCCCCCTCAAGCCATCGTAGGTGTATATGACTTTCTTCTTTCTGATGAACACAGTTGGAGAAATATTAATAAATATCCTGACGCATCCTAGCTTTATAATGGCAGTGAGCGAGGATCAACAAGTATGAGCTGAAGAAAGTGTCTCCATCCACATCCATCCATCATAAACATATTTCACATGGCTCCGGGGGGTTAATAAAGGCCTTCTAAAGCAAAGTGATGCGTTTGTGTAAAAAAAAAAAAAAAAAAAATCCATATTCAAGAAGTTATGCCTTCCATATTCAAATTACAAAAAAAAAAAAAATGGAACTGGCGTCGCGTCAGTTAAACTTTTCCTATAAGTTGAATAGGAAAGGTGTAGGATATAGCGTAAGCGTTTTGAACTCCGAGAGTTTTACACTTTCTTTGTAAGTAGAATATGGAAGGCGGTTATTAACCTCCCGTAGCCATGTAGAGTATGTTTATGATGGATGGAAGCACTTTCTTCAGCTCATACTCGTTGATCCTGCTCACTGCCATTATAAAGCTCGGATGCATCAGGATATTTATTAATATTTCTCCGATTGTGTTCATCAGAAGCTTGGGGTAATTTTCATTTGAAAGTGAACTAATCCTTTAAGGCCATAAAAATCCTTAAATATCTTAAATGGTGTAAGAAAAGTCTTAATTATTATTTCAAGAGGTCTTACATTTTTGGGGACAGAAAAATAGGAATTGCGGTATGGTGATTGGGTGGGCTAAGCCATGTTTCAAAAATACTGTTGGACATTGTTTGGGTTGATTTCAAATATTAACAAACACACTCCTCGCTTCATTGCTCCGCCTCCAAAAGTCACCCTCCAATCCTAACCACCCTGCTCCGAGTCGGTCTCGAACCCCGATCGCTGCTGGCAGGTGAGGCGAGTACACTAACAATGATACTAAACACCGCATTTTTCTCTAGCGGTTGTCAGTGCGCAGTGGTTTACCTGCACAGCTCTCACTAGCTGGCCATTGTTACACACACAATGCGAGAGTGGATATTTGTTATCACAGCTGACTTGCAACAAAATAATGCTTCACGAAAAATAAAGCGCAGATGATGAACGAATGACAAGGAAGCACAAAATTGAACATACAATACACAAGAGTAAATACAAACAAGAGTTTGTTGTTAATCGCCAAAAAAACAGCAGCTCCAGACAATCAATGACACTCAAACCCAGTGTTACTCACGTGTTAAGCGGAATCAAAGCAGCCTCCGCGTCTGTTTTAAGGTTTTCCCACTTGGCTGTTCTAATATAAACGTGGGTCCTAAAATGCTTTCCCAGTCATAAACCTTAATTCCAGTGATATTCTTTTGAGCTCTTTTGTATTGTGTGTCATCTCTCTTTCTGCAGTCTTTCTTCAAATCTCCCTCTTGCTTGTTCTCTCTCTTTGACCGTCATATGCCCCAATGCTGATTGGCTACACGTTTGTTGTTGGTGTTGGTCCGACTAACTACCAGTGTTTTTGAAATATGGCTTACCCCACCTTTAATGTAACTGATTATTAAACTTCAAAAGGCTGTGATTTAATTAAATGTAATCACTGCACATTCAAAAAGTAAAAACACTGTACAGATTTCAGAGCAGTTTAAATACCACACTTTTATGTTTAATATAAATGTAATCATTTATAATTTTGACTCGTCCCTTTTAAAAAAAAAAAATGGTTAATGGCTGAAATGAGAGAGTGGTAAAAAATGTGTAAACCCTGCTGAAATTAAAGCATTATCAATTAAAGTGGCTGCCGTCATTCAGTGTTTGTCTGCTCATAGGTACTTGTATGTGAACAGTCGAGCGTGGCCAGCGGGCTGTGTGATCTCTGACCCCATGTCCCCTCCTCCTATCGCGGAGGAGATCGACCTGCATGTGATTGATCTGAAGAGTCTTAGAGAGGAGCGCCGTAGCCTTCGAGCTCACCGGGCCTTCACACCCAACGATGAATGCTTCTTCATCTTCCTTGACGTCAGCCGAGACTTTGTCGCCAGGTAATTTACAACACAGTACTAGCACATTGTAATTGCTGAAAGGCCCTGACACACACATTTGCTTTTTTGAGTATTTAATAACAGGAATGTTAATTGCTCAATTAACCATCAATTGGTTGCATGACTAATTAAGCTTTTACAATAATTGTAAGCTGGTAATTACCCTCATGTTTTGACATGATGAAAAAGCAAATATGAATTTTACATGTTAGCGTTTTCCACTTGGCGGGGTATGATAGTGATCTGTACCAGCCATAATGTTATTGAAGTCAATAGAAATAAAAAAAGACACAAGCTAATGTCTGTGCCAGAATATATGAACAAGGACAACACAGTACCGCAGCTCTGTGATAAAATGGATATCTTGATATTTTTCAGACCATATGAGGATATTTGGATATTATTTTGCTATATTTAGGCATTGGCTCTGAAATGGCTTTAAAGGGTAATATTTTTATTTTCCCCTTTTTCTTTTTCAATAATTTGCAAGAGGAGAATAATTTTTCGTGAAAATCATTCTAAAAAACAAAACAAAAATTACTTTATAGGAGTTAGACAATCTGTAAAAATGATTTTAAAGGATTAGTTCACTTCAGAATTAAAATTTCCTGAAAATGTACTCACCCCCATATCATCCCAAGATGTATGTCTTTCTTTTTTCTGTCGAAAAGAAATTAAGCTTTTTGAGGAAAACATTCCAGGATTTTTCTCCATATAGTGGACTTCACTGGGGTACAACAGGTTAAAGATCCAAATTGCAGTTTCACTGCAGCTTCAAAGGGCTCTACATGATCCCAGTCGAGGAATAAGTGTCTTATCTAGCAAAATGATCGATCATTTTCTAAAACAAAAAATAATTTATATACTTTTTAACCACAAATGCTCATCTTGCACTATCTCTGCAATGCACCACGCATTACGTAATCACGTTGGAAAGGTCATGTGTGACGTAGGTGGAAGTACCATTCCAGTATCTATAAAGCAAACGTGCAAAGACTAAGTCAAACGACCTTTACAAAAAAAGGTAAAACAACGATGTCGGACGATTTTGAAGTTGGAGGAAAAAATGAGATTGAGTTTTTCCGCCCTACTGCATTACTTCCTGGAATGTTTTTCCTCAAAAACCTTAATTTCTTTTCAGTTGAAGAAAGACACAAACATCTTGGATGACATGGGGGTGAGTAAATTATCAGGAAATTTTCATTCTAAAGTGAACTTATCCTTTAAACCTGGAATGCACTGCATGACTTTTGCCCAGTTTACAGTCTGGAGGAGTCAACGCTAGTTGGTGAGTCAGAGCCATTCTGCAGATATTTTCTAGCTATGATTCCTTCCAGTCTGAGAATATCAAACATGTTTAGAGTTAATTTTAGAACACATTGTTTTAAGTTGTTACACGTCTCCTAGCAACAAGGCACTTGTTTCTGTGTTGATGAGTTTGTGATCAGAACAACTTTTTTCTTTAACCATTTACAAAAGTCGTATGACCGATGTCTAGTGTTTAATTTTTTAAAAAAAAGGTTGTGGTGTATTCCAGTTTACACAATTTAATGAAAGTCATTATTTTTTAAATAAATTACAGTTAAAATAGTTTTTAAAATACTATAAGCATTTAATAACCACAGTTTTTCACTACTGAACAAAAGAATATTTAAATTTACATCTGCAATTTAGTACATGGTAATAATCAGCAATATTTGAATGACACTAAATAACTGTTAAAAAATAAAATCATGGCAATATTCACAATATTGTGAATTTTATATGCTCAATGCAATGAAAGATTATTGTGCCAGTTGTATATTTCTCCAATAAATGTCGTACCTTTCTTCCACATCACATCTTAAGGGTTGCATCTTATTGATGATTTTTTTTTTTTTTTTGAGGCCGTGACACCAAGCCATCGTAAAATGATTAGTTGCGACAAAAGCTTTGTTGTCGCCTCGCATCGACTGCATCTCGGTCAAAAAGCTGCGCTTGAACACACCACAAAGACTGCAGGCGATTGTCAACTAGCATGTGTGTTAGTTAATATATCTGTCTATTTCAGCAGGTATCAATTCAATAATTTATACTCATCATTCAAAAAGGGAAACTGAAACTAGAACTGCAGATATGCAGACTGTAAACAAAGCAGCGCTTGCTTACGATTTGAATATCAATGCTGATAACTTTCTTCATTCCACTCGGCTCATGTTGTTATGAAAATATTCTTGAATTGAAATGCTCAGGTAAGACGACGTCTTAACGTTTTTGCTCGCTTTCATCACTAATGCTTTTATTCTCGTACGCTGACTCGATCACTAAGATTAGAGTCAGTGCCAATTAGAGTTCTCTCACCGATGATGATGATTCAACATGTTCAACAGGCCAGAAGGACCCTATCAGTGTTTGCCTAGTGTCAACAGAACACACCAGGCCAGCCGACACTTAATAAAGGCCAGACATTGACGGACCATCAACTTAGTGTGTCAGGGCCTTTACAGATAATAATGTAAAGTTCACAATATGTACTCATCTACACATATGAACCATCATTAAATGCTTGACAAACAAAAGATCATAAGGATCAAGTCATAACCGCACCAGAAGTGTTCATTCTCTAATTAGTGTAATTGTCTGTGCAGTGGCGCAGAGGACAAGCACGGTTACATCTGGGACCGACACTACAACATCTGCCTGGCACGCCTGCAACATGATGATGTGGTTAACTCTGTGGCCTTCAGCCCAGCAGACCAGGAGCTGCTGCTGTCTGCCAGTGATGACTCCACCATCAAAGTGTGGCGCTCGCCACGCATGGTGCGTCTCACCCAGGCCCCCCGACACCCGCCACGGGCTCACAAACTGCTCTCCTCCTTGCTCGGCCACAGAAGAGCTAATCTGAACGGCAAACCCTGACCCGGACTCTGGCGGGTTTATCGAAACATTACAGAAAGACACTCCATGAGCAGAGAGACATGTGTGAGGTCAAGAAACTGTGGACTTACACATGGCTGTCTATGAAAACAACAAGGGTACATGTATTTCCTTAGTGGCCCTTCTGCAGGATGTACCGTGACCAACAAATCACTGAAAAATGAAAAGTGATCTTTGCATAAAGAAACAAAAGAAAATGGGCTTTTTGGATCACCATGTTTGTGAAAGATCAGTTCTGATGCGCAAGAAAACGCACAAGACAGACATCAACAGGATGTGTGAATTCAAAGGGCAAAAAAACCCAAGAATTTTAAGAAAGATGTAAAGGTCACATTCACATATGTGTGTGCCACGTGTGCAGTTGTAAGTCCATTTAACCCAGTTGTGGTGAGTGAAACACCGTCTGTGCATGTCTGCACGTTCATACTTTTTATAAGTATTTTTTTTCTCTGTACGTTATTAAAAAGCTTGACAACCTGATGATCAGAACAAGACCATGATCAGAGTATTTAAATACTCAGTAAAAGGGAGAAAGATCAAAATTCTGCTATAAATTTACAACAGTTATGTGTCTCTGGTGTTTTATATGTGGTCCAGTTTTATGTAAAGAAAGAACAGTTCAGTTACAGAATGACCATGTTTATTTCTACTCCATCTATGCCTTTATTATTGAAACCAATCTTATCCATTGTGCATATGGATTTTGTCATACAGGATTTAACAATCATACTATACTGAAAATGTAAAAATTCCAAAGAAATTTAAAGCATTCATGTTGAACCTTTAGTCATCACCTTTATACAATCAATCAGTTTTAACAATGAACCAGTGATACACCTCTGTTATGGTGTCATATTTATTTTATATTTACATCTAGTATGACACATGTCATGACATGATGTGCAGGTTGGATTCACATTTATTTCTATAGGATTGTTACAACTACCAAAAGAGAAAAAAAAAATTCAGGTCGACCACAGGCTATTTCATTCTCTGTTATATATTTAATGTAGATGAGCTCTATGACTGTACAGCATTGAAACACTATGCAGCATAAGGGTGATTTGCTACTTTATACTCATAACTCACCTCCAGCACTTCACCTTCTTGTGTCATAAGCTTACATTATTTACCAGCAGTAAATAATCAGCAAAGGTGCTCATTTGTTATCTCACATAGATGTGAAAATAAATGCTCCCCATGGCTCACATATATGATCTATACATGTGAAGCTCATCTGGAATATCTGTTACTTGTTTGTTATGGCAACATATGACAAAGATTGGATCACAATGTGCAGCATTCGTCTCTGTAGTTGTTAGTACATCAGTTATTTTGTTTTTAATGGACCTAGTTCTCTGTGTGACATTTATTTGAGCTTGTGAATCTGATTTTCCCACCTGCCCTTTGGCTTTTTGCCATCATTAGATTTTGTATTGTGGAATGTTTCAAATTTGTTTGACCCATTAAACTATTTTTCTTTTACCAGATACAGTGGGAATTTCTTATTTTACCCAAAGCAGCTACAGTGAATCTATTTTGTATCTATTTTTACCTTTACAGAAGAGTAGGACTGGAAAAAATATATATACATTTTTAGAGAACACATAAATGAACTTTATTTTTTAAGCAGTTTTACAAATATATATGGTTTGCACACAATTACACAATTATACATTATAGAGTAAGAATAACCAGATTTCACAAATATTTGCCAAACCAGCTACTATGAATAATCGAAGGTAAAAAAAACAACAAAATGATTGTCATGTGTTGTATTATAGTGCTGTAAAATCATCAAATAAAGGGCATATTACTAACTAAACATACTAAATATTACTTTTACTGCTTGATTAAGTAGCTATATGAATAATAAAATACCAACTAATATAAATGGATAAATGAACTACATAAAATTTAATTAAAAGATATTTATTAGAATTTGTATTAATTTAATCATAAAGACAATCATGTTTTTCTCTTTCATTTCTCTATCTCTTCTTTCCAGCAAAAGCAACTAATTTCTTATTATCCAAATAACGTGGACTGTTATTTAACCGAACAGGATTTATACTGCATCCAATTCACCGGATGACGAAATATCCCATGCTAACCTAAAGTATCGTGATGCTACAGGAAAAAAGGAGCTATGAGTATGCCTGGTCCCTTTTATAAGGGTTTGAAGCTGATTAAATGTCTGCAGCTATATATTCTTTGAAGCCATTTAATTCTCAAGCCCAAACAAAAAGAGCCAGACCTCAGATGATGTTTACAAATAGGCTAGAACTACAGTGAATTAGCACTGGTTAGTCAAGGTGTTTGGACAATCCTGCTAAGGTTTCTTACTTATTAACTTACTTGAGTGAAATTTTATCAAATATTGTAGCCTAATGCACATGCTGTATATAAGTCAAATGGAACAATGATTCATTTCTATGAGATGAATTATTCTAACACCGCTCATTACGCAGTTTATGCATATTAAAGTTGCTCTATTATTAAGCTAGTCAAGTTCGTAAGATAAAAGCAGACAGATGACATATGTATCTATTTTTAGACTATACTTCCAGCAAAAGTGACCATGCCCCTAAAAATGTCCTCAAAAATGCAGTTAGCATCCTAAGAACATCCCAAATTTAACAGCATGAAAAATCCTGCCAGTTTTAGGTTTCACAAAACAAAAATCTCAATCTCATAATTAATATTTCGTTATTACATACACAATTGAAAATTGTGTACTATACATATATATAATATAAATATGTATTATAGTAAATATATAGTGCATATTAGATATTTAGTTATATCAAAATAAAGTAGTTATTGGTGTGTGTTTGAGCACTGCCACTCCATACACATATTAATATTATAATCAATGAAAACATTTCCTGAAATAAATCATTAAGTAAATATATGCTATTATAATTTATATTATTCTTTATATTGTATCATTTAAATAGTTTGGCTTCCGCAGCTGAGATATGAGATATAATAATATTATCATCCATTGTTATTATGAATAATTCCAATGCTTTATAAGCCAGTGAGGTCGACTATGGCTTTAATAAATATGGTGTCATCTCTCAGATATGAGCTTTTGCCTGCCAGCTTGGCGAGGGGGCAGAACAGAGGACAACCGCTAGCAATGTTCATCTCACTGATGGGTCTCTGGAAGGATGTGGAGCTTACATCAGGCCTAAAGGCATCAATGATGTGCTCTCTGTTGTTCTGGTCCAACAGCATCAATGTCACCTGGAAATAAAGAACAGGAGAGTGGCAAGAATTACAATCAATGTAATGCCAAGCTCATGTTCTAAAGGTTATATTGGACATCATATATTTCTTGACAGAATACATGTACTAAGCCTTAGATAAAATAGTTATTACAACCACCACATTCTCAACCATTTAACATTTAATAGTCAATTATTCATAAGTTTCTAACTACATGTAATATTCAATATAATATTTTTATATAAACTGTAGAATACAACAGAAAAGTGGTATTGTGATGCTTTAGTTGGTAGAAAAACCCTGAATAAATGATTAAAAGGAAAGAGAAAATGAACGCCTGAAAGAAGAGTGAAAGAGTATCGGCTCATTTATTTACCTTCTGGCTGAAGGGCCACTTCAGCAGTGCATCGTATTTGCCCCTCATGACCACAAAGAACAGGGAGAGGTGAGTGCCCCGACCTGTGCCGTCACCATTCAGGTACAGTCTCAGACACATCTTATACCCATATTTACTGGAGTAGAATGCTGAAGAACAGAAGAAAGGTGCTAAACAGCAGGGTCAGAAATATCACCAAAATGAAATACTTCACTAAAATCAGCTACAAAAACAATGAAATTAAGAAATGTTCAAATACACCCAAAATTGTGAAACAGCTACTCAG
This sequence comes from Hypophthalmichthys molitrix, assembly GCA_037950675.1. Taxonomy (NCBI): domain Eukaryota; kingdom Metazoa; phylum Chordata; class Actinopteri; order Cypriniformes; family Xenocyprididae; genus Hypophthalmichthys; species Hypophthalmichthys molitrix. The sequence goes on along the minus strand of CM075496.1, from coordinate 33,710,220 downwards.
CTTGAGAGTTTATTTTAATTAATATATTTAACTGAAATTTGACATAAAATACAAACAACACTGTTTTTACTCAGACACGTATGTTGTAAATTTGAACCTTCACATAAGCTTGAAAAATTCCCAGGTCAGACTCAAGACATTTGCTAAGTCCCACAAAGGGACCTCAAGTTCCAGACAAGTTCTACATAACACTATTTACCATTTACAAAATGCTTACATTTTCAGTATGATTACATTTATATTGAACCAAGAACATTCCAGGACACAAGTTCAATCAACAGCATTTGTGACAATGTTGAATACCACAGAAAATAATTTACAATTATATTATTATATAGATTATTCTCCAATAATCACCCCTTGGTATTAAAAAAATAAATAGATAAATGAATAAATAATAAATGCTTGCAATAACGCACAATGTTTATGTCTTTTTTTCTTCAGTCGAAAAGAAAGTTTTTTGAGGAAAGCATTCCAGGATTTTTCTCCATATTAGTGGACTTTAACGGCTACCAATGGGTTGAAAGACCCTTATTCCTTGTTTGAAAATTGAAACTGCAATTTGGACCTGCAACCCATTGTTAAGTCCACTATATATGGAGAGAAATCCTGGAATGCTTTCTTCAAAAACCATAATTTCTTTTCGACTGAAAAAAAAGAAGACATAAACATCTTGGATGACATGGGGGTGAGTAAATTATCAGGAAATTTTAATTCTGAAGTGAACTTTCGTACAATGTCCCCACATAGATACCAAAAAGGGAGGTGACGTTACTTTCATTTATGGTTCTCAGTAGAGCATATCAAACATATAAGATTCATATTTCTGCCTTTAAACCCTCCGGACACTGGTACTGTTTATGACCACTGTTGTGTCTCATGGTAACCCTGATTTTTGCTTTAAAAAATAAAAACCAAATGGTGATTGGAAATAATGCACATGCAGCAAACACTGTTGATTGAGCTTAACCAGTATTGAACCTGTGACAGCCCTTTAATCTGATCTTAACCTTACCAGGTGAGAACATGGCAGGTGCTCGGCCCCCCACTGCATCTTGTCTGCGTCGAGAGAAGTCTGCTATTTTCCAAATAAAAACTCCATCGTACGTGCAGAACTGCAGCTCCCGCAAAGACTGCTCAGATTCTGCTAACTGCAGGTCTCGCATGGTTAAAGTCCGTTCCAGCTGTCGCACCTTCAAGAGTCAACAAACACAGATGAAAAAAAGGGTTATGGAACTGCCAAACAGCAATGTAGCATCTGACATTTGACACTAACATTTGAAGGATACATCTACACCTACACAGGTGTCTATGGTTCTATATGTTAATGGAGTAGTTTGGTCATTAAATGAAAATGAAAACGATTAACTCCTAAGCAGCAGTGGAGCTGTAGTAAAATGATCATATACTGACATATGAAATATAAGTAAACAATATTGCGTCTTTCTGAAATTTAATGGGTTCCTCTTCCTTGGTGTCTTTGGTTCTATGGTAACTGTTAAATGAGTAGTTCTGTCATTAAAGAAAAAATTTAGGTTGAAAAAAAAATAAAATAAATAAATAATATAATAATAATTTAAAATAAAATTTTAAATAATACAAATCATTTTATTTGGTCATCATTTGATTTAAATTTTTGGTTAAACCACTCTTTTAAAGCAATGTTCAACTGATCAATTAGCAGAAAGTCAAGGATGGATCCCACTTTATATCCCGTGTGAATTAAGGATCATGGCAGAGACAGCGGAGGCTCTTCTGCTAGGGGAGGAAAAACACACATCCGTGTTTCACAAGTAACAGTCGAACAGAAAAAATCTTGCTAACAACTGTTTCGTAGTGAAGGCTTCCACTGGCAATCAAACACCTGAACTGAAAATGATAAACTGACTATTAACCTTCTCAATAAAAAGGATAGTTTGCCTAAAAATAAAAACACTGTCATTTACACACTCCTTGTTCCAAACTTGCATGACTTTTTTTCTTCTATAGAACATGTCGCGCCCAAACGTAACATACCAGCACTATCAGAAAAAATGTGCAAAAATTGTACCTTCAGTAATTATAAATTCACTTACACAAACCTATCATATGCTTTAGAAGTTGTATGGACCATCAATGTATAGTGCTTTCTGTCATTTTTGGAAATTGATAACATCTGCCCCCATTCACTTTCATTTATATGGAAAAGTAGAGAATTCGTCAAAATATCTTCTTTTGTTATCCATGGAGAGAGAAAAATCCATACAAGTTTGTAACAACATTAGGGTGAGTAAAAGGTGACAGACCATTTTTGTGTAAACTATCCTTTTGAAGTAAATGTTCCACCAGCCTGTTATAAAACAAGATTGTTCAATACATCATTATTTGGTTACCTGCAAGGTGAGAGCCTCGCATCACCTTCGGACACATAGCAGAGCATCAAAACCATCTCTGCTGTCCGAAAGAAAAAACAATCCTATAAATCCAACTTAAGTGTGTGGTCTTTTTTTTAACATTTAAGTGTATAATTTCCTGCAAGGTGTACGTAGTACCTTATTTGACAAATTCTCGATCTTTTCCTGGTCTAGCCGATGTTGCCGGGATAGTGCCTCCAGGGTGAGAGCTGAGCGTTCCACCTCTCTATTCAACACACACACTATGTTCTCCAAAGCTGTGACTTTCTGCTGCACACCAGGACCACCTCCTCTTCCTGCATTATGGGCGGCAGCATGCGGCCCTGCCGGAGGTGCATCTTCAGGTCCGCGATACAATCCCAGCCCGGAATCTTCCTGCCACTCTCCAGCCCCCTCGGCTCGCAGGCGCACAGAGGACAGCACAGATAGCATAAGACGCAAATGCTCCATCACACTGGTCTGCTCATGCTCCTGCTGCTTACCATTGTCAACCTAAAAACATTAATACTTTATTAAAAAGGTTACATTAAATTAAAAAGTAGTAATGTGAAAGTGGTGTCATTTCTTTGTTGTTAAAATTCTTTATTTATGTTGAAAAATGTCATATGGTTATCAAAGAGAAACAAAGGGTTAAAAATATTAAGGCAAGACACCATAGGTGAATAGGGTACATTTTTTAACTAATAGATATCATTATTATGCTTCCCCAGTTAATTAATCACAGTACATTAGGATATAAAATTTTGTATGACAAGGTTTCTGAAATTGAATGTTTAAGTGTGCAAGTGAGGAATTATCTAATTAAAAATGTATTAATTTCCAAAATAAAAATCTGAACATTGTATAAAGCCAGGTTCAAAATTCGTGTTTCATTTTGTTATATCAGGGTTAAAGGATTTTACAGAAGATGGTTTTGGATAGATCTTTTTATCACTCCATAAATCAGAAAATACTGTCAATAGCCAAAGGGGAAAAATATACCAATATATAAAAAAAATACCATGTTTTTAAAAAATAAAATGTTATATAAATCACCTTAATGATTTATGAATAAACCCGTTTGATGATAGATAGGAATGAAACTGCAACATTTGGTGTATGTATGTACTACTAAAGTGGAGATTTCAGGCTCACTGCATGAGAAAAAACAGCCTTTACTGTAATTGAAATCTACGGACACAAATATAAATTGCAGTCTGAAAGAAGAGATGTTACGTAAGCAAAATAGCCCAAAATCTCAAAACTGACCAGTACATGAAAAAACAATGGTTTTGCCTGTAGTGTCTTGTCTTAAAAAAGGGTTAATGACAACGCACCCATCCCAGCATCCACCCAAACAAAGTCACAGTTTGAACGCAAAGTCACAGTCTGCATATTGATGTAAAATGAATAGAATTTTTTGGTTTTCATGTATGAAGGGGAGTCACTTTTGGTCAATGTCCCAATAATTAATTAAATAAATAATTATCTACTGTGGTTGACTCACTTTTAAAGCGCATTTCTGATATGCAATAATTTTGGTACATTTCTGATATTATTTTTGGCAGAATATTAGTTTGCCAGATGAGCTATCTGATCAAAGCGTGTATCCACAGCTTGGAGTGGCAGTATAACTGCTGGCAGGTTGGAAGAGGAACACTCTTGTCCAGAGATGGGTAGGTGAGAATATAAAATCACCATCTAATACACTAAAGCAAACTTTTCATTTGAGTTGTGTTTTCTGGCAGGTGTAATGTTATCATATAAAATCTCATTCCAATCACTGTGATTTCAGGAGACAGAACTTGCATTAGCCAAATCATTTTTTTTTTCCAATATTAGCAGAAAAATAAGCAAACATTAAGATGTCATCTTAAAAAGTAAGCGTGAGCTAAATACTATTCACTTCGGCAGTATTAAACCTTCAACAACTTTTTAGCTCCAATTCCTGCTTTGATGCTGCCTGGGCTCAATAACACTGTTAATCCTGGACACACCCTTGCTACATTCCCAGAGCACAATAGCTGTAATGAGCACAGGCACTACCCACTGCACCACGGCTGCGCCCACTCTCTTGATGGGTGATTAAACTCAAGTTGTGAGTTTCATTTCATATTGGTATATTTCTACTGCAGCTCTCCATTTGTGTGAGTTTATTCTCTGACCAGTAGAGGGCACATTCTTAAAAAGAGGTGCACTGGGGAAATCCTTTGACTTTCCTTGAAGACTTCAGAGGTAGGCAACACTTTATTTTAACTTACTAACTGTGATCTCAACATAGAGAACAGAGGTGTGAATTTATGATATTATATCAGTTACCGTCTGAAATGCATTTCCCCTCAATGATTCACCAACATTTGCATGTTCACAAATGTACTGCATACATTTTAATACACAAATATGTCTTAACTGAGAGTTTGGGACTTTTCTAACCCACACTCCAAACTATTTACATAGTGTCATTTTATTTTAAAGTCATGTGGGGAAAAGTGCAAACAGAGACTCAAAAAGATTCCACTGGTCTGACTAAGTCAGACAAAATAATCTGAAGGCTTTTGAAAGTTATGAAGCATTTCAGAATGACTCAAGGCCCGTTCACACCAAGACGATAACTATAACAAATATAGCTGCAAGCAGCAATTACGGGGCCAAGCACAAAAACGGCACAATAAGCCAGCCAACATGGCTGGGAGCATCAGACCAACTGCAACAGTGAGCAATTAAAGACCTATTAAGATCATTTTAGGCAAAAGAGCTGAAAAATGATCAAAAATGAGGATTTACTGGTTCATCACTTTCGACCAATAGGTGGCGCTGTGACCAAATTAATGTGGTGTGGTCAGAGTGAGGTGACAATGACACTTGCAAAGTTTGGTGTCAATATTTCAAAGCATTGCAGAGATACAGACTCAACAGTGATTTTGGCATCATGCCTCTGATTCGTTGCTGCAGTATGGGAAAAAGGTTATGTCTATCAACATGAAATCCATAACATTTTACCAGCATGGTCTGAAGATGATACGATTCGATTTTGGTGAAAATTGGACCAACGGTCTAGGAGTAGTTCGAAAAAGTATGTTTTTAAAGAAAATCAAAATGACTGACAGGAAGTTTGGCTGACTATGGCAAAATTGGCATCAATGTTCTCAGCATGACCCACGGAATCTAATAAGACCATCTCATTACAATAGGCCCCATTTTTATAAAGCTATTAGCATTTTTTAAATATATCGTTATAAAATCTGACCACAAGGAGGCGCTGTCTCAAAACCTATTGTGTACCTTCAGAGCATGATGCCGATGCCACATCCTGAGTTTCGTAATGGTACATCTATGAAATTTCATGTTTTGTTCAATTATAGCGCCACCAAGAGGCACAATCCCACCTAATTTTTTGTGTGTCCTCAGGGTGACCCCATACATGTGTGTATCAAATTTGGTGCAAATATCTCATTTCGTTTTGGAGTTATAGACATTTACATGTAAGAGATCATAAAAAATGACTCCTTGACGACTTTGTTTTGATTTTTTTGCCACTTCCTATCAAAATTTTGACATTTGGGCTTTAACATATAGTTAACCAGCTTAGGTTCCGTGTTTCCTATGGTGGTTTCGTCTCGATCGGACTAACGGTTTCAAAGATATTCGTAATTGTTTTTTAAGCGCTAAAACACGACGCCGCACAAACCGTAAGTTGAAATCCATCATGTTTGGTATCGTTGGACTCGGCAAGGATTCAGGAGTCTAAGGATGTGACTCCTGTGAAAATAAGCCAACCAGATCAAAAGTTATAAGCATATGAAAAAACAAATTCTCCACTAGGTGGCGCTGGTCCGAAACTTCTCAGGCTCCTTCAGGGCATTGTCCTGATGACCCATAACGAGTTTCGTAACGATACGCTAATGCGTTCGTAAAATACAGCATTTTAGCACAAAATTCAAAATGGCCGACGGTGAAAATGGCTGATATGGGAAAATTTGATAGCATTCGACTCAGCATGATGCCCCGAATCCAACGAGACCATATTTATGATTTTTGGACAAGCCTATCAGAAGTTATAAGCAAAAATAGCCATTTTTCGTATCTCCGGACCAGTAGGTGGCGCTGCACCGAAACGCTGCATGTTGCCTCAGGTCATGCTTGTGATAACATGTACCAAGTTTGGTCTGAATACGATAAAGCGTTGCGGAGATACAGCATTATATCAATTTTCGCAAGCGCCACGTAAAATTCATTCACGTGTTTTTCGAAAACGATTTGTGAAATCAACTTGAATTCCATAACTTTTAGTCAGCATGGCCTGAAGATGATCTGGTTCAATTTTCGTGAAAATCGGAGTAACGGCCTAGGAGGAGTTCGAAAAAGTAGGTTTTTCAGAAAATTCAAAATGGCGGAAAAATTTTCATGACGGAAAATGACGTCATAGGGTGCGATCGATTCGGCATGAGCCAAGGAATCAGAGGAAAAAAGAATTTTGTTTCTAACCCTTACGGTTCAAAAGTTATTAACATAAACATAAGTGCAACTTTGGACAGCTGGTGGCGCTAGAGGGATTGAGTTAGAGACTCCAAATTTGCTATGGACAAAGGTCAGACTGTCCTCTAACTGTGTGCCAAATTTCACAACTTTCCCGAAAGCGGTTCTATGGGCTGCCATAGACTTCCAGAGCGGAAGCGGAAGAAGAATAATAATAAAAAAAAAAAAGAACGCCAACGGATACAATAGGTGCCTAAGCACCTTCGGTGCTTGGCCCCTAATAACAATAAATATTTCTCTAGTTTTAAAAATCATTCTAAAATGTAGAAGAATAGCAGAGTCCACACCACAACTATAATGAATATCGTTGGAATCAGTTTCACAATGATTTTTCCCAGCAGATGAAAGATAAAACACTAACAGCCATTTAGAATCCATCCTACTTTAAAGAGCTTTAGCATTTAACCCCTTAACTCTCACTGTCCCACTAGCAGGACACTTGACGCTCATTTACATCATAAATTAGGTCATCATTCGAAAGTTTAAACTCTCAAAATTCATCCTGTGAAAACTATTTTGAAATTGGACATTGCATTGCACAATGACACTTTAAATTGTTTTAGCGGGCTCCTCCCCTAGTGGGCGGAAAGGTCTGAGACTCCAAGGTACTACATTTGGCGACAGAATTGTGGCTATTTTTGGTATTATGCCTAAAATAAATCTAATAGGAACTTCAATTTTTGTGATATCAACTTCAAATTTGGAACACGACTTGGTGTGGCTTGCTGTGGTATGTCTTTGATTTTATAGCAATTTTAGAGTAAAAATTATTTTGTAAAATATATATTGTATTAAATAAAAAATGTTTAATACAGTACATTTGCTTGACAGTAAACTTAACTAATCAACTCCAATATGCTTGGCACTTTTTCTAATCTGCAAAACAGGCAGGAGATCTGCTCTGAAAAATGATTTTTCTCCATTTTTGCCACCTGTTTGCCACCTGTTGGAGTTTGGGTTCCTTGCCGCTGTCGCCTTTGGCTTGCTTAGTTGGGGACAATTGACATTTGATATTCAACAGTGCTTTGCATCTGCCTGCATTGACACCATTTTCTGTAAGAACTGCTGTGCAGCCAAAATTATATACCAGTTATCACTGTAAAGCTGCTTTGACACAATCTGCATTGTAAAAAGCGCTATATAAATAAAGGTGACTTGACTTCACATGACTTAATGTAGTTGATTTTCAATGAAACTGTCATGGTACTTCCTAATATAGTGTATATTAGGAAGTACTGTGACAGCTTCATTGGAAACTAGCTACAGTTCAAGTTCTAATTTGTTTGAGACTGTGCGTCACTCTTGTAAAATACCTTAGTAAATCAATAAATGCAAACTTGTATGTAATTATATGATGCAAAACTTGATAGCTCAGCTATGAAGATAAAAAGCAATGTGGGTTTTAAGCAACAGTCTAACATGTAATTATTTTTAAAATCCGCCCTTTGGGGTTTTCATGAGAGAAACAAACCATATCCACCCTTCTATTTAGAACTGACACAAGGTCTATTCTGATCCAAAATGCATTCATGAGAAACAAATACACACCACTGCCCTGCAGCCAATCTCACTGAACTGGCATGCCGACTTGGACTTCGCACAAGATTTGGTGTGCTCCTGAAACTGCAAAAAATGAAAATAAAAGTCAGAGAAAAAAGTATTTTAAGAATGAAAATTAAATAAGGTATGTCTCTTCCTCTATTAAAACTGACATACATAGCAGATGTACTTTATGATGACAATCAGAAATGATATATGGCTGAGAACACAGACCAACCTTCTCTCTGGGAATTTTCTTTTTACCACAGTCTTTGCATTGCATGGGAAATTTCTGACATATTTCATCATGAGCCTGAGACAGAAAAGAATGTGCAAGAGGGAGAATCAGTAAAGATGATATAACCAACTATTTTGCTCACGTTATGAATTACCTATGCATAATTTTTAAGCTACTTTCATATATGAAAGTGATTAGCGGCTTTCAAGCTCCAGTAATAAATAATAAAAAGTACCATAAAAATAGTCCATATAACTTGCATGATAACTTTGTGTGAGGAACATAAAGAAAGTTGCTATTGTCCTTTTCTCTCTAAAAATGCCAGTCATTGGTCGCCATTCACTTTTATATTATAGAAAAAGAGAAGCTTGAATATTCTGGCAGATGATGAGAGAGAATTATCAATTTTGGTTCAACTACCCTGTATAAGACAATTCCATCATGAATTCAGCCAAATTGATGTTTTATGCAGTTATTTTAGATGAGTTTAAAAACAAAGAAAAGAAAAAAAATGTTCATTACACTTAATAGCAAGGTAGTAGTGGTAATTTAATATTGCAACACATTGAGTCTGTTGGCACAGCAAACATTAATAGTATAGTACAGAATGTACTGTACACAAACCACAGACCATCAGCAGTACACCTGAGGATGGACCACTTCTAGGGTGCTTACCTTAATTTCCTTAAAGTTGAATGTGACCTTGCAGTATTTGCAGTTCAGGGTTCGGGCCTCGCACTCCCGCTCATTATGGCGATCTTTCTCGCTAAGCAAGATGACTGCTTGGCATGCTTCACATTTTACACGTTCAAAGTCACAACGACCTTCATGTTGACCCTAGTGAAGAAAAGAATTGTAAATGTCTAGCAGGACTGTTAAATGGAACAATATCATAGTTAGCTTACTGTGTATGACTAACTGTCAACTCTTAAATTGTCTTCCATGTGCCTCATTTACAATTATCGTAGCATTAAAACAGCTTTTTATATAATAGCTGTTGTTCATGCCATTTATTTCCATGAAATTTGTATGCATGTCCTGTTTTCAAGTTAGTAAATGGTCACAAGACGTTACTGGCTGAAAGTACAGACTGACCTTGTGATTAGAACAAGACTAAGAAGTGTGTCTACATTACCCAACAGAATTCCTGTAAATTTACAGTTTCAGAAATCCCTGAGATGTGCTTAAAAGGCATAATTCATAAAAAATAAATAGAAATTCTGTCATTATTTACTCCCCTTTTTGTTGTTCCAAACCAGCATGACTGACTTCCATGAAACAAAAAAAGATATTTTAATAACATACTGGTCTCGCTTTTAAAATATTTCCAAAAGTGGTCTGTTCCTTGCACAAAGTTAGCGCATGGCTTCAGAAGACTTGGAATATAGAGTTCAAGTTGCATGAAAAAATCCTAAAAGCTTTAAATCCTAAAAGCTTCAGTCCCCATTCAAAATAACTGCACAGAAAAGGGCGCTCAGTATATTTTTTACAAATTTCTTATTTTGTGTTCCACAAAGGAAAGAAAGTGAAATGGTTTGGAACAACAATACGGTGAGAAAAATTTCTAAAACATTATTTTAACATTGATTTACTATATTTTCTATGTGCGAGACATTACTGCTTTTCGTAACATGTAATTTTAGTTTTTATTACTCCAGAAATAATACATCTGATCTGTATATGCATATATAGTTGCTGTTTTATTTTTCATTATTTTGTTTTACTTGAACATTTATGCAAGCCATTACAACCATTACAGGCAACCAATGTACATTTTTATAGTTTATGCTTCACTACCTCTTCATACTTTTAGTTTCCTTTCTCAGTTGTCTAAATCAAAGGTCAAACAATTGTACTCCGGCTGTGTCGTGCAAATGTGCTGCCTATTCATAGAACATTATATACGATAATGCTAGAGTTAAGCAGAAAGGGTGTGGTAAATGTCACGGCAGTTATATCTGTTACTCAGAAAAAGCAAACAAGATAAGTATCAAGCTAGTTCGATTAGATACCTTACCACTTTGTCAAACTACACTCCAAAGAAATTGTGCAATTTAATGTTAATGTTCACAAAGTTAATGTGAAATGCTGTTCGCAACATATTTTACTTCCATAATGTGACCACAGTATCAAAGGTCAATAGACAATAGACAATAAGGAATAATGAATTTAACATTGAAGTTTACACATTATTCAAAAGAAAATAAATTTTCTTGATCCAATTAATTCCAAGTGGATAAAAACCAATGGGTTGCTAACAACAATTCTTGTCAATACCTGGAATACCTATTGCAAGAACATTTAGGGGAATTTCTTTTATCACCATGTCTCCACAAAGATGAATCACTGAAACACTGACTCATCGGAGTTATGTTAGAACAGCTCTAGTCAGGGTTAAGGTTACTTAGTCACTAAATAAGTCAGAACGGAAAAATGCTATGAGACTGATACTTTTACCAGCTAAATAGAAATAAAAAACCAAGACAAGGTTAAGCTTGATTACTTTAACAAAGTTAAACTGATTTCAGGTCTTTAAAAATAAGACTGAAAGTCAGAATGTAAACTTGGCAATCAAAATCTGTTATGGTTTTGGCCGTTTAAAAAACAAAACTACACTGAACAAGATAAGCTTTTGAAAACAACTAGCTTTTCATACGGTAATGCTGGTACTTTCCAGCAAGCTTTGGGACTTTCCGCCCAACCCCCTTTCCTGCAAACTTGCGGATGTGAGCAGGCGTTGTTTCTTTTGTAAACAGACTAAATGTTTATTAGTATTAGGTTATTTGCTTAGTTTTTGTCAGGTTATTTGCTTAACTGCTGGGTTTGGCTTGAAATATGTTCAAAGTCACTGTGACTATCATAGTAGTTGGCATTTAAAAATAAAGAACATTCAATATGACAAGCCAGGTGAACTATGTTCTTACCTCATATTCTTTCAGTGTACCAGACCAACTACAACCATCATTTGGGCATTTGGCAGGCAAGCTATCAATTTCTCTTCGTGCTGCATTATCAGGAAATGCCTATGTGGGAGTAAAACACCATGGATTTTTTCATTAATGAATACCTTTTGAAATTTTTATTCTGGTAACTGCTAAACATTTTTCCCAGAGCCAGTAGGTACATGTCATTGTGGAGTTTTTTTTTTTCTTTCTTTCTTCCCACTGAGTAATTCTACCTTCACAATGTACATTTGGCAATAACAGAAATGTAAACATTAAATAAGAGTTACCAGGAATTAAAAACTATGATAGATTTCCAAGAGGTATAATTTAAGAACATAGCTTACCACTGTAATATTGAGCATAGACATTGCCTCTTCAAATATACCCTCAGCACGACAGGCTTCGCAGGGTATGGGCCCTGAGCTAATGAAGAGAAAAGATTTTACTTTAACAGTGCAGCCTCAAAGGAGAGCATGGGAAAAGGCAATCAAACAATAAGCAGACTTTAAACACCACAATTTTGGGAAACCATTCATATATAGCCTTCTCTTTCATCAGGCTATTTAAACAAAAAGAAAGAAGTGCTCTGATCATGGTAAAATTGAAGTGAAAGCAGCATGTGTGCAGTAATAAACAGAAGTGAAGAATTTCTGAAGAAGGGTAGGCCATAAGGGTTTTGCAAAAAATGTTGTGTAGCATTTCCTTCTTTAAAACAAAAATGGGAAAAAGAAATGGAGGATCAAATATCAGATGATGCTTGATTCTTCCAGAGAATACATTCATCTTCTGTCAGTCTTAGGCACACAATTGTTCAGTTTAAAATTTTACTTCGTCTTCATTGGTCCAAGGACAGATTGCCAAAGATTAAAATTGATGTGGAACCTACATGTGACGGATGTAAACAAGCTCCTACCACTTTATGTCATATGTTTTGGTCATGCCCTAAATTGCTAGAATACTGGGGTTTAGTTTTTGAGACCTTTTCTAAAATGTTTGGCAAACCCATTGCTCCAGCCATGTTGACAGCAATATTTGGAGATGTTAGTCAAAATTATAATCTAAGCAAGAATAATAAGATTAAGATTAAGAAGAATAGTCTGATGCTATTGCTTTCTGTTCACTTCTTGCCAGGAGGCTAATTTTGTGCAAATGGAAAGACTCTTCACCTCCAACATACGAACACTGGATTAAAGATGTCATGTATAACATACAATTGGTAAAGCACCGATGCTCTATGAAAGGGTCAAATAAAAGATTCTCTACCACTTGGCAACCTTTTCTGACTTTTGTGGAGAACACTACTGCAAAGGAATTGTTCTGAATGTACATGTTTATGTATTATTAACATTACTTTCCTCTTTTATTTATTTCTTTTTTTAATGGTCCGACTGTTATATGGGGTTGGGGTGGGGTCCTTTATTTTCTCTTCTGAAATTGGTGGGGTGTTCTGTTTTGTTGTGAATGTTTTTTTCTTTCAATAAAAAAAACCTTGAATAAAAAAAAAAATAAATAAAAAAAAATGTAGTGTAGCATTCAAGAATGTTTACCCATATTACATATCTTCTCTTTTTAGTAGTGTTGTACGAAATGCCCTGCTTGTATCGCAATGCCTCATTTTACTAGTACCGGTATTTTAAGAATGACAGCGTTTTAATAAGTATTTCCTGAGTTGCATTGACGTGCAACAACAAAGCAATGTATGTGCACCACTTTGCTTCCTCTCCATACAGGCACACTGGCCGTGCCAAACTTTATACATATCAGTTCAGTAGTAGTATCAAGACATTTTAGTCAAGTAGCTATCATACTATCGAAGTCATAATTCTGGTATCATGACAACACTATTTTTTTGGCCACATCCTATACTGGGGTGCATTTCCCATACAACGACGTAACACATTGCTCAACTACCATAGTACAATGCATCGCTAAATAAATGAACTACATAGTCATGACTGTTTCTCGAAACCGCATTGTCGCAAACTTCTTTTAATTAATTTGGCATCTGCAGACTAATTATTTTGCTTTATTTCCAGATTTAATCATAGGCTCCTTCTTACTTACTAGTGCACATAGCCTACACACATGCACACTCTTCAAAAACAGTGCTTTAAATCTCTCGACAAACTAAAAGACATCAATTAAATTTGTACATATTCGAAATGAATGATATAGATTTTACTGAATGTCAGCTTGCTTATTTTGCTCCAGATAAGGATTTATTAAGGATTTAAGAAACTATGCTTCTAACCACAGGTCTGTCATTCCAACCACACAACTTTGCGATGCTGTTTGCAAATGTTCGTTGGAACTATGGTTTCAAGAATCACCAATTCATTGAACTATGCTGATAACAACAGATCTTGTGACCACAGTTGGCTAACAATGCTTTTGGGAAATGCACCTCTGGCTGACAAATTTAAAGACTTTTTTGTATTTTTGAAAAGGACACTGAACAGACAATTTGTTAAAATGCAGATTCTAATATGTTAATACACTGATATTTGTCATTTAACTGAACAAGCCATGTCAACGAACTAAATAATGCTATTCGTGAACAAAAACCAATGACTGCACGAAAGGGGGCATGTTATATGATATATGAACTGTATGTTAAATGTAAGCTGATGTCATAGCATGTTTTTCACAGTTTCCTTTCGCCGTTTCTTGAGTTTCTTACTTTCTTTGTTGATCTGTAGACATTTTAATAACAGTTGTGTCAGTTGAACGACTCTTTGGAATGACACTTGGTCACCACCAACTGGTGTAATCATGCAACTTACAGAAAGTCACTGAATAATTCAGTGAAGAAATCCAATGTTTTTAGTGTCACTGGGATAAAATAAAATTCCCACTTCAACGAACACAAAATTAGTTCACAAAAATGGCAAGAGCTGGAGAAAACTGACAGGGATTTTCTTAGAAACTGTGCCGGGCTGACTATGCATGCACAAACCAGCATTGCTCTTTGAAACCACAATCACCAGCACACAGACTTCGGACAAGCTCCTGCCCCAAACATTACACATTCATCCTGGTATGAATGGAGACCACAGATTTTTGATGGATTCCTCACCTGTACCTTAACCATATTCTTTAAATAAGTGCCCCTCTGGGTTTGTTCAAAATTATCTCATTGTCTGCGCCTCATCTGCTCCACTATAACTAGTGCAGGAAGCTAACACAATGGAAATAATTCGTAAATTTGCTGACATCACTTTCCACAAGAAGAAACTGACCAAGCAACTTGTTACCAGGCCAAAAGATGACGGTGCATGAGATCATGCGTAATGAGTGGAAACCATGACGTGCACACCAGTGCAAGTCTGTCTGTCTTCAACCAGCCAAAGATATCGCACGGTGCCCCGTCACCCTCCAACTCCCACCCTCCCCATTTAACACTGAATGAGTTGCGACTTGTTCCTTCACAACAAGGCGCAAAGTCACTTTCCAAAACCTTTCCCTTCTCTGCTCCTCTCTGGTAGAACTGCTAACCTTCACCCAAACTGCTGAAACTTCAACACTTTCAAGAAGCAGCTGTAGACACAGCACTAAGCCACTCCACAACTCACAACCAGTTTACTTGCACAAAAAAATCCGCTTCTCTCTTTTCTGTATTTCTCCTCTGCTTTGATTTACTTCCTAATCTAGCTTTCTAATAAACATGGCATAGTATACAGTTAATATTTTGCCTCTGACAAGCTGCTTATGTCCGTCTATTGTAAGTCGCTTTGGATAAAATCATCTTAAATTTGAAATGCTCAACAGCTCCTCAATTTCTCACCAAACTCACAGAAGCAGGTAGTTTTGGCAAAATTACTGCATCCTTCCTCGCTTGCAAAGCAATCGATATGGAATCCAGGAAATCAGAGAAACCCTGAATGCAACTATAGTGAGCCAAGACAGGATTTTTTTTTTTTTTTCTAATTTGTTTCAACAGGTTATGACCAGGAGTTCCTTTAGAACAGTGGGGGATGATTGGTGAAAAAATAACTGCTAGACTCAAGTTTAGTTGGCTGAAGGAGAAATTTGACAAAAGGGATCTCACTCTTCTCCCCACTTTATTGTTGCTGTATTGTTTGAAAAAAAAAAAAAAAATGTTCCTCAAATGAAATCATGAGATTAGGATGCTGACATACCACCCCTTATTTTGACAACTGGTACTTAAAACACATTCCAATCCAGTGCAATCCATTCATCTCCAAGCTGATGTCAGACCTACAGTATGTAAGATGTTATGGGTAAGACAGCTTCACAACTGGGTTTACATTCAGATGGCTTAGTGCAGTACTTCTCACATTGATCCTGAATATGTCCCTTATCAATAATACTCAGTTCAGGTTTTCAGTCTCTACTAATAAGCTGTCATAGATGATGTGTTGAATCAGGTGTGTCAGATGAGGAAGACATAAAAAAAATGTGTGGTGGTCGGGTAATGCATCAGGTGATGGCTTAGGATGGGTGTGACTGGGACATCATGCTCATGTGTTGTTAAGCAAAAGAAGCATCAAGAAAATAAATCCTATCAGTTTGCATTTGATTTATTAATCTCTTAATTTTAAAATTTGTTTTACTCCACATCTTTTCAAATTTAATTTAATTTAATTTAATTTAATTCAATTCACAGTCATAGACAATTAATTCAACCACTTTTAATTTTTATTATTATTATTATTTTTTTTTTTTTCAATCCTTGATTGCAAATAACCCATGCCGATTAACACAACAGTTTTAATTATTCACATGCAGCTCCATTCACAGTAAATGCTGCTCCTCATGAACTCTGTTTCTGCATGTGCGGTTTGTTTGGGTTTCCAATAATGTGCATTTGGGAACGCATATAAAGTCTGACCCGCTTTGTGTTTCATAAGTGTTGCACTGTTATCATTTACATGCGTGGAGCATGTCTCGGCAGCTCAGTTAATAAACTTTATCTCTGCATATGCTATGAGTTTGGATTGCTTATAACATTCATCTGGGAACGCAATGTGTTCAATTTCACCAACACAGGGGAATACATCAATATGTTTCTAAATATGCAAATTGTTGTTCATCACGATTTCAAAATCAAAGTTTAAACCTTAGTTTGCATGTTTTGATATCCACATGTTCTTGTTTAAGAAACTACATTGGCTGTAGCATTTCTATCATAAAGAAGTGGACAAATATTAAATATTAAGTAGACATTTGAATTAAATGTTGATGGACCAATATTAAACAAGAATTTGATCATGCTGTAAAGTGTTACAACATTACATAACTTGATTATATATATCATATTATGTATTTTAAGTGTTGTTAAATAAAACCAAATTATTACATGCTTTTGATACTTTATTTGAAACAATTATTACTGCCTGATTGTTATTATATATGTAAATTAAGTCATTTTAAAGGCTATTGTTCACTTAGGTCTATTTTTATTACTATAAAAACAGTATCAGATTACTTGATTAATCGTCAAAGTAATCAACCAATTAGTCGATTACCAAAATAACTGTTAGTGAAAGGCCTAGTTGTATCATATAAATACTTGTCCTAATAGGATAACAACTAAATGTTGACAATAATTATAGCCAAATGACTGACACCCAAGTAAAGCTCACCAAAGACTGAAAATATCCTAGGACATATCCACAGAGAGAGTATATCCAGATGCAAGTAGAACCCTCTGGGTTAAGAGGCAAAAGAGTGGATCAACATCAAGCAAAAGGAGGGATAATTTTCCATCTAGCTACAGTGCAGAGGTAGATTAAAGAGATTGGGAATGTCCATGGAGAGGGTGGCAATTAATGCAGAGCATGAGGCAGAGGGTTGCCCTGGGTACCTGGTGAGTTGTTTAAAACAGAACACACAGAAGCGATGTCCACACTGTGCTTGGAAAGGTTTCCTAAGAATCTCTTTGCATTGCTGGCATTGATATTTTGGTTCCATGGACACTGACAACACTTCTCGAGATATCCCAGGCAATGTGGAGTCCAACGAGGATGGTAAAGATGGACGTGCCATTGCCTTCCATTTACCCACAGTACCAGCAGTGCTGATCATCTGTAAAAATGTAGAGCACAACTTATCAGAACAACAGAACAATTGGTAACACTTAATAATAACGTTCAGATATGTCATTTATAAATAGTTAGTTAATGATGAACTAATCATTTACAAAACATGACTATACATTCATAAATGATTAATAAGTGATATGTTAACATTTTATTAATGTTTTATTATTTCAGTTATAAGTCACTTATAAGTTATTAGTTAATGATGAACAAATCATTTCCGAATTTTTTTTTTGACTATGTTCAAAAATTATTAAGTGGTATACTAATGGATTTACAAATGTGTTGTAAATTATCTTTAAAAATGTGTAAATCATGAAATAAATCAAACAGATCATTAGTAGATGGTTTCTAAATTATTAGTCGATACATTATTTACATTTACATTTATGCATTTGGCAGACGCTTTTATCCAAAGCGACTTACATAGCATTATACTATACATTTGTATCGGAGTATGTGCAATCCCTGGGATCGAACCCATGACCTTGGCATTGCTAGTGCCATGCTCTAACCACTGAGCTACAGGAAAGCTTTATCACTTATAAATCATGAACAAATGATGAACAAACCATTAGTAAATGATCAGTATATGATTTATTGATGAAGTTGTAAGCTGGTCTGTGTTCAAAAGCACAAACATGCAGGTATGGTAAAGCACTATTTTTAAGAAGAGCAATTTGTTTGTTTTGAAGTGGATAAACAACATAAAATTACATTTAAATCTCATTTTTTACTTCCATTATATGAAATATTTTGTGAAATATGACAAACGAGGGAAAGAGTATATATAACAAGTCAGACCAGAATGTGAATTTATAGTTGACTGAGGAGGATTACTCTGCGATTTCAGAATAAGAGAAAATTATTTATCAGCCTAAAAGTCACCATTACAGAGCAAAAATGAAGAGCAAAAATGATTGTTCATGTATTTTCAGAAAGTGCCTTGTTTTTTGTTGTTGTTTTTTACATTGTACTTAAATTTAAAAAATATAGTTAAAGACACCTAATTTAAATTGTGACCAAATTGTACATATAAAAGTATATGTATGCTACTTATTTCCAGGTGTGTTACCAAGATGAGTAGATGTACAAATTTTAGTTTTTAACATTTTTTATTAGTTTTATAATATACTAAAACTAAAGTTGGTTGACATTTTATTTAACACCCTATTTTCTTTGACAATTTATTTTTGACAATTTCTTTAACACCCAGTTGTTAATCTTTTAGCCTATTTGTTGAGGTAATGCAACCATGGATTCCTCTGGGCTTTTCAAAGTGGTGTCTGTGACCCATTGCCATGGGCTCCGCAAAATAATTCGTATTTCCAGACTTCAAGTCAGATTTTTTAAAAATATTTTATCTGAAACGTGCTACTCTTTTTATTCCAAAGTCACTTACAATGCATTTAATGTCAAAAAAGCAAAAGGTATACACTTAAAAGTAGGTACTTCAAGGTTTCTACAGATATATTTTCATGCCTGTGTGAAAAGTAGTTTTGGTTCATTTTTATTACACGCTTCAGGATGAAGTTCACGGAGACAAAAGTACAACGTTTTGCTGTTATTTTGAAGGTACACAAATAAAAATAGGCCCTTTACCATTTTGAATGAAGCCTTACCCTTATCTGATGGAGTATTTTTAAGTTTTAAAGGGATAGTTCACCCAAAAATGAAAATTCTGTCATTAATTACTCACCCTCATGTCATTCCACAGCCATACTACTTTCGTTAATCTTCGGAACACAAATGAAGATCTTTTTGATGAAACCTGAGACCTTTCTGTCCCTCTGTTGACAGCTTCGCAACTACTACTTTTACACTTCAAAAAGTTCATAAAGAGATCATAAAACTAAGCAATTTAAATCGAGTGGTTTAGTCAAAATTTTCTGAAGAGACACGATCACTTTATATGATTAACAGATTGAATTTTGGCTTTTATTTCACATATAAACATTCATTAACACACATATCATTTGTGGTAAATGGAAGCTCAAGCTATTTGCTTGACTTGCAGAAACCAATGAGGTTCATTCTTGTGTGTTATGCAGCACGTTTGCGCTTCCAGAAGAGCCAATGAGGTTTGATTTCACGCATCAAGCAGGTTCAGTTGAGCTTTTGTTTTTGTTCACTGATCAATGTTTGAAAGTAAATAAAAGCCTAAATTAAATCTTTTCATCATATAAAGTGATCGAGCCTCTTCAGAAAATTTGGACTAAACCGTTTAAATTCATATAGATTAGTTTCACGTTCTCTTTATGAACTTTTTGAAGCATCAAAGTTGAGTAGCTGTCCATGGAAAGTACAGAAAGCTCTTAGATTTCATCAAAAGATCTTCAAGATCTTTGATGAACCAAAGTCTTATTGGTTTGGAAGGACATGAGGGTGAGTAAATGATGACAGAATTTTCATTTTTGGGTGAACTAAATCTTTAAGTATTTTAAGGAGTATTTCCACTGATTTAATCCAAGTGATCGCACCGGCGCCTCACACCCACACACACATATCAGTTCTTCTCACATAGCTTGATATCGTAAACTCTTATGAGACAACTGAACAGAGAAAAGTTATTTGGTTACTGAATTTAATTTGTCTTTTGTACAATATGTAGGCTGTGCCGGTCAGCATAAGCATGCCTTGGTGTTATTCCAAACACATCTTTTGCATGTGTGAAGTGTGGGTTACACTTTATTTTACAGTACGTGTACTTACAGTGTAATTACCCAAGAAAGTACTGGTAATGTAAGTTAACTACATGGGTTAAAGGTTAGGTTTAGGCATAAGTTCAGGGCTAGTACCTAGTTATAACCCAGTTATTGTAATTGCTATAATATACAATACATAGTACAGTATGTATATGGGAGACAGGACGCTCAACACATGAATGAGGGGAAACATGAACATAAGTAAACTAGCCTAAGAAAAATAGGTTTTTAACAGGATGGCATACAGCAGTATGAGTAAAATAGATGCCCCAACCACGTTTAAGTTCAAAGTCTTGACGCACTTTTATACCACTGATGTGACATCTTTGACGTTCTTCACCGAGCACTTAGATATACATGGGAGCGTTTGAAAGCATATATTAGGGATCTGCTGATAGACACCTGCTTTCGAACGCTCCCGTGTATGCATGGGCGGATTGGCCATCTGGCAATTCTGGCAAATGCCAGAGGGGCCGGACCATTTTTTTTAATGTGGGCCGGTCAGTTTTATTGTTATTATATATATAAATAAATAGTTTTTACAGACTGACAGCTCACTGTGGTAATAATAATATTAATAATAATAAATGTTAAGCATATGGCCTAGTCGGCAACGGCCGGCCCGGTCCCGAGATGGGCCGATCGGACCGTTTCAAGTCCACAACGTTGATCTAATGGCTTTGTCGGACATAAACGTGGATACGGCGTTATGATTGGTTAGATCGCCTGTCAATCAAACTCAGTCAAAATCAAGCACGTCATCAGAGAGAGAGCACAACACGAGCAAATTGTCAGTAAAAGTTAGAAAAAAGGAAAGGCGGTGCAGAAAATGTTCGAGAAAGCAAAAAAAAAAGGGCTCTTATTTAAGTCCGACGCTGCCAAATGCCCAAAATTAACCGAAATCTTTTCAAAGGGTTTAAATTCAGCTGCTGCAGTGGAGGACAGTAGTGCCGTAGAGGTAAGAAAGAACAGAAAATACAGCTAGCTCTAGTCATTTTCATGCAATTCACACTACTTTGCTCCAGTGTTTTTTGTTTGTTTGTTTTGTTTTTGTATTAAACAAGCGTAGCATACAACCCCCGTATATTTTAAAATGTCATTACTTTGTGATAATTGGTTACAAGTGTTAGCTAGCCTATTACTAAATTACATGACTGAAATATCAACAGATAAGGTGGGATTTAGGGTAAACAGACTGCTGTAGGCTACTTGCAATTTAGTCAAAAACACGTCAAAAACGTATAGCAACCCGGGTTAAAAAAAAATAGTAGGCTACACTTCCATAATGTACTTAAAGTGCTCTCGTACTTTATAGATTGTACTTCCATAGTGTTTTTTAATACAATTCTTCTTTAGTACTTCTTAAGATAATCTTAAGAACATCTAAGTGTACTCAACTGTGCTATTTTGAGACACCATGAAATATGAACTAAAATGTGCTTTTAACATACTCTCTCTGTTACCACTTATACTACAACTAAATACATATGGTGTCTCAAAATTGCACAGTTGAGTACACTTAGATGTTCTTAAGATTATCTTAAGAAGTACTAAAGATTTTTTAGCATATTAAGTACAAAATTAGTGTGAAAATAGAGCACTTTAATTACATTATGGAAGTGTACTTTTTTTCACCTGGGAATGCGTGTGTCCGTGGGTGGGGCTGTGTGGGTGTGGTAATGTGGGCTGGTGTGGCTACAGTGCCAGGGCTGAATTTTTTTCCCAGTCCGCCTCTGCATGTATGTGTAAGCGCTTGGTGAAGAACGTCAAAGGGCCTGTTTGCACCAGGTCACTTCATGCACTTTCTCTCATCGGATAGCTTTCCGATCGTGAAAGTGTTAGCTAGCCTGTTACTAAATTACATGACTGAAATATCAAGGTGGGATTTAGTGTAAACAGACTGCTGTAGGCTACTTGCAATTTAGTCAAAAACACGTCAAAAACGTGTACCCTAACAACTGCATAGCAACACCTTAGCAACCACCCCAAATACCCTAGCAACCGCACAGCAACACCTTAGCAACCAATGAGTGTACCCTAGAAACCGCATAGGAGCACCTTAGCAACCACCCTGAGTACCTTAGCAACTGCACAGCAACACCCTAACAACCTCCCAGAATACTCTAGCAACTACATAGAAACACCCTAGCAACCATCTATCTATCTATCTATCTTGCTTTTAAACTACTAAACTAAAACTATTTCAAACTGAAAAGCTTTTAAAACTACTCCAAACTTTCTGGCTTCTTTGACTTTTTCAAGCCAACTTAAAGGGCATATTGCAGGTTAAACATTTTTTTCCGAGATGAATATATAACCTTGCACGAAAATACCATATGAAAAGGTACTGCAGGATTTAAAAATGTTTTGCAGGACATAAGGGCACAAATTTAGTAGATAAAGTGACGGTCTCTGTAAAAACCGCTTTTTTTCAGCGTCGCGTCATTTTAAGTCACGATTGGGAGTCGTTCGCCTAGCTCTGTGTTGACTCAGTGCAGAGTAGGTTGGTATTTAGTAACAGCGGTCGTGAATCAGTGTGTTTTCGGTAGTTTTTGTATTCTATTTATCATCGTCATGGTAAATTATTGTGTTTGTGGAGGTTGCACAAACTCCAGCCTGTCAGGACATCGAGTTTACTAACAAGAAAAAAGGACGGTGCTATCTTCCGTGCCAGGGTGTGTTTTGTGCAGGTGAAGAGACGGGACTTCACTTCTGCATAGCTTCGATAAACGCATTCATTTTAGACCGTAGGATTATCATCATCCCGGCGATATGATGGAGTTCAACATTGTAATACTACCGTACATTCAAGTTCACTCAACTACGCACTCACGACGTCATATGCGTCCTCAGACTATCAGTGAATGGGCACGGAATAAACTCATAATACAGAATTAATGAATAAAGGATAACATGAAAAACATACAGTATACTGTCTGTGGTTCGGCCGCCGGCGGGAGACATGATGGTCACGGAGATGCAACTCAACAAAAACGTGAACTGTGCACCGTAAGTCTTTTAGGCTAACGAGTGTGACATACGCCTGATCAAAGTTTATTAGTTTCTGTTAGTAATCAATACTCCTAACGTTAGATGACCAATACTAGCTTTGCTATTGCCTGATACATGATAATAATCTGTACAATATTGTGATTGGAGCACAGTCAGGATTGGGCAAAAATACATCAAAAAGTATTTTAAAATAAAATACCAAATACCTTAATTTTAAGTGTATCAAAATAAACTACAAAATACAGCAGCCACACTATGTATCAAAATAAACTACTGTATTTTTGTATTTTAAAAAATACTAAAAAATACTTACACAAGGGAGCATGAATTTTTTTTTCACAAACCTTCCATCAATTGGCCTATTTGATCTATTCCTTCATCATTAAATGGATTCGATTAAGTAAACAATGTTTGATGTATTAGCAACAGCTTTTCTCTGCCCGAGTCATGCAATAAATCTGACATATGTAAGCAGTTAAAGGCACAATACGTACAGTAGCATTTTTTGAATAAAATATCCAAAATCTACTAGAACAATGTTATATTTTGTTGACTTGTGTACTTACAATATCCCAGATGTTTCAAAGAATGTCTAAATCCAGAGAAATAAGCAATTTTTATGGCTTCTTGTTTAAATTTTGTTTTCTTGATTTACCGGAAGGACCAAGTTTACATATTTTACAAGTTTACATAATAATTTACATATTGTGGCTTTAACAGATCAAATATTAACATATGCCTGTGATCTCCCAGATGAAGGTTAGTTTTAAAGTAACCAACAGTTCAATATTTAACAGTTTGCGCATGACTCAAAATTGTATCCTAATTTAGTTACTTGGTGTTTGGTAACGAGGGGCCTACTTTGCATCAGCAACACTGACTCAATGACAAAAGTCATTTATAAGAAGACAACTGATGGCACCTGTATTCATAGCAACTAGTTTCTAACTAATTAATCATTTTTTGTTAATCATAAATATAGGGGGCTGCTGCTCGGTATAATAGTTTTCAAGAACATTATGTAAATTGGTAAACTATTTAGCCTAGGCTACTAAAACGAACACAAACTTAACATCTGTTCTGAACTCAGCAAGTCTGGGCAAACTTCTGAGTAAGCACCAATAAGAGGCCGCATTTTTATGATGTCATAATGTAGACATCTTACAAAGTATTTTATAGTATTTTAAAACTACAAAAATACAAAACACTAAAGTATTTTGATACAAAATACAAAGCCATTTTCATCAACCCTATCAAATACAAATTACAAAATACTATTTTGTATTTGAAATACATGTATCATAAATACTGCCCATCCCTGAGCACAGTGTTACATAACGTTAGCTAACGTGTATATATCTACGAGCTAACTTCAATCTCCTGCCCTGTTCTCCACTGGTTCTCCTCACACAATAACTCAATTCGTCTCCTCTGACCATTGTTCTGTCTAATCCTGGCCTGTCCCTGCTCTCTTGGCCGCATAGCAGGCTAATTGTATGGCTGTAGTCTGTCATATGAGTATGAATAAACATTTACAATTTCCTCAGCGTCCAAACTGTCATTGCGATCCATTGTTTTCCTATTGTTTATATTGACCGCACTCCCTCCCATTACGTCACTTCCGATTTGGCATTTTTCAGATGCGGAAGTAAGATTTTCTCACAAAAACGACAGGAGCCTAAGTAGCGTATTTATACGTGTATTTTAAAGAAAATCTAGTTCCTACATTATTTTTCTATACAATGAATCACTGAAGCTCTAACCTGCAATATGCACTTTAAAGTTTGTCTACGAACTTTACTTATCTAGTTTAATCTGGACTACAACATGCCCTATAATGATTGAAAATGTTCTGATTATTTGTTATTGTTCAGTAACACTTAGCAACATAATGCTTCATTAGTTAACATGTTAATTCATTATTACCAAACTGACAATGAAAAATTGTATTTGTGTTATCATTTGCAATTTATTTATTTGCTATTTTAGAATTTAGTTATTCATCTTATTTATATAATTATTTAACCTGACTTACTACTGTTCCAAATATAAGTTGCTTAAAAATAAAATATATTGTGTTCAATGAAAAAAAAAAAGTTTTTTACCCAGACATTTAAAAATAACACATTTTAGAGCTGTAATGGCACTCAGTTTTTACCAGTTACAATTTGCTTTTAGTCATTAACTTCAAACCTTCCATTTTAATCCTTGTATTATTTGAAGGTCTGTTAAAGTAGGAAGTATGATCAACTCCACATATCAACTGACATATCAACTATTTTGCGCAACTTTAAACCGCCAACCTTACTCAGTTTAAATCATCTCACACACACACACACACACACACACACACACAAAAAACCCATTTGTCAAAAGTCATCTCTAGGGTAGGCCTCAATTGTAGCCTGCGAACAAAATATGTTGCCGAGTTGCAACTACTAATCCATTCAACGGTATTAATAATCAAAACCAACAAATTATACTAGATATATTTATCAAGTGCCTTTATAGCTACGACAAAAAACATCTAAACCAATTTTTAAAAAAACTGACCTAGCAGTTGAAAGCAATGTATCTAGACTGCTTCCTGACTCTCCGAGTGAGAAAGTAAAATGGCAACTGGCTTGAGCTTGCGCACACACTGTCCAACTACACTGTCGCGATTTCGACACACTACGTTCAACGTGAATATAGAATCAACGAAGAAAATTTTAAAAGTTACTCACCAAAATACTACCAAATACTGTGGCGAAAAAAACTAACCGTCAGTGTTCGTGTTATGAATATCTGTGAAGTCCCGCCCCTAGAACGCGCACATGCGCAAGTAGTCAAGCACGCTACAGTGACAGCAAGAGGACAGTAAAGCCCCTACAAACCATGATGCGTGATCTCCCTGGTTCTTTCCTTAGTATTTTAAAAATCTCTCGAGGATATTATTGTCGACGTTCATATGGAGGTATTTTTAAGTTTTTAGAGTTCAACTACGTCCATAGTTAAATGCAATCTGTTAAATTGCACGGTGTAATAGGGTAGCAAGCGTGTTTTATTGCAAAAATGTCTGACCTTGCAAGTAGCTCACTGGCTAACCAGTACTGTGAAAGCGTTTAGTTCAACAATATACTGGTCAGTCTGTCATCCAGCACAACTTACTTGATCGTCTACAAAATGTACTAGTTGAAATGAAGTGTTTGGGGTTGCCTTTCATCTCAACAACGACAGCTTTAAACTTCATTGTACCGATTAAACTACACCAGTAGACCGCTACCAAATAATTAAAGTTAATTTCATCTAATAAACCGCATATGCACGACCACGTCTGTCATGCTGTTTGATAGTTATCTTTTAAGACTATTCGCGCGATCGTCGCTTAGCTAAAAATGTTATATTTTCACGGTTATAGAATATAAACGTGTTGAGCGATCTGTGCTGGTTCTACCGTTGGTCTACAAATATCTAAAAAGCAAATGTCTGATTTTTAATGTAATGTTTTAGTGTTTTTTAATTATTTCATTAAACTATTTTATTCTTTTATTTTTGTTCATCTCCTAATGACTTAATGTTTCCTTGGTACTTGCTTCGGTTCACAGCAACGCCTGTCTCTGTTATTGTAGGTGGGTAAACGTCTATGGGAGACCATATCAAATTGTTCTAACATCAAAAGGGAAAAAAAAAAAAAAAAAAAAACTGTTGCGTTTCCATGACTTTCCAAACTGTATGTGTGTCTTTCTTATGAGGAAAATAAAAGAAGATATTTTGAGAAAGGTCTGTGTTTTTTGTTTGTTTGTTTGTTTGTTTTTGTTTTTGTCACACCCAAACTTTTACCAATATTCTTCAAAATTAAATATCTTCTTTTGTGTTCTGCAGAAGAAATGCATACAGGTGTGGAACAATAATGTAAAACAACAATGACGTAAAACGACACACGTGTAGTCTTATAAATGTACATTACAAAATGAAAATTTTAAAAACTTTGCTAGGTTTAGAATGTTAATTTTTGCAGATATGTTTCATCACATGCATCTGAAAAGTATCCGTGAATTCTGTTGAGAAATTTAAGTTGCTAAGTGTTCCAACATAACTTTGTAATTTGATCTACAAACACATTACCACCCTAATACAGAACACATACCACAGACATCCATTTTTTTTAAAATAAAGCTACGCGTAATCATACTACAGTTTATCTTTTCAAGAAAACTTTGAATTATAGATTAAAAAAGTTCTCAAAGTGTTTTATTTACTATACTATGAGGGATTCATTTTTATCCAAAATGTAGCTCAGTAAATAGGCTAGGCTGCATTTCCCAGAAGCATTGTATATCATAGTGACAATTGGTGCCAGTGGTTTCTATGATCTACTTAGAGTTACAGTGTTTTTGAGAAATGCTACTCAGTTCAACTAGCAAATAGTCATACCTCACAACGCCAATAAATCTGTGAATCATCAAAACAATTTTCTAAAAAAAAAATATTTTTATACAGAAAACAATTTAATTTGACACTTAAATTACCTCTGATGTAACTGACTCATTTTTATAAGTTCCTAACTTTGATAAAGTCTCTGTGGTGCCCTGTTGGCCTTGTATAACCAGTACAAAATTTAAAAGGTATTTATTACTTACACTAGATAATGTTGCATATACATTACACCATCACTTCAAAAGTATTTTACTTGAAATCAGATGTCTGAGTAATACTGAAAATATTAAATTGCAGATAATCAAATAATGATCAATGGTGCAAACAGAATTCAATTCTGCTGTAAAGCAGTGCTTAAAAAGACAATAGTGTCATTATTCAGCTGAAGTCAGTTCAGTGTTGATTCAACTCGGTTCAATAAATGGTGTTTTATTAACAAAATTCAGGAGGAGCGCTTTCAAATGATCATTTCAATCATCATGTCATTCCAACCAGCTGTCAGCAATCAGTAATTAACATGTCTACCCAATCAGCATAAACAGAGGACATTATAAATACGCAGTGGACTCACCCATGTTCCTCGACAGTTTTTCAGCATCCCTCCACCACCCCGTCTCCTAACATTCGCCCGGTTATCTTCCTAACCAAATCTCACACTCGCCTGGTTATCTTCCTAACCAAATCTCACACTCGCCTGGTTATCTTCCTAAACCAGAATACGGGGGGAGTACTCTGGGTTCGGGCCAAATACAGAGCTGGGAACCCTCTCCTCGGACAGCACGCCAAATACACATACTGTTTATTTATCTGACTTATTTGTAAGTGTGAACTCGTGAACTGTGTAAAGTTCTACAATTATTAAATGAGTTCAATTCAGCTATAAGCAGCTCTGCAGAAAACAGTGTATCTTATTTTGAAGATGAGACAGATATCTTTTTTGTGTGTGTCAAGAAGACGTCTGGGTCATTACTTAACCAAAATCAAAAAATAAAATAAGAAATGATGATGTGGACCGTTAAGATTTTTTTGTGTAGTGTCATTATTTTCCTGACAAGAAAAATAAGAAATTAAAAAAATATATAAGCTCAATTTTGAAAAAAGTGGAAAAACACTGGAAGGGAAGATTATCATTATTGCATTACAGTAATTGGAAAGTAATGCAAATTATTGAGAACAATTAAAATCATTTAAAAAAAAAAAAGAGAAACATCCAGACACATTGCAGTAATGACATTTGGAGGATATACTAATTGTTATGAAAATTATTTCACTATGTAAAAAAAATAATTGTCTTAAAACAGGCTTTATTTTCTTTCTACAAAAGATATGTTTTTCCCCCCTCTTTTGATTTTGGTTTGAAATGTAATCTGTTACAACCTGTAACACTTTAGGACATACAACGTACCCTCAGCAGCAAGTAGGTTTCTGAGAAGTTTAAGCTTCATGTCAATGACAACAATAAAGTTTCAGGCATGATAGTTAATGACAGGACTATGGATTTAGAGTATTTGAGTCTGTTAACTGTGATCACTGTCTCAGGATTTGTTCAACTTCAGAGTCATCACTCTTTCTCTCTCTCTCCCTCTCTCTCCTGTACTCAGTACTCACCGGACAGCAGTACACAAGCTCAGACTCACAGCAGTATGATGGAAGGTTGTATCCAAGCCACATCCCAACAAGCTCTGTCCAAAAGGCTATTTTGGCTATAGGTTCTGGAGTGGCTGCCCTAAAGAATCCCTACAGACATGGTGAGACTAATAACACTGCATGATGTCAACCTATAGTGATGATTGCATATCAGGCTTCTTGATAACTCTACTGTAAAGAACAGCTAGTTAGTTTCTTTTTCAGTCTTGGTAGATGGAAAGTCCACAATTTTTTGATGAAATCGATACTTGATAACAAGAACAACACTTTGTCATTAATTTTCATAAATTTTCTGGGTTCCCTCAGTCGTGAACCAGAAATGCTACAGTGATGTTAGCAGTTGACACACCACCAGACCCAGATGGAATCTGCAGGGAAAACCTGCAGAATCCATTCTGTGGAATGGATTTAAATATGGTAGAATGGGGAGACATTTTATTGGTACCTATACTGAACGTACATTCAAAGTGACAATATATAAATTTAATATACAAACACAAGAGATGGGTAATGTGTAGAACATTGTGTATGATGGATTTGGAAATTTGTGAAGCTTTCTGTGGATAAGCATATTGTTGGCAGTAAGCATGCCATTTATGTACAAAAACATCACTCCGCAACAGCCTTTAACAGGTTGAAAGGTGTTTTTTGTGCCAAGGATGGTATTTCTTAAATCACGTGAAATGGAATTCTTACTGTAATCCCCATGATTCAATACTTGCATGTATATTAACATATTTTACTAAAACAGATATGGTTGCAGTGCTCGGGGAAACCACAGGGCACCAGGCCCTGATCAAGTTAAGAGATCGGATGAAAAATGACTCTGAAGGTTGCACTATTCTTGTGTATGTCTCATTTGTTTTCTTTGACTACTGTTAAAACTGTTTATGGCACATTATCATCATCCATAACGGACATCAAATCTCCTTGGTAATCCATACTACTTTAATACTTTAATAATTTTGTCTCTAGAGAGCGTCCAAGGATCCGCCTATCTACATTAGACTTAACTCAAATGTCAGCTTTGCCAGATGGGACTTTAGGAAGAGAGTATCTCCGTTTTTTAGAAGAAAATGTAAGACAAATGAAAAAAACACATTTTCATGTAACATTTGCGAATAGGCCAAATTAACTATTGTCATTTCACCTTTTTTCAGAGAGTCACCCCCGACTCCAGGGCTGATGTGAAGTTTGTTGACAATGAAGAGCTAGCGTATGTCATGCAACGATATCGTGAAGTCCACGACCTGTTGCATACCTTGCTTGGTATGCCCACCAATATGCTTGGTGAGAGTTTTGTACCATAACACAAAACATGTCCACTTTTACAGGTGTTTAGAGATTTGAACTAAACTATCCCTTAGAAGTTTTAGGTAAGTTCAGGTTTTAGGCTTTTGGTTTTGTGTAAATAAAATGCTGTATCCAAGCTGTTTTGCCTCTGAGGCATATTGAGCTTCCTAGACCATCATCAATAAATTCTCTTTTTGTGATCTTTACCATCCATTAGCCATATTCCAGGCTGACAGCCGGTACACAACACAAATACTGGAAGCTTCAAATAATAAAATGAGTTTTTCATCTTTTGAAAGATTTTCTTGTTATTCTTTACCCACAGGTGAGGTTGCTGTGAAATGGTTTGAAGCTGCACAGACTGGCCTGCCCATGTGTGTTCTTGGGGCAACGCTTGGACCACTCCGATTGTCTGTCAGGTGAGTTCAATGTTCAGAGTTCATTACAAATTTTCTAGCTGTGTGGACAGCAACTGTACATGTTGTCAATTATTAATATTAATAAAAGTAATAATTATTAATGTAAGTGCTTTAACAAAAATACAAGCTTCACATATCTTATTGTAAGCCCCTTCAAAATTGTAGACTTCCATTGTAAGTGTGTTACTGTCAAAGCGATTAACATTATTGGGAGTCATCATTATTGTCTGTGGTAACTGACCGAAAGTTAGAGGTCTGAAGTGCTTTTTTCTCGGTAGAGATCTCTAAAGAGATTCCCCCCACCCCCCTACCCCAAAATTAAAATTTTGTCATGAATTACTCATGTCGTTCCAAATCCACAAGACTTTTGTTCGTCTTCGAAACACAAATTTAGATATTTGGTAACACTTTACAATAAGATTTCATTAGTTAACGTTAACTAAGAGTGAACAATGCTTTTATTAACCACAGCATTTATTAATCTTAGTTAATGTTAATTTCAACATTTACTACTACATTGTTAAAAATCAAAAGTTAAATTTGTTAACATTTGTTAATGTACTGTAAACTAACATGAACTAACATGAACAAACAATGAATGACTGTATTTTTAACTAACATTAACAAAGATTAATAAATACTGTAACAAACATATTACTCATTGTTAGTTAATACATTAACTAATGTTAACAAATGAGACCTTATTGTAAAGTGGTACCGATATTTTTAATGAAATCTGAGAGATTTCTGTTCCTCCACTGAAAGTCTATTCACCCAAAAAGGCGATTCAAAATGTTCATAAAGAGATCGTAACGTAAGTTCAAATGAATCTAGCGGTTTAATCCAAGTCTTTCGACACAATCGCTTTATTTAATTTAGGCTTTTATTCACATGTAAACATTGATCAGTACATAGAGCGCATCAAATATGGTAAACAGCAGTCAACTGTACTGCTTGACACGCGAGAATAAACCTCACTGGTTCTCACACGTCAAGCAAGCATGCTTGAGCTTCTGTTTACCAAATTTTAGTGCTCTATGTGTGTTCACTGATCAATGTTTATATGTGAATAAAAGCCTAAATTAAATTTGTTCATCATATAAAGCTTTCACATCTTTTCAGAAGACTTGGATTAAACCACTTGATTCGTAAGGATTTCTTTTGCGATCTTTTGATGAACATCTGAAGACCAGAGTTATGGGTAAATAGACTTTCAATGGAGGGACAGAAATCTCTTAAGGCCCCCATATACTTCAAACAAAGTTCTTTTTCATTTTTCATTTAGGAGTAAAACAAAGTTCGAAATGCGTGACCATTGATATACTGTAATCGAACATCTGGCGCCGCCCACACTGCTGAGAGCGACGGTTAGATGAATATGTAAATACGTGCTGTACACTTTCTTCTCAGTAATAAAATAAACAACAAAAATGAGAAAACTGCAAGTATTTTTATAGGAAGCATAAGAAAAGCATCATAACAACATTGGCATGTTAGCACAGGCTCTGCAAATTAGCACTCCAGTCACGTTTATTTTTATAGCACTTCATTCATAGCAAGCAGCTTTACAGTATCAAACATGAAAAACAGTGTCAATGCCTCATTTCATCAGAAGCACAACTTCATTTGTACTATAAAGCTGCTATCCAGTGTGTTCATGTTTTCATCCATGGAGATCTTACCTCAACAAACTCCACAGACGAAATGAGTCAGAGAACAGTTCCACGCGAATGAAGGCGGAGCCTCGGCGCACACCTCCTATTACATTATCGTCACGGACCAATGGTAGTACGAAGGTGTTTTGCAGCTGGAGCGAACTTTTCCTGAAAGTTCGCTTTGGCAACCTGTTTCAAACTTCCAAAAAGAACACAAAACGAACTACGTTTTGGACTGATTTTGTTCGAAATGACGTCACATCAGTTCGTTCTTCGATTTCGTTTGAAGTATATCGGGGCCTTTAGATTTCATTAAAAATATATTAATTTGTGTTCTAAAGATAAACCAAAGTCTTAAGGGTTTGGAACGACATGAGGGTGAGTAATTGATGACAGAATTTTTTTATTTTTAAGTTGTAATGAAACCACAAAATTGTAGACAACCAATAACAAATTAAAATCAGATAAATGTATTCAAATAGCACAGTGATCATTTGGATTGATTTTGAAGTGCTGAAGTGTCATATTATTAATTGAAAGGTTGTAAAAGGTTGTTGTAAAACTACAGGAATACACTAAACCTGCTGAAATTTTCCGTGATTACAACCAACATTTGTCCTCGCTGAGTATTTCCCATTCTTATGTCCATGTGTCATTATGGTTTAGTTCATGTTTCATTATGGTCATTTTGAAAGGTTTCATGATGATGACTCCTAGCACTTTACTGGCTCTGATGTCACCACAAGGAAATTACATACATCCTACTATTAATTGTCTGCTTCCTCCTAATGCAGGAAATTCTGTCTGTAAACCAATTTAGAAGATGACTTTTCTAAAGACCCATAGATATTTCTTTATCTGTGCAATTAATCATCATGGTTATTTTAGTACATTCATTTGATTTTAAGGTATCGTTGCATTTGTCTAAAAAGGAATGTCACATGGAAATATTTAATGTTTGGCATGAAAATGTATGGGGATGATCCTCTCAAGAGTATATCAAGAACTTTCAGTCATATTTCACAATCATATTTCACCCCAAAATCATAATTTTAATGACTTATAAGCACATTTACTGTAATGCAAGAAATGTTTAAATTTTGATAGTATTTGTTGTATTGCCTTTAACTTGTTTTAATAAAAAAGCATGTTACAGTAATGAGTAAATGTGTCAAATTTGGTATTTGTTGGAGTCAGTCGTCTACAGTTGCTGGTTCAGTCTCTGGGACCTTGGGCTCTGCGCAGTGGCAGTCGTGCCCGATGTGTTCTGAGTATCTTCTATGAACAGCGCTGGGAGCAGAACCTCGATGAACTCAGACACCAGCTGAACATTGAGCCACCCCCTGTCAATCTGTTCCCATCCAGCAAGAATACTTCTTCATAGTACGGTAACCTGTCTAACTGAAATAACTGATGGAAATTTTAGCTTGTAGAGCCCCACAAGGAACCTACGCACATCCCATTGTTAACAACGATCACCTTTCTTTTCCTTCTTCCTCCTACAAGAGGAAATGATGCCTAAAAATAAATGTCACGCAACGAGAAAATACTATGGCATGCATAGTGAATTAATTAGATCATTCAGGAAGAAGATGAAGGAAGTTACTCTGTTTAATACCGATGTTTAATACATTTTTGTAAACATCTATTTGTTATAGGGTATTAATACAAACCCCATTTCCAGAAAAGTTTTTACAACATTTTACAAAAGACATTTTGTAAAATGCAATAAAAAACACAATCTATGATTTGTTAATTCTCTTGAACCTTTTTTTAACTGACAAAAGTACAAAGAAAAGATTTCCAATGTTTTTGCTGACCAATGGTGTGATGGTGTGAAAACCCTATTGTAATTGCTCAGTCAATTCTTCTTCTTCTCTGAAATGAATCGAATTTTTGAGGGCCTAAATATGCTCGAAAACGTATGAAACTTTGCACACGCATCAGAAGTGGTGAAAATTTATGTCTGATATGGGTTTCAGAATTAAGTGTGGCAAAATGGCTCAATAGCACCACCTACAAAATTTCAGTTAAGTTCCCTTCGCTACTATGAAATTCGGTAGACACATACCTACAAAAAAGTGGGTGCAAAATCTGAAAACCCAACAGGAAGTAAGATATTTTGAGTTTTCTCTGCAAAATTTTTGCAGTTTTTACCATTTCCAGATGTTGTATTTTAACGAACTCCTCCTAGAGATTTTATCAGATAAACATAAAATTTGGTCAGTCTAATCTAGAGGCCTTTTCAACGTTAAATTGCAAAGATATTGAGTTTTCGCTGATGGGCGTGTCTGTGGCGGCCTGACAAAGTCTGATGTTTCGCCATGAAATAGGAAGTTGTTGTAAATCTGCCCCAAACTTCACATGTTTTATTAGAGTCATGGCCTGAAAATATCTATATGGCAATATTCAGTAACAGTCATAGCGCCACCTGCTGGCAACAGGAAATGCCATGCTTTGCACTGTAATTCACTCCCAGAAACACATTTAAATATGACATGAAGTACTAAACATGTTAGAAACATGTTAAATCATGCAACACTTGGCTAAGTGCTAAAGTCTGTGATTAACGCCACGAAAAAGGAAGTTGTTGTAACTCAGGCATACAATGCCCCAAACTTCAGATGTTTGATAAGAGTCCTGACCTGAAGATATCTACATGACAATATTCAGTAATACTCCACGCGCCACCTGTTGGCAGCAGGAAGTGTGGCACGTCAAAATGACTTTGCCATATTTCTCCTCTATTTACTCTCTTACATGTCTGTCGCCCACTATTTATTGTTTTCCTAAGGCTATCGGGTGGCGGTGGCCCCAGGTGCGAGGGCCCTTTCATCGCTGGTTGCAGCTTTAATTGTATTTTGTAAATATAAACAAATTTTGATGGCTGCACCACACTCCAAAAAAGTTGGGACTGAGGCAAAATAAAAGTGAAAAGATTATATAATAAACTGTTTTTTTTTTAAAAAACAGTCCACAATTAGCAGATGAATTGGTAATATGTGAGGGTATCGTGTTTGGGTGTAAAAGAGCTTCAGCCTTTGCAAGCAAAGATGAGTCATGGCACACCACTTTGTGCCAAATGTCATGAGAGAATTGTCAAACAATTCAAAAATTGCATTTCTCAATGCAAGATTGCAAAGAATTTATGTCTTTCACTATCTACCATGCATACTATTGTAAAAAGATTCAGGGAATCCAGTGAAATCTTAGTCCGTGTATGGCAAGGCAGGAGACCTCCATTGAAATTGTATGACCTTTGAGCACTCAGATGGCACCGCATGAGAAACCGTCATGCTGCTGTGTTAAATATAGCCACATGTGCTCAGGAGTACTTTGGAAAACCTTTGTCACTAAACAGTCTGATACTGCATCAAGAAATGCAACTCGAATCGCTGTTACGCAAGGAGAAATCTATACATCTCTTCAATGCAGAGATGCTGCAGAGTTCTCTGGGCCCAAGATTCAGCTGTTCTAGTTTTGGAAAAAATGAGTTCTCAGTCCCAAAGTCGAAAGGTACCATTCAGACTTTCATCAGCGACAGGTGCAAAAGCAAACATCTGTCATGGTGTGGAGGTGCATCAGTGCAAATGGCATGGGTGGCTTGCATATGTGTGAAGGAATCATTGACATGGAGGCGTATATTGGGATTGTACAGAGACATATACTGCTATCAAGATGACATCTTTCCTGGGAAGCAAGACACTCTGCACTGTAGAGTGGATGTGCCTGACTGTCTGCCTGCAGTCCAGATCTGTCTCTTAGTGAAAATGTATGGCTTATCATGAAAAGCAGAAACAGACAACGATGACCACAGACTGTTGAGTATCAGGCGAGATTGGGTAAAAATTCCACTAGCAAAATTGCAACAAATAGTATCCTCAATTCACAAATGTTTAAAAATTGTAATTAAAAGGAAAGGTGATGTGTCACAGTGAAAAACATGCCTTTGTCCCAACTTTTTTGGAGTGTGTTGCAGCCATCAAAATCAAAATTTGTTTATACTTATAAAATACAATAAAGTTGTTCAGTGAAAACATTGTAAAACTTTTCTTTGTACTTGTGTAAGTTAAATAATCTTGAAGAGAATTAACAAATCACAGATTCTTGATTTTATTGCATTTTACAAAATGTCCCGACTCCCAACTTTTCTGGAAATGGGATTTGTATTAATATTCTATTAGCACTGACCTCTTGAGTGTTCATTTTCTTTTACATTGGAGTTTAACCAGTACATTTAGCATCTTTAATTTTTCTCAACACAATGCTCTGTTCAGTTTTGTATTTTAGTCATTTGTATATTTTAATTTTTGTTTCATATTATTTTACTCTCGTTAATTTATCCATATCCTTCTGAGTTTTATTTTGCATCTATTTCAAATGTGCTGCAGCATGAGTGAAGTCTGTTCTCAGACTATGAACCGGAAGAAAAAGAATATTGTCCTCTGCTTCCCTCTAGTGTTTTAATCTGAAGGTGCCTGCTGGGCAGTGTTGGGTAAATAGTTATTTATCTGCTGCAAAGCTGGAATATGCTTGGTGTTTTATGATGTAGTCATAAAGTTCCTGGAATGTGGCAAAGACCTGCAGTATTTGTGCTGAGAATTTCAAGACATTTTTTTTTACTGATGATGGCACAATTAACAGTTTCACAATAGAAAATGTAAATATTACATTGAAATTACATAATAGCTTATTATATGCATTGTGTATACATTGTTAAACAACAAAAGTGGGCAAAAAAAATCTCTTCTAATGATTTTCGTTCATTTTTGTATTTATTTATTTGTTTGTTTATTAATTTTTTTTTGCACTTTACCTGTTTACAAAAAAAAAAAATCAATGTGTTCCCCAATGGTCTGAAATTGGCTCTACATGCTTTTCCTTTTTTCTTTTCATGTGTTTCCTGTATTTTTTTAAATGCCCATTTTTATACACAGCAGATTTTTTTTTGAGTATGGTTGTAAACAGACTTAAAAAATTTCACCTTGCCTTTATGAGCTTCAATACCCTTGTGCCAAATCATTAATCCGTGTATTCTCTATATACCGTGTCTCCTGAAGGGTGGTGGGAGTTCTGGAGCTTATCCTGGCATCTCGAACCAAAGGCAGGAAAACATCCAGTGGAATGGTGGCCAGTGCATCACAGGATTTTCTACACCATGTGTTTTTTTTTTTTGTTGTTGTTTTTTGTCTTCGGAACTTCGGCATTTATTAGACTTTGGCTGTTGAGTTCCAAAACTGACTAGTACCATGGGCCATACAACTCATGCACAATATATGTGTTCTGAAGACATGCAGCACTTTTGTGTTGTTATTTGATGAAAATCTTCTCCTCTACCGTAGCTGAACAGTCATACTGGTTTGGAATGGAGTACATTTAGACTTTTTACATTAAAAAAAAAACAAAAAAATAAGATTTCGAAAATTTCCTGAAAAGTTATACTCATTTAACATTCCGTTTCATTTCATTTCAAACTATTTTATAACTTTATTTAAACAATTTAAAGTTGTATATGTAATTATGGATGTAACTGATCGAACACTCAAGGTATACAATTAGCCTACTACTTGCAGCTTTTGAATGGAGAAATAGCTGAAGATTATGATAAAGGCAAATTATTGGAGTGTTTTCTACAGGGAGAAATTCTGAAGACATTGTAATCAGAGATCAAGTTTTTAGACGTTTAAGACAGTGATAAGAAGTGTACAGAAAAGTATATAAAATACATTACTGTGTTGATTTGAAATCATGTAATTCCTTTACCGGAGTGTCTGTTTACACCAAGTGCAAATAGTCACTCCACCTAACTCTGACTCTGCCCACCATTATCGGATTGAGAAAATTACAAAAGAAATCCCAATGACAGTA
The DNA here is from genome assembly GCA_037950675.1 of Hypophthalmichthys molitrix. Taxonomy (NCBI): domain Eukaryota; kingdom Metazoa; phylum Chordata; class Actinopteri; order Cypriniformes; family Xenocyprididae; genus Hypophthalmichthys; species Hypophthalmichthys molitrix. Next base: position 33,671,510 of record CM075496.1, on the reverse strand, counting down.
GTATCAGTGGCTTGATGAGTAAGATGGGTGTCTTTAGTTTTTGACGCGACACACCCTAGTTTGAATCCAGCTTTTTTCCAAACTCATTTTCCCTTTTCCCATCGCGTATCAGCTCGGAGTAGCGTTTATTTTAAATTAATTAAGAAAGCAGGGTTAGGAGTAGGTAGAGAAGGAGCACCATCCATTTATGATTTTAATAAATATAATCATATACACTGAATATGTTGTTGTTATTGCATACTGTTATAATAAACTACAATAAACTGAAGTGCAAATCTGCCACTATTTGCACCAAGCATAAATAGAATCTAACAACTGTTTACACTTAGTGCAAAGGAAATACCTGTTTTCATTTGGTGTTAATGGCATTTAAAGCTGTTTGCACTGCCTTTTTTAATTTTCATTTAGGAATACAAAACTATATCTTGATCTCTAAAGCTAATGTAAATATGATTAAGTTGTTTATAAATACATTTTATAAACAGACCACTAAATGAGATATTGGTGAAAATTTCAAGATGTATATATATATATATGTATGCTATAAATATGCACATACTGGATATGTCACCACTTTTAGTGTGTTTTGTGCCAAAAATATTTTTCTCTTTTTCAATAATATGGGACAGTAACAAGTATAACTGTAACTATACAGGCCACGCCCTTTAGACTAAAAATATGCGATGTTTGAGTGAGTGACAGAGAAGAAAAAAAGAGAGGGATGAAATGACAAAAAATGTTACAAAAGCTACTGTAGCATGTTTGTGCTATTGCAATGCCTAAACATTGCAATAATTTGAAAAATATAAAAATAATTAATTGAATCTGAAAAACTGAATGACCATCCCAGAATAGCCACACAACACAAGCTGATCACATTTTAAAAACTATTTAAATAAATGAGAGTGAAAAATGGTTTCACAGTTTCAGTCCACATGTTATTGCATGAATACATAACATACATTATCAGATAAAAGGTCAGAACAGAGTTTCCTGCCCAACATTTCCCTGCTCTCCTGTGACATCAGAGCCTCCTGTGGTCACATAAAAGCTCAATATCAGCCATGTTGTGTACTGTTTCAGACAAATGTAAGTTTCACATGAAATGCAGATAATAAATACACATAGTCAACAATAATTGCACTAATTTTAACATAAACAAATTACAAGAGAAAGAGAATTCATATTAAAATTAGGTTTCAATAACTTAACAGGCATAAATATAAAACTATTTCAATTACACACTTCTTAAACAGGCTGGCAAAATCAAGGAATTGCTGATTAGCTTCTGATTATTAGTTTCTTTATAATTAAACAATGTTGTTGACATTATCACACTTTCATTTCTTAATGCATATATCAGTCTTCAATGGCACAGATAATGTAAAACATTTTTAAAAAATATTGTTGGTTCAAATGACATTGCATAACATTACATCTACCATTTCTTTAAGATCTCGAGATCTTCAGAACCTTCATTAACATTCTTCCGGTTTTCAGTGCACTATAGAGATGCTTTGATCAGCCACGGCACAGGCAGCCAGCAGCGGCTCGCTGAAAGCATGTCTGACTACATGCAGCACAGACATAGATTCAGGATCATAGAACAGCAGGGTCTGACTGGACCAATCCAACAGCAGTCCCACTCTCCTGAGCTTCTTAGCCACTGCAATACCCACACTGCATCCAGCATGACAGAAAGACATGTCTCCATCATAATGCGAGAGCACCCACGATTTTGAGTTGTAGCCCAGCCGTGCACCATTGCCGGACCCCTTGCGTTCTATGCTGGCATAGCATACACCCACTTTGAAGGCGGCACTCGTGCCCACGTCAAGTACCCAGCTCTGAGTACCAGAGGACATGGGAGGGGAGCAGAGGGCATTAGGCCAGCTGTCAAAGCGTGCCGGATCATAGGGGAGTATCTGACGCTGACGTTTAGGCAGGAAAGTTAAGGTGCGCTGATCGTTGGAGAGGGAGAGAAGAGGACTGACCGTTTGATTTTCAAAGTGTAGCATAGTTGAACTGTGGGCTAAAGAAAAGAAGGATATGTTAAGATGTTCAGAGTAAGAAAATGAGAAGTTGAATGTAAGGGGTGTAGAATTAGAGATTTGAAGTAGAATCTAAATGTGCCAGTGCCTCAAAATATTACAGTACACTTGATTTTACCTATATGTTATCATATCACATGTTATCAATATGTAAGCAGGGTCTGATGGTCATTTTTTTAGGAAGGGGGGTCATCGTATTTGGGTGATCATGGAAATGCGATATACTGAATCTGTCTTATGTAAATGTAAATAGAAGTACACTTACCAGGCGGCCCAAGCAGCAATGCACTGGCCCATAAACCCACCATCAGTTTACTGTCACTGCAGCCTCTGTTCAAACTCAGTTGCTCTGTGTCTCTAGGTTCACCCACACCCTCCGCATCCTCAATCCTAGCACAGTCATGTACATGATCAATGATCATATCCAGCCTATCTCATTTTGTGTATTTACTTATTCATTTATGTGGACTTATTGTTGCGTTTATTGCAAACTGAAATTACCTGTCATTAATTTCCTCGCTAGAGCTCTAAAAATATAAAGAATAAAAATACAAGAATCAGTGGATTATCACACAAATGTAATTTATATAAATATGTATGTTTTATCAATTGATTATTAACATCTAAACAAATTAGTTTTCAGAAAAACAATGAACTGAAACTGAAAAAAAGGAAACTAATTTAGGAGTGTTGAGTATTAGATTTTTAGAGTATTAGAAGTATTATTTTGGGGAATCAGTAATTTACTCTGTGGTGTACTATTGAAACTAAATACTTGTACTCAGCTACATTTCCAAAAATGACTCTATTTCTAACTTCTCAAATGTCAATTATCTGCTGATGAATTTGATGTGCAACCTTATGCTGTCTGGACAAATTACCTTTAATTTGACTGATTTGTTTTCCTTAATAAGTTTGAAAATTGAAGCATTGGGAAAATTGTGATTAAACAGGTACTTTAACGAAATCAGCTCTTCTGGGGTAAATTTCATCAGGAAATGTCCAGGTCATATTTCATCAAAAATCAAAAGGAAAAAAGAAATGGCATTAAATACATAGAAAATACTGCAAATATGATCAGTTTTGCTTTATGTTTATATATTTTGAATAACGTTGACTTACAGTATCTCACAGAAGTGAGTACACCCCTGACATTTTTGTAAATATTTTATTATATCTTTTCATGTGACAACACTGAAGAAATGACACTTTGCTACAATGTAAAGTAGTGAGTGTACAGCTTGTATAACAGTGTAAATTTGCTGTCCCCTCAAAGTAACTCAACACACAGCCATTAATGTCTAAACCGCTGGCCACAAAAGAGAGTACACCCTTAAGTGAAAATGTCCAAATTGGGCCCAATTAGCCATTTTCTCTCCTTGGTGTCATGTGATTTGTTAGTGTTACATGGTCTCAGGTGTGAATGGGGAGCAGGTGTATTAAATTTGGTGTTATCGCTCTCACACTCTCTCATACTGGTCACTGGAAGTTCAACATGGCACCTCATGGCAAAGAACTCTCTGAGGATCTGAAAAAAAGAATTGTTGCTCTACATAAAGATGGCATAGGCTATAAGAAGATTGCCAAGACCCTGAAACTGAGCTGCAGCACGGTGGCCAAGACCATACAGCGGTTTACAGGACAGGTTCCACTCAGAACAGGCCTTGCCATGGTCGACCAAAGAAGTTGAGTGCACGTGCTCAGCGTCATATCCAGAGGTTCTTTTTGGGAAATGGACGTATGAGTGCTGCCAGCATTGCTGCAGAGGTTGAAGGGGCAGGGGGTCGGCCTGTCAGTGCTCAGACCATACGCCGCACACTGCATCAAATTGGTCTGCATGGCTGTTGTCCCAGAAGGAAGCCTCTTCAAAAGATGATGCACAAGAAAGCCCACAAACAGTTTGCTGAAGACAAGCAGACTAAGGACATGAATTACTGGAAACCATGTCCTGTGGTCTGATGAGACCAAGATAAACTTATTTGGTTCAGATGGTGTCAAGCGTGTGTGGCGGCAACCAGGTGAGGAGTACAAAGACAAGTGTGTCTTGCCTACAGTCAAGCATGGTGGTGGGAGTGTCATGGTCTGGGGCTGCATGAGTGCTGCCGGCACTGGGGAGCTACAGTTCATTGAGGGAACTATGAAAGAGCAGAGCATGATCCCCTCACTTCGAAGACTGGGTCGCAGGGCAGTATTCCAACATGATAACGACCCCAAACACACCACCAAGACGACCACTGCCTTGCTAAAGAAGCTGAGGGTAAAGGTGATGGACTGGCCAAGCATGTCTCCAGACCTAAACCCTATTGAGCATCTGTGGGGCATCCTCAAACGGAAGGTGGAGGAGCGCAAGGTCTCTAACATCCACCAGCTCTGTGATGTCGTCATGGAGGAGTGGAAGAGGACTCCAGTGGCAACCTGAGAAGCTCTGGTGAACTCCATGCCCAAAGAGGGTTAAGGCAGTGCTGGAAAATAATGGTGGCCACACAAAAAATTGACACTTTGGGCCCAATTTGGACATTTTCACTTAGGGGTGTACTCACTTTTGTGGCCAGCGGTTTAGACATTAATGGCTGTGTGTTGAGTTATTTTGAAGGGACAGCAAATTTACACTGTTATACAAGCTGTACACTCACTACTTTACATTGTAGCAAACTGTCATTTCTTCAGTGTTGTCACATGAAACGATATAAAATATTTACAAAAATGTGAGGGGTGTACTCACTGCTGTGAGATACTGTATGTTGAATGCGCAAGTACAATAATTAATTCAATAACTTCAAATAATTCTTCTTCTTACTGGCTCCATATGTAAGCAAGATGATCATAAATATTGTGTGAATACATAAAGTGAAGAAAGCATGAATTGAGATTTGGATTGTAATAATATTGTGATATATATCTTGCCCAAAATTCTCATTGCTGTAAAGCAAAATATATATATATATTCTTCTCATAAATCTCATGAAACTTGACAAAAAACATTTCACACTCTGTCTTTTGATTTCATCAATCAGTTTACTTTTTAATTTCTAATTCCCTCAATGAACTGTATGATGTCTTTTTTGACAAAGTATCTATACTTTAAATTTTAATAATTTATCTGCACTTTTTATACCCCTGACATTCACTCACCACAAGCATGGCATCCGTCGAGTTTGTGAGTGAGTGCACCAGGCTGGTGCGTGTGTTTGCGAGTTTCTCCAGAGTGTGTGTCCAGTGTGCTCTCTGGGTGAGGAGGCACTGTTCCACTCGCTCTTCTTCTCCCTGTATGGCCTCTAGGAGACGCTGCTCCTCCTCCTCGAGAGCCTCACGCACCACTTTCACCTGAGCCAACACTCGTTCTCTCGCACTGTTTGCATCTATCTATCAATAAAATGACACAAGAGGCAATTACTATAACATATTACACTGTTATAACTACAGCTCATCTGAACACCAGGGACATTAAAAATCATTTGAAATCATAGAGTATAAGTTGCCATGACCAAAAATATAGTAATATCACAGTACATTGTCCAATTCAATAACATAATATTAACATGGTACATGGTTGCAAATGTGTGAGTTTTGCTGACTTAATTTATGTAATGCTCTCTCTCTTTCTCTCTCTGCATGTTTGGAACTAGTGAATTTTTCAGGTACCTGTACAGCTTTCTCTCTTGCTGTAAGTGTACGGTCAATGAATCGTTCAATCCGCAGGGCTTGCAGCTGCATTTTTTCACAGACATCCACCAACTGATTCTGTTTAATACAAAGAAGAAAAATGATTCCAAAATCATGTAAGAGGCATTAAACCAGCAATTGAATGGTATGCAGTGGCAGGAATGTGGATATGATCTGAATTTCTCTGTTGAAAAGGGGATGTTTAAAAGCAGGAAATGTTTCACCACACAAGCAAGAATTTTCAAATCTACTGGCCCTCAAAATATTTGGAAGCTTACAAATGTGTGAACTTTATTTCAGCTTCTTTCTGTGCATTATTTGGTTGAAAATATTTATGCTATATAAAATTATTTTGCATTTTATACAAAATGATATTTTGTTATCTAACGAGTTCAAATACTTTTTCTGGCCACTCTATAACACAAGTGAGTCCAGTGTTGATGTGAGTCCTCAGGTTTTTTATTAATGCAAAAAAGAGAAAGCACAGCATTGAAATACATATTCAGTATTTAGTCAATAATAAATTAATATAACATCATAGTTCTTAAGAAATTAGTTATTAATCTTTTTATTTATTAACGTTTTTTACAGTATGGGAAACCTTAGCAAGAAAGAGTAAGTGAATGAACAATTTGCAATGCAAAAACACAAAACAAACAAACAAAGAAGAAGAAAAAAAACAGTAAATTCAACAGAATGGTTACTGCCAGAAAAAATTATATATATATATATATATATATATATATATATATATATATATATATATATATATATATATATATATATTAGGGAAATGTTAAATCAAATTTTATATAAGGGTATAGATAACAAATTCAGTTCTCCCAAATGGAACATATATTTACTCAATTTTACTATATAAAACTTTTACAATATTACTCAATTTTATTGAGCCTTCAGTACTGACGTAATGAAACTGATTATTCTAACAGTAGAGATTTATTTTAAGGGAAGAACGAATGTGTTATGCTATGAATTATTTTGTCAATGTTTTATACGTTGAAACCTAATTATTATGTTATTTAACTATAGAGACTCACCCTTACTACAGTTGCCCGGGTAACCAGCTCTGTCACTGTATGACCCCGGCAAGCTCCATCCAACACACATTGCGAGCATTTCAGTCTTCCTTCTGTATTACAGAACAACTGTAGTTCGCATTCATGTTCTGGACACAGTTTCGCTTCTTCTGAAGCCGATAAGGAGTCTGCACCGCTGCCTACAGGGGTCTCCGCAAATTTGCGCACAGTTTTTGTCGACGATTCTCCGTTTGCTGTGACATTGGCGTGTAAAAACTGCTCTTCGCCTTCACATACATTTATTCGATCTTCATGTTTTAGATGGTCGTCCAGTCCAGGGTCAGTCTCCGGGTCATTGACGTGTAAGGACACCGTTGCCAGTTCACAAAGTCTATATTCCATACTCATGGCACCAAGAGATAATATGTTTAGTTCCTTAGCAGAATAAAATATGAGGTTCGGCTGGTTTCGATGATGTATACAGAAAATACCCGTGGCGCAGGTGTATCCAGTTTTAGAGCCCTGCCTACCTATCGCAGGTGTATAACACGGAAGTGGACTGGTTGAACAGTGCGCAAGTCTGAAATTAAATTTGTCTGCACTGGCCAGTCACTCACGTGAAACTTGGGACTGTTCTTGCAATATGCTAATTTAACGTCTGATCTTGCATGTAGCATTGGCTAGAATCGGACAACACTGCTCTGTTAATGTGTAACTCGCACCAACGGAGCTGTACTTAGTCCATTTGCTACACACATTGCTCTTATCATATTCCTAGACTACCGCAACCTAAAATATGGCACAATGTCAAAAAAAAAAAAAAAAAAAGGAAAAGGAAATATTATGGTATTATTATTATAATATTACGATGGTGTTTAATAAATTCAAGCAATTAACGTGCAATGGAATTTGTAAAGTTACAATATGCTATTGCTACACGTGCAGGTGTCCAGTTCATGCACTATACATTTTGTACATGGAGTAGGCGGCCTATTGTTAAACGGGTTGTTTATTGTTAAATGGGTGTTAGACTCAGGGACTCAAATCTTTGGAATCACTGCAAAGATTCTTTCAGATTCAATCAGTGACCATTTCTGAAGTACATCGTTAAGCCAGAAGGTGGCAACAATAATTGTCTTTATGAGTAATTTAATTATTTATTCCACTGGTGGTTAACTGTTAACTGACTTCTATGCTATTGGAAAAAAAGACAACAATTGTCTAAATAAACCAAGAATTTTAATAACAGCCTTAACTGTAGGCCTAGTTATGTAGTTTTGGAGAAAAACATTTATTTCATAATGTGATTTTTCCCCCACTTTCAATTCTTTTTCTTCAATGAAAGGTTAGATTTTTGCTAATTTTATGAATTAAAGATCCAAAGGATAAACAATGCAGATTATTTTTACAGTCATCTTTGAACATATTTATCAAGGATACCAACAATTTTGTCCACGTCTGTACCTTCATGTGATATTCTCTGTGCTCCAACTCCTGTGTTCTCCAGTTCCTGGTATTCTGGGTCATCTGCTTCTTCTAGCTAGACCTGTAAAACAAAGAACTGTGCTATATCTATTCAAGATCACCGTTCTCCATTGCATAGCTTTTCTCAATACTGACCTGATTTGCTTACTGCTGCTTAAATAAACACTTTGTTAACTCACTATCTCCTCTGAGTCTGTGTTCCGTGACAATAATCCATTGGATAAAAGTTTTGTTTTTCATGCTATTTAGATGACCAACGGCCAATTACATGCTGCAAGTTTCGGAAGTGACATCCACATATGAATGCGGGATTAATTCTCAAAATTGCAATGCTTGACATAGTGATAACCATAGCATAGTACAAAAATATGGCATATCAAAATAGATATGCATTAAGCAATGTATATTCAGACTAATAGATTAACTGAAAAAAATGTTGTGTCAAAACATTTTTGTATCAAAATATCTATTTTATATTTTGGGGGGTTGTGCTATACCCTTATATCGTGCCATTTGTAGTGTTGTCTGAAACTGTAGTGGACATTCAAGTGCACTCATTCAGTCATTCCGCTAGAAAATACCTAGACTTGTGTAGTTAGACCTTTAGACTGATGACAAACAGTTCTTTTTAGCCCTTGGAGCCCTTCTGGTTTCATCGTCCTGAAGTCAATGGGTTCCCATTCGATACAGTTCACTCGCATTCACCATTTCAGCCCACCAGAAAGGGATGCATGCAGAAATGTCATATCATCAGAATCATGATGGGGCTCAACAGAAATAATGGAATCAATATATAATCACAGTTATATACCGTTATCACCATATTATGTTGAAATTCGTCTCTGAGAGAATATGCTCCGTGAATGCACCTTCAGACAGGTCCGTCATTTTTTACTTTCACTTTCTGTAGGCTAGTGAATACTGACCGAGGTTGGAAGTGTAGGACATAGAGACTGGTACATAGTGCATGTCCCAGTCAAACTGCTCTGATGATAGCTCTCTTACTAAGGCCTTACCCTGCATGGCAACAGGGGCAACAAGTCCCAAAGGATCGTAGAGTTAACTGTTGAAAGTATGCCCCATCGTGTGAATAGTGTAACTTCTGTAGATACCTGAAAAGTGAAATAGTCAGTCTCCAACTCAACCCTAAGCTTCGTTGGAGAGGTAGAGGATCAACACTCAAATCCAGATCCTTCAGGTCATTTGCTCTTTCAGATGCAGGGAATGCTTTCATGACTTGATGACTGTTTAATGAAATCTTGTGGAGCTTGATGTTTGACTCAGATAACATGTTTTTGGTATATTTTTAGGAGAGTGATGGATTTAACTGCACTGGATACAGAGATCAGGCTGTCATCCACATAAAAAAATCTGTGGACAAAGTGCTTGGCTTCTCTACCATGCTCCTCTTCTCCGAACTCAGCTACTCATCTTATCCCAAAGATTGCCACAGCAGGAGAGGGGCTGTTATCAAAAACATAAACTGTTATTCTGTACTCTGTGATTTCTTTGGAGAGATTGTTATCCTTGAACCACAGAAACCTCAGAAAGTTTTAGTGATCTTCCCTAACCTTGAAGCAGTAGAACATTTGTTCACTGTGACTGCAATCTGCTCCTTACTAAAGCGCATCAAGACCCCTATTAGCTTGTTGTTTAGATCTAGTCCACGAAGAAGAATGTTATTCAATGAGATGCCTTTATATTGCGCACTAGAATCGAAGACCCTGATCTTCCCAGGTTTCAGAGGGTGGTACACACTAGACATTGGTAAATACCAGCATTCTTCAGGCTGCAGTGGGGGAGCTATTTCTGCATGTTTGTTGACGAACTTGTTTTGCATAAACTCCACAAAGTGATTAGCCATCTCGGGTTTCCTTTGTAAGGTGCAATGCAGGACATTAAGACGCTTCATTGTTTGGTCTTGGTTGTTTGGCAGTGGGCTGCAAGGTAAACGGAATGGTAAGGGAGCTACCCAGTGGTTCGACTCATCTATGTACATTTCTCTGTTCATAACATCAAGGAAGATGTCATCCTCAACAGACAGTGAAAGCTCATCATCATCAGGAGTCCTCTGAAAGACTTTGTCACCCAGGTGATCTGTAAAACAGCTTGTGACTGGACAGCAAGGTACAAAGAAAGCCAAATGGTGGAAAAGAGACATGATAATTACTTCCGGGCACCCATAACACTCATCCAATCTCTGCCAAAGCATACAGACACCTGTGCACATGAACCGATCTGATCTGTTTGGCTGGCATGGATGACTCTGGGCCGAGCCATTTTGTGAGAAGTTCGAGCTCTTCTCTGGCTGTTAGTCTGAGGACTAGTTTCAAATATAATTTCTTCAAAGTGATGGTGCTTTATGTAACGTTATGTAGTGTATGTGATAAATCCTGTTTGACATTTGTGCTGGCTACTGTATCCAGACCACTAGGGCACCATACAAACTTTATCAAAGAATTTGCAGATTTTCTTTTGGAGTTAGTACTGGCTGCGGATAAAGTCCTATTTGTTGGTGATTTTAATATCCATATAGATAATGAAAAAGACGCATTAGGATTGGCTTTTACAGACATTCTAAACTCTACTGAAGTTAGACAACATGTCAGGTCCCACTCATCGTCGTAATCATACTTTAGATCTCATATTGTCACATGGAATTGATATTGATGCAGTTGAAATTCTGCAGCAAAGCAATGACATCTCAGATCATTATCTAGTCTCGTGTATACTACATTTAGCTAAGGCTGCAAAACCACCTCCCTGTAACAAATATGGTAGAAATATTACTTCTACCACTAAAGATTGCTTTTTAAATAATCTTCCTGATCAGTTTCATCTCCTTAGCATACCAGATAACTTAGAAGAACTCGATGTTACAACACAAACTATTGACTCTTTTTTCCCCAGCACATTAGACACAGTTGCTCCTTTGCGCATAAAGAAGATTAAGGAAAATAGTCCAACACCGTGATACAACGAGCACACTTAGCCCTTAAGAGAGCAGCCAGAAAAATGGAGCGCAGATGCAAGAAAACAAAACTAGAGGTTTTTTGCATTTCGTGGAAAGAAAGCATTTTTGCGTACAGAAAGGCCTTAAAAACTGCTAGATCTGCTTATTTTTAAAATCTTTCAGAAGAAAACAAACACAACCCTAGGTATTTATTTGATACATTGGCTAAATTAATGAGAAATAAAGCTTCAACTTCTGACGTTTCCAAACAGCACAGCAGTAATGACTTTATGAACTTCTTTACTTGCAAGATTGATAATATTAGAGAGAAAATTATAACCATGTAACTGTCTACTGCAGTATCACTTCAGACAGTGTATCGTAGTGTCCCTGCGGAAAAATTCCATTAATTCGTTGCTATAGTCAAGTCAAGTCACCTTTATTTATATAGCGCTTTTAACAATGCAGATTGTGTCAAAGCAGCTTTACAGTGATAACTGGTATATAATTGCACAGCAGCTCTTAAAGAAAATGGTGTCATTGTCCATCTTAAGTAAATTCACTATTGATTCATTCTGTTGTAAGAATCAAAAGTTATTAATTTAGTTAATTTATCAATATCAGCACTGGAGTAAACAGTGATGTCATCATCCAGCTCAGTTCAGTTTGCATACAATGGTGTCAATGCAGGCAGATCAAAACACTGTTGAATATCAAATGTCAAGTGTCCCCAACTAAGCAAGCCAAAGGCGACAGCGGCAAGGAACCCAAACTCCAACAGGTGACATCAGGTGCCAAACAGGTGTTAAAATGGAGAAAAAAACCTTGGGAGAAACCAGGCTCAGTCAGGGGGCCAGCTCTCCTCTGGCCAACAGCGAACAGTGCTTTATTAGGATTCAGGCAACTATCATAAGTCCGATTGGGATCGCAACAGTCAAAGTATTTATTCCAGTTCCATCCAGTTGAGGATCGTATTCATCACGCCGGTATGGACGGTTTGTTGAGGAACTGTGCCACTGGCTGTCGTGTCGATGAGGCCTTCACAGTGGATGATCTAGTTGACTCAATCTCTGCTGACACTTCAGGGCTGCGTTGTGGTCGTGTCAAGGCGCAGGTCCTCGATCTCACCTGGATACGGCCTGGATCCGGCTGACTACGGTAAACCTCGGGATAAACAAAGAGACTAATATTAGCGTAGATGCCATTCTTCTTCTGATATAACGAGTACATCTGGTGTTATAGGAAGTGTTCCCGGTTCCAGCTGACCTAATTTATGCAGCCTAACAATCCTTTAATGGATTTGAAAACATAAATTGATAATGTGTTATGTGTATGCCAGGTTAAAGAGATGCGTTTTTAGTCTAGATTTAAACTGACAGAGTGTGTCTGCTTCCCAAACAATGCTAGGAAGATTGTTCCAGAGTTTAGGTGCCAAATAGGAGAAGGATCTACCGCCTGCGGTTGATATTGATATTCTAGGTATTATCAATTGGCCTGAATTCTGAGATTACAATAGACGTGAAGGACTATGATGCGTTAAGAGCTCGCTCAGGTACTGGGGAGCTAAACCATTTAGTGCTTTGTAAGTAATTATCAAGATTTTAAAACTCTAAGTAAGTTCTAGTAAGAATTCTAGCTGCTGCATTTTGTACGAGCTGTAGTTTATTTATCAAGCGAGCAGGGCAACCACCCAGGAGAGCATTACAGTAATCTAGCCTTGAGGTCATGAACGCATGAACTAACTGTTCTGCATTTTCATTGAGAGCATATGTCATAGTTTAGATATATTTTTAAGATGGAAGAATGCGGTTTTACAGATGCAATAAACATGGCTTTTAAATGAAAGATTGGTATCAAAGAGCACACCCAGGTTCCTAACTGACGACGAAGACTTAACAGAGCAGCCATCAAGTGCTAGACAGTATTCTAGGTTATTACGTGAAGAAGTTTTTTGTCCAAAAATTAGAATCTCTGTTTTTTTTCTGAATTTAGTAGTAGGAAATTACTGGTCATCCAATTTTTTATATCAGCTATGTGTTCCGTTAATTTTGTGAATTGGTAAGTTTCGTCAGGGTGCGAAGAAATATAGAGCTGAGTATCATCAGTATAACAGTGAAAACTAATGATAAACTTCCTAATGATATCTCCCAAGGGTAGCATGTACAGAGTGAAAAGCACTGGTCCTAGTACTGAGCCTTACGGTACTCCATATTGAACTTGTGATCGATATGACAGCTCTTCGTTTACTACTACAAACTGATAACGGTCAGATAAGTATGATTTGAACCATGGCAATGCAATTCCACTAATGCCAACATAATTTTCGAGTCTATTTAAAAGAATGTTGTGATCAATAGTGTCAAATGCAGTACTAAGATCCAGTAACACTAATAGAGAGATACAACCACGATCTGATGATAAGAGCAAATCATTTGTAACTCTAATGAGAGCAGTCTCAGTACTATGGTACGGTCTAAATCCTGACTGGAAATCCTCACAGATACTATTTCTTTCTAAAAAGGAACATAGTTGTGATGGGGAGGAAGAGGAGAGGAAGAACTGTCTAAACTCGTTAAATCATCAAAATCAACAACATGTATGTTAGACCCAATACCAACCAAGCTATTGAAAGAGATGCTTCCAGAGGTCATAGATCCTCTTCTTAATATTATTAATTCATCTTTGTCACTAGGATATATACCGAAAACTTTTAAGTTGGCTATTATTACCTCTTATTAGAAAACCCCAACTTGATCCTAGAGAATTAGTCAATTGCAGGCCGATCTTGATTCTACCTTTTCTGTCAAAAATACTAGAAAAGCCAGTATCATCACAACTATGCTCCTTCTTAGAAAGAAATGGTATCTGCAAGGATTTCCATTTACCAGGATTGTCCATTTCGAGACCGTATCATAGTACTGAGACTGCTCTCATTAGAGTTACAAATGATCTCTTATCATCGGATCGTGATTGTATCTCTCTGTTAGTGTTACTGGATCTTAGTGCTGCATTTGACACTATCGACATTCTTTTGAATAGACTTGAAAATTATGTTGGCATTAGTGGAATTGCACTGGCATGGTTTAAATCATACTTATCGGACCATTATTAATTTGTAGCAGTAAACACAAATTCAGTGTGGAGTACCTCAAGGCTCAGTACTAGGACCGTTGCTTTTTACTCTGTACATGCTACCCTTGAGAGATATCTTTAGAAAGCATGGCAATAGTTTTCACTGTTATGCTGATGATACTCAGCTCTATATTTCCCTGACTAAACATACCAACCCAGACAGCAGGTGACTCAGAGCCGGATCCATTTTCAAACCAGCAAATCTGCGTTACAGTCACCTCCGTTTCACTACTCTAATACGAATCCAGCATGGGCCCGGCTTCAGTGGGCGGACACAACAGTCGCAAAGCAGATTAGGCCCGTATCCGTGGAAACGAGCATGCTAATTTTTTTCTGGAGTTAGAAGAGGAGGCAGCCACAGTCGGTAGCCTACTCTGTATCCTACCTCAAAAACTTCACAAACTGATCTATTAATTAATTCATTTCTTACTAATTATATTGTGTATGCGTTGGCTTAAAGTTTAAACTTAAGGTTTGGAGTTTTTATTGCTTATTAGAATTGAATCATAATGTTAGATAACTCTTTTAGCAGAGGGCACGCTAACACGCAGACGATCCAGAGAATAATAATTATATAACTGACGGATTTTAACTGCTTTAATATTTACTGTTAAAGTTTTAATTGCGTGGTAATGCTAGTGATAAGCTAGCGTTAACTAGCTAAGGCCTACCGCAGACCCTTACTTTACAACAAGGGTTCATTTGTTAACATTAGTTAATAACTAACACGAACATGACATAACCATGAGCAATACATTTGTTATTTGTTAATCTTTGTTAATGTTAGTTAATAAAAATACAGTTGTCCATTGTTCATGTTACTTCACAGTGCATTAACCAATGTTAACAAATACAACATTCGATTATAATAATGTATTTGTAAATGTTGAAATTAACATTAACAAAGATTAATAAATGATGTACAAGTGCAGTTCATTCTTAGTTCATGTCAGCTAATGTTAACTAATGATACTAGTCTGCTCACCAAGTTGCATTTATTTAATCAAATATGTAGTAAAAACAGTAATATTGTGAAATATTATTACATTCTATAGTAAAGTGTAATTTATTCCTGTGATCAAAGCTGAATTTTCAGCATCATTACTCCAGTCTTCACATGATCCTTCAGAAATCATTCTAATATGATGATTTGCTGCTCAAGAAACATTTAAGATTGTTATCAATATTCAAAACAGTTGTGTTGCTTTATATTTTTGTGGAAACAATTATATCATTCAAACATTTGTGGTAAGATTAAAAAAGAGACAAATTAATACTTCATCAAGGATGCTTTAAATCGATCAAAAGTGACAGTCAACACGACAACATTTATAACAAAAGATTTCTATTTAGTAAATGCTTTAATAAACTTCATTTAATAAATGAAAATAAATTCATTAACCTTTTCTATTCATTAAAGAATCCTGAAAAAATTATCACCATTTCCACAAAAATGTTAAGCAGCATAACCATTTTCAACATTGATAATAATGATTCTTGTAGCATCTGTGATTTAATCATCTTTGACTTTTGAAGAGGCCTTAACTGTGTTACATGTCTACTGTTGTTTTCCTCAGTTTGACCTAGTTTTCCCCATTCTGTTTAATTAGTCATTTCATTCACCTGTGCCCTGTTAATTATCTTGTTAAGTTCCCTTTGTTTGTCACGTGTATATATACCCTGTGTTTTCCCCTCATTCCTCGTCTGTTCTCGTTGATGTTTAGATGTGTATATTGAGTTTCCTGCCTGTTCTTGTGATTAAATTCTACTCCTCGTACTATCCTTCGTCCTTGTGCCTTCGTATACACACGTCTCATAACAAACTGAAGTAAATTTCAGATAGAAGCAGCATAGTGGTGGTTTGTGTTTTTAGCTATTACTGTTTTTCCTCACCATAACATTACAATAAGCAATAGTAGCTGACTTTATAAAGAAAAAAGGGACAGTTGAGTTTATATTGACACGTTACAGTGTATGCCAAGCCCAGTTGCAGCACATTTGTTTATATAATACTGTACAGTATAAATATACAAACTATATTTTATAAACTGCAGTCTGTGGCTAGTGCAAACAGCTCTTTGACGATGATTGGCAAATCTATAGCTATAGATGCGTTATGCGTCTTTGATTAAACTGTCTTTTGTGTGCTACTAGTGTTGTTTAGTCCTACACTCTCACTCTTTTGCTGTCTACAGTAAAATACTCGAGGGAGAAGTTTTAATTGTTTTTATTTTTGAAGTAGTTACTCTACATTTAGAGTATTTTCTGTGGACTGTCCTCTGTGATGTTTAGATCTAACCAGGTCATCTGTGGGTTAATTTTGACTTTGTAATATTTTTTACGCCAGGAGAGGAAGGGCTTGTCTTATCTTTTTAGAAAACATTATATTAAAAGCATATTTTGTAGACACTTAATATTTAGCTCAAATTGTACACAAGAAAAGCATAAGGAGAAATTTTTTTACTTGGATACAACAGTGAAAAATGTGTATAGGAGAGCAGATTTTTATCACAATGACATTCATGAGTGAATTTTTTTTTTATTCAAGTCATTTAAATTTGCAGCAGTTGTTAAAAGTTGGTGTTCATTTGTGTGAAGTGAATAAGTGTCAACAAAATGTCAGCCAAAGCAGAGTGATTAGACCAATAGCACTAGATTGCTTTGGAGTGCTTTAACATAGATTGAGAAAGGGAAATGGAAAGATAAAGTACACAGCCTGTTTGATGTGTCAAAGGCTATGTTCACACTGTCAGTCCAAATCCGATTATTTGTGTATCCGACTGGAATCTGATGTAATCTGATTATGGCATGAAAAAGTGACATAAACCATGCAAAATCTGATCAGATCGGTCAAACTAAAAATGATTTCAAGAAATTAATATGATTTCAAACCACATATGAATGTAGCTCAAAGCGGATTTGTAAAAATCATATTTCATGTAATTTGTTTTGCGGTTCACACTTTATGATCGCATTCCAATCAGATATGCGCAAAAATCGGATTTGGACTGACAGTCTTAATGAGGCTAACATCTCCACCAACATCAGGGATTAGTGTTGTCACGGTACCAAAATTCCAGCAGTTGTACCAATACCATAAAAATTTTACGGTTCTCGGTACCAGTTTCGGTACCACAGTAAAATCTGTTGGAACTATTTTACTATTTTATATAGCCTATTTTAAAAACATATTAAATATGATTTGGAGCGTGTGTGTACGTTTGCGTTTGTATAAATACCTCAATGAAATAAATTTTGAAATATATATTTAAAAAAAAAAATGCTCAAACATCGATTTTGTAACAGACGTGCGTGTTTATTTTAGCTATTCCATCAGTGAAACGACACACTACAGCCTGTAAAACTATGAAATAAATATCGGTAAATAATGGTAACCTAAATAATAAGAAAGATAAATATTATTTAAAAAAAAAACATTCGTTTTTTATTTCCACATTTTCCTGCGCTTTGAGAGGGATGTGGGACACGAGCAAGAAAGAGACCATTTCTCTTTAATATTATCTTCATGTTATCTCCTGTTGTTACAAGCAACTGACACTTGTTGTATAAGGTCTGAAGAGCGAGTTTTATCCTCGGCAGGGGCAAGACATGCAGGCTATGTTTGATTTAGCGCTGTCAGAAAAAAGCGAAAGTAAAAATCACCAGCGCGTGTGATTCTTGATTCTGATTCTTGTTCTACATGTTCCCAAGTACCACTGTGGTGATTATCATGTTGTTTTACTGTTTTATTCTTTTATAATTATATGCCAAAGTCATGACCAATGCTGTTTACCTTGCAATACAGACATATTTTAAAAATTCATATAAATATGAAATCAAATTGTTTTCTGCAAACTCCACCTGATTCTTGTTCTACATCTCCCCAAGTAACATTGTGGTGATTTTCATGTTCTTTTACTGTTTTATTCTTTAATAATTACATGCCAAAGTCATGACCAATATGATTTACCTTGCTATATAGACATATTTTAAAAATTCATAAAATTATGAAATCAAATTGTTTTCTGCAAACTCTACCAGATTCTTGTTCTACATCTCCCCAAGTACCCCTGTGGTGATTTTCATGGTCTTTTACTGTTTTATTCTTTAATAATTATATGCCAAAGTTATGACCAATACGATTTACCTTGCTATACAGACATTTTAAAAAATCATAAAAATATGAAATCAAATTGTTTTGGAATGTAATATGAATATCTCTTTGGCAGATGCAGGAGGACTGGTAGGTACACACGATGGGCAGGTAGCAGACGACAGAAAACGGGACCCTTGGCGGCAGGTAAGTACACAGGTGAGTAGCAGGTAAGGAGTCTGTTCGCATGGGAATGACAAGACTAGACAAAGGAGTGCAGGATGTGATGGAATATATGGTGTGCGTTGATAAGGGAGTACAGGTGTAGTGAATCAGAATGTTGGGGAGAGTGAACGAGTTGGCGGAGCGTGGTGTCTGAGATTGCGACTCCATGACAGTACCCCCTCC
The DNA here is from genome assembly GCA_037950675.1 of Hypophthalmichthys molitrix. Lineage (NCBI taxonomy): Eukaryota > Metazoa > Chordata > Actinopteri > Cypriniformes > Xenocyprididae > Hypophthalmichthys > Hypophthalmichthys molitrix. The sequence goes on along the minus strand of CM075496.1, from coordinate 33,652,688 downwards.
TCAACGGGCGGCTCCTGACATGATGGTGGTGGTGATGGTGCGATGTAGGGGTCTGCCACGACATATTGGTGCTAAACGATTTGAATGATCAGAATGGAATTGGGTGAAAAGAGATGGATCAGGCACATCATCACAAGCAACCCAGGATTGTTCTTCAGGGCCGTAACCTTACCAGTCAATGAGGTAATCGATACGATCGATACAATTGCCCCGTCGCCGAGAGTCGATGATGGAGCGGACCCGGTAGATGACCTCCTCGTCAGCCAGTTCGGGGGGAGGAGGTATGTCATTGCCACCAGATCCTGTGAGGGGAGAAGACAAAGGTTCAGCGTGGGGTTTCACGTGAAATGAAGGTGAGATTCTGTAGTGAGGTGGAAGTTGAACCTGTATGTGACCTCGTTGATCTGCCTCTGCACAGTGAAGGGACTCAGCTTATGGCGAGGCAGGCAGAGACGGATGTCCCGTGTAGAGAGCCACACCTTCTGACATGGTTGGTACTGCGGAGTTGATGTTCTGCGGGCGTCAGCTTGTCTTGTGTCTCCGCACTGCCTGTTGGAGATGCACGTCTGCTGAGTCTCACACCCTCTTGCTCTGCTGGAACCAATGATTGACAGCTGGAACCTCCAATGGTTCGCCAGACCAGGGGAACAGAGGAGGCTGTTATCCAAGGATGCACTGGAATGGCGTGAGCCCGGTGGTGGATTGCCTGAGGGAGTTCTGAGCGTACTCTGCCCAGGGGAGGAATCGGTTCCAGCTGTCTTGGTTCTGGTGGCAGTATGACCGCAGGTACCTCCTGATCTCTTGGATCTTACCCTCAGTCTGGCGTGATTGAGTGACAAACTGCCTGAACGAGGTCTGCAAATGGATCAATCGAATGATCTCCACCAGCGTCCGTCGAACTCTGCATAATTGTGGTGTGGTATGGTCTTCTGTCGCACAACAGAAGAGGACATACAGGTAAGTGATGTATAAACAGAGTTTTATTGAATGACTGGGTAATCAACAGGAACAGGTTGCAACAATAGTGAGTATAGCAGTACAATGTAGATATTAATGAATTAGCTGGAATGTAATATGAATGTCTCTTTGACAGATGCAGGTGGAGGACTGGTAGGTACACACAATGGACAAGTAGCAGACGACAGAAGACGATATCCTTGGCAGCAGGTAAGTACACAGGTGAGTAGCAGGTAGTGAATCAGAATGCCGGGGAGAGTGAACGAGTGGGCGGAGCGTGCTGGTCTGGTGACAATGGGCAGACTGGTGTCTGAGATGGTGTGACTCCATGACAGCTATACAGACATGTTCTCTGACATCTGTAAGGAAAATACATTTCACTATCATCCATTTCAAGTCAATGAAAACTATCATTGCACTCTCTACTCCCCTGTTTCCTGCCATAACGCTCTGTGCTCCAAAATAAAGAACCAATTACAGCATTTTTCTGTTTCTGAGTCTGTATTCCATAACAGATTGTCACAAAGTTATTATTACTAGTAGTGGTTGTAATATTAATTTGTTTGTTGTGGCACATATCTTCATTATGCTGACTGGTAGAATTTCTCAACAATCAATCATCAATTTTAATAATGCCCTTTCCTACATTATCCCTAAAGACAATTCTAACTGTATATATACAGGTGCTGGTCATATAATTAGAATATCATCAAAAAGTTGATTTATTTCACTAATTCCATTCAAAAAGTGAAACTTGTATATTATATTCATTCATTACACACAGACTGATATATTTCAAATGTTTATTTCTTTTAATTTTCATGATTATAACTGACAACTAAGGAAAATCCCAAATTCAGTATCTCAGAAAATTAGAATATTGTGAAAAGGTTCAATATTGAAGACACCTGGTGCCACACTCTAATCAGCTAATTAACTCAAAACACCTGCAAAGGCCTTTAAATGGTCTCTCAGTCTAGTTCTGTAGGCTACACAATCATGGGGAAGACTGCTGACTTGACAGTTGTCCAAAAGACGACCATTGACACCTTGTACAAGGAGGGCAAGGCACAAAAGGTCATTGCAAAAGAGGCTGGCTGTTCACAGAGCTCTGTGTCCAAGCACATTAATAGAGAGGCGAAGGGAAGGAAAAGATGTGGTAGAAAAAAAGTGTACAAGCAATAGGGATAACCGCACCCTGGAGAGGATTGTGAAACAAAACCCATTCAAAAATGTGGGGGAGATTCACAAAGAGTGGACTGCAGCTGGAGTCAGTGCTTCAAGAACCACTACACAGAGACGTATGCAAGACATGGGTTTCAGCTGTCGCATTCCTTGTGTCAAGCCACTCTTGAACAACAGACAGCGTCAGAAGCGTCTCGCCTGGGCTAAAGACAAAAAGGACTGGACTGCTGCTGAGTGGTCCAAAGTTATGTTCTCTGATGAAAGTAAATTTTGCATTTCCTTTGGAAATCAGGGTCCCAGAGTCTGGAGGAAGAGAGGAGAGGCACACAATCCACATTGCTTGAGGTCCAGTGTAAAGTTTCCACAGTCAGTGATGGTTTGGGGTGCCATGTCATCTGCTGGTGTTGGTCCACTGTGTTTTCTGAGGTCCAAGGTCAACGCAGCCGTATACCAGGAAGTTTTAGAGCACTTCATGCTTCCTGCTGCTGACCAACTTTATGGAGATGCAAATTTCATTTTCCAACAGGACTTGGCACCTGCACACAGTGCCAAAGCTACCAGTACCTGGTTTAAGGCAAACTAGCCTGACCTTAACCTCATAGAAAATCTATGGAGTATTGTGAAGAGGAAGATGCGATATGCCAGACCCAACAATGCAGAAGAGCTGAAGGCCACTATCAGAGCAACCTGGGCTCTTATAACACCTAAGCAGTGTCACAGACTGATCGACTCCATGCCACGCCGCATTGCTGCAGTAATTCAGGCAAAAGGAGCCCCAACTAAGTATTGAGTGCAGTACATGCTCATACTTTTTATGTTCATACTTTTCAGTTGGCCAAGATTACTAAAAATCCTTTCTTTGTATTGGTCTTAAGTAATATTCTAATTTTCTGAGATACTGAATTTGGGATTTTCCTTAGTTGTCAGTTATAATCATCAAAATTAAAAGAAATAAACATTTGAAATGTATCAGTCTGTGTGTAATGAATGAATATAATATACAAGTTTCACTTTTTGAATGGAATTAGTGAAATAAATCAACTTTTTGATGATATTCTAATTATATGACCAGCACCTGAATATGAATATATATATATATATACACACACACACACACACACTACCAGTCAAAAGTTTGGACACAGTAAGATTTTTAATGTTTTAAAAAGAAGTTTCTGCTCACCAAGGCTGCATTTATTTAATTAAAAATACAGTAAAAACAGTAATATTGTGAAATATTATTACAATTTAAAATAACTGTGTTCTATTTGAAAATATTTGAAAATGTAATTTATTCTTGTGTTGGAAAAGCTGAATTTTCAGGATCATTACTGTATAGCAAGGTAAATCATATTGGTCATGACTTTGGCATGTAATTATTAAAGAATAAAACCGTAAAAGAACATGAAAATCACCACAGTGGTACTTGGGGAGATGTAGAACAAGAATCAAGTGGAGTTTGCAGAAAACAATTTGATTTCATATTTTTATGAATTTTTAAAATATGTCTGTATAGCAAGGAAAACAGCATTTGTCATGATTTGGCATGTAATTATTAAAGAATAAAACAGTAATAGAACATGAAAATCACCACAGTGGTACTTGGGGAGATGTAGAACAAGAATCAAGTGGAGTTTGCAGAAAACAATTTGATTTCATATTTTTATGAATTTTTTAATTATGTCTGTATAGCAAGGTAAACCGTATTTGTCATAACTTGCATGTAATTATTAAAGAATAAAACAGTAAAAGAACATGAAAATCACCACAGTGGTACTTGGGGAGATGTAGAACAAGAATCTGGTGGAGTTTACAGAAAAAAATTAGATTTTATTTTTTTATGAATTTTTAAAATATGTCTGTATAGCGAGGTAAATAGTCTATGACTTTGACATTTAATTATTAAAGAATAAAACAGTAAAACAACATGACGATCACCACAGTGTTACTTGGCTAACATGTAGAACAAGAATCAGGTGAAGTTTGCAGTAAACAGTTTTATTTTATTTTTTTTATTTTTTTTGACTCTCAATCTGACTGTAGCCATTGACTTGCATTATACAAATCACCAAGGACCACATTTTCAGTTATAAAAAAAAAAAAAAAAAAAACCCTTTACTTTTTACAAGTTTGGGTGAATGATCCCTTTAAGCTTAGTGAAGCTGATGCAAGTAGAGACTTAAAGGATTAGTTCACTTTCAAATGAAAATTACCCCAAGCTTTACTCACCCTCAAGCCATCCTAGGTGTATATGACTTTATTCTTTCTGATGAACACAATCGGAGATGTATTAATAAATATCCTGAAGCATCCAAGCTGTCACAGACAGAAGGGCAGGAGACAACAAGTTTGCAGAAAAGGTGACGTTTATTGATAAATGATAGAGACACACAGATGAGCAGGTAAGTGAAGGTAATACTGGTACTTTGTGATGGTAAATATGAATCTCGATACCGTCCTTTATGTTGCAGGTTGACGGATACGTGGATGGCTGGGAGTGGAGTGGAGACGTGGACTCACGGAGACAGTAGGTGAACTCACACACAGAAGCACAGGAACAGAGACTGGGGTAGAACGCTGGAGTAGAGAGGTAAGTAGTAACGATAGCTTGGAGCATAACATGCAAAGTCCTAGGTATCAACAAGACTGGACAGTGAGCTGAGGTGAGTGCTGTGCTTAAGTATCCGTGGGTGATTGCGTGATGATGGTGATCAGGTGTGTGTGGTTAGAACTCTGGTGAGGGAGTGCACTGTGATTGGTTGATGGATGTGCCTGGAGGATCTGTGACACAAGCTTTATAATGGGAGTGAGCGAGACCAACAAGTATGAAGCTGAAGAAAGTGCCTCCATCCACATATCCAAAAAAATAAGAATATTTAACAAGTTATGAAGTAAAATATCTAGCATACGCCAAACCACCTTCCGTATTCAACTTATGGAAAAAAACGGAACTGTAGAACGTAGCGTGAGCGTTTTGAACTGTGAGAGTTTTACACTTTCTTTGTAACGCGGTCTGGCGGAAGCTACATATTTTACTTCATAACTTGTTAAATATGGATTTTTTTTTTACACAAACGCATCGCTTCACTTCAGAAGGCCCTCCGGAGCCGTGTGAAGTATGTTTATGATGGATGTGGATGGAGACACTTTCTTCAGCTTCATACTCGTTGGTATCATGCTCTGCCATTATAAAGCTTGGATGGGTCAGGATATTTAGTAAAGGATTAGTTAGTTCACTTCTGAATGAAAATTTGCTGATAATTTACTCACCCCAATGTCATCGAAGATGTTAATGTCTTTCTTTTTTCACTCGAAAAGAAATTAAGGATTTTGAGGGAAAAATTCCAGGATTTTTCTCCATATAGTGGACTTCACTGGTCAAGTCAAGTCAAGTCACCTTTATTTATATAGCGCTTTTTACAATGCAGATTGTGTCAAAGCAGCTTTACAGTGATAACTGGTATATAATTTTGGCTGCACAGCAGTTCTTAAAGAAAATGGTGTCAATGCTGGCAGATGCATAGCACTGTTAAATATCAAATGTCAAGTGTCCCCAACTAAACAAGCCAAAGGCGACAGCAGCAAGGAACCCAAACTCCAGCAGGTGACATAAGGTGGCAAACAGGTAGCAAATAGGTGTTAAAATGCAGAAAAAAAACCTTGGGAGAAACCAGGCTTAGTCGGGGGGCCAGTTCTCATCTGGCGAACAGTGTTTTGTTACGATTCAGGTAGCTATCATAAGTCCGATGGGATCGCAACAGTCAAAGTATTTATTCCAGTTCCATCCAGTTGAAGATCGTATTCATCATGCCGGTATGGACGGTTTGTTGAGGAACTGTGCCACTGGCTGTCGTGTCGATGAGGCCTTCACAATGGATGATCTAGTTGACTCAGTCACTGCTGACACTTCAGGGCTGCATTGTGGTTGTGTCAAGGCGCAGGTCCTCGATCTCACCTGGATATGGCCCGGATCCGGCTGACTACGGTAAACCTCGGGATAAACAGAGAGACTAATATTAGCGTAGATGCCATTCTTTTTCTGATGTAGCGAGTACATCTGGTGTTATAAGAAGTGTTCCCGGTTCCGGCTGACCTAATTTATGCAGCCTAATAATCCTTTAACGGATTTGAAAATATAAGTTGATAATGTGTTATGTGTATGCCAGGTTAAAGAGATGCATTTTTAGTCTAGATTTAAACTGACAGAGTGTGTCTGCTTCCCGAACAATGCTAGGAAGATTGTTCCAGAGTTTAGGTGCCAAATAGGAGAAGGATCTACTGCCTGCGGTTGATTTTGATATTCTAGGTATTATCAGCTGGCCTAAATTTTGAGATCGCAATAGACGTGAAGGACTATAATGCATTAAGAGCTCACTCAGGTACTGGGGAGCTAAACCATTTAGTGCTTTGTAAGTAATTAGCAAGATTTTAAAATCTATACAATGTTTAACAGAAAGCCAATGCAGTGTTGACAGAACTGGGCTAGAACTAGCTGCTGCATTTTGTACGAGCTGTAGTTTATTTATCAAGCGAGCGGAACAACCGCATTGAGAGCATATGTCGTAGTTTAGATATATTTTTAAAATGGAAGAATGCGGTTTTACAGATGCTAGAAACATGGCCTTCACATGAAAGATTGGTATCAAAGAGCACACCCAGGTTCCTAACTGATGACGAAGACTTAACAGAGCAGCCATCAAGTGTTAGTATTCTAGGTTATTACGTGAAGAAGTTTTTGTCCAAAAATTAGAATCTCTGTTTTTTCTGAATTTAGTAGTAGGAAATCCAATTTTTTATATCAGCTATGCATTCCGTTAATTTTGTGAATTGGTAAGTTTCGTCAGGGCGCGAAGAAATATAGAGCTGAGTATCATCAGCGTAACAGTGAAAACTCATGCCATGCTTCCTAATGATATCTCCCAAGGGCAGCATGTACAGAGTGAAAAGCAAAGGTCCTAGTACTGAGCCTTGCGGTACTCTATATTGAACTTGTGATCGATATGACATCTCTTCGTTTACTACTACAAACTGGTAACGATCAGATAAGCATGATTTGAACCATGACAATGCAATTTCACTAATGCCAACATAATTTTCAAGTCTATTTAACAGAATGTTGTGATCGATAGTGTCAAATGCAGCACTAAGATCCAGTAACACTAATAGAGAGATACAACCATGATCTGATGATAAGAGCAAATCATTAGTAACTCTAATGAGAGCAGTCTCAGTACTATGGTATGGTCTAAATCCTGACTGGAAATCCTCACAGATACTATTTCTTTCTAAAAAGGAACACAGTTGTGCTGCTACTGCCTTTTCTAGTATTTTTGACAGAAAAGTGAGATTTGAAATTGGCCTGTAATTGACTAATTCTCTAGGATCAAGCTGTGGTTTTTTAATAAGAGGTTTAATAATAGCCAGCTTAAAACTTTTTGGTACGTATCTTAGTGATAAAGACGAATTAAATATTAAGAAGAGGATCTATGACCTCTGGAAGCATCTCTTTCAATAGCTTAGTCGGTATAGGGTCTAACATACATGTTGTTGATTTTGATGATTTAACAAGTTTAGACAATTCTTACTCTCCTAAAGCAGTGAATGAATCGAATCTGACATGATACTGTAGTAGACGGTTGCATGGTTATAATTTTCTCTCTAATATTGTCAATCTTGCAAGTAAAGAAGTTCATAAAGTCATTACTGCTGTGCTCTTTGGAAACATCAGCAGTTGAAGCTTTATTTCTTGTTAATTTAGCCAATTTAGGGTTGTGTTTATTTTCTTCTAAAAGATTTGAAAAATAGGCAGATCTAGCAGTTTTCAAGGCCTTTCTGTACTCAATCATTTTCTCTCTCCACGAAATGCGAAAGACTTCTAGTTTTGTTTTCTTCCAGCTGCGCTCCATTTTTCTGGCTGCTCCCTTAAGGGCCAGAGTGTGCGCGTTGTACCACGGCGTTGGATTAATTTCCTTAATCTTTTTTATGCGCAAAGGAGCAACTGAGTCTAATGTGCTGGAAAAGACAGAGGCAATAGTTTCTGTTGCAACATCGAGGTCTTCTAAGCTGTCTGATATGCTAAGGCGATGAAACTGATCAGGAAGATTATTTAGAAAGCGATCTTTAGTGGTAGAAGTGATGGTTCTACCATATTTATGGCAGGGAGGCAGTTTTGCAGCCTTGACTAAATGTAGTATACACAAGACTAGATAATGGTCTGAGATGTTGTCACTCTGCTGCAGAATTTAAACGGCATCAATATTGATTCCATGTGACAATATTAGATCTAAAGTATGATTACGAAAATGAGTGGGTCCTGACACATGTTGTCTAACTCCAATAGAGTTTAGAATGTCTGTAAATTTCAATCCCAATCCATCTTTTTCATTATCTACATGGATATTAAAATCACCAACAACAACGACTTTATCTGCAGCTAGTACTAACTCCGATAGAAAATCAGCAAATTCTTTGATAAAGTCTGTATGATGTTCTGGTGGCCTGTATACAGTAGCCAGCACAAATGTCAACTTACATAATGTTACATAAAGTACCATCACTTCGAAGGAATTATATTTGAAAGACTTTTGACTAATACTGTAAATATTACTATAAATTACAGCAACACCTCCCCCTTTGCCTTTCTGATGAGGATTGTGTCAATAATCGTACCCTTGAGGGCTAGGCTCATTTAAAGTAATGTAATCGTCCGGTTTTAGGTTTCTGTCAAACACAGCAAATCTAGATTATTGTTTGTGATAATATCATTTACAATAAGTGCTTTTGAAGAAAGGGATCTAATATTTAATAACCCAAGCTTTATCATTTGTTTATCAGTATTATCTTTATTTTTTATTTGTTGAACATCAATTAAATTTTTACCCTTAAATGGGTTTGGAAGTTTTTTGTTTTTACTAATTCGGGGTACAGACACAGTCTCTATGTGATAATATCTAGGTGTAAGAGTTTCTATGTGTTGGGAATTATCTGACTTCTGTGATGTGAGGCAGCTAGCAGACGGTCGGTTTAGCCGGTCTGTCTGCTTCCTGACCTGGGCCCCAGTTTGTCATGTTTCAGCTCTAAGACTATGTGCCATATTACTAGAGAGAAGAGCAGCACCATCCTAGGAGGGATGAATACCATCTCTTTTCAACATGTCAGGTCTGCCCCAAAAACTTTTCCAATTGTCTATGAAACTTTATTATATTAGTCTGCAGAATAATATTATTCTGCAGACACCACTTAGACAGCCAGCCATTGAGTGATGATAATCTGCTAACTATCTCATCACTCCGACGAATAGGAAGAGGGCCAGAGCAAATGACTTTTTCTGACATTGTACTTGCGAGTTCACACACCTCTTTAATGTTAATTTTAGTGATCTCCGACTGGTGAAGTCGAAAATCATTAGTGCTGACATGAATTATAATTTTAGAGTATTTACGATTAGCATTAGCCAGCACTTTTAAATTTGCTTTGATGTCATGTGCTCTGGCTCCCGGCAAACATGTGACTACAATGGCTGGTGTCTCTATTTTCACGTTCCGTGTAATAGAATCGCCAATAACTAGGGCACTTTCAACAGGATTCTCAGTGGGTGCGTCACTGAGTGGGGAGAACCTGTTTGATGTTCTTATTGGAACGGAAGAGTGGTGTTTTCCGTGGCTAGGCCGCCTCACCGTCACCCAGGTGCCCTGCTGCACGGGCTCTACAGCCGGAACCGAACAATGTACAGAGTTCACTAAGCTAGTCGCATCCAAAACAGTATCTGAAGCCCTTGCATTCTTACTATGCTCGATTAAGGTTTGGATGCGTGTCTCTAATACTGAAATTTTCTCTGTCAGCCTGACTATTTCCCTACATTTATGACATGTAAATCCCTCGTCGCTGACAGAGAAAGCTATACTGAACATGTGACAAGCAGAACACGACACAATACTAGGAGAGGATGACATGACTCACCGTGTTTGTAGACTGATCCGACTTACCACAGCTGTTTGATGAACGTGTAGAAAAAGAAAAGGAGTGTGCGAGAGACTGATGACAAGTTAACAAGCTAGCGAGATGCAAACGCGTTGTAATAGCGATTTAGATTAAAAGATTAAAAGCTAGCGACGTCAGATTAGATATAAGGTAATGATAATATTAGCAACAATGAATGAAAGTCTAGTGTTCTGGTGTTCAACAGGTTGAAGGTCCAAATTGCAGTTTCAGTGCAGCTTTAAAGGGCTCTACACAATCCCAGACGAGGAATAAGGGTCTAAGGGTCAGAAGAGCTAAAAAAATAAATAAAAATGTATATACTTTTTAACCACAAATGCTCGTCTTGCACTACTCTGCGATCCACATGCATGACATAATCACGTTACAAAGGTCACGCGTGACCTACTGCGGTACTTCTGCCTACGTCATGTGTGACCTTTCAATGTAATGTGTGGAGTGGCGCAGAGCAGTGCAAGATGAGCATTTGTGGTTAAAAAATATATAAATTTTTGTTTTAGCTGTTTTAGTTAAAAAAAATTATGTTTTGCTAGATAAGACCCTTATTCCTCATCTGGGGTCGTGTAGAGCCCTTTGAAGCTGCACTGAAACTGAACTGAACCAGTGAACCCCAGTGAAGTCCACTATATGGAGAAAAATTATGGAATGCTTTCCTCAAAAACCTTAATTTCTTTTCGACCAAAGAAAGAAAGACTTGAACATCTTGGATGACATGAGGGTGAGTAAATTTTCAGGAAATTGTAATTCTGAAGTGAACTAATACTTTAATATATCTCTGATTATGTTCATCACAAAGAAGAAAGTCATATACACCTTGGATGGCTTGAGGATGAGTAAAGCTTGGGGTAATTTTCATCTGAAAGTGAACTAATCCTTTAAAGGTGAAAAAAATGAAAATTCTGTCATTAATTACTCACCTTCATGTCCTTCCAAACTCGTAAGACTTTCTTTCATCTTCGGAACTCAGAAATGAAGATCTTTTTGATGAAATCTGAAAGATTTCTGTCCCTCCGTTGACAGCTACACAACTACAACTTCTACACTTCTATGAACTTCAACTACAAAGTTCATAAAGAGATTACAAAACTAATCCATATAAATTGAGCGGTTTAATCCAAATTTTCTGAAGAGAAACGATCGCTGTATATGATAAACAGATTGAATTTAGGCTATTATTCAGATATAAACATTGATCAGCGAATATAAACAGAAGCTCAACCGAACCTGCTTGATGCACGAGAGCAGACCTCTTGCGGATGCTCAAGCGTGCTGCATAACACGAGAATGAACCTCGTTGGTTCTCGCACATCAATGAACATACTTGAGCTTCCCTTTACCACAACTGATGTGTGAGTTGATGAATGTTTATATGTGAATAAAATCTTAAATTCAATCCATTCATCATATAAAGCAATCATGTCTCTTCAGAAAGGTTTTTGAGGGTGAGTAATTAATGACTGAATTTTTTTTTTTTATTTTGGGTTGAATTAACACTTTAATAGCAAGTAGATACTTAAGTGTTTTACATAAACTTTGAGTACTAAGAAAAGATGCGCTGTTTTGCATTGTTTTGTGTATTTGTTTTAATATGCCAAATAAATAGAAGATGGATCAATAGCCCTTGAATACGTCAAATTTACTCTGTCCAATTTTATTTTGAAGGATGGTAAATGCCTCAGGGGGTACTCCACTCTAAAAAATTTGGGAACCACTGGCCTAAGTATTTCATGTTAAAACTTAACAGAAAAAAAATGTCTTTAATACACATAACACATTATCATTTTATATTTTCACATCCGTTAAAGGATTGTTCGGCTGCATAAATTAGGTCAGCCGGAACTGGGAACACTCCCTTTAATACCTGATGTACTCATTACATCATAAGAAGAATGGCATCTACGCTAATATTAGTCTCTCTGTTTATCCCGAGGTTTACCACAGTCAGCTGGATCCGGGCCGTATCCAGATCAGATGGAGGACCTGCGCCTAGAGACGACTGCAATGCATTCCTGAGGTGTCAGCTAGATTGTGTGTTTGCAATGGAAATGAATCAACACTGAACTTACTTAAGCTGGACAATGAGACTATTTTCTTCTAGAGCTGCTGTGCAGCCAAATTATTTTCACTGTAAAGCTGCTTTTACACAATCTGCATTGTAAAAAGCACTATATACAGGTGCTGGTCATATAATTAGAATATCATCAAAAAGTTGATTTATTTCACTAATTCCATTCAAAAAGTGAAACTTGTATATTGTATTCATTCATTACACACAGACTGATATATTTCAAATGTTTATTTCTTTTAATTTTGATGATTATAACTGACAACTAAGGAAAATCCCAAATTCAGTATCTCAGAAAATTAGAATATTGTGAAAAGGTTCAATATTGAAGACACCTGGTGCCACACTCTAATCGGCTAATTAACTCAAAACACCTGCAAAGGCCTTTAAATGGTCTCTCAGTCTAGTTCTGTAGGCTACACAATCATGGGGAAGAATGCTGACTTGACAGTTGTCCAAAAGACGACCATTGACACCTTGCACAAGGAGGGCAAGACACAAAAGGTCATTGCAAAAGAGGCTGGCTGTTCACAGAGCTCTGTGTCCAAGCACATTAATAGAGAGGCGAAGGGAAGGAAAAGATGTGGTAGAAAAAAGTGTACAAGCAATAGGGATAACCGCACCCTGGAGAGGATTGTGAAACAAAACCCATTCAAAAATGTGGGGGAGATTCACAAAGACTGGACCTGCACACAGTGCCAAAGCTACCAGTACCTGGTTTAAGGAGCATTGTATCCCTGTTCTTAATTGGCCAGCAAACTCGCCTGACCTTAACCCCATAGAAAATCTATGGGGTATTGTGAAGAGGAAGATGCGATATGACAGACCCAACAATGCAGAAGAGCTGAAGGCCACTATCAGAGCAACCTGGACTCTTATAACACCTGAGCAGTGCCACAGACTGATCAACTCCATGCCACGCCGCATTGCTGCAGTAATTCAGGCAAAAGGAGCCCCAACTAAGTATTGAGTGCTGTACATGCTCATACTTTTCATGTTTATACTTTCAGTTGGCCAAGATTTCTAAAAATCCTTTCTTTGTATTGGTCTTAAGTAATATTCTAATTTTCTGAGATACTGAATTTGGGATTTTCCTTAGTTGTCAGTTATAATCATCAAAATTAAAAGAAATAAACATTTGAAATATATCAGTCTGTGTGTAATGAATGAATATAATATACAAGTTTCACTTTTTGAATGGAATTAGTGAAATAAATCAACTTTTTGATGATATTCTAATTATATGACCAGCACCTGTAAATCAAGGTGACTTGACTTGACTTGACATTGAGCTGACGGAAGAAGGATGACCACACACAGGATGTAAACTGGGGGCCCTTGTCAAAAACAATGTCTTCAGGTAAACCATAAAATTGAAAAACATTCCGGAAAAGGTGCTCAGCTGTCTCTAAAGCTGTTGGGAGCTTGGGAAAGGGTGTTAAATGACACGCCATGGAGAAAAGATCAATAGCTGTTAGAATGGCGGTATTGTCTTGAGAGACTGAGAAATCAGTTACAAAATCAAGGGCAATATGAGACCAGGGTCATCGGGGATGGGTAAAGGTTTTAGCAGGCCAGCCAGAGGTTGTCTGGAAGGTTTGGTAGTGGCACCTGATATGACAGTTATTTACATACATAATCGTGTCTGCTTGCAAGGACTCCCACCAAAAGCAGTTACATAGTACAAATGTCAAGGTAGGAGGGCATTCTGGAGGGGTGGATACTGTGAATAGGCATGAGTGATTTCAGTTATGATGTCCCACTGAATCGGGGCTAAGATTAGTGAAGTGGGAATGATTGGTTCTAGTGAGAGATTCTGAGGGCTTTAGTTGTGCTGGCAAGAGAATGAGTCGGCTTTAATGTTCTTAGTGCCTGGATGGTAAGAAATGGTAAAGTCAAACCGAGTAAAAATTAGTGCCCACCTGGCCTGCCTGGAATTTAATCTTTTGGCTAAGCATAGGTACTCCAGGTTTCAGCGATCAGTTAACACCAGAAGTGGATGTCTTGCCCCTTCGAGCCAATGTTGCCAGTCTTCAAAGGCTGCCTTCATGGCCAGAAGTTTGCTATAGCCCACATCATAATTCTGTTCGGAAGGAAAGAGTTTCCGAGAATAATAAGCACAGTGGTATAACTTGGAGGGTTACCCTGACGCTGGGAGAGGACAGCTCCAATTCTGGTGTCTGAGGCATCAGGATGGTACCTCAGACCATCCTTGTGGTCAGGATGGTGTCCATCCTTAGGATCAGGATGGTGTAATATTGGTGTAGAAGTGAAGCAACACTTCAGGTCATTGAAGGATTGAATGGCGGCATTAGACCAGTGGAGTCCAGACGGTCCTCCTTTTAACATGGTGGTGAGTGGTGCAGCAATAGTGCTGAAGTTCCTGATAAATCTTCTATAAAAATTTGCAAATCCTAAGAATTGTTGCAGTTCTTTCACCATGGTTGGTTGAGGCCAATTGAGTACAGTACACACCTTACTATCATCCATGACCACTCCTTCAGGTCTGATGATGTAACTGAGGAAGGAGATGGCTGTCTGGTGAAATTTGCATTTCTCAGCTGTGGCATATATTTGGTGCTCAATTAGACGTCTCAGGACCACTCTCACATCTCAATGTGAGTAAATAAGGATATCATCAATGTAAACAATCAAGGATTGATTTAGCATGTCTCTGAATACATCGTTGATAAATGACTAGAACACAGAGGGACTATTGGCCAGCCTAAAAGGCATGACAAGAAATTCATAGTGCCCACTAGTGGTGGAGAAGGCAGTTTTCCATTCATCTCCTTCACGGATGCTTTGATGAGGTCTGAGTATTCAGGGGGTAGATTAGTGGCCGAGCTTGACTCTGCTATGATGGTGGCAGTTCCTACAGGCATGGGAAGCACTGGTCTTAGACAAGGGGTGCCTCAGCGAATAATTTGTTTCTCCTGCCAGGATATCTGAGGATATCTTTTTGAAGCCAGGGCAGACCAAGGACAACTGAATTATGTGGAGAATCCCAACTTGCAGGGTGACATCGGTGGTTGAACTTAGGACGTGTCCAGTCCCCAGGGGGTGCCTGTCTAGTGCTGGCACTGCCAAGGAAGATTTGCAATGAATTAGGGGTATATTAAATTGTTGTGCTAAATCTTCGTCAATAAAATTACCAGCTGCACCAGAGTCAAGTAGGGCTTTAGTTACAATAGTGCTCGTCGAGAAGACTATCTTGACTGGTACTTCAATACAAGAGGCAGAATAGTTGGGAAGAATGGATGTACTCACCCTAGGTGTGCTCTGTTGTGGAGGTCAGGTCTGACAGCTTGCTCTCAGGTGTCCCATTTGCCCGCAGTACAGACACAGATGCTCTCTGATTCTACGTTCACGCTTCTCAGGTGATAAAGGTGTTCTTCCAACTTGCATGGGTTCTGAATAATCATAATGGTGGGTTACTTGCTTGGCTGACTGGCTGAGCAGATCTAATGGGTTTTCTATCACGAATGAGATTGTTCAAATGGCTAGATCAATGAATTGGTCCAATGTTCTCTCTTCATCTCGGCAGGCAAGCTCGGATTATACCTCGATGTTTAAGCCTTTGCGAAACAGGAGCTTTAGAGTGTCGTCCACCCACACCGTTTGAGTGGCAAGAGTACAAAATTATAATGCATACTCATGGGCTGTTGTGCTACAAACATGGAGCACTGCATAAAAAATCCCTTACATCTATCTGGAGTGTTAGCAAATTTCTTAGCAAATGCTAGATGGGGATTAGCAGTGATATTACTTTGAGACATGATATTTTGTACCTGGCTTGGAGGTGAAATCAGCAGGGTCTGATGCGGGCAGACAAAGATCCTGTAATGTCTTTACCTGCTCCTCTGTTAGTGTTGTTATCTGTGCTAGCTGTTGTTGATGCCTGGCTAACATATTTGCCTGAGCCGACACTTCAGACGACAATTGCATGATAACCGCTGGATCCATAGCTGGCGAAGTATTCTGTGATGAAGACTCGGAAGCGCTCGAATTACGATCCATGTGCGGTTTATTAAACAATGACAAAAACAGAATACATACAGGCATGGGTCGGAAAATCAAGGTTAACAACAACGTAGGCAGAGAAGCAAGCGTGGTCATAACAGGCAGAAGTCGAGGCAGGCACCAGACAGTAACAGTAATCCAAACAAACAAAGCAAAGGGTCAAAGGCAGGCAACAAGTGTCAAGAGAACAATAATCCAAACAAGGTCGGCAACAGGCTAGACAGATCAAGGAATAAACGCTCAGAATTGTAGGTCGTGGCAAATACAATACTTCGCACTGAACCATAGTCTGTGAAATGGCTATCATGTGTTGCGCAATCAGGCCAGGTATGAGAATTCTGGGAAATTGAGTTCATGATTCAAAACTCAGGGGAGGGTGACCACTGATGGCCAATGGAAGGATCTTCATGGGTGACACTCATAACAGTTGCAAGTTATGTTATAACGTTACTCTGTGCGTTCACTCTGTGACTGGTATAAGACTTGATGCACTTTGCAGTGATCAATATTAGAATATCATATTAATAAAAGCTGGACGGCATATTAATAAAAGCTGGATGGCTCTTGTGTATCTTTTTTGGGGATAACTAATTGCGCTTTACTGCTTGGGAATAATTTATTGTATTTTTGATTTTTGATTTATTTTTATTCGGATTATTATCTTTATACATATACATTCTTTATATGTCATTAACAGGCAATGACACGGTCCGTTACACTGGTTAAAATTGCTGATTTCTCTGGATTTAAACATTGTTGGAAACGTTTGGGATAATGTAAGTACACAAGTCAACAAAATATATATCATTGTTCTAGTGGTTTTTGGATACTTTAATCTAAAAATCTTACATATTGTGCCTTTAAAAGACTACTTCAAAAACACAACAACAAGTGAATAGGAAAATAAATTATATATCAATATTCCTATGAAATATTACATAGGCCTATTCTTATGAAAATGTTGCCAATTATTACTCCCATTATTACACTTCTTTTTTCATTACATGTTGCCCCAAGAACACATTAATATTCAAATAAGATACAATGTATAGACGCATATGGCCATTTTACACACATATTGCATAAAATAAAATAGTAGGCTATATCAAATCTTTCTGTTACATCTTTCATAACAAAGTTGAGAATCCTCTTAATACAGTATTTGTTTAAAGAAAATCCTGAAACCTAAAAATTAATTGGTGAATGAAAAAAAAATCCATTGTTTTTGCCTATACATATCTTTTCATGCTTTGTTATTTTTTTGAATAACTGTCCTAATGTCCACTACAGTGGACATAGCATAACATGAATAAGATATATTTTTTCAACAAATGTTTTTTTCCCCCCATTTGTTTCTTATGCTCCAAACAATGTAATGACAATAAAAAATGAAAAATTAAATTCACAAAATTCACAAAAAATGCTGCTGGCATAATGTAAAAAAACAAAAACATATTATTAGAGCCACAGCTGTCATGCATTTCACTCAAATCAACGTTATACTGTCCAGATAACTGCTGTAAATGGCACATCCGAATTAAAGGCTTCAATGAAAAAAAAAAAAAATGTGATGATATAACAATTTTTTTTTTTTTTTAATTTATTTATTTTGTCACAACCAGTGCCCAGTTGTTCAAAAGAATTTTTTTGGGGATTTAGGTTATCGGATTGGATAACATTTTGAAAATGGGTTGTTCAAAAGAAAAAAAAAGGATTCTGAAATCAAATTAGATCAAATAATCTAGTTTTGATCTGGACCAAGTTCAAAAGTAATCTGATCTGATTTCAGCAATCGGATTGGATTAAATCTTAAAAAAGGGTTGTTCAAAAGAAAGAAAGAAAAAAAAAGGATTCTGAAATCGGAGAACACAAAATCTAATCTTGGTTTTGATCTGAATCAGATCATGTGTTGTTCAAAGATTGGGATACATTTGAAAAAAAAAAATCAGGATTAAGGGTTGCTTTCAGGAACTAAAAAGTAGTAAAACTTTAACACTGGTCAAAAATATGTATCATGATGCAATATATACACATATTTATATTTTTTATTTCATTACTATTTTTATTTATTAATAAATTAGAAGTACACATTAGGCTAAATGTTAAGCCTTTCACTACAGTAAAGTAAAAAAAAAAAAAGAATTTGGCACCATAAAATAATCCTCCAATTCCCTTTACTTTAGAACAACTGGGCCGGTGAGCGTTGTTTCGCGCTAAAATGTCGTATTTCAGTTAAGAAAAGGCGTGGTTTCACGGGGGGCGGGCTTTCTCGTGAAATCTCGTATTGTGATTGGACAGAGTGGTGAAATACGTGCACGTATATCCATCATACGTCAGCATAAGAATTAAACACCCAACACAAATGCGTCGACGATGTGCAGCTCTGATTGGACAATTCGCTGTCAGTCCTCTTTTACGATTGGTTTACGTTCAGAATTTGGTTAGTCCCTCCCCCGAAGCTGGCAGGTTTTTCCAACGCCTCTCAACGGTGCATCACGGAGGTTTGGAAGCGGGTGGGGAAGACGCGGGCAACGACCGACCCTATTACACTAAAAATTGTACTCGGGGTTGGTTTGCCCGGACCGATTTCCAGCCTAATACCGGCATACCTGCTCTCACATTTCAACCCAGCCCTGACATACCCTCTAATGTCGGATTTCAAGCTTGGGATTGTTCGACTTGGCCGTGTGGCCGGGAAGGTGAGCTGAATCCTAGGGCTACCATGTGCGACGCAAAGGGGAGGGGAGCCGAGATCCGTGAGCTAAATGCTTCTGTTTCACAACTAAGTTGTCCATTTTGATGTTGTCGACCTTGGTCAGAGGGGTATACATGTAATGTATGCATGTAGTTGTCGTCGAAACGGGCGGGTTTTATATATAAACTGGTCAGCTCATCAGCCGAGTAGGTTTAGTCCCTTTTGAACCGCCTACTTTTGATGTGTAGTGCCGCTACCGTGGCTATAGCGCTACTAGACGGCTCGGGCGAGAGTTCGCTTGTTAACTAGGGAATGTAAAAGTTGAATTTTTTCTTTTATACTTCAATAGTTTTAAGCACAGGACCGTTGCGTTTTCCGATGCTTGATCCACGTCAGTAATGACACTGGCATCCAATATGGCTCAGCCAGCTCGGAAAATGCCTCAACCAGGAACCGTTCGCAGCATGACAACCGGCATGTCGGCTGTGATGAGCATTAGCACCGTCTTTACCAGGTTTATATGTCAAACATTTATACGGCCAATGCTTAACCACCTTGCCAAACAATCGCTAAACGTTCTGCAAAATGCTGCCAGCTTATTAAACTTAACTGTTTTGATCGGGTTCTTTGCGTCATCCTGAACAAATCCAAGCTGCCACTGGGATGACAGGCCGCTGATGCCATGACACTAGAGGGCAGCCGGTAAACATATATCTATGGGGTTAAACAACAGGACCATGTGAGAAGTTGCATGGTAAAGGGCGCACATAAGACGCAAGCTATTGTCATATGACGGAATAATATGTCGTTATTTTAATGACAAATATCGAGAGCGCGTTTTTGAAATGCAAAAATTGTAAAATCTCTCAGCTCGCACGCGGTTTTCCTTCCCTCGCGTAAAACTGGACGCACGCTCTCAAATATAACGTTACAGTGCTCTCTTATGAACTGCTTTTCCTCTCGCTCAGATATTGCGTGTTGGGTGTCTCCTGTGCACTAGCGAATTTCTCCGTGCTCTTGCACTAGAAAGCTCCTGGATTAAATGTTGTCAAAAGTTATCAACCAATCAGAATAGACTTGCACGACTGACCGATGAAAATGCTACATAAAATCTTATTGGCTGAGAGTGAACTGCACCTGGGATTTTTTTCGATAATCAAAGATGGACCTTTAATTTCTTTACAATTTAATAATGTTTAACAACATTTAGTAAAATGTGTCTTAGAAATAGATCTGAATTGGCCTCTTGGATGATTTGAACATGTAAATAAACTAGTCTGTCTAACTGTATCACTACATTATACACACATTACTGGTCAAACCTCTAAATGATTTATCTAAAAACGACATATGGCTCTTAAGACACGCTGCATATAAAAGTTAAATGTTATATCACAGTTTAAATATCTAAACTGCATTTAAAATCATTTGAGGAAAACATTCCAGGATTATTTTCCAAATAGTGGACTTCAAAAATCTTTTAGTGTGGGCCAACCTAAATTTATTCTGATTGGTTGATAACCCACAATATCTGACCACACACTATCTGACCGAGAGGAGAAGAATTCATAAGAAAGCGCTGCATATTTGAGAGTGTGCGTCCAGTTTTGTGCGAGAGCAAGGGAAATCTGCGGGTGAGCAGAGAGATTTGCTCTCGCATTACAATAATGCGCTCTCGAAATTTGTCATTAAAATAACACCATAGGAATATAGCTTGTGATGTTCGACGGTCATAGGTTTTGTCTGGTTGTCTGACTTTGCACATGTGTCCCTTGTGATAATTGTGAAAGTTTGCTTGGGCACTGTTTTCAACTGTTTTTATGCTTATTAATTATGGAATTTATAATGACATGCATAACATTTAAATAATTTTTACATTATTACTTTCCAGACAGTTGTCAATATAATTTTACATAGTGATTAAAATGCTATTTTAAAATGCCACAACTACTATTAGTCCCGATTAGCAGAAACTGGTGCATTGAGTAATTATACTTGTTTCTCTGACAGTAGTGATGTCCTATTTGTGAACATCAGATCTTTTCAATAAATTGGTTGAACAGGTTTGCAAAACCTGTCTAATCAATTTGTGAACTAATAATAGTAGCGTGATGGTAGAGCATTTGGAGTGAACCGAGAATTTTGCTAAAGGGGCGAAAAGTAACTTTAATAGACAAAATGTTACAAATAAAATATAGTGGAAACAAATGTTACTTTTTTATTAAATGCATTCAAAGCTGAAAGCAAAGACCAGTGTGTAGAGAATGAATTTTATTATTGTTTATTGTAAATGCAAGTGTATTTTGTGTAGCAGGTCCTGGCTTTGTAGAGATAGGCCAATGTGTAGTCCAATTAGATACTTTAAGGTGACTCTGCTAATAGTGTGAGTTTTGGGATAAGATCTGTAGACATAGGCCTACAGAAGATATGTTTTCCTAAATTGTTTAATTTGTTGTTTTTTCTTTAAATATTGATCTTGTAAAAAATTATCTAAATCTATAGTGAGTGAATTCTTTTAACTGTTTAATTTCTTTTCAATGAATCAGTCAAACTGGTTCACAAATCTGTCTGAAAGATTAATTAGGGAATAATTCTGGATCAAAACAAACCTTTTCAAAACAAAACCCATATCCAATAATTGCTAATAAAAAGGTAGTAGTCAATTCATTTCACAAAAAGTGTTGAAACCCTGACAAAATTAAAATTGCATTGGTGATTCAAACATTGCTTATAGCAGTTTTAAGGAAACTTAAAGGGTTAGTTCACCCAAAAATGAAAATTGTCATTTATTACTCACCCTCATGCCGTTCCACACCCGCAAGACCTTCGTTAATCTTCGGAAAGCAAATTGTGATATTTTTATTAAAATCTGATGGTTCCGTGAGGCCTGCATAGGGAGCAATGACATTTCCTCTCTCAAGATCCATAAAGGTACTAAAAATATATTTAAGTCATTTCATGTGAGTACAGAGGTTCAATATTAATATTATAAAGCGACAAGAATATTTTTGGTGCGCCAAAAAAAAACAAAATAACGACTTGTGTAGTGATGGCCGATTTCAAAACACTGCTTCAGGAAGCTTCGGAGCATAATGAATTAGCGTGTGGAATCAGCAGATCGGAGCGCCAAAGTCACGTGATTTCAGCAGTTTGGCGGTTTGACACACGATCCGAATCATGATTCGATACGCTGATTCATTATGCTCCGAAGCTTCCTGAAGCAGTGTTTTGAAGTCGGCCATCACTAAATAAGTCGTTATTTTGTTTTTTTTGGCTCATCAAAAATATTCTCGTCGCTTTATAATATTAATATTGAACCACTGTACTCACATGAACTGATTTAAATATATTTTTAGTACATTAATGGATCTTGAGAGAGGAAATGTCATTGCTGGCTACGGAGGTCTCACTGAGTCATCGGATTTCAACAAAAACATCTTAATTTGTGTTCCGAAGATTAACGAAGGTCTTACGGGTGTGGAACGGCATGTAATAAACGGGTGAGTAATAAATTACGTTATTTTCATTTTTGGGTGAACTAACCCTTTAAGTCTTCATTGAGGAGACAAGACAGCTAGTATGTTTTTTTTAAATTGGTTTTAATGGACTTTCTCTGCATTGTAACAACATTTTGTTCTTTTCAGACAAAGTACACTTTGATTGATGAGCAAGACATACCATTAGTGGAAAACTATGCCTTTGAGGTAAGAACCTGTTTTTTTTTTTTTTGTTTTTTTTTTGTTATTTAAGGGGTCCAATTACAAAAGGTGCTGGAACCCTGTTGCGTTTGTACTGATTTTCTTCTTTATTTTTCTGCCCTAAAAATGTATGAGCATCAGAGACCATAAATTGCAGAAAGACCCAAAACTCGGCAAAATGGTCCCCATAGTGCACAGCTACTCAGCCACACAGACACACATTTGTCCAACACTAGGTGGCGCTATAAGGCAATTTGCGTTTTGGATCACAACTTTGGAACCCTAAGGGGGAAAAAATATTTTTTCCCTTTAAATCCTCTAGTCAAGACTTTACAAATTACTGTAATTTTCCACCTTTTGGAATTTTATTTAAGACCTACTTTTTTTAAACTTTTAGGCCGTTGGTCTGATCATCACCAAAATAGGCACACAACAGCTAGGGACACAAAAAGCTATCTAAATGATCAAGCTGTCAATTTAGATTCATTGAAGCATTGCAAAGATATAAGTTAATTAATTGATCTGACACTTTTACTAGTTGACTTACAGTGGGTACAGAAAGTATTCAGACCCCCTTAAATTTTTCACTCTTTATATTGCGGCCATTTGCTAAAATTAATTTTTTCCTCATTAATGTACACACAGCACCCCATGTTGACAGAAAAACACAGAATTGTTGACATTTTTGCAGATTTATTAAAAAAGAAAAACTGAAATATCACATGGTCCTAAGTATTCAGACCCTTTGCTCAGTATTTAGTAGAAGCACCCTTTTGATTTAATACAGCCATGAGTCTTTTTGGGAAAGATGCAACAAGTTTTTCACACCTGGATTTGGGGATCCTCTGCCATTCCTCCTTGCAGATCCTCTCCAGTTCTGTCAGGTTGGATGGTAAACGTTGGTGGACAGCCATTTTTAGGTCTCTCCAGAGATGCTCAATTGGGTTTAAGTCAGGGCTCTGGCTGGGCCATTCAAGAACAGTCACGGAGTTGTTGTGAAGCCACTCCTTCGTTATTTTAGCTGTGTGCTTAGGGTCGTTGTCTTGTTGGAAGGTAAACCTTCGGCCCAGTCTGAGGTCCTGAGCACTCTGGAGAAGGTTTTCGTCCAGGATATCCCTGTACTTGGCCGCATTCATCTTTCCCTCGATTGCAACCAGTCGTCCTGTCCCTGCAGCTGAAAAACACCCCCACAGCATGATGCTGCCACCACCATGCTTCACTGTTGGGACTGTATTGGACAGGTGATGAGCGTCGGGCCACTCTGCCATAAAGCCCCGACTGGTGGAGGGCTGCAGTGATGGTTGACTTTCTACAACTTTCTCCCATCTCCCGACTGCATCTCTGGAGCTCAGCCACAGTGATCTTTGGGTTCTTCTTTACCTCTCTCACCAAGGCTCTTCTCCCCCTATAGCTCAGTTTGGCCAGACGGCCAGCTCTAGGAAGGGTTATGGTTGTCCCAAACGTCTTCCATTTAAGGATTATGGAGGCCACTCTGCTCTTTGGAACCTTAAGTGCAGCAGAAATTTTTTTGTAACCTTGGCCAGATCTGTGCCTTGCCACAATTCTGTCTCTGAGCTCTTCACTGTGAGCTGTAAGGTCTTATATAGACAGGTGTGTGGCTTTCCTAATCAAGTCCAATCAGTATAATCAAACACAGCTGGACTCAAATGAAGGTGTAGAACCATCTCAAGGATTATCAGAAGAAATGGACAGCACCTGAGCTAAATATATGAGTGTCACAGCAAAGGGTCTGAATACTTAGGACCATGTGATATTTCAGTTTTTCTTTTTTAATAAATCTGCAAAAATGTCAACAATTCTGTGTTTTTCTGTCAATACCGGGGTGCTGTGTGTACATTAATGAGGAAAAAAAAAAAAGAACTTAAATGATTTTAGCAAATGGCTGCAATATAACAAAGAGTGAAAAATTTAAGGGGGTCTGAATACTTTCCGTATCCACTGTATATCTGCTGAATAACACAACTTGACACACAGACAGGACATTCTGAGGTGCACACGAAGTTTGGTAAACTTCCTTCAATAGGGGGTGCTACAAATAAAAAAAAATATAACTCCTCCACCATATGATCCATGTAGTTTAAAATTGGTCTGCATCTTCTTTGGTTCTTCTGACAAAAAAAAAACATGGCTTCCAGCAGCCAATCAAATTTCAGCGGCTAATAACATCAAATCTGAATGGTGTACCATGACACAAATAATTCACAAACTTCATCAAACTTTGCACGTCAGCTCTAGACAATACTAGCTTAAAATGACGGAGTGAACACACTTCAGCGCTTCTGTGATTACGTTCGAACGCCGGCTCAGTATAGGCTGAGGCTGTTCACTTGAGCAACACAACACATGCGTGATGCTGTCGCAGGAGCCGGCCAATACTGAGCCGGTGTTCAGACATAAACACGGAAGCGCTGAACTGTGTTCACTGTGTCAACTGTGTACAAGTCTGACAGGGTAGAGAAGAATTTGTTGAATAAAGTTATTTTTGTTTTATTTTTGCACACACAAAGTATTCTTGTCACTTCATAACATTAAGGTTAAACCACTGTAGTCACATTGACTGTTTTTATGTCTTTAGTACTTTCCTGGACCTTGAATGACGGTAATTACGTTGCTTTCTATTGGGGATTTAAAAAAAAAAACCTTGGGTTTCATCAGATATCTTAATTTGTGTTCCGAAGATGAACAAAGGTCTTGCGGGTTTGGAACTACATGAGGGTGAATACTTAATGACAGAAATTTCATTTTTGGGTGAACTAACACTTTCATTTTTATAGACTCCAGTAAAACACATTTTTCAAGTTGACAAACATGATTAAATATATTGCTGTTCATTTAAAATTAAGAGAGTTTTATTTCTTTTTCAATGTATTATAAAATTTCTATAAAGACACTTATTTACTGTTGTGGTATGAATAAAACAAACACGTATGTGTTAAACTGCAAGCATAAACTTTTTTTTTTGTTTGTTTGTTTTTACAGATGTTTTTTTTATTTTTTTTATTATTGAAAATTTAGTTTGGGGTTTGAATTACAGTTACCAGCACACATTTTCCACACATGCATTTGAATTGTTTTTTTCCCCTTGTGTTGTTGTCACATTCTTTGAAAACTATTTATGCTATTATGAAATTGAATGCCTGAATGTTGTTATTTTCAGGCTCGCATGGAAGTTGATGCAGATGGGAATGGGGCAAAAATCTTTGCTTATGCCTTTGACATCGGTAAGGGTAGATGGGCTGGTCGACCACTGCATGAGTTACTCTGGTGAGTGTACTGCTAGAGCCCATTACAATTCCTAGAGCCTACTGCTGTTTTGCTGTTTACTGTTTTCAAATATGACTGTCGCAATTCGGCCACTAGTTAAAGTTGTAATGAATCAGTTTGTTTGTGAAGTCACCTTCTCACAAGGAGTGTAGCAGTACATCGATATGGATCAATACATCAATAAAATGACTAACAATATGATATATCAATGCAATGCATAAAAAAAATCTGTTTATTTTTACCTTTATTTTGACACTGCACAATGCATGCAATGTCTGTCAAAAATATGCATTTCCGTCAAAGCAGGCACTCTGGTTTTATCTGGCACTACTGGCATTCTCCATTTTCTTGAAGTACAGGGGGAAAAAAATCAAGAATCATTGAATTGGAATATTAGGAAAACATATTACTAGATTTGCACAAGCTTCGAAGCTTCGGTAGTAATCAACACTGAATATTCTAAGCTTCGGAGAGAGGGGGCTGAACATATTCTTCTCTCTAATAAAGGCAGTGTAACGAGCAGAAATATGGTGTGGCCTCTTTAAGAGCTGCGCGCTCCCTGTTGAACTGTCTGTATTGTATGTGCGACTTGAGCATTGCATGAATGCTAGTTATTTCTGTTTTTCTGTTGTTCATTTTAAGTTATTTTCTTAAGTAATGCTATGGACGGCATAACATTTGTGATGGACAGTTACACCAGTTTCATGGGGAATAAAGCTCCAGTTGTGAAATGTCAATCGCTTGGCCTGCTCAAAGTCGCGCTTTTTTTCTTTAGCGTAAGGTTGAGAGGTCCGTCTCAACCTTTTCCGTCTTTTAACTTCGATGCGATACCTTAAAGTACCGATATTCGATACTATTTGATACCACGGGCTGAACAATGGAAAAAAAAAAAACAATGTATATAGTCATATAGATGTTTTTAATATTATTTATTTTTTGTCCATCTATTGAAAGTCTAGGCAATCTCAAATTTCTTCTGAAGAGATCACTTTATATGATAAAGCTTTTAAGCTTTTTCATATATAAATGTTGATCAGTTACCATTACAATTATCTCACAAATATTTGCTAACTTACAGAAGTTAATCAGTCAAGAGCAGTAAGTGATTTTCTTTGTCTTTTGTTGTTTAATTAACATTAACATTAACAACATAGTTTATTCAGCTACTGTCCCTTTAAGACCTGACGAACACACGGACACAATCTTCCTAAACTGTTTTGCGTAAATACCGTAAATACTCACCAAGATGGGCATTATAAAATTTTACCATTTTAAAAATGAGGTTGTTACAATTTTTACAGATGTTGCTATTTTTGTTAATGAACATAAATTTACATCTGCATCCCAGCTAAAGCTTCTGCTGTTGTCAACTCAAGGTGCTGTCAAATGTGCATTTCTGAGAGAAAAAAAGTGTAAAATTAATTTGTGAAATGTTCACCTGTTTGGCAAGTGTTGGTCATGTTCTGACGTAGTCTGATGATAAAACCACATTTTACTGTCTGGTTTCTACAACTTTCACTCAGGAGCACAAATCTGCCTTTAAACTTGAAAGAAGCAAAGATTTGACATTTATTGTGATAATTATCGATATCGACTGATGTAAAATGTATCCTAATAATTTTTTTGGCCTTACCGCCCAGCCTTACTTTCAGGCAACTCATCGACTAGTTGATTTTGAAAATATGTAGTTTTGCAAATGTGTAAACAATGAAGAGGTTGTAAATAAGTAGGCATCAACTTGTTTCAGAAGTAGTCATGGTTTGGTGTACTTGTTCACAGGGAAAAGCACAGAGGAGGAATCGCTCCAAGTTTCCAAGTAGTTCACATAAACTCAGTCACAGTTGACAACCGTCTAGACAACTTGCGCCTTGTTCCTGTGGGATGGAGTCCTAAACCAGAAGAACTATCCAGCAAACAACGGTAATTTGCATCCCACATGTGAAAGAAACAAATATCTGTGGTTATCTACTCTGCTCAAACTGTGCTGTGAGGTGCTTTCTAAGGTATGCCTGTATAAAATATCCTCTCTAGAGAGCAGTCGCTGTACTGGCTGGCCATCCAGCAGGTTCCCGCAGACCCAGTGGAAGAGCAGTATTTGGAGTTGAGTCGCACACGCTACTACAATGCCAATGGAGAGCTGGTGGAAGAGGAGGAGTGCTCATGCACCTACTATGAGTGTCACTACCCACCCTGTTCGCTCATTGAGAGGAGGGTCAGTATGGCGTAGAGACGAAAGTCATTTTATGTGGTTTTGTTTGGATGAATTTTTAAAAAATATATACTGGTCAGAAGTAAGGACTTGCAAATCTAAATAGTGGGTTGTCTGAAAAACAAGAACATCAGTCTTAAAAAAGACCTGTATAATGAGCTGGTTTAGCACCATGATGCACAACAAGGGTGCATTTCATATACGTTCACATAGGATATATTGTTTAAAAACCGCTGGATGGGGTACAAAAGAAGGAAACCAAAAACAGCAGTAGGGCTAGGCGATTAATTGGACGATTAGAAAAAAAAACATTGAAATCACACTTAAACGATTTGGCTTAGTGCGATTATGAAATCGCAAAGCTGCGATTATTTATTTATTTATTTATTTATTTATTTATTTATTTTTATGTGCGGCTTGTCAATGAACTAGGGCTCCAAATGCTAATCCATCTGAAAGCACTGCGAGTTTGAATCGCTTATAATGTGCATTTGAATAAGCAACACGCGTCAAACATCTTTCCAGACATGAGAAGCATTTATTAACATCTTGTCCAACTAAATACAACATTTAATAACATGTTTTTACTCCAAACTCACTTCATAACGACAGTTGAGCATCCTTCTGTGAGATGATGTGGCTTCTTACACAGAATAAGGCCGTTGTGTGTTTATTAGTCATGTTTAATCAGTCAAAGTGTTTGTTTATTCAGCTACAGCGATAGTATGGGATTTCCTGGAATGGCGCGTTGTACTTCGGCAGCAGGGCATATTTGCGGTTTCTGTGCGAGAGTGCCCTCATTTACTACTGATCAGAGCCGTACAGCTCTGACAAGCTGCGCATTAAATAATCGCAGCCTTTGCCAAATCGCGTGCGATAAAACTACATGCTAAAAGCTAAATTAAACATGATTTTCAAAAAATTATTGTCATTTGAACATGGTGTCTTAGCATTTTTTGGTTTGTGTTTATTTGATTGATTCAGTTGATTTGTGACAATATCTTGTATTTATTTGTGTACCTTTCCAGCTGAGGGAGTTTAACATCTGCGGCCGATGCCAGGTGGCACGCTACTGCGGCTCACAGTGCCAACAGAGGGATTGGCCGGCCCATAAGAAGCAGTGCCGTGAGCGTAAACGGGTTCTGGCGCTGGAGTCTGAGCCCGAGCGATGATCCCCCTTAACCCCAGTTTGAAAAACGAGGGTCACAGGGGATGTAGGGTGAGACTTGAGTTGAAATGCAAAAACTGACAATTTTGGTGGGTTGGATGGGCCTATTGTGGGGGAAAAAAAACATACTTCCCAGAACTTTCACATCTCCTCAACTTGCCTATGGGGATTATGGGAAATGGAGTTTTTTTTTGTTGAGAGGGAGGTCTTAAAAGCTCCACCTGCTGCTATGGATGCATTTGATGAAGAAAAACACCATGCCGTCATAACTCTTTCTCTATGGACTGCATTTGAGTATTGACAGTCATGCGCTCGCTTGTTCCATCCACCCTTCTGTCATGAAGTATTAGCCACCGAGGGACAAAACTGCTGTACAACTGATGGGATGGAATATGGACCTCCTCACTGTACTACCCTTCCTTCTCCTCTTCTCCCAGTTGAACTTCTTGTGCACATAACCAAGCACAGTCACTCACCTGCCATACCTTCTACAAGTATACAGTTGATAGCTGTGCAAAACCACACCACCAGTATTGTGTGTGCAATGCCATTTTTTGACTGAAGGACATGGATGAAGTGGTTGAATGTTTTTGTTTGTTTGTTTTGTTTTTTGTTTTTGCTTTGCTTTATGGAAATTTTGTGGGGACTGGTGTCTGGGAATATGCCTTCTTTGTGAGGCAGTGTCACTTTTCCTGTCTACCTGTTTTTTAAAAGCATTACAATCCTATTTACTCTTCCCACTCATGTCATGTTTAGTTTCACTTACCATAACAAGCACTCAGTTTAGAGGGATGTCCTGGGAAAAACTTGAAAACCCACATGGAAAGTTGACTCTGATTCATGTTGTCAATGTGTACTTGGATGTCTAACATTTTCATTTGAGTCCCAGTCATTCAGTGATTAGTCTTCTTGTTTGTCTTAAAATCTGTCAAAATTAGTTTAACTTATGAATTGTTTAACTTTTTTTTTTTTTTTTTTTTAATAGAAATGTCTCATTTTGATACAAAAATATGTGCACACAAGTTCCAAGTGTGTCTTCCTCTTACGTCAAGGGCAACTCTACCAAACTGTGACGCGCACACACAAATAAGCATGTATAATAGATGCATACATGTGACGTTTGTCTGTGTTCGTATTCCGAATAATTTATCTGGTTGGGGTTGAACACTGTGCACTGAATATCCTCACTTTGATTCTTGTTCTTTTCTGAGAAATGGGAGTCTGGGGTAGGTTGGTGTCTGTTCTTTTTATTTTTTTTTCTAAGCTATTACCATACAAACATTAAATGCATAAATATGTGAATGGACAAAGTTTGTGATAACTGACCATCTCTTGTCACTGTAAAATATAAGAATAAAATTAATGAAATAAAATCTCAAAATATGTAAAGGTTAATTTGGTTGCAAAGTGTCTGTTTTGCCCATGTCATGTTCTATTTTGAGGGACTTCAATTTCTTTCTGTTGAAACAAGAATTTGAGCTATATTGTTAATAGGATGTTTGCTTTCAACAACACAATTTGAATAATTTTGAAATGAGTGCCATTAAAGGTGAAAAGTCAAAATCAAGTTTTAAAAAGCACCTACAGGATGGTGAAATTGAGGACAGGAAAAATTTATAAACTTAATTTTTATTTATATATATATTTTTTTATTTTTTTATTTTTGTCATATGAAATATAACTCTAATGTATACAATGTCACTTGGTTTGATATATTATCAACTGTAATGACGTGGTTCCAAACCTGAATGACTTTATTTTGAGAAAAGTCTTCACCACAGTTGTGTTAAAAAAATGTAATGATTTTATTGTCTTCTCTTTGCAAAAGAAAGTCATACAGTTCTGGGGCGACATGCGAGTATATGATAATGAACTTAAAGGGGGATGAACTATCCCTTTAAGTGTATGTACTTTTTGGCGCTGCTGTAGTAGGCTGACGTACTGAACAAACTCAAATGAAGCAGTGCAGGTCAGTTTAATGTGTGTCTAACGAGGATGTCGTGAATAACCTTTAGCCAAACGTCACCGTGGGAACCAGAGGGGTGGTTATTCGCTGTATCTCCAGCCAAATGTTTTCAACGCTTCTCGACTCCTCTTTAACGAACAGTAAGTTTATATTATACACCTCCAATAGAAGCTAATGGTTTCGAAAAACTCGCGTTTCTCTTTAAAAGACGACGTCCAAGTGTATAAACGTTTCCAGTAAGATGAATTGTTAGAGGATAGTGTGTTTTTTTTATCTTTTCAATTTTATTTATCAAAAGACAACTGTATGCTGTATGGTGAGTGGGACAATTATTCTATCACAAAAAGTACAAGTCACATGTTTTATGGTACAAGCATGTTGTTGTTTTGTGCATGCTATTGTAACAGAAATGTTTTAGAATTCTATAATATTTTTGGAAATGTCATGTAAATATCAAGGCTACATGAATTTCATTACCATGGTAGTGGCACATTAAGGATGGCATTTTGGGCATACCATTGTAATATTTATTTATTTATTTATTTTTTTTTAAACATGGTGCTGTCAGAATACTGTGCTGTTCTTTGTGGTAAATTACCATGGAATTCAATAATCTGACATTTTAAGGTATTAGTGTGTGAGAATAACTTGTTTCCTCCTCTTACCAATTTTACTTTGTTTTATTGATTTTTCTATACCAGGCTGTTTTGAAAGATGTCATCAACAGCTTGCTGTCCAGATCCATGTAATAATGGAAATCCCTTGACCTGGCTTCTTTGTCCAAGCATTGATCATGTGTCCTCTGCATTGCAAGTTCTTCTTGACCTTGCTCGGGAGGACAAAGGTGCACTTGTTGAGAAGGTTCTTCAGCACTGCAACCCAGAATTGTGTATAGATGTTCTACGAAAGCTGCTGAAGTCATCTGCCTCATGGTCAGTAGTAC
This sequence comes from Hypophthalmichthys molitrix, assembly GCA_037950675.1. NCBI lineage: Eukaryota > Metazoa > Chordata > Actinopteri > Cypriniformes > Xenocyprididae > Hypophthalmichthys > Hypophthalmichthys molitrix. The sequence continues at coordinate 33,620,496 of CM075496.1, read as the reverse complement.
TTCCTAAGCTTTTGATGGGTTAAACCATTATGTTAGACAGGTTAAACCAATAGCTTGGTTATATAAATTACACTTGTCAGAACTGAAGTGGTCGAGCACAATAACAATACAGAATATTGACACCACTGGTGTTATAGATGCTGTAAAATGCACTCCTACTGCACCACATCACTCATATAACTGATATTATACATCAAATTCTTATGGAGGTCAAAGAGTGATTCCAATCTGTTCCTCTGCACAATATTAGCAGTTTCGTAGTTTCATCACATGTACACACATGAGAGTGATCTGCTATTCCTTAAAGAAAAAACAAACATCATCTTTCACATCAAACTTTCTTTTAAAGGTGCATACTGTAAAAATGTTTTACCACTACAGAAATGATTAGTACTTTTAATGAATGTGCAATGCATCATGTACATGAATTGAGAATGCTGTCTTATTGGTGCTCCAACCATAAACACAAAATTACTTAAAGCACCTTATTGTGTTTGGCATTTTGAATATTTTCTCTCAGATTGTTTCAGCATTGATAATTTTACTTTAAATTAGGATACAATTCTTGACAAAATACTGTATTATCTAGGAAAGCTCAGCCCTGGAAATACAGCTCAAGTCATTAGAAATGGTCGCCTCAGTAACAGCGACTATTGTGTTGGGCCTATAAAGTTCGATTTATGAGAGTCATCTTGCTCAACAGTTCTCTTTTGACCTCTTACAAATGCAGTCCTCTGAGAGGTCAAAGCGTAATGAGTGTCTTTATCTCTGCCGAAAGGGTAGAATGATTTAAGGCAAGCGACTGGCTTTTGCCTTTCTATTGAAACAGTGTCCTCAGGTTGAACTCAAACCAGCAGAGAGGAACAGTCCGTGTCTGCTGAGGTAAAGATGGCCCTTCTGTATATCTGTAACCATGAGTAATGAAGCACATTTAGAGTGTTTTGTAACAAGTCCTCACTCCCTTACCTACTTTCATAAGCCACACAAAGTCACACAAAAAAATAATAGCATGGCATTCATGCATTCATCACTGGAGAATTGTCATTTTGGGTTTTTTTCCTGAATCATCAACAAAAATTCATTTCCAGCACATCTCAAATCACCATTCCTTCTGTGAAGGAAATTACATTTTAAACATTGTTTGAGTAAAATGACTAATTCCTTTGTCTTGTTAAGGCTAATTTCATAGCTATTGTAGAGGATGTTTGAAACTTGTTTGAATATTGCTGAATAATGCTATGTTTGAATATTGATGCTAGCACTTCTTATGTTATTGCCTTCTAATGTGAATCGCTAATGTGAGTCACTTTGGATAAAAGTGTCTGCGGAATGAACAAATGTAAATAATTATATCATTATATTATACTACAGTGCTCAGCATCTCAATGAACACAAAAACAATTTCCAAAATGTTGACAAGACTAAGTTTAATATAACATCTGTTTAACTTATAACATGAAAGTAAGGTTAATAATATAACTTGGATTACACATTTTTTAGTTTTAAACTCAAATTAGGGTGATGCAAAAATGAGTACACCCCACAACAAAAACTATTACATCTAGTACTTTGTATGGCCTCCATGATTTTTAATGACAGCACCAAGTCTTCTAGGCATGGAATGAACAAGTTGGTGACATTTTGCAACATCTATCTTTTTCCATTCTTCAAGAATGACCTCTTTTAAAGACTGGATGCTGGATGGAGAGTGATGCTCAACTTGTCTCTTCAGAACTCCCCCTAGGTGTTCGAATGGGTTCAGATCAGGAGCCACTGAATCACTTTCACCCTGTTCTTCTTCAGAAATCCAACAGTGGCCTTAGATGTGTGTTTAATATCATTGTCTTATTGGAAAAGTGCACGACAACCAAAGGCACGGAGTGATGGTAGCATATTCTCTTTCAGTATAGAGCAGTACATCTGTGAATTCATGATGCCATCAATGAAATGCAGCTCCCCAACACCAGCAGCACTCATGCAGCCCCACATAAGGACACTGCCATCACCATGTTTCACTGTAGGCACCATGCATTTTTCTTTGTATTCCTCACCTTTGCGGCGCCATACAGTTTTGAAGCCATCAGTTTCAAAAACATTTATCTTGTTCTCATCACTCCAGAGTATAGAGTCCCAGTAGTCTTCATCTTTGTCAGCATGGGCCCTGGCAAACCCTAGGCGGGCTTTTTTGTGCCTAGGCTTTAGGAAAGTCTTCTTTCGTGGACAGCACCCATGCATGCCATTCCTCTGCAGTGTACGCCGTATTGTGTCACGGGAAATAGTCACCCCAGTTTGGCTTTCTACTTCTTTAGATAAATGCAGTGAACTTGCATGCCGATTTTCTTCAACTCTTCTCATCAGAAGACGCTCCTGTCAAGGTGTTAACTTCCGTGGACGACTTGGACGTCTCTGTGAGATGGTTGCAGTTCCATCTTTTTTAAATTTTTGTACCACTTTTGCTACAGTATTCTGACTAATAAGTAAAGCTTTGCTGATCTTGTCGCCTTCACCTTTCTGGTGTAAAGAAATTATTTTCTTTCTCAGGTCTTGTGACATTTCTCTTCCATGTGGTGCCATTGCTGACAGCATGAAATAGGAAGGCGTTTTAACACCCTTTTATAGTCAGCTGTCTGCCGGACACCTGTGTAATGAATAATTAGACTCACATGTGGTTGAATTCTTGTTAAATTAGACATTTGTAGTCTAAAATTTAGCTTTGCTCCAGAGACTTTCAGTGGGGTGTACTCATTTTTGCATATAGTATATTATAGTATATTATATTATAAAAAATCATTATTGTTGTTGTTGTTATTCACAAAAGTATCAAAATTACTGAGTTACTGGACAGCATTTGTCACCACAATTGTAGAATGATCCTGCGGTGTTTTCTTTAAAAGGGTTGAGTCAATGGACCAATTCTGTGCAGTTTTGTCTGTGTGTGTTTGTGCAGGCTGAGCAGTACTGCAGCTTGTATCTTTGGGGTCTTGCTGGAGAATGAATTCATGGTGCTGAAACTTCAGAAGGGGGCTGAAGAAGACAACAATCTCATATATGACCTTGCTCAGATGCTGTCTGTAGATGAATCTGATGTTGTGATGAATGCTGCTGGAGCCATAGCCTCATTGGTATGACTGTATAACTATATAATGCATGCTGCAGCATACAGCATATTAAATGTTTATTTACTTCCTCTGTAATGACTCACATTTTGGGTAGCTGGACATGACACATCTAGACTTCATGATACATTAGAAGATAGATACAGTATTTGTTGTTTTAGCCCATACTTGTCACTCCACAAGACATATTGTGTTCTAAAGCTCTTTGTGTTCTTCATGATTTAGGTTGAAACTGCATCAGGGCGTACGTGGTTTCTTCAGAACCAAAGTGTGTTCCATGAGGCCCTTGAGAGATTATCTGTTCTTCTTGAGAATGAGAGAGAGAATACTGTTAACTCTGCAGCACTCATTCTTGCACGACTGTCCCTGTGTGAAGAAACCTGTGAAAAGGTTTTATCCTATTCATCTGCCTGTGAGACCTTCAGACGTTTGGCACAGTGCTTATCATGTAGCCACAAAGGTCAGTGTTGTACTTAGCATAGAAAAAGCTGAACGTGCTAACGTATAACAGCAACAACAGCATCATTAATGGCAATTGTAATAACAAGATATTTACATTTTCTGATAAAAATGTATTTCTTTAGTGGTGGTTCTGGGTGGATCCTCAGGTGTTGCTATGTGGTTGCTGAAAGTTCTAGGTGGTTACTTACAGGGTCTATTATATTCTTTCTAGATATGGTTCAAGTCCCTCATTTTTTGTCTATGAGATTTTATAATTATTTTATTTGTGTAAAAGAATCTTAAAATCAGTTTTTAGCCAAAGGAACAAAAGGAAAACCATACAGTAATGGGCTCATTATGCTGTAATTGCTTATTTAGAATAAAAAAAAAGTTTTAATCTATTTACAGCCATACATTTTTAAGATACAACCCCCACATTAATTGGTTTTGAATTTTGTATCTGTTGTTGCTCAGTAAAATGTGAAATTAGTCAATAACATCGAATTTAATTATTTATTTTTATTTATTTATTTATTTATTTATTTTGCAGACACAGCCATGAATGCAGCATTTGCTGTTGGTCGTCTATGTGGGAGTAGACAGGCCAAGATCCTTATTCTGAGAGAGGCCAAAGAGCATCAGCTGGTAAAAAAAAAAAACTTGCAAATTCTCTTCCGTCTTAACTCTTTCCTCGCCATTGACAGAATTTTCTTAATTTATTAGACAACTCTTCCCCTCCATTGATGGAATTTTCAGACGGGTAGCTGCAGCTTGGAGTAATGGGCGTGCCAAAAGGTGAATTGCTACAACAGAAACTAACCCCTAACCCTACCCCACACCCTGACAGACAGCTTTTGCGACCAATGATAAAGACCTTTCGGCACGCCCCAACCTTTTTTCACGCCCATTGTTCCAACCTGCAGATACCCACACTTGGAATTTTCCAAGTGTTTTCACAGTTATATGGTAGGGGGTGTTATGACATGTCTTCTGAAAAAGTAAAGAATCTCCAGGCGAAAAAGAAGCAGAAACAAGCGATAACATATGTAAGCAGATGTATAAGTAAAATAATGTGATCATCAACATTAAAGGATTAGTTCACTTCAGAATTAAAATTCCTGATCATTTACTCACCCCCATGTCATCCAAGATGTTTATGTCTTTCTTTCTTCAGTCAAAAAGAAATTAAGGTTTTTGAAGAAAACATTCCAGGATTTTTCTCCGTATAGTGGACTTCACCAGGTGGAAGGTCCAAATTGAAGTTTCAATGCAGCTTCAACTGGCTCTACACTTTTTAACCACAAATGCTCATCTTGCACTGCTCTGTGATGCGGCATGCATTACGTAATCACGTTGGAAAGGTCACGCATGACGTAGGCAGAAGTACCGCGGTAGGGCGAAAAACTCTCCTGCAACAACTTCAACATTGTTGTTTTACCTTTTTTTGTAAAGGGCGTTTGACTTAGTCTTTGCATGTTCGCTTTGTAGACACTGGATTGGTACTTTCGCCTACGTCATGACCTTTCCAACGTAATTACGTAATGCGTGGTGCATCACAGAGCAGTGCAAGATGAGCATTTGTGGTTAAAAAGTATATACATTTTTAGTTTTAGTTTTTTTTTAGACAAGACCCTTATTCCTTGGCTGGGATCGTGTAGAGTCCTTTGAAGCTGCAGTGAAACCTGTTGTACCCCGGTGAAGTCCACTATATGGAGAAAAATCCTGAAATTTTTCCTTAAAACCTTAATTTCTTTTCGACTGAAGAAAGATAGACATAAATATCTTGGATGACATGGGGGTGAGTAAATTATCAGAAAATTTTAATTCTGAAGTAATTTTGAACTAATCCTTTAAACAGCATATAAATAAAAACTGCCTAATTTTACTGAATGAAATGTCGACCTATGACAAGGTATAGAACTGTGCAAGCTTTAGGGATGTTGATGGACTCGATCTACTTTATCTATGTTTTGATCATCATTCTGAATCCGATCTGGATGTAGTCTTTGACAAAAACACGATTTTCTCAGCTTTTTGCTCTAAATGTTTTTTTTTTTTTATGAAACTTACCCACATTCAAGTGTTGATAAAAGAATGCATTAAGCTAGAATAAAAGTTTTTTTTTTTTTTTTTTGCTGTTGTTTAAAAGCAGAGGCTCTGTTCTTTCTTTTGATATATTGCATGTTCAGATATTTGTACAACAAAATATTCTGGGGGCCATGACAGTTTTGTGAAAATGATTAAAAATGCTGGCGTTAACTGGCAACGTTTTTTAAAAACGCTGGCGGGGAAAGAGTTAAAAGCTTGGCAATTGGATCATGTTAAAATCTCAATCAATTAAACATCAATTATGGGCATTATTTTATAATTTGCCACAAGGTTAGCCGACTGCAGGCTCTGCTGTCGAGCGGGTCAGGAGTGGAGATGGACCAAACGGCGTGCTTTGCTCTGAGCTGTTTAGCAAATGATGAAGACGGCCATGCTCTGCTGATGGAAAGCACTTCTGTCCCTGCTTTGCTGGATGGTCTTTTACAGCTGTTGCAGAGCCCAGAACCAGACAGTATCTGGTTTGCTGCTATGTAGGTTATTTGATTAACTTTAGTTAGTGTTGTAAGTAATGACTATCTAAAGAAATTATTTCAAAAAGTAGAAATAAAGATGCAACATATCATGTAACACTTATTAATAGTAGTTGTTCTCTAGCAATAGACATTTTAAGCCAATATACACACACATTCCGCCACTGTATTAAGCACATGAATATTTAATTTGACAGGAGTTTGGACTCAAAGGCCCCCCCTTTGTCCATCACAAAATTTGAAAGCTGCTTGTTTTTTTTTATTATTAACAGAAACTTTTTTCATGAACAGAAGCTGTTGTAATTGTACATTGTTAATGTAAATGTTGATGCATTAAGTATTGATATATTTAATTAATTTACCATAATTCATTTTGTGATTCCAGAAATCTCAATAACTGTTATGGTCTTCAAAAGAACAATAATTATTTTAATTGGTTGCATTTTACATCTTAATTTTATGCAGGGTTTTTTTTTTTTGTTTAGTTTTTTAGCATTTTAATTTAGAGTAGAGTTTGGTTATTTTAATATATTTTCTTAGGTTTAAATGGCTAATATATTTGCCACTGGTTTAGATGTTTGTCTGGTGGTAAACAACTCACTCTAACATCCTAGAATAGCATTGTTTCATGTTACCTTAATTGGGGTGAACTATCCCTTAAAGGTAGTATTAACGTCTTCATTCTCACTTTTTAAGACCCCACCCTCTTTCTTTTTAACAGGACAGTGCGAGTGCTGGTGTCCCGGCCGAGTGGAGTGGTTCCTGTCAGGATGCATTATCCTCTGCTTGAGCAGCTAAAGGTTTCATGATCATTGTGTTCATAATATCTCTGTGTTGTATTGGTATATTGTGTAAATGATAAATTTATGATGAAACTGTCATTTACTTTGTTGTCAGTTGCTCTCTATGTCGCCATCCACTGGGCAAGAACTGCAGGAGGAGGTCAACATGTGTCTCAGAAGACTGGAGCATTTATCCAAACCACCTCCAGTGATGGTTACAAATCTCACATCAACGAGCTACACTGTATCATGGGAGAGGTGCGAGCCAGAGAGCGGCCTGGAGGTCATATACAGGTTACACTTTCATAGCAAGATTTTACATTGACTAGATATTTTCCTTTTATTTGAGTGCTGCAGGAATGAGTCCTAAAACCCTAAAATGAGTTAGCATTTTGTACTTCTGTTTCCATTGTCCCAAAGGTTTTGTTTAAATAAGGTCTGTGGATAAAGGAATACTCAAAACCCAGAACCCAAAAATACTCTCATCATATACTCACCCTCATGCCATCCTTGATGTATGACATATACATAAACAGAGATATAATGCAAGTGGATGGAACTGATGGAACTTTATAATAACTGTCTTTAACTATAATGTATTTGATACAATATACTTATTGTTTACATACATTTTTTTACATTGTACTTATATTTAAAAAAATATCTGTAATTACACTATTGCTCCCTCCCTGTTACCCGGCCTTAAACCTAACCATACCATGAAAACCTTAATACATAATAAGTACATTGAATATACAGTTAATATATAAAGAGGACATCACGGGATATATATATATACATACATACATACATATATATATATATATATATGTATATATATATATATATATATATATATGTATGTATATATGTATATAGATATATCAGTTGCTCTCTCTCTATATGTATGTAATGTATATGTGTGTGTGTACTATGTACTTATTGTGTTGTATTGCAAAACAGTACATAGTAGTTAAAGACTAATATAAAGTGTGACCGAAGAAAGAGAGTCATATACATCTGGGATGAACAAGGAAGAGTAAATGTTTTTTTTTTTTTTTTTGGGAAGTATCTCCCAGTACGGCATGAGTACATAATTGTGATTTTTAAGCTTTTTACATGTCTTGAAAAAGAACGTTGCAAACAAGTAGCAAGTTGCAGTCGCCCTGATACAGTTTCAACATCATCATGCCAAACAGGAAAACTCATTTTATCCCTAGTCCACTTTTACAGCCTTGTTGTGTTTATACTCACACTCTTTAGGTAAGTATAGAATATGAGTTATTATAACTCAAACTTTCCAGCTTGAAAGAGTTAGTTATGTTCAGTGATGGTGGCGTTGAAGACCATGGTGTGACTATGGTGTAGTTTGTTTATAGCCTAAATTTAGGTTTTTAATTGTGGCGATCACATTTAGACTTAAAATTCATAAAAGTTGTGTTCATTTGTAAAGATTATCTTGATGAACAGTACATGTAAGAACCATAAACTTTACTGGTCACAGATCTAATTTTCGCAATAATCCAAATACCAATGGAAAAATCTTAATGCCTTTTGTAGAGGCAACCATTTGAGGATGCTAACTTCCAGGTTGGCCAAAAACACGTCACTCCTGCAGCACTCTATTTCAGTTTAAATTAAATAGTAAAGTCTAGCTGGTGTCCCTTCTATAAATTTTTTTCTGGGCTGCAACCTTTGGCCAGCGTGTGTGTAGCCCCAGCCAATAACAACGTGTGGCACGGGTGAGGGCAGTGTTGCCAACTTACCAATTTTTTGCTAGCAACAAATTTAGCTATTTTTAAATTTCATTTGGCAACTTTTGAAAAGTGACTCAAACAATAAAAAAGGCACATATTTTCATGCAATTTTTCAATAATAATTGTTCATTTATGATACAGCATGTTATTAGCTTGTACCTAAAATTGTTCAGTTAGGTACACTGTAAGAAACAAATTGTAGAAAAACGAGAAAAGGTACTGGCAATTTCTGCCAGGACATTATCTGTTGTAACCCTGTGTAACCCTAAAACACAAAATGCAATGCGTAATTTAAAACACAGGTGTAGCACAGTAACTACCAGTACACTGCTTAAATCTGTAATTGTTCAAAATGTGTAGTTTTAATAGTTAATAAGATGTGATTGTACAAAAATGTGTTCAATAATTCAGTGTTGTATTTAAAGGTGCTGTCCGTAACTTTTTTGGGTTAAAAATGATCCAAAATCAATTATTGATCAAGTAAATAACCAGTCAGTGTTCAAAACTATCTGGCTGTTTTTCTGCTGGACAGGTAAGACATTGTAATGGTTCACCGAGTAATAAGGTAACAGTAGCACACGTTTTCGCTTAATCCATACAGTTATGGATAATGATAATACACACTACATAGACGTAGTCATGCAATGTGGATGTTTTTAACATTAACAATTCGAGAACAAAGGATAACAATAATAATTTGCACCATTGGTTGTGCGATTTATTGTAAAACTTTTTTCAGTTGGTCAGAACAAAAGTAGATGACGTTACTTACTACTTCAGATTATATTTTCTGGTAATATTTCTCATACATACATACAAGACATAGCATCTGTAATTACAATGTACAGTGAAGATCCACACTGGTGCGGTGACTGACAGCCCCCACACATAGGTGCACCTCAAAACATTAGATTCATCAGCGCTGAGGAGCCGTGTCAGTGCACAACCCACATAAAGATGATTTCCGCAAATCACTGCAATTGCAGGTTTTTTAAAACAGAGATGGAGATAAAGAGGCAAAACTTACGGACTGCAGCTTTAAAAATATAAATATCTGATCATAAAGATATTTATATTATAAATAAAATGTTTATATTCTTTTTTATGAACAAATCTAAATTATTATATATTTCAAATCTATTTTTTTTAAGTGTATTCTATGCAATAATGCAGTTTTGCATCATGGTTACGCAGTGACATCACAACGTTATTTAGAAACATTTAGCAGCAAATTGACCCACCTTTAACAACTTCCCCTGAAAATTAGTTGGCAACTCTGGATGAGGTGGGACTTTATTGTCTGTGTCTGAAGCTCGGGAAGATCAGCTAAGTTGTCGTGTCTCAACGAAAAAACTATTTGCTAATGTTGCTATTGCCTTATTGACTGCTATCTGTAACTCGAGTCATATTATTAGGCATTGTAATTGCGTTTTTATGATGACATAATTATTAACTAGCTAGACAGATGACTGAATGTAATTTGCGAGCGAGTTTGGCCATCTTCAAACTATTAGCACAACAAAAAATGCTGTTTATGTATGATAAACACAATGTTTGCAAAATAGCTCATCACTCATCTTCCGGCAGGTCGGTTGGTTTACTTGTGCAACTGATATATTAGGGGAGAGGTCTTGAGCTTCTGGCGGTGTTCAACCTGCGAGGAGGGGCCAAGTTTGAATGTTGTGTTTTCAAACAATTACTGAAAATCCTGCACATTGTATCTTTAATATTTTTACATCCACCTATTTTAATGTGATGATTTTTTCTTTGGGTTTCCATAGTCTCTTTGACAGAGATGTAATGCTGTACCAAGGCCTGTTGTGTCAGGTGACCTTACCTGTTTCTCCCCACCAATCTATGGAGCCCCTCTCCCTACTGCTCAACCTGTCTACACCTGATGGTGACATTAGTCCTTTCAGTGAACCTGTTGTTATTACTCCTGAGCAACTGGGCATTAGACTTAAACCTCCACGAGAGCTCTGTGTGATTGGCTCTACAGCTACACATGTACGCCTTTGCTGGATAGAGCCAGAGGGAAGAGTCAAACCCAAATCGTACCAGATCTACTGTAATGACACACTGGTGAAGACCACCACTCTACTGGGGTGGGTCAGACTAGTCTTTCATTATAACATGTTAAAGGTGAAGTGTGTCAATTCAAGTGTGTCACAAATTAATTCACAGAGGATAATACCACATTTCACCAATTTTTCTTGTTGACTTTTTTCTTATACATAATGACATTTTACTCCTCAAGACCTCATATTGTGGAATTAAAATGAGTTTTTTTTTTTTTGCTTGTTTTTTACATTAAAATCACACACTTCACCTTTAAGTTTATTTTATAACAAAATGATGTTCAAAAAACTTGTGTGCTGCATATTGGTTTTATTTTACTGTAATAATCAATATAGTCTTGCAATGTTACTGCAGTGTAATTGTATTTTGACTAACAGGGCTACAGTGAACGGTTTATCTCCCGCTACCTCCTATAAACTAAGTGTGAGTTCACTCGGTCAAGGGGACGCAGAGAGTCCTAGAGCAGTAACTGAGGTGAGAACAGCAGACGATCAGGATCATGCTCCTTCTGCTCTGACTGTAGCTGTCCTTGGACGGCATGAACTGCAGATAAACTGGGGAGTTCCAGTTGCTCCTTTGGGAAGACTCTTCAAATACGAGCTAAATATGAATGGGTGTGTGGTGTACATGGGTACAGAGAGGGCATACACTGCTCGCTGCCTGTCTGCCAACACAGCATACACCTGCACTGTGACAGCCATTACCTCCAGGGGGCGCTGCCAGAGTAGTCCGGTCACAAAGAAGACAGCACAGGATGAATACCTGCACTCAAGCAGGTGAATTATGAAAAAACCATAACACCACAAACGGGCTAAGATAATTCTATTTTCCTTCTTTTGAATACTTTATGATTAGGGCTGTGAAAGTTATGTGAGATTTAATGTTTTCCCTAAAAGAAGCAACTAATTTAAAGCAAAATACATGTCAACTGTTAATATATTAATCATTTTGTCAAAAGCTAATTAATTATTTCATCTATAATCATTTAATTATCTATTGATATTCCTATTTATAATATTGGGGGGAAAGCTTTTTCCAAGATTAAGAATATACAAAACAGGAATTAAAATTCTTTCTTTCTATATACAGGTGCTGGTCATATAATTAGAATATCATCAAAAAGTTGATTTATTTCACTAATTCCATTCAAAAAGTGAAACTTGTATATTATATTCATTCATTACACACAGATTGATATATTTCAAATGTTTATTTCTTTTAATTTTGATGATTATAACTGACAACTAAGGAAAATCCCAAATTCAGTATCTCAGAAAATTAGAATATTACTTAAGACCAATACAAAGAAAGGATTTTTAGAAATCTTGGCCAACTAAAAAGTATGAACATGAAAAGTATGAGCATGTACAGCACTCAATACTTAGTTGGGGCTCCTTTCGCCTGAATTACTGCAGCAATGCGGCGTGGCATGGAGTCGATCAGTCTGTGGCACTGCTCAGGTGTTATAAGAGCCCAGGTTGCTCTGATAGTGGCCTTCAGCTCTTCTGCATTGTTGGGTCTGGCATATCGCAACTTCCTCTTCACAATACCCCATAGATTTTCTATGGGGTTAAGGTCAGGCGAGTTTGCTGGCCAATTAAGAACAGGGATACCATGGTCCTTAAACCAGGTACTGGTAGCTTTGGCACTGTGTGCAGGTGCCAAGTCCTGTTGGAAAATGAAATCTGCATCTCCATAAAGTTGGTCAGCAGCAGGAAGCATGAAGTGCTCTAAAACTTCCTGGTATACGGCTGCGTTGACCTTGGACCTCAGAAAACACAGTGGACCAACACCAGCAGATGACATGGCACCCCAAACCATCACTGACTGTGGAAACTTTACACTGGACCTCAAGCAACGTGGATTGTGTGCCTCTCCTCTCTTCCTCCAGACTCTGGGACCCTGATTTCCAAAGGAAATGCAAAATTTACTTTCATCAGAGAACATAACTTTGGACCACTCAGCAGCAGTCCAGTCCTTTTTGTCTTTAGCCCAGGCGAGACGCTGTCTGTTGTTCAAGATTGGCTTGACACAAGGAATGCGACAGCTGAAACCCATGTCTTGCATACGTCTGTGCGTAGTGGTTCTTGAAGCACTGACTCCAGTTGCAGTCCACTCTTTGTGAATCTCCCACACATTTTTGAATGGGTTTTGTTTCACAATCCTCTCCAGGGTGCGGTTATCCCTATTGCTTGTACACTTTTTTCTACCACATCTTTTAATTCCCTTCGCCTCTCTATTAATGTGCTTGGACACAGAGCTCTGTGAACAGCCAGCCTCTTTTGCAATGACCTTTTGTGTCTTGCCCTCCTTGTGCAAGGTGTCAATGGTCGTCTTTTGGACAACTGTCAAGTCAACAGTCTTCCCCATGATTGTGTAGCCTACAGAACTAGACTGAGAGACCATTTAAAGGCCTTTGCAGGTGTTTTGAGTTTATTAGCTGATTAGAGTGTGGCACCAGGTGTCTTCAATATTGAACCTTTTCACAATATTCTAATTTTCTGAGATACTGAATTTGGGATTTTCCTTAGTTGTCAGATATAATCATCAAAATTAAAAGAAATAAACACTTAAAATATATCAGTCTGTGTGTAATGAATTAATATAATATACAAGTTTCACTTTTTGAATGGAATTAGTGAAATAAATCAACTTTTTGATGATATTCTAATTATATGACCAGCACCTGTGTATATATATATATATATATATATATATATATATATATATATATATATAATTTAACCAAGTATCATTGAAAAGAGGGGCTTAAACTTAAATAGTTAAATAGCTTAAATAGTGTTTGTCCATCTCAAGAGGTCAAATTAAATTTTATAATTGCTTTATTTTACATTTATTTTATATGAGGTTTGCACAAAACCAAATTAATCCTGTAAAGCCTGATCTATGAAATTATAGTCTGAAAAAATCTTGATTTTTGAAACGGAACAGTTTAGTGAACACAAAAAAAATGTTTACATGTAAGTATTTGTTGAATTTCATATTTGATACATCAGGCTTTTGTGGCTCATATAGTATGATATAGGAGAATCACATGGAGCTCATACTTGAGGAGGAAAAAAACACCTCAATTTTAGTCAAGGCCCAAAGTATAAATATGCAATTTGGAGCAGTTGCTGATATTTATATGGCCAAAAAGTAAGATAAAGGTTTATAAAAGTATAACAGACTACTTGTAAAATGCATAGAAATATCAGTTGTCACTCTATATCTTCCAATAATATGACATTTAAATGCTTAGTTTTATGATAAAAGCTCTGATATTTTCAGTGTGGGGGCAAAACAAATAATGCAATACAATACTATGACGATTGAGTGACATTCCTTAAAAGCGTGATGGATCATATTTGATACATTTGAACATGTGATGTACGGATAATCAATTAAACCTAAATTGCTTAAATCCAGCAATTTTAAAATATTAGTAACAATATAAAAGTTATCCCAATGTTTATTTTATAAAAATCAGTAAAGATTTCACAGCAAAAAGACATCTGTACCACAACCTTAAAGTGGACATTTTCAGATATATACTTAAAAGGCCTTTTACAACTAAAAAAGTATAAAGTATAAAATCAGACAACAGAAGGCATGCTGTAGTTTGTGTAGGTTTTTCAGTAAAGTTTTGATCATGTTGATCATTTAGAGGCCTTAGAATTTTGCATATCAAATATGATAGAGTACACTTTATAAAGAATAAAACATATGATAACATTAAAAAAAAAAAAAAAAAAGCAAAATTAGGTCAGAGTATAGGTAGTAGATGTTGTCTAAATTGTTACAGAGTAGCTTGGGATCAAATGTCGGCTTGTAGCTATTGTCAAAACTATATATATGTAAATCTGTATGTATTTATTTTTTGCCATACTTCCATAGTATGGACAAACAATACATTGGAAGTCAATGGGAACCGAAACTGATTGGTTACCAACATTCTACAAAATATCTTCTTTCATGTTCCAAAGAAGACAGTAGTCATACAGATTTGGAATGAATAGAGGATGAATAAATGATGATGGAATTTTAATTTTTGGATGGACTACCGTTAATAAAATAGTTAAGTATTTTTCTACAATTAATGGAATATTAGTGTAAAAAATTGTGTCAAAATTATGACATTTGTTGTATTATTTTATTGTAATTGCAATTCTAAGTGTTTTTTTTTTTCTGTGCCATTTTCTTCAGATATATGCTTTCTCCTATCCATCAGACTGCTTCAAAACGCTCCACTCCTTCAAGTATCCAAGTGATGAGTGAGGTCAAAAAGAATGACACAAATTCACCAGCTACATTAAAGTCTAAAGTCCACCCCACTATGGTCCAACACAGAGCCCTTGACCTTCGAAAAGGCAGACAAAGGTGGAGAAGCATCTATTGTAATTGTTTTTGATGTTGTATCAGTTGTTATTCTCATGAGTGATTGTTACATTGAAATGGTTTAATCATTGTTTCCCTTTATTTCCTTTTCTTGGTTGTGTTTGAAAGGCAATCATCAGTCCAGATACATAGTCCAAAGGAAATCCAATCTTCCAGTTACACATCTAAGGTATTGTTATACAGTAACCATATGTTCATCCTAAACCTTGTAGATCAGTGATTCCCAACCAGGGAACATTTGTTGCCTTGATGTAATGTTAATACAAAAATGGTTTGTGTGGTGGGTTAGTTCACCCAAAAATGAAAATTCTGTCATGAATTACTCACCTTTATGTCGTTCCACACCCGTAAGACAAATTAAGATATTTTTCATAAAATCCGATGGCTCAGTGAGGCCTGCATTGCCAGCAAGACAATAAACATTTTCAATGCCCAGAAAGCTACTAAAGACGTATTTAAAACAGTTCATGTGAATACAGTGGTTCAACCTTAATGTTATGAAGCGACGAGAATACTTTTTGTGTGCCAAAAAACAAAATAACGACTTTATTCAACAATATCTAGTGATGGGTGATTTCAAAACACTGCTTCATGAAGCTTCGAAGCTTTACGAATCTTTTTTTTTCAAATCAGTGGTTAATATCAAACTGCCAAAGTTATGCCCCCCAGTGGTGAACCATTGAAATTTCGAAATACTTACATAAGGAAGCCTCATTTACTGAAATCACGTGACTTTGGCAGTTTGATACGTGCTCCAAACCACTGATTCGAAACAAAAGATTCGTAAAGCTTAGAAGCTTCATGAAGCAGTATTTTGAAATCGCCCATCACTAGATATTGTTGAATAAAGTCGTTATTTTGTTTTTTGGCACACAAAAAGTATTCTTGTCACTTCATAACATTAAGGTTGAACCACTGTAGTCACATGAACTGTTTTAAATACGTCTTTAGTGGCTTTCTGGGCATTGAAAGTGTTAATTGTCTTGCTGGCAATGCGGGCCTCACTGAGCCATCGAATTTTATGAAAAATATCTTAATTTGTGTTCCAAAGATGAACGAAGGTCTTACGGGTGTGGAACGACATGAGGGTGAGTAATTAATGACAGAATTTTCATTTTTGGGTGAACTAACCCTTTAAGGTTTTGTTTTAAATACTGTTGAAGAGTGACAGACAGGGTCCAGCTGTTGTGTTTCTTATGAGCTCTACTGACCGTATTACGGTTCCTAACGGAGAACATTCCGAGTACATATTCCGGATGCAGACCTTGTCATCCATTCCAGAGGACCTCACACACTTTAGAGCCAAGATCAGCCAAGGTACAGTTTCATAAGTGATTTTTTTTTTTATTAAAAAGCAAATAAGCTTTATTCAGATGTGCTGATATATCTAAATATCCTACAGCCAGACTCATGCAGTGGAGCTCAGACAGAAAAGTTCCAGTTGACAGAGAGAAACTCCCATGCATCAGCAAACAAATCTGTGAGTTAGTCTTCTTGACACTTTTTCGTAGACTTAAGATGAAACCACTAAATCATCACTTCATTTGATGCTAGCTATCATTTCCTTTTTAATCCAGCAGAGGATGTGAGACTGCTTCAGCCTGTCTTGTTTAGTTGGTCTAATCTGGAATGGACAAAACAACATCAAAACAGATCACAAAGGGACAGGTATGAATTGTTTAACTAGTCAAAAAATAAGGTTGTGTACAGGATTGCTGAGAGAATTTCTAAAATAATATGAAACCGATCCTATGGGACAATCCTCTAAGAATCTAATGAGATCTAGTAAGATGGGAATTATTAATATGGTACATTAATGTCATGAGAGCTATAATTATTGTTTTGTTTGCTCACCAGTTGTTCAACTGAATATTCTTACAGATTCACATGAATATTTTGTAGAATATTTTTTAAAATAAAATGAAATACATTTATTACATAGTATACTATTTTTTTTTTTGCAGGATTAAAACTGTTTTGAAGTTCCAAAGTCAGCAAAGAGGAAGACGATACCAAGTACCATCACAAACCAAATTCGCGTAACAAATGAAGTAGCCTACCTCTAAGACATTTCATATGTTTCCTTCTCAATAAATAAAACATAATTATTTGTGATTATTATTTTATTGGTCCCCATATTTTTATGCGCATTTTTGGGATATTGCATAAAAACGCTGGATGGAAACGCCAAGATGCGCATACATTCTACAAATGCGCATAAAAAACCATATGCGCTCAAATGAGTCGGATACATTTTTATGCGATAGCTACGAAAACATGCGCATAAGCTACTACCTGGACCAACCAGCGGACAAATCTCGTTGGACAGCATCTGAAATACTGTTTTGGTCATTCTGTAACGCCTGAGCAAAGTCTGTCGTTAACATGGTTCGGTTCCTTCCCAGTCTGGGAAGGAAATATACCGAATCCCAGAAGCGCATTACGATTGCGTTCACAAACAACAGGCATCTGATGCAAGATAGCTTGACAGCGTTTATTGCTCTGATGCGCAAGTAATTTATTATATACCAAAATTGTGGCTTCTACTGCAGTAACTTCCATTTTCTTAGTGATATTTAGCGCCAGTTTATCAGGAAGTGACTCACTGGATGGAAACAGTGCTTTATTCGCAAATATTTTATGCGAAATTCTAAATTTGCGCACAAGTTAAATGTGCAACTTTGGATGGAAACATAGCTAAAGTGTTCCGTGTTGATTCGTCAAATGCACCTCTCCAGTCCATAAGAGGTCACTGTGAGACTCGAGAGAATCTGTATCTTGTTACTCCTTTCACACTTTCTTCGCTGCACATGCGGAAATTACACAACAACAACAACAAAGCGAAGCTGAACGAATACACTCTGTGGTCACACCAGTTTGGAGGTTACAGTCCATAATTGTAGCGCGATGGTCAACCTTGGTCTCACTAAAGTTGATGATGCGGTTGCAGCAAAGCACCCGGTGCGTATGTATTTTAACACTATATTTGAGTTTAATGGAATAACCATAGTATGCTGCCTGACTGATATTACATTTTCACTATTCATAGAGTAGTCCGGGGCTAGCTGTCACACTTTTTACTCCAGTAAATATCTAATCAATTAATTTATGTATAGACACATATGAAAAGAAAGAATTTGTTGATCATTTCTATTGCCCAGGAACGATTTTACAGTTCATTTGACAAAATGGTAACCAGCTGTTCATTGACTTTTTAGCGAGTAAAAAAGCCAGTGCCCACAAACTCTCTGCATTAAACATGTAGTATGGCTCTTTAATGGCTTTCCAGCTGTATATAGTAAACATACAAAACAATTCTTGTCCCAACCATTTTGACATTTTTGAAAAATAACTATTGTTCTGCTTTCACAGTTCAACCTTCATTATATATTTGATTTATCTTAATGTATCATTCATAAACCATTTCAGTTGTATCCCACACTTGGTGATTCAGTCTCTTGCCATACGCCAGACTGTCTATGAATTTTCTTGGCGATTGTTCCGGGGCAGTTTGCCAGATCTTTCCTCAACACTCCCCATTACATGGCTCGGACTCACACACACACACACACATTCACAACTACTGCATGTTTTTGGATTGTTGGGGGCAGAGATGGGCAGTATTTTAATTAAATGTATTTAAAATACGTATTTAATTACTTTTGAGTATTTTGTAATTTGTATTTTCCTTAACAAAGAAAAAATCAAATGTAATATGTAATTAAATACTTTGAGAGAAAGTATTTTGTATTTAAAATACTAAAATACATTCAAATATGTTAATTTATTCTCGCATACAATAACTTTCATTACCAGGCTTAAAGATAGGGTAGGTCATTTTCGGAGAGGCTAGTAATAGTGAGCTAGCTTTAAAAGCATAAGATCCCACCCTCCATTCAGAGCGTCTCCAAAGCCATGCCTTCTCCAAAACACTTGAACACAAACAGCAGGGAGTAAAAGCGTCACAAGAGACAGCGTTAAACTACCTCATATCTCATAACATTATGAACATAAACAACTTAAAGATCACTGACCTGTACCACCTGACTGCTGCAGATTAATTTCGGCATTGATAGTGTTGATAGTGAACTGATTTGCTGATGCTTGCGTTGGTGCTTGAAAAGCTGAGAAATTTTCAACTCCTGCCGTGAGCAACGTGAGTGAAGTGACGCAACGGAACCCACAATTCAATTCGACAATGCATGACATCACCCATTCAAAGTAAATGAGAAGCGTTAACGCCGACGCCCTGTGTGAATGCACCTTAAAAGTGGCTGCAAGCACGACGTGCGCTGTCTAGTGTTGCGCAAATCACAGTTATATCTGCGGACGCTGCCACAGCAAGTGGGTCAAGTAATAAACAATATATAACTCTGATTAATTGCGAGAGAAAACGCAGTCGGTCGTGTCTTAAATGAATGTAACCGTTTGGGTGAAAACCGGATGTGTGTCAGTATATTCGGTCTGTGTGTTCGTTCTTAAAGTGACAGCAGCCTAATAAACCTGCTGCTGTCTGTCATTAATGTTAATCAAGCAACAAAAGAAAAAGACAAAATCACCCACTCCACCTGACTGAATAACTTTAGTATCTTTTATAAGGATAATCAATCTACATTTAATTCATACAGTGAGGACAGTTTTTACATTTGATTATTCATTTTCTGTATTATTTCCTACTTGAATGCTACTGTTAAATAGTTGTTAGTGCTTTTTGAATGCTTTGGCTATACATAGCAACTGAGAGCAACTCTCTCTTACATGTGTCTAGCTCCACTGTTACTCACACTTCAAATGATTGTAAATTTTCTTTGTATTTTCAAATTACAAATGACTTGTATTTTAATTAAATACATTTTTTCACAGCAGTATTTTGTATTTTATTTAAATACATTTGATGAGTAACTATTTGTAATTTGTAACTAAATACTTTTTGATGTATTTGTGCCCATCTCTGGTGGGGGGGACACCCACGCAGACACAGGCAGAACATGCAAACTCCACACAGACTCCTGGCTCAGTCTGAATGTATATGTTGTTTTACTGGAAAATTCACAAAAAACAACGCTTCTTAAAAGGGTTGGTTTACCCAAAAATGAAATTTCTGTAATCAAGTACTCACCCTCATGTCGTTTCAAACCTGCAAGACCTTCGTTCATCTTCAGAACACAAATTAAGATATTTTTGAAGAAATCCGAGAGGTTTTTAATCTCCCATAGAAAGCAACAAAATTACCACATTCAAGGTCCAGAGAAGTAGTAAAGACATTGTTAAAATAGTCAACATGACTACAGTGGTTCAACCTTAATGCTATGAAGGTTGTGACGCTCTCACGGTACTTTGATGTCATGCGGCGGTCAGTGTCGATGCATCTCGAACAAGCCTTGTATTGGCCAGCTCCTGCGTCAGCATCACACGCATGTGTAGTGAACAGTGTTGCCCAATACTGAGCCAGCATTTGGACATAAACACGGAAGCTCTTCACTGCGTCAACTGCGTAACAGACTGACAGGGAAGAGGAAGAAATGTATTCGTTATTTTTGTATTCTCATCGCTTCATAACATTAAGTTTGAACCACTGTAGTCACATGGACTATTTTAACGATGTCTTTACTACTTCTCTGGACCTTGAATGTGGTCATTTTGTTGCTTTCTATGGGAGATAAAAAACCTCGGATTTCATCAAAAATATCTTAATTTGTGTTCGGAAGAGAAACAAAGGACTTGCGGGTTTGGAACGACATGAGGGTGAGTAATTATTGACAGAATATAATTTTTTGGTGAACTAACCCTCTCAGACATCTCATTAAAACTGTCTTAAACTGTCATTTAAAACACATTTATGCTATGGTACTGGGCTTTTAAATAAAAGACTATTGATATATAGCCACTTTGACAACTATCCCCAGTCTTCCCTATGGTTACATCTTAATAATTCCATGGTGATTATATTTCACTGTCCTCAGGGTTTGCAGCAGTACGCCGCCTGTCAGTCTTACGCCTTTATGAAAGGCACTGCAAGCTTCATACTGGGTTAGTGTCATATTCATATTGAGGAAGTGGTTATGTCTGAACAATTTGTGTTTGTGAAAGTAAATGACATGAGATCTCTTTTCAATATCTCTAATTTACACAGCGGTGAGATTTTTCTCTTTCTTTACATCAGTTTTGTGTATCAGATTTTTCTACTTAAAAAAAAAAACCCTTGTAATCTAACATGTCTTAGAGATTCAGAAGAGATCTCAACAGTGTATTATACTGTACTATTTTATATTTTTTATAAGGATTTTCAGGAGAAACTTTTGAGACAAAGTTACTTATATAAAACATACCTGAGTGTGACAACCCCATTATGTCCTGGAGCTGTGGAGGAAAAAAAAAAAAGAAAGAAAGAGGAAAAAAAAAACACTTTATTTTATTAACCAACTTTGTTTTTTGAATCCTTTGGCTCTGGGTGAAAACTTAACTACCCTCAACAAGGCACAACTGGTTTATTCTTTGCACAGCGAGCACTTCAGAAAAGAATCCCATATCCCCTTCAGTGGAACCTTCTAGTATCTATTGGTAAGTCTGATGCACTTTTGTGAGGATCATGCAAGAGAAGACCCTTAACACAACACAATTTTTTTTCATAAATAGTATGTAGGCTTAATTCAAAATGTTATAAAGAAAATAATTTGTGTGATGTAAGCTATTCTTTCCTTTGGTCTTCACAGTTTCTTCCTCAGTATTCAGCTATTCAGTAACTCGCTGGGAAACCATGAAATGCTCAGACTTGTGGTTATATCTTGAGACAGGAAATGTTCCTGACAGAAACTCTCCTAGTAAGTATTTATTTGTTTGTTCCTGCAATCGCTCTTTTTATACCAACGCAAGTTACAATAGCTATTTGGCGCCATCTTGCGTCTCAAAACTGGAAGACTTCAGTATTAATTTTAATGTACCGTATACAAAACCTTTTGTATTATTTAAGATTTTTGGATTAAAATATACAAAAACTACTAGAACAGTGTTGTATGTTTTGTTGACTTGTGTACTTACATTATCTCAGATGTTTCCAAGAATGTTTAAATCCAGATAAATAAGCGATTTTAACCGGGACACAGACCTTGTCCGTGCGTCAATCAGTTTTCTTGAATTTCCGCGACTGCATGTTTTCACCATGCCTCAGAGAAAAACACTATTTTGTCAAGTGGCTAACATAGTATAATCAGATGCAGCTTTCTTTTTATTCTTATTCTTTCTTTTTATTTTATTAAACTCATTTTTATTCTTAATCAGTAAGAGACAAAGAGAGATATGTTACATTGTGGCTATATAAAAAGGAAATTGAATTGCAGAAAAATAATTGTATATAAATTATTTTTGTAATATTTTTGTTTTATCTGGGTCGCTTGGTAATTTTCTACTAGTACTGGATTATTTATCTTTTCTCATTCTCTGATAATCTATATTTATCAAAAGAATTTGTGGATTTTTTTTTTTTTTTTTTTTTAATCAAAACAGTCTTTCATTTAATTTAGTACAATAAAAGTTCCTTTTTGGCATTTTTGGTTTCATGAAGAACCTTCCACATTCATCGAACTTTTCCACTGCACAAAAGATTAAGACACAGTGGGAAAAGGTTCTTTAGATTATTAAAATGTTCTTCACAATAAGAAAAGAATGTATGTACCCGCATGATAAGTCAGCTTGTCATCACAAAATAAACCTTTTCAGAGTGAAACGATCCCTCTGCTTCTTGTCAGGGTATTTTATGATAATGACTGGCTGACTGTAAATTGTAATGTAAATTTTGTGGCTCCTTTGACCCCTGTTTTGTACAGACTGCAGTCTGCATTTGTTTTGTTGTAGTTTGGACTTTACGATGGAGGAATCTGACCATTGTTTCTTTATTATTCACCTAGAGGAAGAACCACAAACTCCTGCAACACCTGCAGATCCCAAAGTCACAAGATATGGGGACGTGATAGAATGAACTCAAAGAATTTTAACTTTTGTTTGCATAATGTGTGTTTCATGAAGTTATTGATATTTAGGAATGTTTTGCTTTCTCATCTGATTTACACAAATGTTATATGAAAGAAGTGTAAAGTCATCTAGCATGATGAATCTGAAATAAAACATTTTGGTTTTAGTGAGTTTTCATTTAGAAGACCTTAATCAAAATCAGGGTTACTGATTGGCGTCCACCAGACAAGGATCTGTCATCCTGCAACAGTTAGGCCACTTTACAAATATATCAGTTGTACAAAGAAAGTCCTTTGAGATACAAAAGACAGGCACATTTTTGTTCCTTTATGTAAAAAAACAATTCTGTTTCTCAAATGGACAGCATCACAGTGGCAAGGGTTTGTGCCATTTAAAGTACACAAAGGAGCTTTTATTCTGAGAGTAAACTCTTAAAAACTTTGAAAAAGTCTCAGAAAGACGAGAAGGGTAGAGGAACAAAAGGAGAGCTTGAATTGGTTTCAGCTTGAATTGAAGTCCCAGGAATATGGATAATTATAGTATCAATGTGGCTTTATCCTACTTTACCTGTTATTTTGTAATTTCTTAATTTATAAGTTGGTATAACATTAGCAGATGTTGTTAGTTATGCTTTACTTTTTATGGGAAAAATATTTGTAGTTTAATGGTTTTTACAATAATTTATTCTCTTAACATAATTTCTTTACATTTTGTTTATAGTCCTGTTTGTACTATTTCATATTCATTAAACATTAATAATGAACATTCAGTTACACATTATTTTAATGTTTCCCTGTCACAGTAACTACATAAGTGCCGAGTAATATTAATTGTAATATTAAACGTACTTATTATAGAGTTAGATTTTGGTTTAGGGTTAGTTGCTTGTATGCATGCATAATTTGCTGTTGTGACTATAATAAGTATTTGTAACAGAAACGTTAAAATAAAGTGTTACCGAATATTCTTTACAGAGGGGAGCTTTGTGTAATGGCACAGTTGGGGGGTGGGCATCAACCGCCTGAAGATGTCACTTGATGTCATTTACAACCGTCCAATCACATGACATGTAACAAGGGATGGGGGCAATGTCTTTGTTTTGATTGGTTAAAAGGTCGAGTTGGGATTATAGACGCTCCCTGGTAAATGCAATCTGACAATCATACTCGGCAAAATGTCCACGCGCAGCGCATGACTGAGAGGAGGATTATAGAAGATACTCATCTGCTTTCTTAAAAATGGCACTGAAATTATTTGTCAGTTATCCTAACAAGTACTTTATTAATATATATATTTTTTTATTCACTGGCTGCTAAAAAAAGTAGGCCTGTTTCTTGTTGAAAGGCAAACTAAACAGCCTGTCCATCACTTGCTTCCGGGCATTCCGCGATTGAAACATGGATTTCGTTCTCAGCGGCGTCGCTGCGTGTGGCGCTTGCTTTTTTACAAACCCTCTGGAGGTTGTCAAAACTCGAATGCAATTGCAAGGAGAGCTAAAAAGCCGAGGAACCTACCAGGTGTATTATAGAAATGTATTTCACGCCTTTTACACGATAGGCAAAATAGACGGACTGGCTGGTCTTCAGAAAGGTTTGGTCCCCGGGTTGGTTTATCAGTTTTTTATGAATGGGGTCCGTTTGGGGTCCTACGCCATCATCGAGTCCTTGGGCTACATTCACACGGACGGAAGGGTCAGTGCTGCAAAGAGCACAGTGTCCGGTGCCATTGCTGGTGTGGTGGGCGCTGTAATGGGCAGCCCTATTTACCTGGTGAGTAAAGATAACTGTCTGCGTTTCTGTCTAGTAAACGACGGATTGAACACGTGTTTAGTGATGACCTATTCAATGTGAGATCGCTGGGTGCACGAACGCAGCAGTAGCCTACCTATTGAAAGAGTGAAAACACAACTGCATAACGTACCGCAAAGAGAACAATGCATCAGTGGTGCGAACGAAAAGGATAGTTTCGAGGCTGTATTCTGATTAGATGTGAAACAGCCTAGCCTATAGTTAAGAAAATTAACTATATAATTGTAATATATTATTATATAAATTAAAAATTATATAAATTATTATAATAATAATCCCTTGCTGGTGGAATGAACTTCCTGCCTTCATCCGCAATGCAGAATCCCTGGCAATATTCAAAAGACAGCTGAAAACTCATCTTTTCGTGAGCACTTATCCTCATCCTAAAAAAAAAAAATTCTATCTATCCCTTCACTTCCTTTAATCCCTCTCTATTGTAGCTTATGATATTCTGAGCACTGCCTAAAACTTGTATTGTGAGCACTTCTTGCCCCTATTTGCCTCGTCATGACGACTCGCTTATTGTATTCCTCACTTGTAAGTCGCTTTGGATAAAAGCGTCTGCCAAATGAATAAATGTAAATAATAATAATAATAATAATAATAATAATATATGAATGCATTTTTAAAATATGATTATTATAACACGCAATAATGATAATGCATGTATGTTATTAATACGTTATAAATATAAAAAAATGTACAAGTTACTTCACATGTACGTTTAGTCATTTAGAAGACGCTTTTATCCAAAGCGACTTACAAATGAGGAGAGCAATAGAAGCAATCAAACTAACAATAAAGCAACAATATGCAAGTGCTGTGACCAGTCCCATTCAGTTCAGCCCACGTAGCAAGTTTTTTTTTTTTTTTTAATAGATATAGAATAGTAAATGTAAGTATTAATGGGTCAAGTGTTGTCAAATGCAATGAGGAATCAGAATGTTTTCCATGCTTTTGGTTTCCATACACTGACTGAATGTAGATGGTGCTCCAAACAGTGTATTTAGTTTACCAGCAGGTTACCTACTCTCTATTTGTATTTCCTTCAGGTAAAGACACATCTCCAGAGTCAGTCCACTTCCTCTATTGCAGTTGGACACCAGTATAAACACAGGGTAAGTTAATGGTGACCTCACAGAAACATCTATGTTAACATTTTTTTATTTTCTTTTGTTATGTGAGAACTTCCAGTTAACTGATCCTAGGGTTGTAGAGATCTTTGTAATGTTAGATCCCATTGCATTTATAGTCATGTACTAATATTCAGCAACAGTTTTGCATCAATGGTAATAGGAACCAGCTTGAATCTAAAACCACTAACATTTCCTGTTATCTTTCTTTTGTATATCTTTGTCTTTCTTTCTGTCAGGGCATGATGCATGCACTATTGGCCATCCACAAACAGCACGGAATTCTGGGTTTGTGGAGGGGAGCAAGCGCAGCGGTCCCAAGGGTCAGTGTGGGGTCAGCTGCTCAGCTCTCAACTTTCTCTGCCTCTAAAGAGCTGGTCACTGACCTACAGGTAAGCATAGGATATTTCACTTCAGCTGGGAGTTATTCACAGTGAGAATAGAAGAGGTTTTGATATCTGTTTTTACAGACAGTATTGAAGTGGCTCCTCTAAACGACTGAGAGTAACACCTGTGATAAATATTGTTGTCAGTTCCCCAAGCACTGACTGCGTAAAGTAACCTTAGCGGTCCAACTCAGTCATAATGTGTCTTTGTAGGGCAGTACAGAGGGCCGATTTTTTAGCAAATCTGCTTTTTTCAGGGCAGTCAACTTTTAATTAAATTAATTACATCTCAACAGAAATTTCCATTTAGCCTTTAAGGACCCCATTAAATCAAATGTTTGTGTAGTCATTAATGCATGTTAGCTTTGAGGTCATCAGTATGCTAGTACACTCATACAAGTTGACAAAACAAAATCTTGGATATACACATTTATAGTTCCTTTTCATGGAAAACAGACCAAGACTACTGATGACTTGTTTGACATGGACATAAAATGACTCACTCTCACTCACTCACCCCAAAAACACCTGTCATGACTAGAAATATTGTAGGAAACAATGGTGTTGCCACACAATGTTGTATAGCAACTACCAGCACACATTTCGATATGTCCTGCCACACATTCATGTTTCAAAAGGAAATATGTCAACAAAGGAAAGAGTTGTGTCTTAAAAGACATTTGAAGCAAGCACCCTGTATTTAGGGCATTAGGCTATACCATGGATACAGTTTATACCCATTGAGGAAGTTATTTGACAGTTACTTGATGTTATTACTACTCATGTTGTCCAGAATGGTGAACACACAAGGGTGTTTTCTGTTTCAGTTCGGAGTCATTTATAAAGCGTAGGAAGTTAAATATGAAACTGGCTATCCCAACATTTAGTTTAACCACTAGGAAATAGCAAAATATATTGCTTAATGCAGCACAATAAAATGATCTACAAACAAGTCACAAGAAACTAATATATTTTGCTGTAATAGACAAATACATGCATGTATTGTTGGAGTTTCTAAGGGTGACCTTAGAATTGGCAAAACAATTCCACTGGTGTTACAAATCTACAAAAACATCCCCAGATATATGAAATCACCTGAATGACGCAAGTACAGTTCTAATAACATCACCAGTTCACAGACGATTTTGTGATGTTTACTTATAAAAAGGCAAGTGTGGAGGGAAAGCAATATCCGTAGATGATCATTTTTGAGTAAACTATTCCTATTACAACTATTGAAGACACTCCTTACACAGTTGAAATGTGAAAACATTCTCTGTTTTGTTAGTAATCTGTTTCTTTTTCATTCTGTATTTGTAGGTGTTCTCTGAGGGCAGCTGGTTAATAGCACTGAGTGCTGGTATGATCAGCAGTGTAGTAGTTGTATTAGCTATGACTCCTTTTGATGTGGTCAGCACTAGACTCTACAACCAGCCTGTGAATCATCTTGGCAAGGTGATCTCCCAACTGTCAACAACACAGAAATTGATTCACAAACTCTTACTGTAATTATTAGCAAATTGTGTCCTTGGTTTCATTTCACACTTGTGTATACAGTTTCACCAACAAAGTGTTAAAACTGGTAAAACAATGCCTTTATCTCACTCTCTATTCTCATGCAGGGTGTATTGTACAGAGGTTTCGTGGACTGTTTCTCTAAGACACTGAAGAAGGAAGGAATGACTGGTTTGTATAAAGGACTCGGAGCCTCCTACTTCCGCCTCGGACCTCATACCATTCTTTCTCTGCTTTTCTGGAATGAGCTGCGCACTTTCTACCATAGCAACTGCTAACGTTTTGCTATTGCCTGCATCAGCAAAATAACAACTGATGTTTCCCTGATTAGCTGATTAAAGAAGCTATCAAGCACTAAGGTATGAAAGACCCTTGCTATATTTTGAATATAGTCACAACGCACAGCAGAGTGACTATACTCGCAATGCAGCATGGCCTCAAGTGCCTTATTGCATTTATAAAGCAGTTACTACATATTAAAATATTAAGAGCATTTTTTATTAAAACATTATTTTATTAAGCATCAATCTTCAACTGGCAACCTTCTACTAGAAGTACTTCCTGATATAATAGAATGTTGCTGTGCAACAAAAATTATGTGCTATGGAATTTACGCAGTGATGTGGTAAATTGAGCCATTACTATATGGTGGAATAGCACAGCTGGAATGCTGCATTGACCAAGAAGCCAGGACTGGAATTAACCATAACACTCATTTAGGATGTACTGTATGTAGAAGGATATTTTCTTATACATCACACTCCAGCAAAGTTTTGCAAAAGGTTTAATGGAAACATAATATATCTACACTCACTTGAATCAAAGTTACTGTAAGTTTTGCATGCACTTGAATTATGCTAATTAATTTCCTGAATCCTGATTCTGGGTGACTCATGTTCCAAGGGTGTTGACTGTTAACTGAATGATTCATTCTTTTTAAAATACTTTTTATATATAGTTTAACCCTTTCCTAAAGATTAAATGTGATCCACTGGATCAGAATAAGTTTTGATTGCATGATATACTGTAAATTTAGTTCTCACAGAGATTGTGGTAGAATGACTGAAACACAAATAGTCTTTTCATTTTGTAATCTTCCTGCTGCTAATTATTAATCATGACTGGAAGGGCAAAGACTTACTTTTGTGTTACAATGAGTTTGCATTCAAACTGAATGGTTAAAACATAACATCAGAAATAGTTTTGTTTTCTCCCAACAGTCTTGTTTTGTTTGCTGATGCCTATAAATGTAAGAATGTCTCATTTGTTTCAAATTTGGTTGCTTGGCTGGAAGATAAATTAATGAAAAAATAGAATTAAACCTTACCACCTTTGATTATACAATTGACAGTTTTATGTCATGTGCTCAAAGTCTCTAGAATATTAGGACAATAAGACACTATTCAATGGGACAGAATAATGGTCACCATTTGCCTTAATTGTGCTCTACTGAATGTGTATCTACTGCAACTTGTGTTTGATGCTTTAGAGAAACTAATGTAACTAATTATATGCAATAAATAATTTAATTAAGAGACTATAAATGTATAGGTACATATAGGGTCTGTAACATATGACAGTATATAATTTGAAAGTAAATTATTAAAAAAAAAAAGACTATTCTATTTTCTATATACATGACAACACTGCAACATCCTTGTCCTTTAAGTACAAATACACTGATAAGCTTATCCTTAAAACATGCTTTCTCACTTAATTCACACTTAATGTCTGAATGTCATTGTATTAAATCAAACCATCAAGTGACATCAACATGGAAACTGTTAATCAACTGGTACCATAATTATTTTAAATGGATTTATGAAGATAGTTACCTATATGTTTACAGGTGTAGTTCATCACATTAACTATGGACATGTTACACCACAATAAATGTTTTTATTTTGATCACTATACATATTAGTTTATAACTTAAAACCTTTAAATTATAACTTTTTGTGAAAGGTTTTGATTGTGTTTTTTTTTTCTTTAAAATAAATGTTACATGGTCTTATGTTATCTAATGCAATGATATTCAAACATTAAGTGTGACTTAAGTGTCCAAATACTTTTGGTCAAAAAAGAAGATCAATGTCTTAGGAAAGTTCACTCATACAGAATGATATGAAAGTTGATGAATGGGTGAAAGTGTCTTACATTTCAGAGTTAAGGAAAAACCAGAATTTCAACACAGAGTTCCAGTAAAGTTGTTACACATTCATTTTGTGGTCAAGTAATAGAGATGTTTAAATCAGCATACAAAGGACAATGATGACTGCAAACCTTTGATTACACCAAGAAAACTCCAAAGAAATGCTGAATCAGCATATATGTACATTGAATTAAATAAATGCTGGTTTCGAGAAGATTCAGAAACACTGTGTTTTTCTTATTATGAAATGCATTTATTTTTACTTTTTAATAATACAAGATTCTCTATTTTTTTGCATAGCCTCACCTATAGACAAATGCTAAGCCTTGCACTACAAGGAAAATGTTTCATAGAGACTCTAGCTTTATAGCTTTTTAGGTGTTGTGAAGTTTGTGTTTTAACCTGTTCAGTCACTGTAAAAGCAAATTTTAAAAGCCTTTTGTAATAGAATTTAGACTTTCTTGTATTTAAACATATGCATGAAGAATCTACCCGAACACTCCAGGGTCAAGTAGGCAGAAGGACTGCAGAACACCCTGGAAGTCCTGTAGTGTCCACGGTATAGCTGCCACATTTCCAATGGCACTGCTGCTGAGGGGACTGAGAGAGATTTTAAATCAAACCTTCTTGCTATACGTATTAAGATCCTGACTATTATGCATTTATACACATGGTGTTCAAAGATGCTGAAATGGTATAATCATTTAATTTAAGACAACTTAGGTAATCCCCAGTATACGAGGAAAAAATTGAATGGGGAAAACTTAAGAGTGGAATGACTTCAACTTGTATGTGTTTAACCAACTCACTTGATACAAACAGGATCGTTGAACGTCACCAAGATGTCAGTAGTGTACTGTGGCAAGCGGAACAAGCATAGGTGAATGTTTACAGTGTTCTTTGCCTGTAAAAAAAAATATATATATATATATAATTCAAGCTGATAAAAGGCATAAACCTTAACATAAAAAGAAATTACTGACAGTATAGTGTCAGCAGTCATACAATTTCTCAACAAAAAAACCCCCCGAACAACCCACAGAAATCATGTGAACCATCACTTATAGATGAGGAAATTCACAAGGTCAAAGCAAAAGTGAACTGTGATAGGATATTATATTATAGAACTAGTAAATGGATTTATGCTGTAGCAATACATTCTAATGTCACTGCATGTTGGTGTTAGGCATGCTGAAGATTTACTGTATTCAATTTGTTTATGTTCCCTCTTAATTTAAAGTTGTGTTTATGTATGGCCTTTGTGTGTGTATGGCTTTTTCCTTTTTTTATTGGATAGCTGTTTTTACACATTGCTAAAATTAGAATCCTAAGCAGCAATTTGCATACTATCTGTCCTATTAGTATTTGAAATTAGAATTAGTGTGTCCCAAATCGTAGTATGTTGAAATGAGTATTCCAAAGATACCTGGATCTAGAAGACCTGGGGCCTGTACCATGATGGTAGTTGAACAAACTCAGGGTTATAGGATTAGTTTCGAGTTGACAAAACCAAACCACTAAAATCCGGCTTTGTTGGTACCATGATGCTTAACATCAACTTTCTCTGTCAATTCAGGCTTTGATCCTGAGTTTGTGGAGCACGTGCACATGAATGCGTGACATCAGTGGTGAACAGCCAATCACATTCCTTGCAACAGAGATAAACTGTGATTCACTTCTCGCGAGAGAGCCAGCGCCATTCAAAACTCTTTTGCTGAAAATGAAGAATTTAAAGCATTTACACTAATGGAAAATACTTGTCTGTGAAAGAGGACAAATAAAAGAAATTATCTTTCTCTCTCAGTGCAAGTGAAAGTTGTGAAGTTACTTTATATTGTTGATAATATATAGCAATAGAGACTCAAACATACAAGGTCACATGTAGTCATATTTAAAGAGTATATTTACACCTTATTTATATTACATGTAGCGTCTGGACCAATCAGACACACAATTATTCATTATATTTAATGAATTACCCATAAACTCACTCTATCAAAGTTCTGTGAACCCATCCCCCTAAAACTGCAACTAGCATCCCAAACATAGCTAACACACAGGAAGAACTAGGTGTCCTGTTACAGGACACAGAAAAACTGATAAGAACTTTTACGATAAGAAAGAATTTTGCAGAGACTATTGACTCTGACTTCATTCTTTCTGAGAAGGACAAATAAACCCTCTTATTCTCTATATAACCACTTGGGAATTGTATAAACATGTATCCAATTTTCCAATCTCATGACTTTCCTTTTATAGGCTTTATTCTATGTATTCTCTCTTTTGAACTATTTTGGTATTAATGTTCCAGAGTTGCAAATTTAACAAATCACATGGGTAGCATGTTTGGTATCTACGGACTCCAACTTTCGTTTACTATTTGGTAATTTATGTTACATGTTACTAACTCTGTGACACATTAGTATTATAAGAATCTAGAAGGTTCTTCTCTCATTCATCCAATCCAGTGTCTTGTGCTAATATCTTGCCAAAGGCACAAAGACTCATAAAGTTCCCTCTGAGGGGACAACTCCTTATTGGCTCAGACACCTCAAGTGGGTGTGACATCTTCGCCCCTTAAAATCACTGATCACAAGATCAAGCTCCCTCTTCTTCTCTTTTACTGAGAAATGCTGATGTGAAGATGATGCTAAGAAGCTAGAAGCTTCTAAGGAACCCCAAGCTTGTGCCAGGCTTCGGCCTAGACCTTCCATTCACCAAAGATCCTCTGAATCCAACTGGTTCTCTTTCATCTTGACAATATCAGCAAAGATTCAACGGGAGCCTCCACAAATTGCATCAGGACAGTTTAATTCAAATGGGCAAGACATGCAAGTATCAAACTTAGTCTCATTATTCGATACATTGAGTATCCTTACCCCTTTTAAAGAAGGGCGTGTTAGAACTAAACTGATGGTTTGCTCAAGGCTGTTGATCTGCTGAATTTCAAACAATGCTGTAACTTCTTGCTTTCCTGTATTCTGCTTCAGCTCTTTCTTTCTCTTGGTAAACTGTATGCATGTATGTGTGTGAATGTTAGAGTAGTTAAGTGTTTAGTCTAGTTAATAAAGTCTTGTTCATGTCACACATAAAGTTGTCCGTGTTTCATGCTCATACTGGAGTCCCTATTCATGCAGATCCTGACTACATGCTCTGAGTAGTACTGTACATAAGATTGTTATTTTCCATAACCTGGAAATTAACATTTCTTAGAATCAATAAACAATTAACACTGTGTGTTCATTGGACAACAGGTTAATTGATTGTAATATTAATTTTATTACATTAAGTTAATTTTATTAACTGATCCAAATATTTATAATTAATTATAACTAGTTGTGATTAATTATTCATATTTCTTTTGAGCTAATTTGCTACATACATATGGTCTATATATATATTAATATTCATTGAAACTAAATGCTAAATAATAACTGTTAAACTAAACTTGCATGTGTGTAATGGATTAATAAAAATATAGATCATATAATTATACAAATCATATATAAATCATAAAATAAGTAATTATCATTAAAACCAGACAATTTCATTGTTAAATATTTGTTTTTACTATATAATGACCTTTAATTTGGAGGAAGAGAAACTGGGGGAGTGACTTTATTACATTGGATGTGTCGGTGTCACTTTGCTCACATCTGATTGGTCCAATTTCTGAACCAGAACATAACCTGCCCCGGAGCAGGTTAGCCGTGGAGCGTAAGTTACTATGGTGATGAACACCGCTAAAAGCCAAGTTACTTTCATGGTACCTAAAACCCAGGATTGGCGCAAACTAATCTGAAACTTACCTGGCTAGCCAGCTAATCCAGCTTCATGGTACAGGCCCCTGGTCTACTTTTGCCGGTTACAATCCAAAGTACAGATTCGTGCACACTCTAAAGGCTAATAATGCCCACAAGCCATTGCTTTCTGGATGAGGATTTGACTACAAACACAAATAAAAAGTGTTTAAAAAAAACTACCAACATGGCAGATGTGCGAGACCATTGGTGAAGTAGGGAGGTTTGGATAAAGAGGTTTGACTGATTAGTAATCAGTATCTAACATGACGTAAAGATAACATTATCCACATTATATTACATCTGCAACAGCATTATGAACTTTTATAATGATACACTTTGTCTTTAACTTTTAAAATGCATCATTATGCAAATACATTCTCCACATGAAAGACCCACGACTGGCAGATCAACATGCAACTACATTTCTCTCCGATATGGTAGGAAATTAAATTAAATTGAATGTGGAAGATTTCAACTGTGACAAGATGATTGACAGGGCAGTTTAAACGATGACAGGATGCATGTGATGTTAAAGATGCAATTATGATGAAGTAGTATCTCCCAAAGCTTGCCTACTATTCAGCTACACACTCAAAAGGATGTACTTTTTTTTTCTCAAAAACAATACACATTTTAGGGCATAGTATCAGTATGCGAACTGGGAAGCAGCACTTGTTTTTGGCAAGATAATTTTGGTATTTTAGTGTTGTCTGGGACACAATAACATTTCCACTACAATTGCAATTTAGTAATATGAATTGTAAAAAGGATCACAGATGTACCTCCTCATTGAATTTAGAGACCAGCTGAGCTCCAGACAGCAGCCAGGCAGAGTTGCATTCCTGCATTGACAGCTCAGATTGGGAGAGCTGCTTCACCTCTCTGACCTCCCAAGAGCCATTCTCTACCGCCTTGTTACTGGCAGCCACGTCCTCAAAGTGATACCTGTCAAAATACAGACCAGAGAATCCATTTTTACCTACCTATCCTTTATAAATAATTCAATCATTTGTTTCCTAATGTTTCTAGTGAACACAGACAACGTTACTAACAGGCATTCTGGCAATGACCTTATGACAACATTGGAATTTAGTTTTTTTGTAATTTGCTTTATATACGCATTTAACAGTCTCAATATGATCCAGAAACATTTAGATTCTACAGAAATATGCACTGATTTTCCAGGCAAGGCCCAATGTTGATGGTTGCAGTTATTCTATTTTTCGTTTACTTAAGATCCAAATCTGTATAACCTGTTGACATCTTTCACACAGCCTGTCTTTACCTGTTCAAGGTAAAGACAGCACTGTGCTACTTTTCCATTGTTTTTTAATGTAAACTCACTAAACGGATGTCTTCAACCATTGCGCTCGCGTCTTTTGCAACGTCTCGTGCATGACACAGCATACTAAAAATGCGGCGCTCAAGTTAAAAGAAATTCAACTTTAAAAAAAACTAAGGTCTCTACACCTTGCGCTTTTTGTCATTCCACTGACCTGCATCTCGCGTTTTTAAAAGCAAAAACTATAGGAATGCTCCCTGTAAATGTGCAAAATGTTCAATAAAAACTTTAAAAAAGATAAACACTTCTATTTTAAATAACTTAAAATGATTCACAGTTCTATTTTCCATTTCATATTTTAATCTTTCTGATCATCAAAAATCCTGATAAAAAAAACATCCACACAGTTCAACCATTTTTAGCCAATAATAATAATAATAATAAGAAGAAGAAATGTTTCTTGAGCACCAAATCAGCATGTTGCCTTCACAGGAAAAAAAAATACATTTTAAAATATATTCAAATAGAAAACAGTTAATTGAAATTGTAGTGATATTTCACAGTATTCCTGTTTTTTGCTGTATTTTTTAATCAAATAAATGAAGTCTTGGTAGGCATAAGAGACTTCTTTCAAAAACATTCAAAAAAACCTTACTGACCCCAAACTTTTAAATCGGTGGTGTATTATATATTTTTATTATATATAGGTTTTGGTTATTATATATTGGTTATTAATATATTTTGGTTATTATTACTATTATTCACATATAATTTAAAAAGCATGTCATTCAATGCCACATGACATATTTGATTTGGACAGTTGAAATATCATTAGTTTTCCCAAGGAGTGTTCAAAAAACGAAATTTGGTATTAAAACTATAATTACGTGGATTATCAAAATGGCAGGCAATCATCAAACAAAAAGGAAAAGGCACATCAAAAGCACATAGAACCCACCAAGTCACTGTCAGTAAACGGATGCTACATTCTATTTCTGACACACTCGATCTACACGCTTACGCTACCGACAACAGGACAAATGCATTTGGAAAGTTCACTTTAATGTGTCCAAGGACACATGGGAAACAAAAACCAAAAGCCAAGTAATCAAATGACGCTATCTGATTAAACTGTGCCCACATCCAGCAGTCACAGCGGGACAGCAGATGGACCTTATTTAAACGCTTCTGCTACTCTATTGAAGTGATAACCAGCGCAAGTTGCTTGACCCATTTAATTTCAACAAGCATAATATGATATGTGAACATTAAAGGCTCTGTGTAAACCTAGCTGAAACCAGATTGAATAGCTCCGGCCATGTAAACTGAAGTGTCGAGGTAATTACTTAAAGAGTAATTACTTTGCAATTTACACAGCATCACCCCTATAAAAAATGTCCATGCTGTAGAAATATGGCATTATGGTATTTTACTATTAATGTTACTATTATTAGCCTTATATTAAATGTTGGGTAGTCTGCAATATTTAGTTTACATTGTATCTCTGTGTGTTGGAGATTTGATTTAAAAAAAAAAATACTAATTATTCCTTTGGTAGAAAACATTGTGGCACCTAGATAGGCTACTATGAAAGGGGCCCTTGGGTTTGCTATAGCACCAAGGCCCTATGTGTTTTTAATCCCAGCCTTTACTTGTTACCTGGCTGCTTCAGCATCCTGCACTTGGCTTTGGTACTCCAGCAATTCAATGATGATACTCTGATCTGTCTGAGAGTGAGCGAACACTTCTTGATTATCAGGGATCTGCCTCAGTTCACTGTAGACAGTAGGGAAGAGAATGATGGGTTTTTACTATACAAATCAGGTAAACTCAAGCTTAATTAAAATATGATAAAAACAGACTTTTATTAATATGAATAATCACAACAAAACTTTTTCTGCCAAATAATATAGTTAATTAATTGTTACTCACCTGTGGGCTGTTTGCAGTTGCAAAGCAACTGACATATTACAGTTTTTCTTGATTGGTAACACACAATTCATAAACAATTCACCATTTTCTCACAACTATAAACGCAATCTCAGAACTACACACCAACTTGTACAAACCTCAAACTTCCACATCAAACTCAAATATTTCAGTCAAAAACATATTCC
This sequence comes from Hypophthalmichthys molitrix, assembly GCA_037950675.1. Taxonomy (NCBI): domain Eukaryota; kingdom Metazoa; phylum Chordata; class Actinopteri; order Cypriniformes; family Xenocyprididae; genus Hypophthalmichthys; species Hypophthalmichthys molitrix. The sequence goes on along the minus strand of CM075496.1, from coordinate 33,583,180 downwards.
CTTTTGTCAGAATCAAACTTTGGCCTTAGATGACACACAAAATCTACCAAATACTTTCCTGCCCAGTGAAAACTAGTTAGATTGAATACTGTAACAAAAACCTCTTCTTGGGACTCAGGAATAATTTTGCAGCTCAATGTCTATTACAGTATACAACATAAATGAAAGAGTGCAGATACAGTAAAATACAACAATGAGCTTTAGGAATAATTCATTTTCATTTCACTACTTTAAAGTGATCTTACAGTAGATGAAAAGCACTAGAAAAGAAAAGTTCAAATACCAAGTAAATATATACTCTGTATTCAACACAATACAGTATACTGTCAATTACAGTACAGTAAGTAAGTAAATGAATAAATAAATTAATTAATTAATTCAGCATCCTTTGCACCTTCGGACAAATTTCATTACAGTATACAGTACTATAAAAGTTTTTTGGTCTTCTAACAAAAATCTTTCTCTACCTCAAAAAATAAAAACACTACAAATAAATTTGACAATCATGGGTTTGAGGGTGTAGTATACATGTGCTACATTTGACTACACATCAGAATCTCAGGATAATATAAACAGCTGTGCTGTGCTCCTATTTATATTATTTTGGGATTGTTATTGGTGTGTCATCAGTTTTGCTACTTAATGTTTACTCATGGATAAATGTGTGCTATTTGTGAGTT